>CM052811.1:26038341-26100630 GCA_028533885.1 Nasua narica | reverse complement strand
TTCTTTATAGATTTTGGATACTAGCCCTTTATCTGATATGTCATTTGCGAATATCTTCTCCCATTCTGTCAGTGATCTTTTGGTTTTGTTGACAGTTCCTTTGCTGTGCAAAAGCTTTTGATCTTGATGAAGTCCCAATAGTTCATTTTGCCCTTGTTTCCCTTGCCTTTGGAGATGTTTCTAGGAAGAAGTTGCTGCGGCTGAGGTCGAAGAGGTTGCTGCCTGTGTTCTCCTCCAGGATTTTGATGGAGTCCTGTCTCACATTGAGGTCTTTCATCCATTTTGAGTCTACTTTTGTGTGTGGTGTAAGGACATGATCCAGTTTCATTCTTCTGTACGTGGCTGTCCAGTTTTCCCAGCACCATTTGTTGAAGAGACTCTTTTTCCATTGGATATTCTTTCCTGCCTTGTCGAAGATTAGTTGACCATAGAGTTGGGGGTCCATTTCTGGGATCTCTGTTCTGTTTCATTGATCTATGTGTCTGTTTTTGTGCCAGTACCACACTGTCTTGACGATTACAACTTTGTAATATAGCTTGAAGTCTGGAATTGTGATGCCACCAACTTTGGTTTTCTTTTTCAACGTTCCTCTGGCTATTCGTGGTCTTTTCTGGTTCCATATAAATTTTAGGATTATTTGTTCCATTTCTTTGAAATAAATTGATGGTATTTTGATAGGGATTGCATTAAATGTGTAGATTGCTTTAGGTAGCATAGACATTTTCACAATATTTGTTCTTCCAATCCATGAGCATGGAACATTTTACCATTTCTTTGTGTCTTTTTCAATTTCTTTCCTGAGCACTTTGTAGTTCTCTGATTACAGATTCTTTGCCTTTTTGGTTAGGTTTATTCCTAGGTATCTTATGGGTGCAATTGTAAATGGAATCGACTCCTTAATTTCTCTTTCTTCTGTCTTGCTGTTGGCGTATAGATATGCAACTGATTTCTGTGCATTAATTTTATATCCTGACACTTGACTGAATTCCTGTATGAGTTCTAGTGGTCTTGGAGTGGAGTCTTTTGGGTTTTCCACATAAAGTATCATATCATCTGCAAAGATAATAGGTTCTCATTAAATATCTGTTTAATGAATGGTAATTTCTAAATTCTCTTTTGAATTAAAGAATAATGAGACTTCCTATTGACTGTGATTTCTTTAGTACTCAAAAATAGCTCCCAAAGGAAGCTAAAAGGTAAACTCTGCTGTCAGGAGCTTAGAATTTGGGGCAGATTATGCTCTTCTTCACTTTGCTTAGTTAAACCTGAAGATCTATAAGCCCGAGGAAAATGGACACAATACCCATTAGTGATTTTTGCTGGAAATTTCCTCTAGGAAAATGAGAACATAGAATCAAAACAAGATTTGTTGACAGTAGCTGAAAAGAAGCCTGCTGTTTCTTTGTTTCCAGACTTGGAAGTATTTTTTCAAACATGTTAATTCAGCACTTTCTTAGTTTGCACATATATTTCACTCACATTCGAAAGGGCTTGTCATTCTGATGATCGGTAGTTACTTAACATTAAAAGTGCCAGGGGGCTTAGAGCGGACGATAGAACTTCAGGTTATAGTTGCTAAGGGCTCTTCCATGACTGCTATTCTGATATCTGTGATGCCCTCCCAGGCTGATGTATGGTCTCATGGTTGTGACCAAAGTAAATGACGCTGGTTCCTAAAAATAATAGTACTGCTACAGATCCTTATCAATGACCCTTAGGCCAGGCATGTTCTGGTATTTAGAGAGTTTGGGATTTTAGCAAGGTAAGGCAGCATAAATCCTGTTTATTATAGAATGTTCTCTGGAGGATTTGAGGGCAGCCCTCTAGCACAAAACAATCTCTGTAGTGAAATGTATAAGTGGACAACAAAGGACCATGGAGATTATAAATAGCTCAGGTCTAGACAAGGGGCTACAAACCTATCAAAAACAAAATGAATGAAAAAAATGAACCTCAGTTTTTAGTGCTTTTTGGATTTCGGAATTGCAGACCAAGAGCACCATTTATTTGGTGGGGCGGGGGGACTCTGCTGGATGTTTTTTGTCCGATTTCTGCCCCACAACAACCTCTGAATCCGCTGTTTTTATCCCTGTCTTCAGGTCACAAAGGAAAGGTTCAAAGAGGGTGTGGCCCTGATCAGTGTGGCCTCTAAAGCTTGACTGTCTCCACAACACTGAGCAGTAACGTGACGGCATTGCCTTTGTGCAGACTCTTGGTCCTCCCGGTGGTGCCTCTCGCCGCCGTCATTGCTCACCCAAACCACGCAGCAGCCTCCGCTTGGTCTCCTTGCTTCTGCTCATGCTCCCCTCCACTGCCCACACCTGGCCCTGACCCCAGACCCTGTTCTTTACAGGGTGTCAGAATCATCACTTAAATCATAAATCCAATCACATCCCCCTTCTACTTAAAAACATGTCCAGTAACTTCCTGTTGCAATCGGAATACCATCCATTGGTTCTGACTATGACCTGATATCCCAGGTCTATGTGCATGCTGCTGACCTCTCTGATTTCCTACTCTTTCCCCCTCATTCGCTGGGCAGCAGTCTCCTTCTTTTTGTTATCCCCTCAAAGGCCATGCTGGTTCTTGAGATACTCTTCCCCCATATCTTGATATAAGGCACTTTTTCGTCATTCAGTCCTCATTTAAAATTGCCTCCTAAGAAAGGTCTTTCGTGACCACTACATCTAAAACCGCCTCTTCCTTATCTCTGCCCCTACTACCAACTCACCCTCCTATGCCACACCCCTGTATAATTTCTTTATAGCACTTCCGGCCATCGGTCATCATATTGTCCACGCCTGTTATCTGTTTGTGTGCATGGTCATTTTCTGTGTTCCCTCAATGCAGGCCGGGCATGAATTTGTCTTGGCCACATCTGTATACTCATTGTCAGCACAGTGCCTGGTACTTGCTAACCATTCATTGAATAAATGAAGAAAGGATGCACGGAAAACAGCAGATGAAGAAAAGGGAGAAGACAAGGGGGTTTCGAGTAGAGTATTTCATTTAATGAGTCATTCTTTCATTTTCCTATACTCCATTCAAGTGTTGGGCATTTATTACTTGCCACTGGGTATTGGTGATACAAAATAAGTAAGACATAGAACCTGCTTCCCCAATTGCTCACTGACTGGGCCGTTATGGGAGCTGGGCGAGGTGGAGTGGCAGGCTCGTGGAGGAGAATTGGCTGCCCCCCCAACGTCAAAGAAAACGTGTGAGCCTGGCAGACGGAGGGTGCGGATATTGCATTCAAAGCGAAGAGACAAGCATGTGACAAGTCGTGCAGGTGGGGGAGGTCTGCAGATATTTGGGTATTCATTCATTGATTATGGAGCCCCTATTATAACAACCTGGCCCATCCCTTTTGTAGCTCACGGTCTCTTTTGGAAGACAGTCAGTTGTATAAGCAATTGCAGGAAAGGGGACAAGAGCTGCTGTGGAGCGCCGAACCAGGACCTCTTCGAGGGTGTCTGGGAAGTGACATCTGAGCCTAAATCTATAGGAAATAGGAATTGACCAGACGAAGGCAGTGAATGGGATAGAGTCAAGAACATTTCAAGGAGGCAGCCTACTGGACTGAAGCAGTTAGAGTCAGGAAGTAGTCAGGGGTAGAGGTGATCTTTTGTAACCATCATTGTGTAGGTGGAATTTAAAGCCCTAAGTCTAGAGGCGATCACCAGGGAAGTAAGTGTTAGTAGAGCAGAGAGGTGATCTAAGGACAGGGCCCTGGGGCACTAGACTATTTGGAAGAAATATCTGTTCAGGTCCTTTGTCAATTTTTTAATTGGGTTGTCTTTTTGTTGTTAAGTTTTCAAAGTTCTTTATATATTCTGGATACTGGACTCTTATTAGATATATGAATTACAGAATATCCCTTTCTGTAGATTTTCATTTTCTTCATAGTGTCCTGTGTGACACAAATGTTTTTCCTTGTTTTATAAAAAGATTTTATTTATTTATTCATCTGAGAGAGAGAGAGAGAGAGAGAGAGAAAGCAGCATGATCCCTGGGATCATGACCTGAGCTGAAGGCAGACGCTTAACCACCTGAGCCACCCAGGCGCCCCCTGTTTTTACTTTTAATAAAGTCCAATTGCTCTGTTTTCTTTTGCTGCTTGTGCTTTTGCTGTCATTACAAAGAATTCCATTGCCAAATCCAAGATTCTGAAGATTTACCCTTATGTTTTCTTCTAAGAGTTTTATAGTTTTGGCTCTATATTTAGATTCTATTTTTTTTTTTTAGATTTTCATTAATACTTAAATCATTGCTACTCTTCTGGTCTAATGAGACCCGTAAACTAGGATCATAATTTACCCAGGTAAATTTACCTACACTTGACTAATGCAAATTTTAAAGGGAAGATTTTTGGGATTTCATAGGGGACTCTGTTTTTGTATAGTGAAATCTTTAATGATTTTCATAAATTTCACTTTACATATGTACTCTTGACCTTTCTTTTCTCAACATGAAGAATTCTGATTCTACTTGTGTAGCTCAAGCAGGTGGATAATCCTATACCTAACCGTCACTGGAAGCAGAGAGCACAGTGGAAGAGAAAGACCTCTTTCCTTTTTTGGCCAGTTGAGTTTTAAAAGTAGAAAGTTTTGGAGAAATTCGCTCGGTGTGCAGATCATGAGAGAAGAAGATTTTGTAAGAAAGTTTTCTCTGGGGACGCCTGGGTGGCTCAGTTGGTTAAGCGACTGCCTTTGGCTCAGGTCATGATCCCGGCATCTTGGGATGGAGTCCCGCATCGGGCTCCTTGCTCCGCAGGGAGCCTGCTCCTTTCTCTGCCTCTGCCTGCCTCTCTGCCTGCTTGTGTTCTCTCTCTGTTAAATGAATAAATAAAATCTTAAAAAAAAAAAAAAAGAAAGTTTTCTCTGGATTTATGTGGGGCTGAGATGAGCCTTATAAAGAAGATTCTTCTTACCCTGTTTTGTCTCCTACACTGGATTGGGAAAATCAGGTTAAATATGTTCTGTGTCATTTTTTTCAAACATCTCTTCTGTTCTAGGTTGCTAGAAGAAATGGCCAATAAGCGTCCACCAAGTTTTTTTGTAGAAGAACTCAATACGTACTGTCAGAAGCACAACTTGGTACTTAGGTATTACGAACTGTCTAAGGAAGGACCTGCACATAACTTAAAGTAAATTGCTATTTTTTTAAAAGATTTTTAAAATAATATTGTCTTCGCCCAATGTGGGGCTCAAACTTAAAACCCCGAGATCAAGAACTGCATGCTCTACTGAGTGAGCCAGCCAGACACCCCAAATTGCTTCTTAAAAAAGTATATCTCTGTAAAATATGAACTAGAAGAATGGCAACTCTGGCACAATTTTGGAGTGAATAATTTAGCTCTAGAGCAAAGATGATGGGCTATTTTGCTGTTTGAGTGTGACTGCTTAAATTCTCTGTCGAACCTGTTAAAACCTTCGAGGTCACAGTAGGCGGTGCGATTGGAACACTCGTCCTTAGACGATGCGTGAGTTTTATAACATTTTGTGAATATTGTCTTTGTAATCAGGTTTACATTTCAAGTTACCATAAATGAGAGAACATATTCAGAAGCTGAAGGTAAATCAAAGAAGGAGGCCAAAAATGCTGCAGCCAAACTAGCGATTGAAAAACTTAACGAAGAAAACAAGGTGAGTAAAATGCCCTTTTCAACTTTACTCTGGGAGAAAACACCCACAGACAGAGTAAAGCCATTCACGGGTTCGCTTCCATTCAGAAGTTCAGTCTTTTTCCTCCATCTCCATTTCTGTAGAGCCCTGAGTCAAAGGTTCATCTAGGAAGTAGTGGGCAAAGCCTGCTAAATATCTATTTGGAGGGCCAGCAGTAGCGACTGCTTCGGAAGTTGACTGAATGGGAAAGGAAACAGTGGGAAAGGAAACAGCGAGAAATGAGCTGGCAGGAGTACCCCCCCCCACACACACACACACTGAGGAATGGAAGGATAGTGCGGAGGAAGGACAAAGGACAAAGAGATGGAAAGACTCTGGGGAGGATGACTGATGAGCAGGACAGGTGATGGAGAAGCGACGTTCGTGGAATTGGTATCCCGGAGGCTGAGAACAGAGTAAAAAGTACAGAGAAAGCTATCTGAAGAGATTCCAGTCGAAAGTTTCTGAAATAAAGGAAGACTTCGATGCAGATGAAAACAAGTCAACAGATACTGAAAAATATAGAGCTGCCAGGAACATCGGGAAACATTGGGAAAGTCCTGAACTCTAGGGATGATGAAAAAAATCCTATAAGCATCGAGGCAGAAAAAATAAATTACTTAAAATGTAAAAATGAAAAAAAAAAATGCCGTCCACAGCATCGTTTCAAACCACGGGATAGCAGAGAACCGGCAGTAAAATGAGACAAGCAGTTGTTTACATGTGGGACCAAAGGGGATCTTTTCTCAGATATTGAAAATTTTGAAAACATTGATTTTCAAGATACTTTCCTGAAAAATCTTCCTCGATGATGTCACCCTCGTAACAAAATTGGGAAAAGTAAATCAGGCAAAATTACAAATTCATGAAATGTTAATGAGCCAGAAAAATCAAATCAAGAAGTTAAGAACAATAGAATGCCCTTCCCCGAAAAAGCAGAAGAAAGAAAATAATAACAAGGCCAAACGTTAATGTAAAAGAAAACCAAGAAATAATAAAGGAGGTCGATAAAGCCAAAAGTTAGTTCTTTACAAGATTAATAAAGTAGAAAACCTTTGGACAGGATTTTGTTAGATTAGGAAAAAGGTACAGATCAGAATAGAATGAATGGTGCTGTTATATTCCTCTTTCCTAATAAGGTGTGATCCAGGATATAGCTTTACTTCAATATTGGTTATCTTGTTTTTTGAGATTTACGAAGGCTAAAGTGAGCTAGACACTGTTACAGTATTTTGCATGGGCAAACAAGGAAGTTGACTATTTTGTTTTTCCATAGGAAACTATAAAAGGATGGTACCTTTCTTATTATCGTATTTTTATGGATTTTTTTCTGGTAGAAAAAGATATATACTTGGACTTATACTCAAGATAGTAGACTAGGGCAATAAAATCTAAGTTGTCTTTCAAATTATTCTTTTAGTAATTTTATTAGAGGAAATAAAATGGTTAAATCTTTGTTTTCATCTGTATTAAACAAGATTTTTTTTTCTTTGTAGGCAGTTAGTTTATCACTGACGACTACAGATACTACAGAAGGATTAGGAGTAGGATCCACTGGGAATTTTATAGGCCGTATGAATAGGCTTGCCCAGAAGGAAAAACTATCTGTAAATTATGAACAATGTGAATTGAACGAATCTGGGCCAGAAAGGTGAGATGTAGTTCAACTTTTCCTTCTGTTTCATTGTATCTAAGCAATAGAACGGGCTTATTTTCATGTCTAATTTTCTAGAAATATTTGTCTTCCTTTCTGGGACCTTTTGCATGGAAGGTTTTATATGACTTACATACAATTGGTCATCTTCATAATTAAAATATGTAATTGCTGAAGACTTGGGAGCCATATGCCATAATGGATCAAATCTGGGGAATCCCTTATTTCTGAGATATATCTGGATGGTTTAGTCTGCAGGAGACCTCTAAGAGAGAATGGAGGACCCTGCTGGTAGAGGGGTGTGTGGGGATGTTTTCCTCCCACGGGTCACAGTGGGAGTGGCTGTGTGACAGAGACTGGACCACACATGTAGGTAAAATGGCTCTCTTTTCACCATCATCAGATTAGAGAGCCATTTGTCCAGGTGTGTGTCTTCAAATTCAGTTAAATAGTGTCACTCTCTAGACAAATACGGGTCTTAGAAGAAATGGGCTTTAGCCATAAGCTATGAGGAGACTCAGATTTAAGGAATATGAAGGGTGGGAGGGAGGAGAGCTTCCAAGTTGCCAAGACCTTGGAAGTGAGGATAAAGAATGGATAGGAACTGGGAAAAGCAGAAAGCAAATGAGCCTGAAGGAGATTGTTTCCTGGTTACAACCAATCCATTTAATGAGAGAAAGAGAGAGAGAGAAAGAAAAAATCTAAATGGCAGATAGTCCAAATAACCACTTCAGGATACCGTCCTCTGAATTGACTCAGTTATGGACTTTTAATTCTGACGGCTTTTAGGCCAGAACCAGAAAGAGGAAAACAGAAGAGTATTCATTCATTGGCTTGAAGTAGTCCAAAGTGAATTGTGTGAGTCGATCTCAATAAAGTAGGACGCTATTTTAGTTTTTCAGAGCTCACCTGTTTGTTTCCTTGGGTTTAAACACTCTAACATGAGTTACCTAAAAGAGAGAAGACCTCTACTTAGGGGTGCCTGGGAGAAAAGGAGCCATGGACACCACCCGGTCACTCAATCTAGGTCTGCCTTCAGGGCCCAGCAGGGAAGACTCACCCCAGTTGGGTGTGTTTGCCTCCGTGGCAAATAATGCTGGAATAATTTTGAAATGATATATAGTAACTCCCTGATACTTACATGTCCATTGCTTTTCCACTTTAAATAGAGTTCTCCTATAATTAGATCCTTGCCTCACCACAAATGTTCTTACATCTCTTCTGAGGACGGCGTGGGCTTCATGGAGTTCTCGCACTATGGAGATTTCCTTAGGTTTGGGGGCACATGAACAGCAGGCAGAAAATCCTGAAGTTAACCGAACCAAATCTCTGATTTGCCCATTCCCTACAAAACACCTGTAACCTTACTGTTTCTCCTGTAGAAGTCCTACTTTCCCAACGTAGGCTTTTTCTTTCCATTTGAGCGTCTGAAAAATTCACCAGATCTCCCTTCCTTCTGTCTGTATCTTTTGACGTTTGAGGAATTTTTATTTTTTAGATTTTATTTATTTATTTGACACAAAGAGAAAGATCACAAGTAGGCAGAGAGGCAGGCAGAGAGAGAGGGGGAAGCAGGCTCCCTGCTGAGCAGAGAGCCTGACACAGGGCTCCATCCCAAGACCCCGAGATCATGACCTGAACCGAAGGCAGAGGCTTTAATCCACTGAGCCACCGAGGCGCCCCCTTTGAGGAATTTTTTAAAAACCCCAGAATTTTTAAAAATTTTAAAAATAAAATTTTATTGTATTTAAAAAATAAAAAATTTATTTTTTTAAATAAAAAAATAAAAATTTTTTTATTTAAAAATAAAAAAATTTTTAAAAATTCCTTTTTCACCAGATCTTTCAGTGAAGCAACAAAGAGAAGTTGGCTGAAAATGCAACCTATGACATCCATCAATCCTGGCTATTCTAGCAAATCAGCCAGCCGTCTTATCAAAAATTTGTATTCTACAAGATACAAACTGTAAACTTACCCATTAAATTAGGGTGATATTAAGGCCTTTGTTCATCTGTGTTTGTTTCCAAATCCTGAGTTGGATTTACTGTTTTTTGGTATTTGGGTAAATATTCTCTATCTCTCCTAGATTTTATTATAGATGCAAGATTGGACAGAAAGAATATGCTGTTGGCGGAGGTGCTACTAAACAGGATGCAAAACAGATGGCCGCTAAATTTGCATACGAGCAGATAGAGTCGGAGAAAACCTTCATGGTATGTACTGCCTTTGGATTTAACTCGTAAATTTTAAGGTTCTTTTTGGAATTGATTTGACATAAGACTGCATTTAGATGATGCCAAAACAGCGAGTCACAGAGCCAAAAGATTCCTTCATTCTGTGTTTCACCAATGAGCCATGAGCCTCGGGGCCACGAGGCCCAGAGAACAAAGTTCTATTGGCAACTTGGGGTGGTTGGGTTTTGGGGGTTTTTTGAAGATTTTATTTATTTGAGAGAGTGAAAGTGAGAGAGAGTATGAGCTGGGGGCAAGGGGCAGAAAAAGGGGGGGAGGGAGAAGCAGACTCCCGGCTGATCAGGGAGCCTGATGTGGGACTCGAACCTGGGACCCTGACTTGAGATCATGACTTGAGCCAAAGGAGGACGCTTAACCGACTGAGCCCCCCCGGGCGCCCCCAGGGTTGTTTTTTAAATCCGGATGAAGCATCATAAATAAATGTGGTAGGTAGCACACAGAGACTGAGACAGTATGGGGAAGTAATGTAATTGCTCTCAAAACTCCTAAGAGGTACTCTTTCTTTCAGAAAGAGGATTCACTATCCAGTGATTCTTGGACTTCTTCGCCTAGTGACTCCAGAAACAGCACTTTGGTGAAAAGCCTATTGTAAGTGTGGACAAATAGCTATGATATGTAACAAATTCAGATCGCTGCCTGAGAGAGCACATTTTTATGAAAATGCTTAATGTTTAAGGAGAATTTAGAGAAAGAAATTCTGGTCAACAAAAAAATAGGCGGAATTGACAAACTAATCACTATCCCCTTTTCTCCTAGTGCTTCTAAATCACCGCTTGAAAATGATTTCTCACCAAATAAGCCCGAAGTAAATGGTAACAGCTACGATGTCAACAACTCCTCATCTCCTCTGGTATCGTATCACGCGATAGCTTCCTGATAATCTTTTTCTCCATTGTGTTTTCTCATTTAGAAATTGCCTCCAATACTCAACTGCAATTTTCCACCTTTATCTGAAACACTCTTTTTTTTTCTAAGATTTTATTTATTTGTCAGAGAGAGAGAGATCACAAGTAGGCAGAGAGGCAGGGAGAGAGAGAGGGGGAAGCAGGCTCCCTGCTGAGCAGAGAGCCCGACACAGGGCTCGATCCCAGGACCCCGAGATCATGACCCGAGCCAAAGGCAGAGGCTTTAACCCACTGACCCACTCAGGCACCCCTATCTCATACACTCTTATTTCATATTAATATGTGGCAGCATTCTTGCTTTCTCTTTTCTTTATTAACCCCCACTCCTCACATGTGAAAATTATTCACTTTCATCTTCCTCTCCCTATTCACCTTCATGTTTTCATATATTCCTGTGATCTTGCTGATCTTCTAACAACTGGACAGTACTTAAAATGTCCATTAATATTTAGTCTGCTCCTGTTTTAAAAAAATCATAACTAAACTTACAAATCAGGTAATTTTTGTGGTCGCGGTTAATGTTACATAAGTGCCGTATAATGAACTGTATACGAACCAGTAAGAAAAAGAAAAGCAACTCAGAAAAATGTAGAGAAAGATCTGGACAGAGTGATTCAGAGAAGAGATACCCATATAGGCAACAAAAATATGAAAGGATGCTTTGCTGCATAGTAATAGGGAAAATGCAAATCAAAACAACAGTTAAGTATCTCTCTAAACCCATCACCGTGGCAAAATTTGAGTCTGGCAATGCTGAACATCAGCAGAGCAGTGTTCCAATTGTAACTACCATGTGCTGTGGTGGAAGTGTAAGTCGGTACAACCACTGGGGAGAACAGTTTGGCCATATGGAGGGAATTGGAGGTTGTGGATGCCATGTCTTCAAGCAGTTCCGTTCCTGGGGATGTCTCCTAGAGAAGCATTCCTGTGTATGTGCAGAGAAACATATGTAAGTATGTTCTTGCAACCTCATTTGTAACAGGAAGAAACATTGTCCATTAACAGCATGGCTATGTTAATATACTGTAGTCATCACACAGTGGGAAGCGGTAGGAGCTCAAACACTCTGAGTCTGATGCTCCTGCTCCATGTCAACATATTCAAATTGGTAATACTACAAAACCTACCAGAATAAAAGTGAATATGAATAAAGAATAGCTATGTAAAATTAATTTTTGAGATAGATTGGAGATTCCTTTTTTGCTGAATATTAAAATTATTAATTTGTGCTAAAAATGAAATTATTAGCATTGCCATTTTTTCTTTTTCTTTTTTTAGCATTGCCATTTTTTAAAAAAGATTTTATTTATTTATTTGACAGAGACAACACAAGTAGGGAGAGTGGGAGAGGGAGAAGCAGGATCATGACCTGAGCCAAAGGCAGACGCTTAACGACTGAGCCACCCAGGCGCCCCTAGCATTGCCCTTTTTAACTGGTGACCAGATAAGAAACGCTTGGGGAATTATTTTAGACTGGATCCCTGAGCTCCATCTGTGTCTTTAGTACTGTGGAGGACTGTGATGCACGCCTTCTTGTTGAGACCCACTGGCCCAGGGTGTTACCAGGGGAGCCGTAGTCTGTTCTGGGGGAATCAGTGCTTCTGCTGAACTTGCCTTGATTGCTCTTTTGTTCCCCTCCCCCACTGCCTTATCTGTCTAGTTGCTATAACAGTGAGAACATTGATCTAGCTAAGTAAACTGAGAAGCAGGGCTTGTTGAGAATACATAAGTTGATGAGGCTTATTCATCTAATGGGCCAAAAATATCACAGAACCATCTAGAAGCACAGGAGGAAGAAGCACAAGATCAAGCGAGACAATTGATTTAATCATCTAAAACTATTTTTCATTTTCTTTTGTTCCAGAGCAATGTCAGAAGTAGTGAAAAGAGGGTGAAAAGGTGGGTATCATGAGTCTGTGCCCATATTTGGAAATGAAGTTTTGTTTCAGGCTTAGATTATTAACCTTTTTTACTAGGTCTTCAGTATTTGTAGAGTATTATATACCCTTCTTTGAGTAGCATTTCAGAAGTAGAAAGCATGGTTGAGGATCCCAAAAAGCTTGAAATCTATAAACAAATGATTTTACATATGTAGAGAAGTCTTTGAATGTGCACACAGCACTGTAGAGGAAAGTGGGGGTATCACTAGAGTCATTGGTTAAGGGCATTATTTTGGATGAGGTTGACAGAAGTGAACCTGGAGAGGCTTTCCAGAGAACTGCATTATTTTGCAGACAGGCAGGGTAGAGATGGTGTAATGACTTGGGTAAGAAAAGCAAAAGATCAAAGGGTATATTAATAACGACGGATTGGTTTCTTGAACAGAAGAGAAAAACAAGGCTATAACTCTGAACATCAATGAGGTCGGGATGGCAATAGGAGCCATAATGAGCCACCAATATATTCTGAACCACAGGAGATGTGTCAGGGAACGATGATTCCCAATGTGCATGGTTGGTGGAGAGGAAAGAGGTGTGTGTGTAAGATGATCTGGCATTTTGATTATCTTGGCATAATCAGGATGAAGGGTGAAGGACAAAGGATGAGGAGAGTTTGCAAGACAAGGCTGTACAGGAAGAGTGGACAGGATATGGGGGAATAGAGTTCCAATAACTAGGTGAAGAAGAGGCAAAGGAGAAAGGATTTGAAGATTGGTCCTTGTGGACGAGACACAGATGGGAATCATGAGTACTGAGGGGTTAAGGAAGTTCAAGACTTGAGGGTTTAGGGAGAAGATAGCAATTTGAGTATGTTTAGTTTTCAGTGGGGTTTGAACTTCCAATAGCACATGGCTCACCGCCTGCCAGGAATAAAATACAAAGACCAGAATAACGGTGCAAGGAGATCTGTTTCCTTTAGTTTTGAGTCTGTAGGGAAGAAAGGAAAGGCTGGTAGATCACCAACACACATTGAATTTGTTAAGTCCAAAAAAAAAAAAAAAAAGAATCAGGAAAGGAATGAAAAATTATTAGTGGACAGAGGGGAACTTTCAGTATATTGTTTTATAAAGAAAGATTAACACTTTATACCTTGTAATTCTAATAGCTGACTCAAAATATAAAAAAATTAGCACATAACATAACATTCTATTTTATTTGAGTTTTATATTCTTCTCTTAAATTTTAGAAGTTTGGCACCAACCTTTAACTCTCCTGTGAGCAAAGAAAACAAGTACACTGTGGAAGAAAGGTAAGAGGGAAATCTGTAGAAAAAGAATCTGTGTGAGGATGTGTTTGCTCATTTGATGGGTCTTCTGAAAGGACTATTGTACATCAGCCAGATTAAATTCTATTTCTCTCTGAACAGCTTATTTTTTTTTTAGTACACTCAGGCCCCCAAAGGATCAATGTCTCTTGGAGAAGTAATGTTTAGATGAATCCAAGTGGAATGTCGTAAATGTAGATCTGTGTGATACTTATGTGAGTTTCTCTGACATCCATGGAAGTTTTTAATATTAAAGATAAATATTTCTATAAGCCAGTGATTTTTTTTAAAAGTCCCCTGAAGGAATCCAAATAGACCCACTCGAATCTGTTTTCCATTTTCCAGCTCCATTCCAGATTTCACGTAAAGAGTTTCCTTTTGTGGTAGATTATGTGTTTGGGTTTGAACAAAATACCTAAAACAAACGTGAAGCCTACTTGCAACAGGGGGACATGGAAAACAAGTTTAAAAAAAAACCAGTAAAGAATCAAACATTTATTAAGTACCTCATATATATCTGGCACTGTGCTGGGCATTGGATATAGAGCGGGAACAAATAGAAACAGCTTCTGCCCTCACAGAGTTTTGTGGGGATGATAATTAAGTGAAAAATCTGTAATTATAATCGATGGTCAGAGGTGTGAAGGGAAAGCAATGACATGGTAGGAGATGGAAATAGGACCCTTGGGTTTAGTGTGGGGGTGAGGCAAAGGCTTTCTCGGGGATCACCCTTGTGGAGGCGCCGGGAGGATGAGTTAGCCCAGGAGGTGGGGTCTGTGGCTTCACAAAGCCGACATGCGGAAAAGTGAAGGGAGGAGAGCTGCGTGAGTGTTCAAGGGGCGGAGGCTGTGTGCTTCGAGTGCAGCGAGGGAGGGCACAGTGCCACAGGACGAGCTGGGGAGGGAAGCACGAGACTCCTTGTAGGCCATCTAAGGACTTCCTGGGGTTTGCTGAGAGCAAAAGGAGGCTCTTGGAGAGTTTAGGCAAAAACAGAGAGACATGCTCAGAGTTTCTCACCCTGCTTGCTGTGTGGCTCATGAATTGGAGCAAAGCAAGGAGAGGAAGTGCAGTGTGTGAGCTAGCGCGGTTCCCCAGGAGCCTGACGGGAGCTTGAACTGGTGTGAAGATGTTAGAGATGGGGAAAAGTGGGCACACACCAGTGATGTGCTTGGGGAATAGAATTGGCAGGGCTTAATGATGGAATGTGGGCAGGAGAGAGAGGGGGAAACCAGGTAGTTACAAACGTAGGTAGTCTCAGAGACCATGCTCATTTCTCTTATGACAGCTTGGTGGTAGCTGGGGAACCAGCGTTACCAGGGTGATTTGCTATGTTGGGAGCAGGAGCGGGAGAAACTATTACTTGGTGGTTCAAGAGTTTCTGTGGAGTGGACTCTTCTTATTTAGAAGGAGAGCGCCATGTTTGTTACCCAGTCCGTAGGGCGGTTGCTGTGAAGCGGAAGTGGAAGTGAGGGGCAGGGGGGGCGGCGGAAGCGGGGGCGGGGGCGGGGGCCGGTGGAGTGGGGAGGGAGTCGTGACGAGGGAACGCAGAGTAACAGCGGCGTTTCTCCTTTCAGGTTTCTGAATGATTTTACAGAGATAACACCGATTGGCTCAGGCGGATATGGTCAGGTCTTCAAAGCAAAGCACAAAATTGTTGGGAAGATTTATGCCATTAAACGTGTTAGATATGATAAAGAGTAAGTAGTACATGTTTGTTTCTTCGAATGAGAAGGTTTGTGAACCTGCACGATTCTTTGTCTCTCTCGTCTTCGTTAGCAGATTTATTTACTTTTTTTCCTAGTCTTCCTTAAAAATGTCACTCTCTCATCAGGAGCTTGGCTTCCTCTGACATGACCCCACTTTACTGTGGTTATTTCAATGAAAAAAAAAAACAAAACCGAGTAGACCATTGATCATTCTTTGGGTCCTGTCTTGATGAAAACTGAGGTTATGAAATTACCTAGTTTACAGTGACCTTTGAGAATTTCTGGTCTCTTCTCCTTACTTTAGGGATTAGGAGACCGAGACCCAAAGAGGTGAACTGATTTGTCAGAGGTAAAAGCTAGTTGGTAACCGTCCCATGTGTCTATTATTGCATAATACGCCATGTCAAAATGTAGTGGCTGAAAAAGAACAAGTATTATTTGTCACTGTCCTGTGAGTTGGTTGTGCTCGTCTGGGCCATCTCCACATGGGATCTGTTATGCATTTGTAGTCAGAAGTCATCAGAAGGCTTGGGGGCGCCTTGGTGGCTCAGTGGGTTAAGCATCTGCCTTTGGCTCAGGTCATGATCTCAGGGTCCTGGGATCGAGCTCTGCTTTGGACTTCCTGCTCAGCAGAGAGTTTACTTGTCCTTCTGCCCCGACCCTCCCCCTACCCGTTCTCTCTCTCTCATGCACTCTCTCTCCCCCTCCTCTCTCTTTCACAAATAAATAAATAAAATCTCTTATAAGAAAAGAGTCATTAGGAAGCTTAGCCAGGGATGGGAAAGGGACATCGGCTAAGGAAAACGAAGTGAGCAGAGGAAAAGCAGGCATGGAGTCCTAGCCACTCCTCATCTCAGCCAAACAAACCTACTTCCTGTCCCATGGACGATGCCTTGCAGTTGAAATCCCTCCATATCCACCTGGCATCAAAACAAGGCTTTCTCTTTCCACATTGTTTTGTATGTGGGTTTTTTTTTTTTAAGGATTTATTTATTTATTTTAGAGAGAGGGAGAGAGAGAGCGCACATGGGGGAAGGGCAGAGGGAGAGGGACAGAGAATCTCAAGCAGACTCCATGCTGAGCATGGAGCCTGACACAGGGCTCCATCCCATCACCTGAGCTGAAACCAAGAGTCCTAACTAACTGAGCCACCCAGGTGTCCCTCTTTCCACATTGTTTAGCTTGACAGGAATGAAGTATTATTCCTTCCATTCAAGAGCATTTTTTTTAATGGTAATACTTAACTATGATAAGGGTACAGTATCTTGGACATTTTTAGTGGCTTCGTAAATTAGTATAACAGAGTTAAGAATATACTTGGAATATTTATTCACTGCGACGCATAGGTTTCCTGGGTGGGAACCTATTCTAAGGATATTATCCAAATGATGGAAAAAGTTATACAAGAAGATGTAAATCACAGTGTCATTTATAACAGTGAAACATTAGAACAAACCACATGTCCAGCAATGAAGAAATGAATGAGTATGTTTTGTTCTCTCCCCTGCTTAATGGCTGTTTTGCAGTCATTAAAAAAGTGAGGCTTATATACTGAAAACATTTCGACGTGAAAATGGTATGATGCTGGAATTTGCTTCAGAATAATCTAGGGGAGATGAAAAAGTGAGTAAGAGCATAGATGAAACAAGATTAGCCAGGAGTCAATAACTGTTTCATCTGCATGATGGCTAGGTAGCAGTTCATGACACCTTTTGTTCTAATTTTTGTACTTTCAAAACCTTACATGAGGAAGTTTTACATGATGTTTATAGATTATATAGATTGTGTAACAAGGAAAATGTAAAGATAACCTGTTATGTGGAAAAATAGAATAAAAATTACATACTATAATTACAAGTATATAAAAATGTGTATGAGGAAAGACAATAAGAAACAAACCAAAATAATAACGGATCATGTTAGGACTGTTGATGTATGAGTTCTTGTTCTTCCTTTATTCTTATAAATTTTATGTCATGAAGGTATAGAACTTTTTAAATTAAAAAACAGGATTATAAAATATGTGCTTACCCTCTCTCACCCTTGAAATCCCAAGTTTATTTATTCCATGTAGCATAGAATTATCTTTGCTCTTGACCCCGTATCCCTGTAAAGCTCCCACACGGACGGTGCAGTCTTGCTTTCTCTGCATAGGTGATTTCCTTTGTGTATTTTTGCTGTACGTTGAAAATTCTGATTTACGTTCTTCAAGTTGCCTGGATGATCCTTGCAGCCCAAACAGGGTTTGCTTGTGAAATCCAAAGTGATTTTAACACAAGTCTAAACAAAATACAGTGTGTGGCTTACCTACCAAAATTCGCATGCTTGGTGTTTTGGAGACCACCACGATGACTTTTAAATTATCTGATACTTGGAATTAGTGAAGTCACCGCTTCTTCCGTTATGTTGAGTGTGAGAACAGCTGTGTATTTTCTGTGTTCAGTCTTTCCTTTGGAGGGCTTCTGGCTTCCATTTTAAACACTCAGGGCGTGGGAACCACAGCGACTGTTGAATAAGGAAGCGCGCGTAGCCGTCTTGTTACTCGACCTGTCGCTTCTCCAGAGATATATAAGGACACTTTTCTCTTCCCTGTTTCTTTAAAGGAAGAAGGTAGAGCGTGAAGTAAAAGCTTTGGCAGAGCTTCATCACTCAAATATCGTTCAGTACTGTAATTGCTGGGCTGGGATAGATTATGATCCTGAGGACAGCGTAAATCCTTCGAGGTAACTATGAAGAATTCTCGTAGCTCTAATAGGATGGAGGAAACTGTTTTCTTTTTTTTTCTCTCTCTCTTTTTTTTTTGAAACTGTTATTTTCTAAACGTGGGCCACCAGTTAAGGCCATTAATTAGTAATATCACAACCACAAATGCTGTTTTGGACACTGTTATGTGTCCAAATAAGGACCAGTTAAGGAAATAATGAATAATCTTTTCGTGGCTCCTATTCCTTGCTCCAGACTTGCTTAAATTTTTTTGCTTAATTTTTTTTTAATTGTCCTCAGCTATTTTCAGAATCTCAGTGTGTAGGCTTGCCCCAACCTCAGGCCAGGCTGTAAATGCAGCTTCGTGAAGAAAGTTTGAACGTGTTATAGATGCTATAGCTGGAAGCCCATCCTCAGCTTCTAGCACTTTCCTGTCCTTCTCAAAGGCCCCTGGTTGGTGGGGTGTGGTCAAGGGGGGGGTCTCTTAAAATTTTTAAATTTTTTTAAATTTTAAGTATGCTCCATGCCCAACATGGGGCTTGAACTCATGACCTTGAGATCAGGAGTCACATGCTCTACCAACTGAGCCAGCTGGACACCTCAGGGAGTTGGGTGAATATAGCCTCTCTTGAACATAGTCACACCACTTTTGGTGGCGTGGTGGGCAGTGAAAATAATTTTAAGACTATGAGCTGTGATGTGGGTACCCCGCCGGTTCATGTTTTGTCTCAAGCCCTTGACAAATGACTGGAAGGTTTTAAAGACCTGGCATCTCCCTCTGAAAGTCAGCCAATGTTTCTTGGGGAACCGTCCTCACGGAAATGCCGAGGACATTGAGGGCCTGTTCATTCATTAACCCCCAACTCCAGCCCTAGCCCCAGCCCCAGCCCCAGCCCATGGTGGAGAGATAATTGAGAGCTTTATCATTAGTTTCAGGAGTTACTGACCATTAGCATACAGACAGGACTTCTTCAGCTTTTAGGAAATTCTTGGCTTTCTCTTCCGATTTTCTAGCCAACATAAGTTCAAAGAATATAAATTAATATTGAGGCCAAGCTAGTTGAGAAAGCAGTATACAAGCATGGTTAGCAGAATCAGTCCTCACAGGTATGTCATAGCAATTTATTGGCACTACTCTTTGAGAACCTATCCTTATGCCGTTGTTTTCTATTTGTTTTGCCTGTATTTCTCTCATTAAACCGTAACCCGCATGACGGAGAGGATGGTGTCTAACTCGTTTTTTCATCTCTAGGTGCCTGTTCTAGGCCTTTTGCAAAACAGATGCTCAGTAGGTCGATAGTAAATTAAAACGTTCCAGAATTCTTTTATGTGGTAATGAGCTTTGGTTTTCTTTAATTCCATTGTATTAATGTTCCTATTCCTATTAGCAAAGGTGATCCAGGATCCTTTACCATTAAAGAACGGGCAGACTCATACTTTTATAGTTAACAAATAAAGCTCTGGACATTTGGGAACTTATGCTTTAAATAAAAAATGATTTATTGTATTTTGATTCAAGTTTGTTATATTTAGATTTCAGTTTTGAGACATATTTTGGGATTCTTAAGGAGATAAAGTTATAATTTTTAAAGGAAAGATGATTTTTTATAAGTTTATTTCTATTGCTACTTGTAATGTACTGCGAATTTCATATCCAGACGAAAGATTAAGTGTCTTCTCATCCAAATGGAACACTGTGATAAAGGGACACTGGAGGAATGGATTGACAACAGAAGAGGCGAGAAACGAGACAAACCTTTGTCTCTGGAATTATATGAACAAATAGCAGCCGGTGTGGAGTATATACATGACAAACAGCTAATTCACAGAGACCTTAAGGTAATGGAAAATGTACTCTTCAGATTTGATAAATATGATTTAGTCATTTTTAAATTTACCTCCTCTAGTTTTAGAATTGATGGACAGTCCTGAGGAAATAATTATCTCTCATCCTTTAAAGTTAGAATGGATCTAGAACTTGCCCTAAAATACCATTCCATAGCAGCACTCAGACGACTTCCAGGACAAATGAATTTATCGAGCCCTGTAGGTAGAAGCTTGTTCACTTCTGCTGTATCTGGTCGCTCGTCATACTCCAGTTGCAAACACCAGTAGCTTTCGTAAGCTGGACGTCTGTGTGCCGATGGTTACTGTGGCTAGCACACCAGCAGGCCGCTCTGTCTCTGCCGCTGCTCAGGCTTGTTTGGGAAGCAGAAGGGACAACGTGGTTCTCCTAATTTCTGAAGTCATTACTCTTGAGGGCAGTCCCACCAACTGAGTCCCGAGTCTAGAATTTTCTTAGCATTTGGTTAGACATTTCTACCCCATGATTGGAAAGCTGTAGTAATCCAAAACTTGGAACACATAGCATACTTTTTTTTTTTTTTTTTTTGTATTTTTGTTTTCTGTTGGCTTCCTAGCTTCTTTCATGGTCTAGATGAGCTGTTTTACCATTTTACCTTCTCATCAAAATGAAAGAAGGGACAGAAGAGTTTTTCATGGTGTCCCCCAATCTCTCTTTCCTGTAACCTACCTCCTCCCGTTACGAACTAGCCATGTGGATCCTAGCACTGAGCCTTTGTTGTTCTTGCGTAGAACACTCTTCTGCTTGTCTTCTTTGGTCTCAGTTTCTTTACATAGCCCCCTCCTGATCACTCTGATCCAGCAGAAGCACCTCGTCTCTATGGTTCTTGGCTGTCTGCTTACCCCGCCCATCTGCGATAGGAATGAGGAATGAAGCAAAAGAGTTTCTTGAGAAAAAGAAGCACCTGTGTCTAGAGTTGTTGGGCCTACATGGGAGTAATTGGCCCACAAAAGTGTGTCTTTGGTCTCCCCCTAGGAGCCGGAGGCTTGGAGTCCTTTGTGTTGGAATCCACCTGGTTCCATCTTTTTCTTTCTTTCTTTCTTTTTTTTTTTTTTTGAAGATTTTATTTATTTGAGAGAGAGAGCACAACAGAGAAAGCACGAGCAGAGAGAGGGAGAGGGAGAAGCAGACTCCCAACCAAGCAGGGAGACCAACCTGGGGCTCCCTCCCAGGACCCCGGGATCATGACCTGAACTGAAGGCAAACGCTTAGCCAACTGAGCCACCCAGGTGCCCCTGGTTCCATCTTTCTTTAACAGTATCTTAAAGGTACATTTTAAAATGGGAATGTTATAAGCACTATGTTCAAAAGAATACATTTAGAATGGCTATACCTTCACTTTGATATAAATCGTATATATAGTTAAATAAAAAATTAAGCACAATTACTTATAAAGTAATCTGCAATTAAATGCAGACATTTGGGTATTAACTCCCAGGCCTCCCTCTGGATGAATTCATGAAACTGACAGGTGCTTGCCTGGCTGTCCCTTTCCCTAGCACCTCTGTCGCCCACGCTGCCCATGCCCTGGTCATGGGGTGATCTTTTCTTGGGTCTGTTTGCAGACCGTGTTCGCTCCATGTCCGCAGTTGCTCAGAGGTCAGACTTTAATACTCCTCAGCTTTCTGGCCTCCCCTAACTTTTCTAGCTTCACTGCTACAGTTACTGCTTTATCCCACTTGAGAGAGGATGCCAACAAAGGCATATGCCTTTCTCTGTGATGCTTCACACAATACCAGCTGTGGGTGGTTTTTGCCAGAGAATGGTCTTTACCCCATGAAGCCCCTATTGTATAAAGTCTACCAGCATTTACCACTTTCTGTCAGAACCTGAAGCATTAGACCACCAAATAATTATATCATACATCTGAAACTTATATGTCAATCATACCTCAGGAATAGAAAAAATATTACAGCAAAATGGAGAAAAAAAACCCAACTAGTTGAAGATACTGGTGAGGGACATAGAGGTTTCTAGAGTAAAAGCTTCTGGCGGTTCTTTCCCTCTGCAGGCCCAGGCTCTTTGGTCAGCCTTGGCCTGTGGATTTAGCCCTTTTTCCCGTACCTCCTGTATAAAGTTTGTGCTTTTTTTTTTTTGCCTTATCATTACTATGACCGATTAGACAAAATGTGACCTTATTGTTTTCATTTTTTCTTTTTAATGAACTGTAAACAAGTAATCTTCTATTTTTACCAGACCGTCTCATCCAGCTTCCGTATTTAGAAGCATCGTAAATGCAACCTTAGGGTTTCTCAGAGTCAAGCTCGATCTTGCCTTCTAGAGTCAGGTAGACCTCTGTGGGAACAGCAGTTGCACTTGCAAACCCAAAATATTCCTGCATGGTAACCTGAATACTGCACTGGTAGATTTTCTCTCTCCTCCCACCCTACACATATCTGCAGCCTTCCGGCGTTATGATTGGCACTGGATTCCAGTCTCATTGTTAACGGTGCTAATCTACCTGCTAATTTCTGCATGAGCTGAAATTTAGAGGCTGGCTTCTTGGAAGCTTCTTGGAAGCTCCTCTTTCAGCCTTCTTGGCTTTATGGTCTCTTCCCCGTCAACTCCTTTGCTAGGCCCTCTCGTGAGTAGTACCTTCCAGAGTCTGTGTGTGTACGTAAAGCCCAACACTGTATTCAGAGTTACCTTTTCAAGAATGACAAAATACATATTTTTTGATACTATATTTTTACACAATGTCTATACCCATCATGGGGCTCGAACTCACCACTCTGAGATCAAGAGTCTCAGGCTGTACCAACTGAGCCAGCCATGTGCCCCAAGTATGGCAAAATATTCATCTCCTTATCAACAAC
Organism: Nasua narica; assembly: GCA_028533885.1. NCBI lineage: Eukaryota > Metazoa > Chordata > Mammalia > Carnivora > Procyonidae > Nasua > Nasua narica. The sequence goes on along the minus strand of CM052811.1, from coordinate 26,077,863 downwards.
CTTCCTGTTTTCACGGTCTTTAGAATGTTGGTCAAGACTACCTACAAAATTGTGAAATAGGATGAACACTCCTCATTCTGTTCCCCCCTCCCCATTTTTTTTCATTCTGCTTCGAGTTTTACGTACATGGACAGAAATACTTAAGCGCTAGTTCTCAGCTTTCAGTTAATGTGGGCTGCCCTCGAGGATAGAGGGGTTATATTTGTTAAGAAGTTGTCAGGGGCCTGGAGAAATTGACATCAAGGAAGTCCCCAGGAGAAATTCTGCATAAGATAGCTTAACAGCTTTATTGAGAAGAGACTCGTTCTGAGAATCTCAAACTTAGAGACCTGAAGGGCTTCTACTTCAATCCCCAACAGATTCCTGGACTCATATTTGCAATATTTCTATTGCAGTGTCCAGCTCCATGTTGAATACTCCCTGAGATGGGAACTCTCAAATTCCCATTCTTTGGACCACCCTATTAGTATATTAGGATATATTAAAGCAAGCCTTTTGGTTGTTTCTACCCTCTAGTACTGTGCAGAGTGAATCCACCTTCTGCTAAGCATCTCTTCAGATATTTGAAGGCATTTAGGCCCGAAGGCTTCTCAGCTGACAGAGAAGTCCTTCAGTCCTCAGCTGGTACTTTAAAGACCTGTGGTATTAAGTATCTTGTTTTGGGCTACCCGTGTAAGGGTAAATGCCTTAAAAGGAAATATAAAAATAGCCCTTGTTAAAAATGCGATTTTGATACGTGATAACAGTCTGTTGAATTGGTACTTATAAATTAAATATTGTTTTTTTTTTTGTAGCCAGGTAACATATTTTTAGTAGATACAAAACACATAAAGATTGGAGACTTTGGACTTGTGACATCCTTGAAAGATGCAAATCGAACAAGTAATAAAGGAACTCTTCGATACATGAGCCCAGAGCAGGTGAGGTCTCTTTCCTTTCCATGTATTTTTCACTTCTTTTGAATTTTTAATTATAGAGATAATAGATACCTCTTATAAAATTAAAACAGCACAGAAGCATGTAGAATAAAAGTGGAAAATTCTCTTTAACTTTCCCTTCTACTCCTACTCTTCTTATAGAGTCTGTTGTTTATCCTTTCAGATAATTTTCTGTGAGTTATAAACATATATAAATACAAATATATATGTATATAAAGACTTTTTACATAAAGATATAAGGACATGCTTTTATAAGTTACTGTAATGTTATTTTGTGATGTAAGTTTTTTCACTCAGTGATATATCCTAATCTTTCTATCTCAGCACAGGTGGATCTGACACATCCATTTTACCAACTGTATTGTATGCTGACTTATACCATCATTTATGTAACTGTTTCCTTATTGATGGGTGCTTATTTAGGCAGTCAGCAAGTTCTTAAATGTTTTCCTCTTTTTTTTTGACTCTGAAAACAAGTATTTCCATGATAGTCTGTGATAGGTTCCTTCAAGTGAAATTATTAAGTAGAATGACATTTCTTTTTTTCTTTATAGAGATTGTATTTATTTACTTGACAGAGAGAGACACAGAGAGAGAGGGGACACAAGCAGGGGGAGTGGGAGAGGGAGAAGCAGGCTTCCCCCCCACCCTCCCCGAGCAGGGAGCCCGATGCGGGGCTCGATCCCAGGACCCCGGGATCATGACCTGAGCCGAAGGCAGATCTGTAATGACTGAGCCACCGAGGTGCCCATGAATAGGATGACATTTCAAGTGGATTTCAAATTTGGCCAATACTGTGAAATTGTCATCCCCCAAAAACTGCTTCTACTATGCCTTCCTCCCACAGTATTGCAGAATACTACTTTCTCCTTCCCACTCCCAATCAGACTAGGGTGCTAGTAAACTGCAGTTTGGGCCACTGTAATGAAAGAGGAGCATTTTGCTCGTTCAGTTTGCATTTTTTCAGATTTTTAGTAAAGATTTTAGGCCATCTTTACATGTATTTACTTGTGATTTTTCTGCAGATTCTCTGTTTGTGCCCTTTCCTCATTTTCCTAATTAGGTTCTCTGTTCCTAATTTATTTTGTAAGGAATATTTCTATATTTTGGTTACTGATTCTGTATTTGTTACCCATATTGCTCATTTGTTTCCTTGATTTTTCCTTATTTTTTCGTTTATGATGTATCATGGAAGCTTTTAAGTTGTCATATTTATCAGTATCTCTTTATGATTGCTGGGTTTATTATTTTTATTTTGGAGGCCATTTCTCCCACAAGATTACAAAAATGTTTTGTGTTTTTGCTTTAGTTCGGCCTAACGTGAATTAGTTTTTGTATGCATGTGAGGAAGGGCTATACCTTGATCTTCCTCATGTGGATATGCAGTTCCCCATCACCGGGTATCAGGTAGTTCATGATTTAAGCTTTTATTTTAAGGAAGATTCATAGAAACAAAAGTAGAACAGAAGTTACTAGGGCCTGAGGGAGGAAGAATGGGAAATTATTTAATGGTACAGCTCTATTGGGGATGATAAAAAATTTTGGAAATAGATACTGGTAATGGTTGTAAGACCTTGAGAAGGTACTTAATGCCACTGAATTGCACACATAAAATGGTTAAAATGATAAATGTTATGTATATTTTACCATAATAAAAATGACATTTTTAATCAAAATGATATGGTAGTGGCATAAAAATAGGCATGTAGATCAGTGAAACAGAATAGAAAACCTAGATATGAACCCACAATTATATGATCAATTGATTTTTGACAAACAAGAAAGAATATCCAATGGGAAAAAGACAGTCTCTTCAACAAATGGTGTTGGGAAAATTGGACAGCCACATGCAAAAGAATGAAACTGGACCACTGTCTTAAACCATACACAAAAATAAATTCAAAATGGATTGAAGACCTAAATATGAGACCTGAAACCATAAAAATCCTAAAAGAGAACATAGGAAGTAATCTCTTTGACATCAGCTGTAGCAACTTCTTTCTGTATGCATCTCCCAAGGCGAGGGGAAACAAAAGCAAAAATAAACCGTTGGGACTACATCAAAATAAAAAAAAAAAAGCTTCTGCACAGTGAAAGAAACAATCAACAAAACTAAAAGGCAGCCTATGGAATGGGAGAAGATATTTGCAAATGACATATCCCATAAAGGACTAGTATCCAAAATATATATATATGAACTTAGAACATTCAATACCCAAAAAACAAACAATCCAATTTAAAAATGAGCAGAAGATACGAATAGGTATTTTTCCAAAGAAGACATACAGATGACCAACAGAGACATGAAAAGATGCTTAACATCAGTTATCATTAGGGAACTGCAAATCAAAACTAAAGTGAGATAACATCTCACACCTGTCAGAATTGCTAAAATCGACAACACAAGAAACAACTAGTGTTGGTGAGGATGTGGAGAAAGGGGAACCCTCTTGCACTGTTGGTGGGAATGCAAACTCCGGAAAATGCTATGGAAGTTCTTCAAAAAGTCAAATATAGAACTACCCTATAGTCCAGCAATCACACTGCTAGATGTTTACCCAAAGAATACAAAACTGTTAATTCAAAGGGACACATACATTCCGATGTTTATAGCAGCATTATCTTACAAATTATGGTAACAGCCCAAGTGTCCATCGACTGATTGGTGGATAAATAAGATGTGGGACACACACACACACACACACACACACACGACTATTACTCAGCCATAAAAAAGAATGAAATCTTGCTATTTGCAATGATGTGGATAGAGCTAGAGAGAATTGTGCTAAGTGGAATAAGTTAGTCAGAGAAAGACAAATATTATATGATTTCACTTATATGTGGAATTTAAGAAACAAAACAAATGAACAAAGGAGAAAAAAAAAGAGAGGCAAACCAAGAAACAGACTCTTAACTATAGAAAACAAACTGATGGTCACTAGAGGGGAGGTGGGGGAGTGGATGGGTGAAATAGGTGATGGGGATTAAGGAATGTGCTTATGACGAGCCCTGGGTGATGTATGGAAGAGTTGAGTTACTATACTGTATGCCTGAATCTAATATTACACTGTATGTTAACTAACTGGAATTTAAATTAAAACCTAAAGAAATACTATTTTATCGTACATGAAATTCGCACACACTCATGGATCTGTTTTTGGAGGCTCTTCTGTCCAAATGACTTATTTTTATCTTTTTCTCTTTCATATCACACTGTTTCAGTTATTATAGCATTATAATATCAGTTTTAGTATTTGGACTGAAGAACCTCCCACATTATTCTTCATTTTTAAAGTGTTCTTAGTGTTCGCATTCACTATCCCATTCTAAATAAGCAATAGAATCAGCTTGTCATGTTCCTTCACTGGTGTTGAGATTTTTGATAGCAGTGGCATAAAAGTTAAGGATTCAACTGAGAATTGACATTGTTAAAATCTGAGACTTCTGCTCCAGGAAATTGGCAGGTTCCTCCCCCTTATTCAAATCCTCTCTCAAGTCAGCCTTTGCCCGGCAATCCTATGGTAACCGGTGACTCCCAGTCTCCTAGTGGCGTACAGAATACCGGAGACTTATTTCTTCCCCTTGTGATGTGTTGGCTGCAGTCCAGCTATTGTTTGGTTCCATGTGTCTCCTTCATTCTAGAACCCAGACTGAAGGAAGCATCCTATCTGGGTCATTGCTCCCCTCACAGCAGGCGACCATAGCAGAATCTCGTGGTGACTGGTCAGGCTCTGCCCAGGCGTGGCATACATCCCTAACCATCATGGCCCTGCGCAAACTGCATGGCCCAACCCAAGGGCAGGAGATGGCAGGCGTTGTCCTCTCACTGCCCAGCTGGGAGCAATGACAGACCTACCTGAAGGCCATTTTTATATTCTTAACAGAGAGAGAACACAAGCAGGCAGAGAGGCAGGCAGAAGCAGAGAGAGGAGCAGGTTCCCTGCTGAGCAAGGAGCCCGATGCAGGACTCGATCCCAGGACGCTGGGATCATGACCTGAGCCGAAGGCAGTCGCTCAACCAACTGAGCCACCCAGGCGTCCCCCATTTTTATATTCTTCAATGAAGTTTTAAAATATTTTTTTCTTCACCAGACCGCTTATATTTTTAAAGCATTTCCCTCAATATGTACAGTGTTTTGCTGTGAAAATGGCACAGCAAACTCCTTGTATCTAATTGGTTATTAGTAATGCTATTGATTTTAAGACATATTTATTTTTAATTGTGGCAAAATACATGTAACGTAAAATTTACTGTGCTCTCCATTTTTAAAAGTGCACAGTTGAGTGGCATCAAGTACATTTACATTGTTGTGCAGTCATTTCCACCATCCCTCTCCAGAACTCATCTTGCAAAACTGAAACTCTGCACCCATCAAATAGCTCCACATTCCCCTTTCCCCCAGCCCTGGCAGCCACCGTCCTGCTCTCTGTCTCCATGAATTGGTCTGCTCTAGATACCTTGTGTAGGTAGAATCATACGGTATTTGTCCTTTTGCGACTAGCTTCTTCCACCCAGCGTAATATCCTCAATATCACCTATGCTGTAGCATATGTCAGAATTTCCTTCCTTTTAAAGGCTTAACAATATGCCATGTATGGCTAGACCACATTTTGTTTATCTCTTCATCCATCAGTGGATACTTGGGATGCTCTACCTTTCGACTCTCGTGAAAATTGCTGTTATGAACCTGGTTGTACAACTATTGATTGTGAATGTTTGTCTTATATATAGATTTCATTACTCTAGTAGCTTATATTTGTGGCTGATAGTTTATTACCTACTTTTCATCTTTCTGATGTTCGAGAGTCTAGATTGGAGAGGAAATCCACCTGTTCTCTTTGGGGACCATGTGGCACAAAGATATAATTTAAGTTTTTTGTGGAATGTGGAAGTGGAAGACAGTAGCTGGTGGATGGCTCCTCTTTAACTCCCACTTTATTAAATATCTCTTGCACCCTGCAGAGCAGCCCTAAACATATTTTTTAAAGATTCATTCATCATTGCTCTTTTCTTTCTTTTTTTTTTTAAGATTTTATTTATTTATTTGAGAGTGAGAGAGAGAGAGCATGAGGCGGGGGGCAGACTCCCCACTGAGCACGGAGTCTGATGCGGGACTCCATCCTGAGACTCCAGGATCATGACCTGAGCCGAAGGCAGTTGCTCAACTGACTGAGTCACCCAGGCTCCCTGTGCTTTTCATTTTCTCGGTGGTTTTTAAATTGAAAATCATTTCGTTAGGGGATGATTTATATACCATAAAATGTACATGTCTTAAATGTATATTTTTTACAAAGGCATATTCCTTTGAAACCCATAAGCTTGTGAAAATGTAGAACACTGTCCTCACCTGGGAAAATTCCCTCAGGCCCTTTCCAGTCCATCCCTCCTTCCCAGAGGAAATCAGGGCTGTGATTTCTGTCACCGCAGATTAGTTTGCCCTGTCTTGAGCTTCATATGAATGGAATCCTACTTTATGTACCTTTTTGTGTTTGATTATTTCACTCGAAGTAGTGTCTACTGGAGAACTTCTAGTCGTTGCTGATACCAACAGATTATTCCTTTTCATTATTGAGTACTATTCCATTGCCTTGATAGACCACAGTGTGCTTATCCATTCTCCAGTGGATGGACATTCGGATTGCTTCCAGTCAGAATATTAGAAATACATCTCTATGAACATTTGCATGCAAGTCACTTAGAACTATTTTAACTATTTTACCTGCTGCATCTTATTTAACACCACAGTCAAACTCTGAGGTTGAAACTTTTGTTATCCCCATTTTATTTATTTATTTTAGATTTTATTTATTTATTTGACAGAGAGAGACACAGAGAGATAGGGAGCATAAGCAGGAGGATTGGGAGAGGGAGAAGCAGGCTTCCTGAAGAGCAGGGAGCCCAATGTGGGATTCGATCCCAGGTATCTGGGATCATGACCTGAGCCGAAGGTAGAGGCTTAATGACTGAGCCACCCAGGCGCCCCATGTTATCCCCATTTTAGGGTTGAGATTATTCTACCCTTTCTTGATGGTTAATTTACATGGGTGATGCAACTATTTAGTGACAAATTTGAACCAGGGCAGTCAGACTCCACAGATGTTGCTAACAAACAATGTCTTATTACATGATATAAGATATTTTGGTCAAATAACTTTTTTGGCTTCAGAAGACATAGATGTTTATATTGGGTGAGGAATGAATGTAAACATATCTTGGTCTCTTTAGATTTCTTCACCAGAATATGGAAAAGAAGTGGATATTTATGCTATGGGGCTAATTCTCGCAGAACTTCTCTACATATGTCCCACTCTTGCGGAAACAATACAGGTAAATAATCTCAGAAAAAGAATTAAGCAACAAAAATTATTGGCAGTCATCTCTGAAGTGCTCTACAGTAATTACCCTCATGTGAGGATTGGCTTGAATATATTTGTGTTGACTGAAAAGGAAATACGGATTTTATCTTTTCCATGTTTGGGCAACCAAAGCTTTTTGTTTAAGACCCAAACCTCTAGTCTTCTTTCAGAGGTGTGTACACCTTATAAAACTACAGCTGTTTTTTATTTGAGTCAGTCAGTAAACTTTTATTGACTGCCTGGTTTGCTTAAGACACTGTGCTAAGTGTTACAGGGTCATAAAAATGAATAAGCCTTGCTCTCAAGGAGCTTATATTCTAGAAAGGAAAAAAAGAGAATACTATACATGTGTTAGGAGAAGATGTGAAGTTTTACAGAGATGGCTAGGACAGAGATCTTGCTAGCTATAGGGGTTTCGGTTTCATGGGGGTATTTAAGCTTGACTTTGAAGGATTAGTTCGCTTCTAATGTTCCAAAATAGAAAGAAGGCATTCCAGCCTTCAGACAGCAATGTGCAGAGTGTGGGGATAGCAGGCAGTGGCATTTTTATTGGAGTATATAAGTGACCAGGAAGTGATGGTTGGTGGCACTGTAAAACATGTTGGGGCTAGATGAAGGCAAGATGATGGACTTTCTTATGGAGGCAGTGGGTTGCCGCTAAAGGCATTGGGCAACTGAATAGCTTGGTCTAAAGCTCAATAAAGGGAACTTGCCTGGAGCTGACAGCCTTCTCTGTGCAACGGGATAATGAAACACCTATCACATAGGATTCCAAAAATGATGAAGGGAGGTAATGCATATGATGCTCTTAACACTTCAACATATCATGATGTGAAGGATGGAACAAGGTGGGGAAGGGAAGTCCTGCCTGCTTCTTGACTAAGAAGCAAGTTTGGTTTTCCTCCCAAGTGAATAATTTCCTAACGATTATATATATATTTATATGTTTTATTTTCAGATTTTTAAAGATCTGAGGGCTGAGAAGTTCCCAGATGTGTTTGATGCCAGAGAAGTAAGCACTTGAAAATAATCAGAATTTTATTTATTTCAATGTTCTATTTCTTAGTATTAACTCGTTATCATTACAGATAATTCTTCTGCAGAAATTACTGTCACATGATCCCACAAAGCGACCTAATGCTTCCAGAATACTGGAGACTTTGAAGAGGTGGAAGAATGATACAGTGAAAAAGGAACGAAGCACGTATTAGAGCCCTTCTAAAAAAAGTATCCTACTTTGAATATTCAATTTTTCTGTAACTGTCTAAAATCTTCTTGGGGCTATGACGATATTTACCTTCTATTTTAATTTTTCCCTTAATTTTTTACTACATTTTAGGAAGATTTGAATCTTTTTTTTTAACTTCAAAACCTTTTATATGTTTGCCTTATTTTCCTGGTTTATCTCCTTATTATAAACATGGAAGGAATCTCTCAATTTTTTTCTATCAATTAGTGACTCAATCAATCAATTAATAAATGTTTATTAAGTGTTTACTTTTTGTAGGCCAAAAAATGTAAGATCTTTCCCAGTCTTAAATAGCTAACCAGCTTATTAGAGAAATGTGATATCCATAAAAAGAAAAGTGATACACATTCATTTTGGAAAACAATTTGGTCTAATCTGGTTAAGTTGAAGGTGTATATGCCCTCAAAGCCATCAATTCCATTCCCATGTGCACGCCTACAAGAATGTTCATAGAAAGTCTGTTTATAACAGCCAAAAGAACAAAAAAATGTCTATCACAAGAAGAATGGATAAATAAATTGTACTTTTTCACACACTGTAATACTGTATAGCAATGAAAATGAGTGAATAAGCTAAATATAGTAACATGATACATCTCCTAGGAACGTAATGCGAAACAAACACAGCTGATTACAGAAAATATAGACAGAATGGTTCTCTTCACATAAAGTTCCAGAGAAGGCTAAATGAGATAATTTTGTTTAGAAATGCAAACAAGTGTGGTCAAACAATAAAGGGAAAGGAATAAGAAATATTAAATCCCATAATGGTTCTCTGAGGAGGGACAGAAGTGGTATGACCCGGGGGGGGGGGGGTGACCTCACCATTTTTTCTTAAGCTGACTGTTGAGTTTACTACTGCTTACTGCCTATTCCTTTTTATCTTAAATATATTTTGTATCTGTTAGAACACACTTTAAAGAGATAATGGTGCCGGAAGGCAGGAGATAAGCACAGAAAGTAATCAGTGTCGCGGTGTTCATGTGAGATCCCTTTCTACTAAGGTGTCATGGTGCAGGGCTTAGATGTGGTAGTGAGATTTCAAGTTGGGGAGGGATTTAGCTTGAGAAGAGAGGAATGGTATGGACAGGAGTATGGGCAAGAGGCATGGCTTGAGTTCTGGAAGAGATATACCTGAGGAATACTGAATATACTCCTATATTTCCCTGCATATAAAAAAGAAAAAAAATATAAAAAAGAAAAGAAAGAAATCCCAGAAAATAGCTGTAAAAGATATTTTGGGGACAGTTAAAAACATTTGGATATTGACTGCATATTAGATGACATTATAGATAATTATTAATTTTTGTAGGTGTGATAATGATGTTGTCATGCAGGAAAATTTCTTATTCTTAGGTAATGCATGAGGAAGTATTTAGGAGTGAAGTGGCATGATATTGGCAACTTTTTTTTTTTTAAGATTACTTATTTATTTGAGAGAGAGCAGGAGTGGGGTGGGAGGGTAGTGGCAGAGGAGAGGCAGAGGGAGAAGTAGACTCCCCGCTGAGCAGAGAGCCTGATGTGGGGCTTGATCCCAGGACCCTGAAATCATGACCTGAGCTGAAGGCAGAAACTTAACCAACTGAGCCACCCAGGCGCCCCAATATTGGCAACTTTCAAATGTTTAGCAAAAATCAATTATGTACATGAAGAGAGAGAGAAAGCAAATGGGGTGAAATGTTAATAGCTGAACAACTGATAAATCTCAGTGGAGGATATAGAAGTTATTAATGCACATAAGTGATTTAGCTTTATGTGTGTGTGTGTGTGTGTGTGTGTGTGTGTGTGTGTATGGCCAGCTACATAATTTGTGAATTATGTGAATTAGTGAATTAGTGAAATCAAACCATGAGGACTTTGTTCAGAAGTCAAGTATGGGACACTTCTTGAACATGGAGCTTTGTGCAACTGCACCAGTTCCACATCCATGAGGTCAGGCATGTATATGAACATACACATATCCATGTACACACGTATAGGTGCACAGACATATGTGTCTGAGATGAAATGTTCAGAAGTCTAAATACCAGTTTCTCCAAGACTCCATTATCCAGGACACTGACTAGAAACATAAACTCGCAATATCCATTCCCTACTTGAGTGTTCATCATAACTTGAGGTTCCGGGCATGTTCATTTTTTATTATAGAATAATGAATGATTCTAATATTATTCATATTTGGTTTCATAAATTTTTATGTTAAAACATACATCAAAACAGAATAGGGGGAGCGTCTGGGTGGCTCAGTTAGTTAAGCATCCAACTTTTGATTTTGGCTCAGGTCATCATCTCATGGTGGTGGATTGAGCCCCAAGTCAGGCTCTGTGGTCCCCTCAGCGGGGAGCCTGCTTTTCTCTCTCCCTCTGCCCCAACCCCTGCTTTCTCTCAAATGAATAAATAAAATCTTTAAAAAAAGAAAAGAATAGTGAAACCCATCAACCAGTTTCAACAACGATCCATATTCTGCCTTTCTTGTTATATCTACCCCCCCTTTTTTTTTAAATTTTCTTTTACTGGAGTATTCTAAAACAAATCTCAGGCATTCTGTCATTTCACTTGTAAATACTTAAAAACGTGTCTCTACTATAAATCTTTTGGACTTCAACAAAACTGTGATTAACATTGTCATTCAACAAAATTAGTAAGATTTCCTTGTCATACAATAATCTTAACTGTATTCAGTTTTCTTCACAAAAAAATATTTTTACTGGTTGTTTAAATCAGGATCCAATACTGTGTGTAGTTGATGTCTCTTACTCTAACATTTACCCATTTTCAGTTTTTCCTCTTGCCATTCATTTGAGGAAGGAGCTGGATCACATATCCTGTAGAATTTCCTTCATTCAGGATTTGACTGATAACATCCCCATGGTGTCTAGTTAGAACTAGAGGATTGATTCTGGTTCAAATTCTTTTCCCCAAGAATGCTGCATTGGTGATGCTGGATACTTCCTTTGGCATCACTTTGGGAGGAATATGTTTGGTGGTTCCATTTTTGGTGATCTGAAGATTGATCAGTGGCCTCTGGGGGTGTCATGTCCTATCAGGTTTCCTACCCATCTTCCACCTAATGGTTTTGGTAACTACCGATGATTGTTGTTTGGATCCATTATTTCATTAGGGGTTGCAAAACAGGGATTTTCGGATCCTATCCAACCTCTTTGGCATCTGTGATGCTTCTATAAATAACTTAAATGGGACAGATGGGATATTTATTTTTAGAATGAGTTGGTGCCCTGGCAACCTCCAAAGGTGACAAATGAGGTCTTTGTTTTTTGAGCAGGGGTGTGACCCAACCAGTTCTTTGAAACTGTGTGCTTAGAATGGGTTGGAGCAGGAAGAGACTATATTTGAAAGACCAGAATGCTGAGAGGCTGTGCAGACCTGAAAAAAATAGTGGGCTCAGAACCAAGAGGAGTTGGTAACTAATTGTGAGGATTAAGGAGAAGGTACGTGGGAGACATTACCTCCAAGTTTGTTTGAAGGCCTGTGGCTGGATTAGGATGCCATCACAGGAAATAGAGACCTCACTCACATTAACCCCCAAAGAGCCACACATACTTGAGAGCTATTTTGTCTCACACTGTTAACTATTACACAATTTTTCATTGGAATTTAAGCCAGTAGCGAGGCCACTGCACGTCTGTCCACACAATGAGGTGAACACTTAAGGGAGGTAACATGTGAGCTCTCATGTGGAAACGCTGCCATGTTTGTGTCACAGCCAGAATATTCAGGTAAAGATGTAGAGCAGACTGTAGGAAACGCATGATAGGGACACGACCGAAAGGTTGAAATCATATGCAGAATGAGGTGTATGTTCTCTGGAAGCGACCCTTGCAGCTCAACTTTGAATCCAGAGGATTGCCATGGGAGATCATATAGAGGAAAGCAGGCTAAGGGACAAAATATGGCAGACAGTCCATTTAGATATTTATTCTTTATATCAAAATGTCCACCCAGGCCTTGATGTCTATGATTCTGTATCTGTGACTATGGCCTATCCCAAGCCTACGTTTCCTCAGAAAGGTCTCAGATGGAGGGACTACAGCTGATCAATGTATGGTGGCCTCACTATTGGTTTAAACTCTGACTAAAAACTGTGTAATAGGTTAAACTAATGAGTCAACTATCCCTCTCAAATATGTGTGGCTCTTCAGGGGTTAATTCAAGAGCTGTATCATTTTTCTATGACCTCTGTAACAAATTACCACAAACTTGGGAGGCTGAACATAACCCACATTTATTCTCTGACAGTTTGGGAGGCCAGCAGTCTGAAATGAGATTCACGGAGCTAAAGTTGAGGTGTTGACAGAGCCATGCTCCTCTGGAGGCTCCCTCTTCATGACCCGTGTTCACTGCTACTTGAATGAGCCCCCACCACACAGGCTGGCTGTGTTACTTGAATAAGGTTTTGCACTCAGTGGCTCTCTACTACAGTTTCTACCTAAAATTCCCTTCAAATCTTTTTTTTTTAATAAAATTTCACTGAGATATAATTTACATACAATTCATCCATTTAAACTATACAGTTCAATGTTGTCAAGTATGTTCAGAGTTGTGCAGCCATCACAATTTTAAAACATTTGTGTCACCCAGAAAGAAAACCCATGCCCATTAGCACTCATTCCTCATCTTCCCCCAAGGACTAATCAACCACTGATTTACTTTCCATCTCTATAGATTCGACCACTCTGGACATTTCATTTAAATGAAATCATACAATATTTGGTCTTTCTTACTTAGCATAATGTTTTCAAGGTTCATGTTGTGGCATGGATCAGTATTTCATTCCTTTTTATTGCCAACTAATTATCAATTATATGGATAGATCACATTTTGTTTATCTATTCCTCAGGTGATGGACATTTGGGTTGTTTCCACTTTCCTGCTATTATGAACAATGCTACTATGAATATTCATGGACAAGTTTTATGTGGACGTATGTTTTCATTTCTCTTGAGTAGAAATGCTGGGTCACATTGTAACCCTTGCAACTTTGTGTATCCAGGTTATGTTCAGGACCAAATTGAGTGTGACTTCATAGTGTTCCATCATCCCTACTCAGAATGAAACTTCTCCCTAGTACTGCTGCTGTTCAGTACCTCAGTATTATACTCACCAATTTGCCTTGCAGCTCATTAATTCCTATGTGACTCTTTCTGTGTATTTCTGGAAAGCAGGGACAGGGGCTCTCATTTTTATATACCCCAAGGCAGTTTTATGCCTTGCATAAAACAGGAACTCTGTAAGTGCTTTTGAATTGGTGAGAAGTAAAAGTATTAAGAATTTCATGTACAAAATGTGTCTAATACTAAATAATGTTCACTTTAAAATTTTCAACAATTAAATGGCAAATAACACTTAAAGGTGTTTAAGGCAAACCAATTTTGTTAAAGTCTGTTTATTTTGACTTATAGAAGCTCCACTATTTTGAATTTATATTAAGAAAATGAAACACTTTAGAAATTATAGGACTTTGAAAACAAACTTAGCACAATATAAACAAAAGTAAACGACAACATGATGTGTTAAAATTTAAGTTTCAAATTTCACAAATTTTACTGAAGCAAATTCAAATTTACTAAAGCAAATTTAAAAATTCTTTTTAAATGTTGTGCTTCTGTTGGTTTTCATCATTGTTCTTACAAAATCAACAAAGACTTGTATTAGTAAAAATAAATTTTTACTTATCTTGAAAGCCTGTATTTTTTTTTTTTTTTGTCGATATATAAGAATGGAGGGCTATTTCCCACTCTCCAAGGTAGGCTTATTTCTAGCCTTTAACCTGGAAATGCAGACCAGAACTCTGGTGGAGTCACAGATTCCATCAAGGTTATTTGCACATTCTCAGCCTAACTATGCATGAACATATTAAAAATATTTTTGGCCACTAGGCAGGTGGGAAATTTTCTCATTAGTCAGTAATAGGAGAAAAAAAAAGTTGGTGCCTAACCCTGTTCTGTCTGTGACAGTCCGCATGGCTTTGGGAATGTCTGCGTGAATGTTAGGATATTGGCCGAAATGACAGGAAAGTATCTGACTGTAATTCCAAGGAAAGATGAACTCCTTTGTTGTAGCTATTAATTCAATTTTTATTGTTTTTTAAGTGAAAAAGTAAATATTAAATAGTATTATCTAAGTGTATAAACTCTAGTATTATATGTATATATATAGTCATAAAAATAATGATTCATTTATTGAAGAACGGAGACCTAGGAGTTAACTAGTGATTAACAAGCGCTGCTGCATCTCACAATCAAGGGTAGTAATGCTCAGGCCACACTCACCAATTACATCAGAATCTCTGGGGGTATGACACTATTTTCCTTTTTAAACTTCCCAAGCTAAACTTAAGAACAAATGAATTAGGTCATATTAGGTCAGAGGCTAATACAAGTAGTATTATTGATTATCTTAACACAAATATAGGTCGGCTCTTGCTGTGTTTTTGAGTGTGTGGTTTTTAAGAAAAGGAGGGAGGGTGATCTCTTGCTCAATGGTACTGAAAGGTGAGCTGTAAAATTGCATCCCAGAACATAGCAGTGCTCTCCATTTAACCTGCAGCGCTAGTCCTTGTCCACAGGGGCTTATCAGACTCATTCTTAAAACTTCAAAATAAATATAAATATCCAGAAATTATCCTAGACCAGCTGAATCAAAATCACCTGGAAGCACTAAGTTTGTGAACTTTAAAAAAAGTTCATGAATTTTGATGCCACGTTTTGGTTGAAGATCTTTACAGGTTGCCACATGGTATGTCCTTAGCTGTATTTTGTTAAATTATAGGGAAGCAGATTTTAGAAAAATAACTTTAAAAATCACATAGAGCTACCCAGCAATGGAATGATCCATTTTAAGGCAGTCAGTTCTCTATCGCTGGAAAAATAAAGGCAGCGGCTGGATTACCACCTGCTGGGAATGTTGTCCAAGGGCTCCCAAATTTAGTAAGTAGTTGGATCACCAGATATTTAAGGTTACTCCCAATAAAGTTTCATTAGCCAAAACCTGCAGTTAACAATGGATATTCACATTTTCATGGAAAGTCATGATTTTGCCAGAAGTATCGTAATTACTTTGTTTCTAAAATTGGCTAGATGGAAGCAGCGCTAATGGAATGTTGCCTCTGATATCAGTCTTACTGAGAGAAATACCCTTCCCTCCTCTTCACGCTTGTATGGAAGGATGGGACTTTTTCTTGCTCCTTGGGAGACAGAAGTGTGGGAACGAGCTCCATGAATCCTCATTCATTCCTCTCAACAGACAGGGGTCTCATCTGATGAGTGATTTTGGGAGCAGGAACCCAGCAGGTGTGGCCCAGCCCCTGGTGGGGTCTCTCACCTTGAAAGCTGAATGGTCTCCGAACGCAAAGGTGGGCTCTATCCCTGGCAAGGCAGAATCTGCAGTTGTGTCCCGGCAGGGAGATATTTTAGGGAGCCTGACAGGAGAACAAGTCAACCTTGCTCTCTACTCCAGCTTCACTGATAGTAAAGCTGATATTTTGCTATCTCTCTGACTCCCATGTCTTTTTTCTCAATTTGTTCCAAAGTGAAGAGAGGAAGAAGAGCGGTATCCTTAAGGCTCAGAAGCATCACAGTCGAGTCATCTATAACACTTGTGTTCTGAAATAGCATTCCGTTATTTTTTTGAAGTCGATGAACAACTACAAAGTACAAAGTACTTCCAAAGTTACAAAAAGAACACAACATATAAAAGGCCCTCTTTCTTTACTGGCATAATTTGGGAATTCTAACTGCTCAATTGTCCATTTTTAGGAAACAGTGACATTTTCCAAATTTTTACTTTATCGAGAATGATCTTAGTCGTGATCTGCAGAAGTTGGTCCTGGGCAATTTGAAGAGAGGTCTTCTTTATCTGTGATTTATGTGAGGAAAATAAAAGATTAATATGACTTAAACAGTAAAGTATTACAGAAAATTATGTTAACATAACATGTTTTGTTTTGTTAGTTTTTGTAGTTTTGTAGTTTTTTTTTTGTAGTTTGTGTTTTGTAGTTTTGTTTTGCAGTTGTGTTTGCTATTACTCAGCTAAACTAGGAAAAGATACAATAAGAACCAACAAGTCTTAAAAAAAAAAAAAAGAACCAACAAGTCTTTACTATCAAATATAAAGTCCTTAAATTCAAGTTAACAAAGCCAACTTGGGTGAATGTTTTAGAAGGGAAGGTACGTGGCTCTATAAGACATCTGGCCAGTTTTAAACCCCTTTCTTTCCTTAAAATAAAAGAAAAAAAATGGAGTGGGTTTCAACATTGATTTTTATAGTTCAGGGGCAATATCTAACTACACAAAATCTAGGTTTTAAATTTTTAAATAGGGGTGCCTGGGTGGCTCAGTTAACCATCTGCCTTCAGCTCAGGTCATGATTCCAGGGCCCTGGAATTGAGTCCTACACCAGGCTCCCTGCTTAGAGGGGAGCCTGCTTCTCCCTCTCCCTCTGCTGCTCCCCCTACTTGTTCTCTCTCCCTCTTTGGGAAATGTGACTTTCCCTCATACACACACACATCCCAAAGTTAAAAAAAAATCAGAGAACATTTGTGTTCAATATTTTTAAAAAGTGCCAAGTATCCTCTTACCTTCATAGGCTGTTCCACACCAAATACAATACAGATGTTCTTCTCTTAAATAACCAGTTAATATTTGTAATTTTTCTAGTACCTAGATAAAGAACATAGGCACATTAATAGTTCAAACTGAACAGAATCTTGGTTTTCTGGTCTTTTGGGTCCTGCCAAATTAGCCCAAGGCCATAAATCTTCTGCTACTCTCTTAACCAGGTAGGAGAAGTGTGAAGGGCAGAGTATATTAGAACACGTCCCAGTTTATCAGCCACCCTGATATTTTCTCAAATCTGCCAGACACAAAGAGACCACTTGTTAACATTTAGAAAATAGGTTTGGGCTGGCTCTATTTTAATCAGCCTCCTTTAAAGACCACTTCTACTTTCAAAGAATCTTCCTCCCCGGTGGGATGAGAGTGAACACTGTCTCCCTTTGTCCTTAAAGTTCTTATCAATGTTCTCCCGGCTAAGTGGAACATTGGTTTTTCAAACTGGAAATGTTTCCTATGAAATGCTCATATACAAATAACCACAGAAATAGGATTCCTTTCTTGCATAATCTCCACTTCCTTTGTTTTTGTTTTTTGGTTTGTTTGTGGGTAGAGGAGAGATGTACACCTATAGAATCACTTCCAGAAATTTAACAGGCAACAAGGTAGAAATTAAAATAATTTACATTTGCAGCTCATCCATCATCCAAACTAAAGCTGAGATGAGAGTGTAAAGTGAAGGTGAAGGAAGAAATTATATAGTTTTGGTAAAGTTATAATGTCGTAGTTCTCAACAAGGGCTGATTTTCCCCGCAGAGACATTTAGCAGTGTCTGGAGGCACTTCTGGTTGTCACAGGGGGAATGCAATTGCTATCTGCTGTGCGGAGGCCAGGGCTGCTGCTACCAGGCTCAGAACCGTGGCCCCCAACAAATAATCACCCGGCTGAAAGCATTAACCGTGCCAACGTTGAGACCCCTGATCAAGGAACTGGTGCCAAAACATACACTTAAGTCTTCACTCTTATATTCATCTTCATCTGGCTCTTTTTCTTCCTCTTCCTCAGTTTCCTCTTCAAGCCCCAACCAGTACCATGCTTCCCTCGGAACCTGAATGTTCTGAAAATGGGAGAATTATTCCCAGTTAAACACAAATACGTTCACGTCAGCATGAATTCATATTCTTTCAATTCAACATTGACTGAGTGTTGCCTTGAGTCAAGCACTGTGCTGTATGAACCATGGGGATGAAGACCCACTTGGAATATTGTCCCCAAGTTGCTGCCGGTCTAGTGGGGAAAAGAAGCCACGGGTATGCGCAGCCTAATGGGTATAAAGTAATACATATAAGCTAGAAATATTACGTGTCATGACACAGACACAAAATAAAATGCTACGAGAATACAGAAAAGTGAGAGACGGCTTCCAGTGATCTATTTACACACGAGGAAAATTTTACCAATGTTTTTGAGACTTTAAATGAAGTCATTTTATTTTGATGGAAACATCGAAATAAAAAATAAGAGCAAAGTAAAATAAAAAGAAAAGAAAAAATAGAATTTTAAAAACCACTTACGTCTGAAATAGGTAGTAATCTACCATGATTTTACTAGTTAGGGACACATGAGGTACTGAATATGGACTAAAAATAGGCTATTCTGGTCAATCAAATATTCTGGTGAACAGGATTTCCACACGCATCAGCTCTGACTAATCGCTACTCCAATAAGCAGAGAACTGTTAAATATAAAAACGCTACTGGACGCTTACTGGGTAATTCAGACCAGCCCGGTTCCTGCAGCAGACAGGTCATCCTGAGTGTCAATCATCAAAGGTCAGTAGTGCCCGTTAAATGAAAGCTTTATTGGGTAGCAGGCTAGCTACAGTGGGCTTGGGAGTTCTTTTCTTTCTTTTTTTTTTCTAATTAGAGGGCAAATCACACTGGGTGCAAAAAAAGTGTTCCAAATTGAACACAGGTGAAGGGCTTGCCTTCTGAGTATCCAACTGGCGGCAGGCTCGCTGGCTTCTCCTCAGGTCCCCTTCCAGCTTCACTTCATCGTGCTTATGTCTAAATCGCAGTCTAAAAAAAAAAAATCAAATCAGTCAATCAATCAATCACAGTCTCGCTGAAAGAAGACAACAGTCCACTAAGAGTCTGTACTCTCTGTACCCATTTTATGTGCCCAGCTCCCAGAGAACATACCCCAGTAAAGACGAGACCCAACCTAGCGCCAGTACAAGGTGTTACCGAAACTGCTCTGCCGCTGTTTCTTCAGCTTGGTTTTGCATGTGAATCTTTCTCCTGTAGCTTTCGAGCTTTTCCTCTGCTTTCCGTTTCAGTAATGCCTCATGACCAAGACCACTTTTCCCTGTTCAAACGGCAAATTCTGCTGAGGAGCCGCTGGCTTTATACTTGAAAACATGGCAACTGACATATTTGCAAATGACACACAATTCTAATTGGAGGACAATCACTTAAAATCATTTGACATGAATGACAGGAGAAAACATTAGAGATTTTTTTTTTTCCTAAACCCAAACACACAATTTGATTTTTACAAAGATCATTAGTCTGATCTCATAAGATAGTCACAATATATAAAAATGTTTTAATTGAAAAAACAGTATCAATGGTCACACTTTCATATAAATATAATAACAAATAAAATATATTTTTTCCCTTTAATTCATCTGAAGTCTTAAGAAAAACACTGAATGGATAAATTTGTCTTAGAATACTTTGAGGACACTGTAATGGACAGAAGTAGCTTTGCATTTTTAATGGTCACTACAATTTTTTCCCATATTTTTATGATTTAAATTTTATTTTACACTCAAACTTCTATTTTCTAGTTTAAAAGATAGAAGTTTAAGAAACATCTTACTGAGTGCTTCCTATGACAAGAACTTTAACAGTGGTACCATAAAAAATTATTCAGTAAGCAAATATATGTGCTAGATCTAAGCGTAAGTTATTATTACTGGCAAATATGCTCAAAAATAATTATATACCTGTTTTGACATTGAGAGGAATTGGCTCAACAATACCATCTCCTAGGAAAAGAGAACAAAACACACAAACTACTTTAGAAATTCTTCTGCAAACTATAGGCGAGCATGGTATGCAACGTTACAATGTTCTATACATACCCCTCCAGCTTCAGTGCCACTTGAAATTGAAAACTGACTATACTCTATAATCAACTACCTCCCTTGCCTACAAATACCTGCTCCTCAGTAAGGCTGACCCACAGCCTCCCATGCCCTCGGAAGGTAGGTTTTCCAGAAGTGAAAACACTGATACTCTATGTGCAAGAGGGCGGCAGCCTCCAGAGAAAGCCAAGTCTTGCTAGGTGAGGATCAAAGCCATTACAATAAAGAAGAGAAGATGAGAAAGCTAACTACAAACATATGACCTCTCCATCTTAATAAACAGTCTCACTTTCTAAAAGGGAAGCGGGAATCGAGTTTGTCCCACCATTTAGGCAGCTGCCACAGGTACAGAGTTAGCAGGGCAGAGTCCTGCCATCCTCCTCAATGTCACTTCACTGTCCTTTGGCCCTTGCACTCCTCAGCCCTTCTCTCGTCACCATTCTTAGCTGCTGTTTTCATTTAAGTCTCTTCCATCCCAGATGTTAGTGCCTTCAAGGCCAAGCTGGGCTGATAAGTGGCTCTTGATGGCAAAAGGTTGTCTAAAGTGGTGAAGGAAGATTAAAGTTCTCCATATGCTTGTTAGCACATAAGAGACTAGCTAAGTTTTTTTAATTTCAGTGTAGCTGGACAAAGAGTTGTCTCTGGTACTCATCAATAGATCACCATTTGGTGGTTAGGAACACCTGCTTCTGTCTAGACGGAACTTACCACTCTTGCCAAGGGCCTGACCACTTTTATATCCCATCTTTTGGAGCAGAGCAAACCCTTTGTTTTCACAGCCTAGTGCATTCTTCAACCCAATGTCACGTCTTTCTTGTTCTTCTTCTTTTAAACTCTTCTGCCTATTTTTCAGATTAGCTTCCTGTTGCTTTTCTTCTTTTCGACGGGCTTCTCGGATCTGCCTCAGCATTGGCAATCCTGGTCTGATGTCTTGTCTGAAGAATAAGGGAAAAGGGGATATGGGATGAGTACATGAAGTTTTTCTCATAACTTTTCTCCTTACTCACTTGACATTGCTTAAAAGTTCAGTACCACGTCTATGATCACCTTTGTTATTATTGGTATTAGAACATATTCAGTGACCTCTGAGAATGGCTGTTTTAAAAAAAATAATGAAGGCTGGTGCCAGATTGTAGGAAACTAAAGGAAGTACAGAATTGAAGAAATAGTAATTTTACACTAATTTTTCTAGGACATTGGAAATAATAAAGAGCAAAATTGAAGACCAGCTAGAAAAGACATTAAGATAAAGCAGAAGAGAAATTTCCTTGAAAGAGAAGAATAACAAGAACCAAGGGCAGAAGTCAATGTTTAGCATTAAAAGGGAAACAAAGGCTCCTAGTATCTTTGTATGAAAATGTAGGAGATGTTTCCATAGAGCAATAGAACTAACCTTTCGACTCGCATTTAAAATCAATGTTATTACTTAGTAGTCTCCTACATACCATTACATGAGGTGTACACATTTACTTACTGGACATTAATGAAGGAATCAGACATATAGTCCTCTTCTTCTGCCATGTTCAACTTCATATGGCAAAAGTATCTACAAATCAAATAGGATAAAGTAACAATACTTATTATTTTAGTTTATAATGGAAATAGACCTTTCTCTGTAGCTCTCCCACACATTCAAGTGCCTCCTGGCATCTTTCTGTGTGAAGCGCCCCAGCAACTCGTTCTCTTCTACCCCAAGCCTCCTTCATCCCCTATTATTTCCAAATGAATGTCACTACAATTTGCCCATGCCTGACCTCGTATGAACCTCTGCCAAGCCTTCCTCTATGATACGCCTCATTTTTCCAATAGTTAAGGCATTTCTTTCTCATCTAAACTATTACAACAACTTCCTAACTGGTCTCACTGCACTTGGTCTCTCCTCTTCCAAAGTCTCTCCTACATGCTCTCCAGAGTGGTTGTTTTTTCTTTAAGACAACTTTTTTTAAGCTTATTTATTTATTTAGTAATCTCTACACCCAACGTGGGGCTCGAATTCACAACTCCAAAATCAAGAATCCCGTGCTCTTCCCACTAAGCCAGCCAGGTGGCCCCAGTTTTTGTTTTGTTTTTAAAGAAAACATAAGTCAGGTCATTTAACCTGTTTCAAATCCTTCAATAAGCTTTCCCCTGTAGGCACTGGAGGACCAGTCACTTTAACATGGTAGCAGGGGGGATCCTTCATAGTCTGACGCCTGACGCTCCTTTAGGATTCAATGGTCAAGTCACAGGGGCTTCTCATTGCCCTCTGAACATACTAAGGGCCTAGGCGACCCTCCTTCACAAAGTCTGTCCTGACCATCCCAGGCATTGCTCTACAGCACTTAGTGTCCAAGCTGCTCCTTTGGAACTTGATACAATTAATGTCTCACTTATATGGAAACACTTTGAGGGGAGTTTTCATCCAAAATAGTTAAAATCATGTAATTATTTTCCCTTACAGGGATAAAATAATTATCAAGAAAAGTGCATCTCAAACCTTATTATGTATAGGAATTGCCTCAGGATCTTCTTAAAATCCAGAGTCTGATTGTGAGCTAGAGCCTGAAGCTCTGCATTTCCAATAGGGTCTCAAGTGAGATCAGTGCCACTGGTCCAGTGGCTAGTTACAAAGGGTAGTCATTTGTTGCAGTGCACACATGCTGTTTTTACCTGCATCCTCTCCTTTGGGAACCCAGCCCCCTATCCTCCATGCAGTTCTAGTGGAGGGTAGCAATCTCAGTACTCTGTGCTGGGGACTCCCAATTTTGGCACACTCTGTCCCAGGAACAGAGCAGGTGATGAGCTAACCAGGACAGATAAGCATCTCTTTCCTTACATGATATGAATATACAGATTGTGGGGGAAATGAAATATCTTCACTGGGGTTTCTGAACTGGAAGTATGTGAAGCTGGGCTCCAGATGGCCACCTTCTTGGTGATATGAAGAGACTCTATTCTGCAGAATAAAACCAGATAGAAAAAATGGACAAAGGTAGTCCTAAAAGCAGTGAGTCTCTAACTCTAGTGCCTAAGATCCTGATTTTTATAGCTCTTTCCTTGAGGTTGTGATCTAACATTCTTCCGAGCTACATGGGCTAGTGAATTTCCTCATGACTTAAACTTGGAATAGGGATTCTATCAACTACAATGGAGAGTTTGGATAATTACACTGGATGGGAAAACTATTTACTATTTTTGTTTGTTTGTTTTTATAATTTTTTAATGTATTCTTCCTAACCAGGCTGTAAACCCCAAAGACAGGTTCCCTACCACCGTGGCCCCAAACACCATAAATTCTAAATGTCTAGCTGTGATAAGAACAAGAAGGATCTTTATTTTGTGATTTTGTAATAATAGAACAATTTTCTCTCTAGGTCATCATGTCTTAAAACAAATGTACAGATAATGAATTTTTATGAGGCAAACACTTCTGTAACCAAGTGGTAGCCTCCAAGATGGCCCCCAATGATTCTTGCCTCTTGGTTTTCCACATCTTTGTGTAGTCCCCTTCCACAGTGACCAGGATTGACCTGTAACCAATAGGGTATTGTGGAAATGATGGAGAGTGACTTCTTGATCATAAAAGACACTACAGCTCTTAGATCACTCTAACTCTGGTTAGATTACTCATTTTAAAGAAACTCAGCTGCCATGTAGTGAGGACACGTAAGTAGCTCTATGGACACTTAAGCAGGAAGACCTTCTGTTCACAACCGTTACAAACTTGGGTACCAGATGATTGAGACAGCTTAGAAAGAGCCTCGAGCCCCAGTCAAACCTTCAAATGATTCAGCCTGGGCTAGCATCTTCACTACATCTTCTTAAAGTCTGAGCTAAGTTAAACTACTAACAAATTCCTGACATATAAAGCTGTGAGATAAGTGATTACAGTTATTTCAAGCTGCTAAATTTTTGGATAACTTATTATATAGTAGTAGATAATATAACCCATCACCCATAGCACGACCCTTGTCAGCTACCCAGGAGTCCTCTTTGTCCCCTACCAATTGTATCATTTTCCTACTTTTCTTCATAGTTTTGTCAGACATGTGTACATCCTTAAACATTATCATTTTTTTTCTTTTTATTATAGTAAGTTAAAAACATATAAGATTATACATAGCATTTGTGGTAATTCACCCACTGTCTCTCAACTTCAAATTTTTCATTTCTAATAATGGTATTTTTACACATAATGGTTTGGCGCCTACCTGGTATCTCAAACATTTTTATTCCATTTAATCATTAACTACATAAGGTAGGAATAATTAGTCCAGCTTATTAGTTGGAGAAACTAAGGCTCAGTATGGCTAAATAACTTTCTCAACACAACAAAGAAATCCACGTCTCAGGGCTCTTGCTACTGCAAACCGGGTTAGATTATTTTTAAGGGACTCATTTAGCTCTAAAGTGTTAGGCAGATCTGAATAGGGTTCTGGTTTTTTTTTTTTAACTCCCCCTTTGTGGGTACAATATCCATTCACATCAAGCACAAGGATAAACTTCGTAAAGCGATAATCCAGGCACAGATAACACAGTAAGAGCAGTGGAAGTGGTTTGAAGCTGTCGGATTCTGCGTATATTTTAAAGGTAGAGCTAACGAGACTGGCCGATAGATCGGAGGCGGTGTGTCAAAGAGCGATGCCAACCATTACTCCAAGGCTTTTGGTCTGAACACCTGGAAGAATGGAGTTACCAGTTTTTGAGAGTGGTTAGATAGACCGTAGTAGGTCTTGTTCGGGTGTGGTTTGTTTTGTTTTGTTTCGGCAGAGAGCGGGCAGGGAGGCGGCAACACTAATGCTGCTTCAGACCTACGGAGAATCCCGTTACACATCCAAGGGGAGACAAGGGCTAAGCAGGGGGACATACAGTAGAGACCTAACAAAAAACTCCTCAATCCTCCCCACCCCCACCCCACGGACTGCTGATTCCTCCCTTCTCGCGTCCATCTCAGTTGCAAGCATCCCGCAGACGCGACGACTCCCGGGTGGGCAGTAAGTGATGGTGTGATGGAGTAGTCACAAAAAGCGCACAGCCCACTACCTTTTACAATTCTATCTGGCGTCCCCACCCCTTTACCTGGCAGCTCTACTCGCTCCGGACCAGCTCGAGAGAACGCGCGCTGCGCATGCGCCCACGTATCGGCAAGGGACGTCTGAGCCTCAAGTCCCACCTGAGTTTCCTACCGAGCAATCAATTGGAAACCTGTGGCGGGCGGGAGTAGGAGGATGTAATTAGTGCGCTTGCGCAAGACCAGCCTTCTGCGCATGCGCTCTCCTTTCGTTTCCTGCCGACCGGCCTGCGGGAGGCGGGGCATCCGGGTCGTTTGGCAGATGCTTTTGGCCCCGGAACTCAGCTGTTCGGCCCCCGCCAGAGTTGGAGGTGAGGCCACCCCTGTCTGCCGTCAAAGCATGCACGGTGACACGCACACAACCCCCTGTCCTCCCGTACGTTTTCAGAGGGCTGGAGAGGAAAATCGAGTTTGTAATGCACATTTTCCTTTCTCAGTCTCCAGGCTCGGTTCCGGGCCATCGTCACCTATGGTTGACAGCCCGAGTGGCCCTGGTGAGGCCTGCGGCGGCCTCTTGCATTTCCCCTAGGCCCGGCACTGAGTTACGGTGATCCTCCCGGTAGCCGGGTTAACCCAGACCTGCAGCGCGCACAGCATTTGCGGACTGCATTTCCCCCAGCGCTCCGGGTTGCCACTGAAGCTTCTGCCACGGGGATGGGGTCTCCTTCACCCCATCCCCATAGGAAGGCTTTTGGAGACTTCCAAGATGACACAGTGTGACATCTTTATGCTGGGAGTTTTGACGTCCTCCTGGGCCAGGGGAGGGTAAGGGTGCTGTGCACCGAGCAGTGGGCTAGAAAAGAGGAGGATGGGTTGTCAGGCCCAGCCGGTGTTTGATCTTGGTGCTGAAGTTTTAGCATTTACGGAATAAGTTAATGACATGTGTTTTGCTACGCATTTTTCTTCTGGAATAATGCCTTATTTGCTATAGATAGATAGATAGATTTTTTTCTTTAAGTAATCTCTACGCCCAACGAGCGCTTGAACCCACGACTCCAAGTTCAAAAGTCGCAGGCTCTACTGACTGAGCTAGCCAGGTGCCCTGCTATTTACAAAATTTATTTTAATTTTCCTTTTATTCCTTTGTTCATTCTTCCTCACCAAGCATGACTTTCATTTATGTTTGTTTTTGTTTTATGCTGGTCCTTTAGAACTAGGTTCTTGGGTTTTACCTCAAAGAAATTATGTAAATTTCTCCCAAATGAAGTGAAAGTAAAGTCATACTTTTCATTTATTGGTGGTTACACTCATTAAGCTTCACTTTTAACATTAAAAATATCCTTACAAGTACTTTTCAATTTGTTCAGGTGTGACTTTTAAACCTCAGTCATGGAGCTAGCCCACAGTTTATTGCTAAATGAAGAAGCTTTGGCTCAAATCACTGAAGCAAAGAGACCGGTTTTTATCTTTGAATGGTTGAGATTTCTTGATAAAGTCTTGGTTGCTGCCAACAAGGTATGGTATTTTTTTTTTCCTTTTCTGCTGGGTTTACATAATGAAGTGTATTATATGTTCATGATTTGTAATAAAACAAGCATTATGTTTTGGAAAGATTGTGGGGTCACTTATGGAATTGAGAATGTAACACTGGAATAGGATTTTTGTTTGCCCTTTTTTGTTTTGTTGCAAAACCTGAATCTCATTTGAACCTAGCTCTTTGCCTACTTCATGTCTCTACCTGGACAGCTGAATATGACTGGAGAAAAAGATGATTATATGACTGCCATCATTTTAAATTCATTTATCTCCAGCTTCAAGTGGTCCCTCAATGCTGTCTAGAAATCCCAGTATCTTCACTTGTCTCTCTGAGGCATTATAACAGGGTTTTTTCTTCCTTTCCTTTTTCTTCTTCCTACACAGTCTGTTTTATCGTAGTTGCTTTTCCTTATGTGTATGTTTTATTTTCTGTCTTTAATATTAGATACTTTCCTCAAATACCTGATTATGTTTGGTGTCTGTTTAATTTTAAGAATGAGTAGTAGTTCCCTGGGCAGGATGAAGTTCATTAACTGTGCTGCACTGTAGGCTAGTCCTGTTGTTTGAGGAACCCCTGACATTGGTATCCTAGATTTCTTGTAGCTACTTATTCCCTGGAAAAGACCTTTCTACCCTAGTGTCATAGGGTGTATCATCAGCTGCCTAGATTCTATGAATTGAAGAAGGTTAGGGACTTCAATGTCCAGTATGTAAACTTCCACTTAATTCCCCTGTCTTCAGCGCAGTTTTCCCAGCTCACTGCTGTGCTTGAGCTCCCTAAGTCCAGAATGGAGGAGCGATGTATGAGAGTCTTACAGCTTCTAGACTCTTCAACCATTTCCTCTAGCTCTAGTCACAACTTCATTCCCTCCTCCAAAAGCGCCTAGAGCTTCAAAGAACAACAATAAAACAAATGTGAGCTTTATGGGATTCTGTGTTGTAAGTTGGGTCTCTTCTCAGCTTTCCTATTGGAGATACCTTGCCTCTATATTTTCTGTTGATTGTTTTACTGTTTTCTTAGCTCTTGTAGATTTGTGCTTTTTTCTGGGGAGGGGGGAAGTGCCCTTTAGTATAGTTTTAGTAGTATTTCTGGAGAGACAAAGTTAATGCATAGATTCATTTCTAGTCCTTAGCTCAAAGTTTCTGTTTTCTCTTAAAACCCTTCTAAGTGAAAATTTGTTGCCTACATTTCACTTAAATGGGTCTTGGCCAGTCATCATGGTCTCAGATTCTTCCAGCCAGTGGTCAGTATTCTGTCTTAGCTGACCATCAGCAGCTTTTGATATAATTGATCCTCTACCTTTGAAACACTCTATTTTTTATTTTGTTGTGCAGTTGAAAAATACAAACATATATGTAGTTATTTATTCCTTCCATGATATCATAATCTCGTGATTTTTACTACTATCTGTACAATTGTGACTCCCAGATACCCAATTACCTCTTTCTCTGTTAAACAGCATCTCAAAATTAATATACTCAAAGCCAAATTCTTGATTTCCCGTCCAAAACCTGTCCCTTCCCGAGTGTTCATCTTCTCAGGAAATGACCACTTCTTCCTTCTAGTTGCTCAGGTCATAAACCTTAGAGTAATTCTTGACGTCTCTCTTTTTCTTAAACTTCACATCATATTCATCAGCAAGTCCTATTGTTTCTATCCACCAAATAGGTCCAGAATTCAATTATTGGTCATCATTGCCATTGTTCTCACCCTCATCTCTCATCTGGATTATTAGGGTAGCTTCCTAAGTGCTCACCATGTTCCAAGCATATACCTTGTAGAGTATTCTTTGCTCAGTATTCAGAATGTTTCTGTTAAAACATTCTGATCGCATTCCTCTTGTGCTTCAAGTTCCTGCTTAGAATGACACAGAAAATTCTTACAGTGGTGTGTAAGGCACTATACAGTCTGGTCCCTTCTACCCTTCTGACTTCATCTAGATCTACTATTTCCTCTCTCTGACTCTGCTCCAGCCAAACTGGCTGTCTTGCTGTCCTCAGCTAAGCAAGCTTCCACCTCAAGGCCTTTCCCCTTGTTCTCTATGCTTGGAATGTTTTTCTTGCAGATGTCTGCTATTTCACACCTTCACTTCTTTTCAGAGAGGGCTTTTCTTTTCTTTTTTTTTTTTTAAGATTTTTATTTATTTATTTGACAGAGAGGAGAGAGATCACAAGTAGGCAGAAAGGCAGACCGAGAGAGGGGGGAAGCAGGCTCCCCGCTGACCAGAGAGCCCGATGTGGGACTCGATCCCAGGACCCTGAGATCGTGACCTGAGCTGAAGGCAGAGGCTTTAACCCACTGAGCCACACTGGCGCCCCCAGAGAGGGCTTTTCTTACTAATCAGTAAGAGCTCTGTAAAACAGAGCTTACACTATTCATTTGTTTATTTGGTAAACTCTGTCTTTCCCCACTAGAATATAAGCTTACAAGGGCAGAGACTTTGTTGTGTTCACTATTCCATTCCAGTGCCTAGAATAGTCATGGCATATAATAAGTGCACAACCAGCATTTCTTGAATGAATGAATGAATGAATACCGATTATATCTGAATTTTTCTTTTTATGCTGTCTACGGCTCTTAAAGTTTCTTTCAGTTTCCTTCAGTGACCTATAATTTATGAACCACTGACTTTGCTTTTTCAGGGCAGCATTGCTAAGTTCTAAGACTTCAGTTGTCCACATGCCCAATATTTTACATCCTTTGACTGTTGGTTTCTTAGTAAGTTGTTGTGGAAACTTTTTGGATCTAGAGTAGTCACTTTTATTGGTAGCTAACTTTTTGGCATTGGAGGGGAATGAGGGATAATATTTAATCTAGGAAAGAATGGTTCATTTCCTACCAAACTTTTCCTTATCTTGAAAATTTTCATTTATGGTTTTGTGCCTAATATAATCTAGATTTTAACTGTTCAGTATTTTTAATTTTGATTAAAAGGTAACAAAGGCACATGTAAGAAAAAAAACTGATAATGTTCTTTATGTTTTATAACAGACTGATGTAAAGGAAAAACAGAAAAAACTTGTCGAACAATTAACTGGATTAATAAGTAGTTCACCTGGACCACCTACACGAAAATTGTTAGCTAAAAATCTTGCAGCTCTTTATAGCATTGGGGATACTTTTACAGTTTTTCAAACACTTGATAAATGTAATGACATTATCAGAAATAAAGATGACACTGCAGCCTACTTACCAACAAAACTGTAAGTACTTACTGTGACATTTTGCTTTTTTTAGAGTAACTTATCTTAAGAAGGGGCTACTGACCATAAAGACCCCCAGGTTAGTGGAACCTGTGGCATGTTGCTTGATAATGAAAGCTCTAAGTAGGTCTGGGGAAGGGGTTCTTTTTCAGTCTATGTTTCATCACCCCTGGGTGATGAAAAGTAAAAGTAAAGAATTTCTAGGTGATGGCATTGAGGCAGGACTGGGCAAACTAGCCCATAGGCCAAATTCAGGCTGCTGCCTATTTTGTAAATAATGTTTAATTGGAATACAGACATGCCCATTCATTTAGGTGGTAGCTGCTATCATATCTAGTGGCAGAATTGAGTAGCTGAGATGGAGACCATTTTGCTTGCAAGTTTGCTGACCTTTAGATTAAGGCCTTACCCGCAGCTCCTGGCCCATACTTGTGCTTTGGGTCGTGGACAGACATTTTCAGAGCAAGTCTTAAGGATAATGGGTATAGGATGCATCCTATGAAATGGTGAAATAAGAAAACCAGCAGTTATAGCACAGTGAGGAGTATTGTCAAGGGGAAAATAACTCACCTGTGGCCTAAGGAGAGCAGTGTCAAGGAAGACTTCTCAAAGAAGTATCAGCCGAAGATCAAAACAGGGAAGGACACATGGTAGTTCGTCAAGTAAGTGGTTAAGATGGGAAAATGAATGTGATAGGCCGGCGATTGGCAAACTTTATGAAAAAGAGCCAGGTAGTACCTGTTTTTGGCTTTGTGGACTATCCATCTCTGTAACAACTGCTCACCTCTGCCATAGACTGTGTGTAAATAAAATAGCTGTGTTCCAGTGAAACTTTATTTACAAAAAAACAGATGGAATGCTGGATGATGGGCCAGATTCGGCCTGCAGGCTGTAGTTGGCCAACCTATTTTCTAGGCGAAGGAAACTTCTCACTGGGAGCAAAAGTAGGTTCTTTATACTTTATTACAGTGCTTTTCAGAAAGATGCAAAATAGAGGAAGAAATGAGTCGTGAGGGAAACATGAGAAGTTCAGTTCAGGATGTGCTAATTTGCAGCAGAGGAGGGAACATCCAAGGGACAGTGCGTAGTAGGTAGTTTGAAGTCATGTCTGGATTTCAGAGCTCTGAGTTGAGAATGTAGTTTTGGCAAGTAGAGTGGAGACTAGGAACCCTTTGGTATAGATAAAGTTACCTAGGAAGAGTTACTGTTTGGGAACAGAGGATGGCCAAGGACGCGTCTCTAGAACACCATGCAAGGGGCCTGGACCAGTGTAATAGCTTACAGAGGAAATGGGGAGATTATTCTGAACCTGGACAATGAATTTTAGGTCTGTTTTCAGCTGCACAGGTATGTTGTGATTAGGTTTTGTTTTGTTTTGTTTTGAATAGATGTAGATCTCAAAAGTTTTAGAAGAGGTTAGAGAGTCCTGATGCTTTCCAGTTTATTTTGGAATTTGAAGCTATGTTAATACTTTGATTGTTTAGTTCTCCACTACTTAGCAAATCCACACATCACTTTCTAATTCTGCTTAAGTAGAATTTATTATATATTCCTTATTATTCATATATATTTCCAGTGGATTCATGGGTTTTGTTTAGGAATTCCCTAAATATTCTGGCATGTGACCTCAGTCCTATTTAGTTTTGTTAGCAGCCTGGAGAGTATTGAAAGAAGCATATGATTTGGAGTCAATCAGGTGAAGGTCGTTTCCTTTATTACTTATGTGATGGTGAGATGAATGTATTTAATGTCTCTGCCTCAGAGTAACTTGCTCAGGATACATAGCTATTATTAGGTGGCAGGTTCTAGGACTTAGTCATAGATCTGGCAGACTTCTAGGATTACACTCTTCACTCCTGTCCTGTACTCCTGCCTCTACACTAAACTCACAGCTACTCACTTACCTACTATTCATACAACTGATGATGGAGTGGTTTCCTCTGTCCTGAAGAGATGGGCTTTTGTTACATTTCTCCTTCTGTGTAACCAAATGTTCCATGAAAGCCATTTAGATTAAATTTTACAAGTAATTGTTTACTATTATTTGTATATTAAAAGTCAGGAACTGTGAGCAATAAAAAAATGTGTAAGATAGATTCTCTGTTTCCAGATTTACATTTCCATTGGTAGGATAAGATATACACATTTATTTATATTTATTTTTTAAGTAGGCTCTATGTGCAATGTGGGGCTTGAACTCATGACCCTGAGGGGATCAAGAGTCCCATGCTCTACAGACTGAGCCAGCCAGGCCCCCCAAGATATACACATTTAGATGGTCAAGTTAGAACACAGTAAATAACTTAATCTTTATCAAAATGAGTGATTAACATTAAATGTTACATATAATGAGAGAAGAGGAGGAATCATGGTAGATTGACATAATTTAGGAAGTCTTCATGAAAAGAAAACTCGGGTTTCTTTCCAAAGGAGGAATATGATTTAATATGTGAATATATATTTATTCTCTTGTATTCCTAACAAGAATACAGTTTGATTAACCATAGTTGTTGCGATTATAAGGAATAGATAAACAAGGTGTTTTTGAAAGTTGAGAATTAAGGATTTGTAGCCAAAAGCAGCCTGCACCAATACAAATTGATTTCTGAAAATGAGAAAGGTATCATGAAATTGTATTATTAATCTGAACAATGACCAGTGAAAACATCCCTTCTTACAGGGCTGCAGTGGCTTGTGTTGGAGCATTTTATGAAAAAATGGGGAGAATGTTAGGAAGTGCATTCCCAGAGACAGTGAATAATCTTTTGAAATCTCTAAAAGGTGCAGAGGTAAGTTTTACAACAAACATTATTTAAATGTTTTGCTTGTGGCAGGACTTAGATGTCAGTAAAAATATATGTTTGCCTTTTTTTCTGTCACTGTGGTACTCATACTGCTTAGCAAGAAGGTAATTTAAGATTATTACTTGCATAGGGTGGCTGGGTTATGGAATTGGGGAGGGTATGTGCTATGGTGAGTGCTATGAATTGTGTAAGACTGATGACAGACCTGTACCCTTGAAGCAAATAATACATTGTATGTGAATTAAAAAAAAAAAAGATTACTTGCAAAAAATATAACTTGCCCCTTCTTTAATGTATATTTATAATTTAGTATTAATGTATTTAATGTATGTTTATCTATTTAATGTATATTTATATCTCCTTATATTTTAGTGAGAAGGGAAAGAATGCTTTTCCTTGGCAAAAATAGATTTACCTATTATTTTTTATTTAGCCCTACGAATATTTTTGCACTGCCATTTTATTTTTGTGCCATAGCTAATGTATTAGTTTCCTAGAGTTGCCTCAGGTAATAAGTGACCACAGTGACTTAAAACAACAGAAATATGTTGTCTCACAATTCTGGAAGCAAAAATCCGAAATTAGGGTGTAGATGGTAGGGCCATGCTTCTGAAGACTCTTGGGAAGAATTCTTCCTTGCTTTCTTCACTTCTAGTGGTTGCTGGCAATCCTTGGTGTTCCTTGGTATTCCTTGATTTGTAGACACACTTCTAATTTCTGCCTCTATTGTTTTTTTTTATTAACATATAATGCATTATTTGCCCCAGGGTACATGTCTGTGGATCATCAGGCTTACACATTTCACAGAATTTTCCATAGCACATACCCTCCCCAATGTCCATATCCCTACCACCCCCACACCTCCCAGCAACCCTTAGTTTGTTTCGTGAGTTTAGGAGTTTCTTATGGTTTGTCTCCTTCCCCATCCCATCTTGTTTCATTTCTCTTCCCCACCCCCCCATAACCCCCTGCTCTTTCTCTCAAATTCTTCATATCAGAGCGATCGTGTGATAATTGTCTTTCTCTGACTGACTTATTTCGCTTAGCATAATACCCTCTAGTTCCATCCACGTCGTTGCAAATGGCAAGATTTCATTTCTCTTGATTCTGCCTCTATTGGTATTCTTGTGCATCTGTATTCTGCCTCCAAATTCTTCTCATCTTATAAGGATACCAGTGATTGGAGTAGGGCCTACCTGAATTGAGTATGATCTTATTTTTATTTAATTTCTTATTTCCAAATAAAGTCATGTTCACAGGTAATGGGGCTTAGACTTGAATGAATCTTCTTGGAGGACACTGTTCAATCCACAGTGGCTAATATTGAGTAAAAATAGTTTTATTTTGTCATGTCAATTTGGTGTTCTTCTGAAGGTTCCTTATCAACTTGGTGTTCACTAAAACTAGACCAAGCCCTGGACTTTCACAGTCCAATTCCTTCATCTCGGAAGGCTGAAGATTTCTTGGACAACTCCACTTCTGGGTACTATTTGCCTATTCATTTATTATAAAACAATGATTGAGGACATATTGTCAGATAGTAAGCATATACAGATAAACAAGACATGATCCCTGACCTCTTAAAAGCTTACAATCTAGTGGAAGAGATCTGTGTTTGAATGAGTGTGCTCTAAGAAATACAAACCACGTACTGTAAGAGTATGAAAATAAGTTTGAAATAGTTATAAAAGATGAAGGCTTAGTATATCTCTGTGACAGGTTTTTTAAAATGTGTTGGATGGTTCTTCTTTTAGATGGTTTATATTATTTCTTAACTACTTTTTGCTTACTCATTCACATTTTGAAAGTTTGGGCCCTTGAAATGTGTTATTGAAGTTTTTGAAATTGTTTTCGTGTTCTCATTAAGTTGTACTTCATGTTGTGGAAACATTAGTATATGTTTTCTTGTGGTAACCTTCTTTCTCAGCAAGATATTATTTAATTGAAGTTAATAATTATCCTTACCTTTCAGGTACTTTCTAGGATACTTTATTTTATCTTATATTTTATTTTATTTTTTATTTTTCATTACTTACTGTTTACAGTGTAAAGGTAAGACTATGAGACCATGAAGCCCAGAAAACTTTTGTTTTGGTATGTTCTTCTTTAAAAACGGAACTTGTTTTACAACATAGTTTTTAGTTTTGATTTATGTTCCCGTCTAGTCTCAAGGGCGAAGTGAAATCTTAATGAGCCTACAGAAAGTTCTGAATGGACTGGGAGGTGCAGCAGCTTCCTCTCATCGTGATATTTACAAGAATGCCAGGTCCCTCTTGACTGACAGATCGATGGCTGTTCGATGTGCAGTTGCCAAGGTTAGTACTTGGCTGATTTTATAATGCTATTCCTTTTCCTGCTCCTCTTAAACAGTGACTTTTTTTCTTTTAAAGTTTTAAAATGTGATAGCATCCTTTTTGTTCCCATGGATTCGTTTCAATCTGTACAATTATATACAAATGGAATCATGTGGTATGGGCCCTCTTTCTTTGGTCTGGTTTCTTTTACTCAGCATATTAACCTTGAGATTCATCTATATTGTTACATGTGTCACTAGTTCATTTCTTTTCATTGCTGAGTAGTATGCCATTGTGTGGATGTACCACAATTAGTTTATCCCTTCACCTGTTAAAGGACATTTGAATTGCTTCCAGTTTAGACTATTAGGAAAAAAGCTGTGAACATCTGTGTACAAGTTTTTGTGTGAACATATGCATTATTCTACTTGGGTAAATACCTAGGAATGGAGTAACTGAATTGTATGATAGATTTATGTTTAACTTCTTAACAAAATTGCCAAACTATTTTCCAAAGTACTTGTACCATTTTACATTTCCACCAGCAACATATGAGATTTCTAATTCCTCCACATCTTCATTTAGTATTGTCAGTCTTACTCATTTTGGCCATTCTCATAGATATGTACCCATATCTCAGTGTGGGTTTAGTTTATATTTCCCTAATGACTAATGATGAGCATATTTTCACATGCTTATTGCCATCTGTATCTTCTTAGGTGACGAATCTATTCAAATCTTTTGCCTGTTGTTTTATTGAGTTATTTTCTTTTTTCTTTTTATTTTTTAAAGATTTTATTTATTTATTTGACAGAGAGATGGATCCCAAGTAGACAGAGAGTCAAGCAGAGAGAGAGGGGGAAGCAGGCTCCCCGCCGAACAGAGACCCCCCCCTCCCATGCAGGGCTTGATCCCAGGACCCTGAGATCATGACCTGAGCCAAAGGCAGAGGCTTTAACCCCCTGAGCCACCCAGGCGCCCCTATTGAGTTATTTTCTTATTATTGAGTTTTGATAGTACTAGATAGAGTTTTTATGTATTTCTTTATCAGGCGAATTGCAAATACTTTTTCTCTACTGTGGCCTATCTTTTCATTCTCTAAATAATGCCTTTCTAAGGGAAAGAAAGGAAGTTCTGAATTTTGTCAAAGTCCAATTTACCAAGACTGCTGCTTGTATTGTATCTAAGAAAATTTTTCCTGACTGAAGCTTTCTCTTATGTTTCCTTTTAGAAGTTTTATAGTTTTATACTGAGATATATGATCCATTTTGAGTTAATTTTTAAATATGGTACAAGGTATGAATTAAAGTTTGTTCGTTCTTTCTTTCTTTCTTTCTTTCTTTCTTTCTTTCTTTCTTTCTTTCTTTCTTTCTTCTTTGCACATGTATATTCACTTGTTCTAGTACCACATTGAAAACATTGTCTTTTCTTCACATAAATTGCTTTTGCACCTTTGTTGAAAGTTCGTTGTTCATATGTGTATGGGTCTATTTTTGGACTCTTTTATGTGCCATGTCCATAACACTTGATGTCCATAATACTGTCTTACTTACTACACCTTCGTAATAAGTCTTGAAACCAGGTAGTGTTAACTTTCCAACTTTGTTCTTTTTCAAAATGGTA
Organism: Nasua narica; assembly: GCA_028533885.1. Classification (NCBI taxonomy): domain Eukaryota; kingdom Metazoa; phylum Chordata; class Mammalia; order Carnivora; family Procyonidae; genus Nasua; species Nasua narica. Next base: position 26,041,145 of record CM052811.1, on the reverse strand, counting down.
TTCTAGGCTTTTTGCATTTCCATATGAATTTAGAATTAACTTACCAATTTCTAGAAAAATAACATGCTGGGATTCTGATTTCTGCTGGTATTTTACAATCAATCTATAGATTAATTTGTGAAGAGTTGATATGTTAACAATATTAAATCTTCTAACCTTTGAATATATATATATGTATATATATATATTTTTTTCATTAAACTTTTGTTTTAATGGGTCTCAAAATTCTGTGACAGATTTTTGGTCAAGTTGTTTCCATTAAAAAGTACTATTTTAAAAACTAATAACTTAAAACTGCCACACACACACACAAAACAAATGGTCCATAAAACATTCTCCTTTCCTTCTGAAGGTTTTACGATGCATTGTTATCATTAACCAGTCTTTTACTATTAAACTTAAATGGCCAATTGACACAACCAGTTCTGAGACCTTTCTTACGCCACTGATTAAGACTGGGGTGGCAAGTATTGGGGATAAAATTCATTTAGCCTTCTGAGCTTTCTGGGCAGACTTGGTGACCTTGCCAGCTCCAGCTGCCTTCTTGTCCACTGCTTTGATGACACCCCACAGCAGCCGTCTGTCTATGTCATGAACAGCAAAACGGCCCAGAGGAGGATAGTCAGAGAGGCTCTCAACACACATATCAACAATGGCAGCATCACCAGACTTTAAGAACTTGGGACCATCTTCCAGCTTTTTTCCAGAACTACGATCTATCTTCTCCTTCCGCTCAGCAAACTTGCAAGCAATGTGAGCTGTGTGACAGTCCTGCACAGGTGCTTATCCAGCACTGATTTGTCCTGGATGGTTCAGGATAATCACCTGAGCCGTGAAGCCAGCTGCTTCCATTGGTGAATCATTTTTGTTGTCACCAGCCACATTGCCGCGATGAACATCTTTGACAAATACGTTCTTAACATTGAAGCCCACATTGTCCCCAGGAAGAGCCTCACTTAGAGCTTCATGGTGCATTTCAACAGACTTTACTTCAGTTGTAACAGTGACTGGAGCAAAGGTGACCACCATGCCAGGTTTAAGAACGCCAGTCTCCACTTGGCCCACAGCGACAGTACCAATACCACCAATTTTGTAGACGTCCTGGAGAGGCAGACGCAAGGGCTTGTCAGTTGGAGGAGTCGGTGGCAGACTGCAATCCAGAGCTTCAGGCAGTGTGGTTCCACTGCCATTCCCATCTTTACGGGTGACTTTCCATCCCTTGAACCAGGCATGTTAGCACTTGGCTCCAGCATGCCACCATTCCAACCAGAAATTGGCACAAATGCTACTGTGTCTGGGTTGTAGCCAATTTTCTTAATGTAGGTGCCGACTTCTTTAATGATTTCCTCATATCTTTCTGGCTGTAGGGTGGCTCAGTGGAATCCATTTTGTTAACACCAACAATTAGTTGTTTTACACCCAGTGTGTAAGCCAGAAGGGCATGCTCACAGGTCTGCTCGTTCTTGGAGATACCTGCTTCAAATTCACCAACACCAGCAGCAACAATCAGGACAGCACAGTCAGCCTGAGATGTGCCTGTAATCATGTTTTTGATAAAGTCTCTGTGTCCTGGGGCATCAATGATGGTCACATAATACTCGCTGGTCTCGAATTTCCACAGGGAGATATTAATGGTGATACCACGTTCACGTTCAGCTTTCAGTTTATCCAAGACCCAGGCATACCTTTCCCATCTCAGCAGCCTCCTTCTCAAATTTTTCGATATTTCTTTTGTCGATGCCACCACATTTGTAGATCAGATGACCAGTAGTAGTAAGTAGACTTGCCCGAATCTACATGTCCAATGACGACGATGTTGATATGAGTCTTTTCCTTTCCCATTTTGGTTTAGGTTGAGCTGTGGTTTTCACAACACCTGTGTTCTGGCAGCAAACCTGTTGTGAAAAACTATTTAATATTTTTCAATACTATTTTAAATGATATTGATTTTTAAAATTTCAATTTCTAATTGTTCATTGCTAACACAGAAATACAATTGATTTTTTTAAATTTAATTTTATTTTTTCAGTGTTCCAAGATTCATTGTTCATGCACCACACCCAGTGCTCCATGCAATACCTGCCCTCCTAAATACTCACCGCTAGGCTCACCCAACCCCCGACCCCTCCAAAACCCTCAGTTTGTTTCTCAGAGTCCACAGACTCTCATGTTTCATCTCCCCCTCCTATTTCCCCCAGTTCACCCTTCCTTTCCTTCTCCCAATGTCCTCCATGTTTTTCCTTATGCTCCACAAGTGAAACCATATGATAATTGAATCACTCTGCTTGACTTATTTCACTCAGCATAATCTCTTCCAGTTCCTTCCATGTTGGTATAAAAGTTGGGTATTCATCCTTTTTGATGGAGGCATAATATTTCATTGTATATATGGACCATATCTTCTTTATCCATTCATCTGTTGAAGGGCATCTTGGCTCTTTCCACAGTCTGGCGATTGTGGCCATTGCTGCTATGAACATTGGGGTACTTGTGGCCCTTCTTTGCACTACATGTGTATTTTTGGGGTAAATACCCAGTAGTGCAATTGCAGGGTCATAGGGTAGCTCTGTTTTTAATTTCTTCAGGAATCTCCACACTGTTTTCCAAAGTGGCTGTACCAACTTGCATTCCCACCAACAGTGTAAGAGGGTTCTCCTTTCTCCACATCCTCTCCAACATTTGTTGTTTCCTGTCTTGTTGATTTTGGCTAATCTAATTGGTGTAAGGTGGTATCTCAATGTGGTTTTGATTTGAATCTCCCTGATGGCTAATGATGATGAACACTTTTTCATGTGTCTCTTAGC
>CM052811.1:26027600-26038241 GCA_028533885.1 Nasua narica | reverse complement strand
TCTTAGATATCAGACCTTTGTCTGTAGTGTCATTTGCGAATATCTTCTCCCATTCCGTGGGTTGCCTTTTTGTTTTGTTGACTGTTTCCTTTGCTGTGCAGAAGCTTTTTATCTTGATGAAGTCCCAAAAGTTCATTTTCGCTTTTGTTTCCTTTTGCCTTTGGAGACACGTCTTGAAAGAAGTTGTGAGGCCGTTGTCGAAGAGGTTATTGCCTATGTTCCCGTCTAGGATTTTGACAGGTTCCTGCCTCATCTTGAGGTCTTTTATCCATTTCGAGTTTATCTTTGTGTATGGTGTAAGAGAATGGTCAAGTTTCATTCTTCTATATATAGCTGTCCAATTTTCCCAGCACCATTTATTGAAGAGACTGTCTTTTTTCCACTGGATATTTTTTCCTGCTTTGTCGAAGATTATTTGACCATAGAGTTGCGGGTCCATATCTGGGCTTTCTACACTGTTCCACTGGTCTTTGTGTCTGTTTTTGTGCCAGTACAATGCTGTCTTGGTGATCACAGCTTTGCAGTAAAGCTTGAAATCAGGCAACGTGATGCCCCCAGCTTTGTTTTTCTTTTTCAACATTTCCTTACCAATTTCCTTACCAATTCTTTTCTGGTTCCATACAAATTTTAGGATTATTTGTTTCAGCACTTTGAAAAATGCCGGTGGGATTTTGATCGGGATGGCATTGAAAGTATAGATTGCTCTGGGCAGTATAAACATTTTAACAGTGTTTATTCTTCCGATCCATGGGCATGGAATGCTTTTCCACCTTTTTGTGTCTTCTTCAATTTCTTTCATGAGTGTTCTGTAGTTCCTTGAATACAGATCCTTTACTTCTTTGTTTAGGTTTATTCCCAGGTTTCTTATGGTTCTTGGTGCTATAGTAAATGGAATCGATTCTCTAATTTCCCTTTCCGTATTTTCATTGTTAGTGTATAAGAAAGCAACTGATTTCTGTGCGTTGATTTTGTATCCTGCCACATTACTGAATTGATGTATGAGTTCTAGTAGTTTGGGGGTGGAATCTTTTGCGTTTTCCATATAAACCCAAAAGACGATCATGTATGATATGTATCATGTCATCTGCGAAGAGAGAGAATTTGACTTCTTCTTTCTAATTCTGGATACCTTTTATTTCTTTTTGTTGTCTGATTGCTGTTGCTAGGACTTCCAGTACTATGTTGAACAACAGTGGCGAGAGTGGGCATCCTTGTTGTGTTCCTGATCTAAAAGAGAAGGCTATCAGCTTTTCCCAATTGAGAATGATACTCGCCGTGGGCTTTTCATAGATAGATTTTATGAAGTTGAGGAATGTTCCCTCTATCTCTATACTTTGAGAGTTTTAATCAGGAACAGATGCTATATTTTGTCAAATGCTTTTTCTGCATCAATTGAGAGGACCATGTGGTCCTTCTCTCTTCTCGTATTGATTTGTTCTATCACATTGATTGATTTGCGAATGTTGAACCACCCTTGCATCCCAGGGATAAATCCCACCTGGTCATGATGAATAATCTTTTTAATGTGCTGTTGTATCCTCTTAGCTAGGATCTTGTTGAGAATCTTGGTGTCCATATCCATCAGGGATATTGGTCTGAAATTCTCCTTTTTAATGGGATCTTTGCCTGGTTTGGGGATCAAGGCAATGCTGGCTTCATAGAAAGAGTCTGGAAATTTTCCTTCTGTTTCTATTTTTTGAGACAGCTTCAGGAGAATAGTTATTATTTCTTCATTGAATGTTTGGTAAAATTCCCCAGGGAATCCATCAGGTCCTGGACTCTTGTTTTTTGGGAGGTTTTTGATCACTGCTTCAATCTCATTACTAGATATTGGTCTATTCAGGTTGTCATTTTCTTCCTGTTTCAGTCTTGGAAGTTTATAGGTTACCAGGAATGCATCTATTTCTTCTAGGTTGCCTAACTTATTGGTATATAACTGTTGATAATAATTTCTGATGATTGTTTCTATTTCCTTGGTGTTAGTCGTGATCTCTCCCCTTTCATTCATAATTTTATTAATTTAGGCCCCTCTCTTTTCTTTTGGATTAGTTTGGCCAGAGGTTTATTGATCTTATTGATTCTTTCAAAAAACCAACTTCTAGTTTCGTTGATGTGTTCTACTTTATCTCTAGTTTCTAACTCATTGATCTCTGTTCTAATCTTGATTACTTCCCTTCTTGTGTGTGTGGGGTTGGCTTAATTTGTTGTTGATTTTTCCAGTTCTTTAAGGTGTAAAGAGAGCTGGTGTATTCGGGATTTTTCAGTTTTTTTGAGTGAGGCTTGGATGGCTGTGTATTTCCCCCTTAGGACCACCTTTGCCATATCCCATATGTTTTGGACCAATGTGTCTTCATTCTCATTGGTTTGTATGAATTGTTTTAAGTTCTTCTTTGATTTCCTGGTTGATCCAAACATTCTTGAGCAGGTTGGTCTTTAGCCTCCAAGTGTTTGAATTCCTTCCAAACTTTTTCTTGTGGTTGAGTTCCAGTTTCAAAGCATTGTGGTCTGAGAATATGCAGGGAATAATCTCAATCTTTTGGTATCGGTTGAGTCCTGATTTGTGACCCAGTAGGTAGCCGATTCTGGAGAAAGTTCCATGTGTGCTTGAGAAGAATGAGTATTCTGTTGTTTTATGGTGGAATGTTCTGTATATATCTATGAGGTCCATCTGGTCCAGTTTGTCATTCAAAGCTCTTGTTTCTTTATTGTTTTTCTACTTGGATGATCTATTACTGAGAGTGGTGTGTTAAGATCCCCTACAAGTAATGTATTCATATCAATATGACTATTTTGATTAACAGTTGGCTTATGTAGTTGGCTGTTCCTATTTTGGGGGCATTAATATTTATAATTGTTAGATCTTCTTGGAGGACAGACCCTTTAAGAATGATGTAGTGTCCTTCTGTATCTCTGACTATAGTCTTTAGCTTTGAATCTAATTTATCTGATATGAGAATCTCTATCCCAGCTTTCTTCTGAGGCCCATTGGAATGAAAGATAGTTCTCCATCCCTTCACTTTCAGTCTGGATATATCTCTAGGTTCCAAATGTGTCTCTTGTAGACAGCATATGGACGGGTCCTGTCATTTTATCTAGTCTGTGATCCTGTGCCATCTTATGGGAGCATTTAGACCATTCACTTGGAGAGTGATTATTGAAAGATAAGTGTTTATTGACATCATGTTGCCTGTGAAGTCCTTGTTTCTATAGATTGTCTCTGTAAATTTCTATTCTATGTCACTCTTGGGTTCTTTCTTCTTTTATAGAACCCCTCCTTAATATTTCTTGTAGTGCCAGCTTGGTGGGTACATATTCTTTTAAACCTTGCTGGTCTTGGAAGCTCTTTATCTCTCCATCCATTTTGAATGCCAGCCTTGCTGGATAAAGTATTCTTGGTTGCATGTTCTTCTCATTTAGTGCCCTGACTATGTCTTGCCAGCCCTTTTTGGCTTGCCAGGTTTCTATGGACAGCTTTGATGTTATTCTGATGGACCTTCCTCTGTACATAAGGAATCTCTTCCCCCTAGCTGCCTTCAGGACCTCTTGTCTAAAATTATAATTTGTGAATTTCACAATCAAGTGTCTGGATGTCTTTCTAGACTCATTGATCTTGGGGGGTATCCTTTCTGCCTCTAGGACACAAACACTTGTTCCATTCCTCAGGTTGGGGAAATTTTCATCCAGAATTTGTTCAGCTATATCTTCTAGTCTTCTGTCTTTCTCCACCCCCTCAAGGATTCTAATAATTCTGATGTTGGAAGGTTTCATAGCGTCATTTATTTCCCTAATTCTGTTTTCATGGCTTCTAAGCAGTTTGTTCCAGCTCTCCTGATCTTTCTTCTCTATCAGCTTGTCCTCTAGATCGCTAAATCTATCTTCTGCCTCAGTTATCTTAGCTGTTAGAGTATTTAAATTAGATTGGATCTCACTGATAGCATTTTTAACTTCTGGCATATCAGCTCTCAGTTCCGCCCTTAGAGATTCTATGTTGTCATTAATGTTTTTCTCCAACCTAGCCATTGCCTGGATAATTGTTACCCTGAATTCCCTTTCTGACATACTATTTATGTCCATATCCAATTGTTCTGAGGGAGAGGGCGCAGTCTCTGGATTTTTCCTCTGTTGGGTGTTCCTCCTCCTAGTCATTCTGATGAGAAGTCGTTGAGGAGTTGTATAGCTGAATATATCAACCACGATCCAGGCAAGGTGCACCCTCTCCACTGCTGTCTTCTGTCCCTGTAGAGATCCAGAAGTGTATAATCTTACATCTCAGGCTGATTTCATGGGTGTTCAGAGTGTTCTGGTAGATATTTAGCTTACTTTAGGGGACCAGTTGAGACAGGGTCGCCTACTTCTCTGCCATCTTGCCCCTCCTCCTCAATTATAAGTTTTCTAAATGGACTTTCATTTCTCTAAGCTTCTTCGAACTTCAATATATGCCAGGTGCTATTCAGGGTTGAACAACTAACAGTCTCTGTCTTTAAGGAGTTTATGTTCATTTCTTTAAACTTGCCAAGTTTTCTGGCTCATTTTCTTTGTGAGACCATGCATCCACTTGGCTACTGTTGGCTAAAGTGATCACTAATTCTGGAGGCCAGCCAGGAGGAGGCTGCCACCGGTTTGCTCGGGGGCAGCTCAGAGGCATGTCTGTCCTGCCAGCGCACACAGGAAGCAGGGCTGCACCAACCGAGCCCAAGATGTCCTACAACTGATTTTCATATATTGATCTTGTATATGCCAATGTTGTTAAATGACTTATAAGTTCTAACAGCTCTTTTAATAGATTCTGTCAGATATTCTACACAGACAATCATGTTGTCTAAGAATAAAGACAGTTTTACTTCTTTTCCAACACGGATACGTTTTGCTCTGGCTAAATCCTTCAACACAATATTGAATTAAAAACATGAGAGCAAACATCCTTGTCTTATTCCAGATCCTTAAGGAGAAAACATTCAGTTCTTTGTCATTTAGTGTTAAGTATTGGTTTTTCTTGGTGACTTTTATCAAGTTGAGGAAGCGCCTTTATATTCCTAGCTTGCTAAGAGATTTTATCAGGAATGGATGTTGGATTTTGTTAATTGTCTTTTGTTTTAATATTTGATTTCTTTTTTTTTAATATTTTATTTATTTATTTGACAGAGAGAGAAAGAGAATACAGGGGGAATGGGAGAGGGAGAAGCAAACTCCCCACTAAGCAGGGAGCCCGATGCGGGACTTGATCCCAGGACCTTGGGATCATGACCTGAGTTGAAGGCAGAGACTTAGCCAAGTGAGCCACCCAGGTGCCCTTAATATTTGATTTCTTATGTTGTTTTTATTGTTGCTGTTTTCTAGTTAAACTTCTTATTTTAAGATAATTGTAGATTTGCATGCAATTATGAGAAGTAATATAGAGATGCCCTTATAAACTTTTACCCAGTTCCTCCCAATGGTAATATCTTGCAAAAGTATAATACAATATTACAACTAGTGTAATAGTGTTGACATTGCCATAGTCCATTGATATTATTTAGTTTTCCCCAGTTTTATTTGTATACAAATTCAATTTTAAGATTTATTTATTTATTTGAGAGAGAGAGCACTGATGTGAGTGAGTGTATGGAGGAGGGGTAAATGGAGAGAATCTCAGGCAGACTGTCTGCTGAGTGAGGAGTTGGTTGCAGGGCTCCATCCCGGGACACCCCTCCAACGTCATGACCTAAGGCTAAACCAAGAGTTGGATGCTTAACCGACTGAGCACCTAGATGCCCCCTACAAATTCAATTTTAAAAATCAATGCTGGGCTATTTAGGTTATCTTTCTTCTTTAATGAGTTATCTATTTCGTTTTTTATTTATTGGCCTAAAGTTGTTTATGATATTCTCTTTGTTCTTTTAATATATATTGAATCTGTAGTGATGTGACCTCTTCTATTCCTAATTTTGGTAATTGGTATCTTTTTCCTTTATCTGTCTGGCTAGAGATTTAACAAATTTATTGATCATCTCAAAGAAGCAGCTTTGGGTTTTATTTCTATTCTTTCTCAGTTTTCTCTTTCAGGTCTGTTATCTTTATTATTCTCTTTTCCCCCTGATTACTTTGTGCTACATTTGCTTCTACATCATCAATTTCTTAAGTTAAAAGCTGAGTTTATTGATTCAAGACCTTTCTTCTTTCTAACATAGGAGTTTAGTGTTAAATGTCTTCTCCTAAGTACTGAAAACTCTCTCGAGGCAGTTAGCTGGAACAATTATAGGGTTAAGTTTGTTTTCCATCTCTTAAGGATTGCTATCCTTCATTGCCTGATGTCCAGTGTCTTAAAAACTGTTGTTTCATGTATTTTGATTTTTTGGTTGTTTCAGGAGAGAGAATAAATCTGATTTACTCAGTGAAAGTGGAAGTACCAGGATATATTTACTTTTTTTTTAATTCCAGTGTCTACTAGAACTACAGAATGAAGCCGTGTTCATGTGGACTGCTGAATTAGAAAATATTGCCACTCACTGCTTTAAGGCTTTGGAAAACTCAAATTATGGGGTTCGGGTGGCAGTGTCTAAACTCTTAGGAACAGTCATGGCTACAGCGTTGATGCCAAAACAAGCAACAGGTATCATTTGCCGATTCCTGATGTAGACTGTAACAGATATTTGAAGGTGTATGAAATCTATCTAAATAAGTTATTTGTTATAGGCAAGTCACTTGAAAGATTTAAATTGTTAAGTGTCTTTGTCTACCCTTTTAGGGAATAGAACTACCCAAATGGCATTTCCCTTGATATAGACAAGAAATTTTTTATGGTTATCATGTACAAAATAATAGATATCGAGTATACTGAATATATAAGCATGTAAGATTTATGTAATGGTTTTGTATAATCTTCAAGGGACTAGAATCTGGTACTTTATATGACTTTCAATCTCTGCCGAGTAGATCCCTTTTATAGTACAGTATTATTTTTCTTTTTCTTTTTGGCCATTACTGTAAGCAGAATCAGAGACATTTGTCATGTGACTTCTGTGTCTCATAATTCCATAAAGATGCCTCGGTGAGTGTTGTGAGTGGACCCTGAGGGAGTCCAGCCACATCTGCTACTGTCTCCACTCCTACTTCAGCTCTGTGTAGTAGAAGGAGAATCAAATGTAATAGATTCAAGTCCTAGCTCTTATGTTAATAAGCTATGAAGCCCTTTGAGCTTTAGTCTCTTTATCTTTTTTTTTTTAAGATTTATTTTATTTAATTGAGACAGAGAGAGAATGAAAGGGGAGAGGTCAGAGGGAGAAGCAGGTTCCTCTCAGAACAGGGAGCCTGATGTGGGACTCGATCCTGGGACTCCAGGATCATGACCTGAGCCGAAGGCAGTTGCTTAACCAACTGAGCCACCCAGGCGCCCCTAGTCTCTTTATCTTTAATGATAATTATTTCAGTCTGTGCAATTAGATGGTGATGACGACACATAACATTTATTAAGTGCTATGTGCCAGGCACTGAATATAGCATATAACTGAGTTGTTTTATTTAATCCTCACAAAAGCCCTATGGATTAGAAATACTGTTACTATTCCCACTTTATAAACAAGGAAATTGGGCACCTGGGTGGCTCAGTTTGTTGAGCAACTGCCTTCAGCTCAGGTCATGATCCTTGAATTCCAGGATCAAGTCCCACATCGGGCTCCCCGCTCTACGGGGAGTCTGCTTCTTCCTCTAACCTTCTCTCCTCTCATGCTCTCTCTCACTTTCCCTGTCTCTCAAATAAATAATTAAAATCTTTTTAAAAAAATAAAAATAAACAAGGAAATTGAGGCTTAAGAGATGGTGTAATTTGTGTTCTCTTAAGTGTTCTGTAAGTATCAGCGCTGGAATTCAAACCCAGGCAACAAATTCCAATCTCTACATAGTTAGTCATGAGCTTGACACCTCCCCTACAGACTTTTTGTGAGGATTATGTTTGCAGCTGTATGTGAAGGACTTTATAAAACATTCCCTGTACAAGGGAATGGCAATTCAGTTTCAGTCCAATGGCATTTTAATCTGTTGCTAACTGTTGTCTGGAGAGCATGGACTTGACAAAGCTTCTTTGTGTCTACTCTGTTGAGAATGAGGGCTGTGAGTCACTTAGCAGCATCTGCTATGGATGTGCTTTGTCCTTGTTGTATTCATATATCAAGGTTAACATTATTAGACTATGTTTGGCATAGATTTAATGAGTTGCTTTTAATTTTTAGCTCCTTCCATTTTTCCTAGCATTTTTTGCTTCAAAATTGAATTTATTTTTACAAGTACATTATAAATTTAAAGACTATAAGAAAATGAAAGGACCCTATCTTTGTAGTAGTTTAAGGATGCTTAAAAATAATTGCTTGAATTTTAAGCTAGATTTATTAGAAAATATTATCTAATAGAAGTATATATTGCTTATGAATTTACTTTTTTTCCTGAAAGTAATGCGCCAGAATGTGAAACGAGCGACATTTGATGAAGTCTTAGAACTCATGGCCACAGGATTTCTACGTGGAGGGTCAGGTTTTTTAAAGAGTGGTGGAGAGATGTTAAAAGTCGGAGGGTCTGTTAATCGTGAAGTGAGAGTTGGAGTTACACAGGTTTGTAATGCATACTTATGGAAGAATTCTGTTCACATTGCTGGTGAAATCTCATGGTAGACTCTTAGTACACACAGATTTTTAATATTGTCTGTTTTTTTTCCAAAATGTTTATTTTACCAAATGAATGAATTACATTCAAATTCCAAATTACACACTTATGTGGAAAGATAGATTCTTAACGATGTGTAAATAAGCCTGCGTCTGCTATATTTATGAAGTATCCAATAACATTTTCCCAAATTTTACTTGGCAGAAAATCAGATGTAAAATAATTCAGTTTTAGTTGAAGTTGTATTCAAATAGCTTGAGGCATTTAGATTTTAATATTCTCCAGTGACTCTTTCGCTAACCATATTGGTTAATACTTCAGTTGGATTTATCATTAATGAGTAATCACCAATATAATTATGTAACTAATCCTGACTTGGAGTTAAAATTACAAAATAATAATTAAGCAATTAAGGTGTTATGATTAATGATCTTAGAATGATTAATGCATACAAAGATAAAATGTTTCTTTGTGATCTTAGTCAAAATCACTTTAACTGTACATTGTTCCTGAAACAAGTGTAAAATAGAAGTAAACTATTTTTATCTTACAGTCACAAGCAGGGGTTTCTAGTCCTAGGTCAGTGTTTATTTAGGATGTGAGAGTTTTCTTATTCCTATAACCTATTACCTTCATTATCATCAGGATAAATTCAGGTCTCTTTCTCTCCTTCCCTACTGTCTTTTTGCATTCTTCAGGAAGCTACTAAGAGCAGTTGTTAGCCAAAAATACTTCCACCAATAATTCCTATGCTAGAAGTACTAAAAAGGTCTCAAGTATTAAATTTTCTCAATTTTAATCTCAAATATAATTTATTTTGCTTGCTGTGCTCGTTTATTTCTGTAGTTGTTTTATCTGTAATCTCAATTCTTTTATATAATTTATCTGAAATTATGTCTTTATTTCTAGGCGTATGTTGTTTTTGTAACTACATTGGGTGGTCAGTGGTTGGAGCGTAGCTTTGCTACATTCTTGTCCCATGTACTTGATCTGGTTTCCCATCCTCGGGCGACGCAAACACATGTAGAAGCTGTGTACTCAAGACGATGTGTCTCCTTCATTCTGAGAGCTACTGTGGGCAGTTTGCTAGGTGAGAAAGCCCAGATTGCAGCTGCCAAAGAAATATGCCAAGCTATTGGAAAACAAATGAAAGCAGTAGGTAAGAACCGATATCTTGATGTGTGTTGTTGATTTCTTTAGTCATTTAGCTTTATATTATTATTCTTAATAAATACTTATGGATCTGATTATTAGTTCATGGCATTTTCTGGACTGCATTTTACTAGTCACTTTTATTGAGGACTCTTGTTTGTTATTAAAACAACATAATTATAGTGAAATAGAATTTTTAAATATTTGAGTCGCATGTTTGAAAGGTTAGGTATTCTGTTGCGTTTCTAGTAACCGAACTGATGTTCTAGCTCCCCTGGTATGCAACAGCATACTGCTTTACTATCTTTAAGGAACAACCTATTATAATTTTTCTGCTTGGGCCTTTTGTTTTATAAACACGTTTGTTTGTTTTCCTTTTGTTAATAGGCTTAATATGAAGACTTAGACAGGAATAATTGCAGGTGGTTATTAGCCACTAGAGGATATCCTGTGAAACCTCAGTTAATTCATAATTAAAAGAAATGCCCATTTTATAAATTTTTCAGTTTAACAGGTAGTTACTGAGCAACTGAGATTGCAAAGCAGTAATTCAGGGTTTGAATAATGAGTGAAATAAACATTCCTACCTTCATGAACTTGCAATCTGATTAGGGAACTAAACAAGGTAAAATATACATTCTGTAGGACAGTTCAGTTTCCTTAACCTTCTTTTTTTTTTTAATACTTTTTTTTCAGTTTTCTTAACCTTAATAAGGCAAATTATGTTGCCTAATAGTGGTCTTTAGAAATAAGAATTTAGTGGGGTACCTGGGTGGCTCAGTCATTTACACATCCTATTCTTGATTTCAACTCAGGTCATAATCTCAGAATTATGGGATCAAGCCCAACATTGGGCTC
>CM052811.1:25993121-26027100 GCA_028533885.1 Nasua narica | reverse complement strand
AAGAGGTTGTTGCCTGTGTTCCCAAGCAAAACATTTTTAAATGCATAGGGCTAACTGAAAGTTATGAATTGTGAATTAAAGGGTATTTAAATTAATGAGGTACTGTTCTGTAGTTACATTAAAATATTCATCTGTCCTAGGTTCACAACTTGAAAAATATTTGTACAATAATGTGTTGAAGAAATGTTTAAGTGCCAGACTGTGGGAATAAAATAGTGAACCAGATATAGATAGTACCTGGTCAAGAGGCTGTGGTTTAGCAATCAAAAGATAGAGTTCATACATTTCCAAGTCCAGAAATAGCTAAAAGTAAAAAGGCCCATAATGAAAATTACAGTCTGTAATGTATTATTCTATTCTGTTATTATATATTATATTATATATTTTAGTCTATTTTTAAATTTAAATTCAATTAACATATATTATTAGTTTCAGAGGTATTGTTCAGTGATTCATCAGTTGTTTATAACATCGAGTGCTCATTACATCAAGTGCCCTCCTTAATGCCCATCACCCAGTTACCTCATCCCCCTGCCCAGCAACCCTCAGTTTGTTCCCTAGAGTTTAGAGTCTCAGGGCTCAGTCGGTTAAGTGGCTTCCTTCTGCTCAGGTCATGATCCCAGGGTCCTGGGATTGAACCCAACATGGGCTCCCTGCTTGGTGAGAAGCCTGCTTCTCCCTGTCCCACTCCCCCTGCTTATGTTCCCTCTCTTGCTGTCTCTCTGTCAAATAAATAAATAAATTAAATTAAAAAAAAAAAAAAGAATCTCTTATGGTTTGTCTCCCTCTCTGATTTCATCTTATAGTCTATTAATACACAATGAATGCAAAAAAGGTAAGGAAGTTTTACCTGTAATATAAAGGTTATTAATCTTAGGGTCATAGGTTAGCCATTTGATTTTTTAAAAATCTTTAAAGCAGAATTAAATATCCATCTGGGATTTATGGGCCAGAATATATTCTCAATTAGTAACTTGACAAGGAATCTTTAGTTGTCTCATGTTAAATACATTTCAGTTCTATTGAAAGGTCAGGGAAGGGGCCAGCAAAGCTAACAGGAACTTTGAGGAACATCTCAGTAAGAAATTCTAAAGCCAGTTTCCTTATAGATCTGCTTTCTGGTCAGTAATTCGACAGTGTTGCTATGAATATATTGCAGCACTTGAGGTAGCCACGATAATAGTGAAGTCACAATAATGGCTGCTGACATTGACTGCATGTGTATTGCAGGCAGCATTGTGCTCTATTCTTTATGTGAATTGATTTTTTAATCCCCACAGTGGTACTCCTTGAGATAGTCCCTTAACCCTCTGAGCGGATGGAGAACTTGAGACTTGTGGAGTGGCTTGCCCAGTGTCCCGTAGCTGACGTGACTGGTGGAGTTGAGATTGGAACCCAGGTGCCTTTATGAGGAGCCAGTGCTTTTGTACACTGTGGTTTGCTGCTGCTCGCTGAAGTTAGGTATATTCCCGGAAGCAGGCAAAATACCTCAGGGTATATTTCAGTGTTTGAAGCCACTTCAGTGTTTAGTTACAGAGGTGTTCCGCTAAGAAGTAATCACATTCAGAGTTTTTAACACCCAGGCATCAACTGGTGGAAATATTGGTATAAAAATGTCAACTGTATAAATAAAAAAAATTATGTCACAATTTAATTCACCCACATCAAACACATGATTATGTGTTTCCAGAAGCAGTAGTGAATGATACTAGTGGTGAAAACAAATCTGGAGCAGCAGACATTGCAGCAAGCCAGCATGTGATGGTGTGTGCCCTCCAAGAACTCGGGAGCCTGGTGCAGAGCCTGAATGCTACCGCATCCCCTCTTATTCAAGAAGCGTCTATAGGTATGATAATTCACTTACTGGCTGGAATCCTTTTTACCATTTCAAAAAAAGTTGTGTTTGGTATTTAACTCCTGGTTAGTTGCTTGCCATTATAATTACTAGTTTTCAGATCATTTGTTAAAACTTAGGTTTAAAAAAAAAAAACTTGGGTTTTATTTAAGTTAAGCTTCACTGGGTTTGTGAATGTTGACTAAATAGTGAAATAAAGTTTGGGGAGACAAAAGAGTCATGGTAATTTGTTTGCAATGATTGGCTAAAATTTGTTGAATAAACGTTTAATTTTTACATCAACGTTTTTGGGGGGTGTAATTATCCTATGTTTTTTTGTAGAAAATATTCCTTTAAGATTCTCTACTGTATCTTGAGATAATGTATATGTTTTTGGCAAAGTTCTGAAAGTATTTGGGTAAAACCCTAATGCTTACGATTTTAATCATTGTGTTACACATATTCTTGTAGTTCATGAAATCATTTGACTTTATGAAAGAGCCATTTTTTGTGTATTTCTCTTTAGGACTTTTGGAAACCGTGACTTCAGTGCTGCTTCATCCTAGTATGGCTGCCCGGCTTGCCGCTGCCTGGTGTTTGCGCTGTGTAGCCGTGGCATTACCATTCCAGCTGACACCATTTCTAGACAGGTGTGCAGAACGGCTCAACAACTTGAAAACCTCACCGGAAGCTGTTAGCGGATACAGCTTTGCAATGGCTGCTTTGTTAGGCGGAGTTCATCAGTGTCCGTTGGGCATTCCTCACGCCAAGGGAAAGGTATGACAGAGACCGTGGAATTGTAAGTGCTGTCATGTGGGCTTTCGTCTTCATCGGGACACCTTCTGTGTTTAATGTTGAGCTGGGTGATCGAACAACAGTTTTACTATAGTAATATAAAAAATAGTGTTCTGCCTATATGGTATTTAATTCTGCATAGGAATAGTAGATTTTATTTGGGTATGGTATTTTAGAGGAAAAAAAAGTATAGTAGTTATGAAGAAATCAGAGCTTTTCTTTCGGCTTTTAGAGAGAAAAATTCATATTGTTATATTCAAAGATGTCAGGAGAATATGCTATTGCATTTGCATTTTGAATAATAGTTGAATGGTTTTTATGAGTCAGTTTTTTTTCTTTCTACTATACCTACTAATACTATTATGGTTTTTTTCTTATGACTATTAAATGTTTATGTAAATATTATCTGCAACTTTACATATGTAGATCAGGGCTAGGTTTTTAACTTCTTTTTTTTTTTAAATATATTTTTTTTAAGATTTTATTTATTTATTTATTAGGAAAGAGAGAGAGTGAGAGAGAGCATGAGAAGGGAGAAGGTCAGAGTGAGAAGCGGACTCCCCATGGAGCTGGGAGCCCGATGTGGGACTTGATCCCTGGACTCCGGGATCATGACCTGAGCTGAAGGCAGTCGCTCAACCAACTGCGCCACCCAGGGGCCCTAGGTTTTTAACTTCTTATTCTTTCTGGGACATTAGGACCAGATCCATTCGTTCTTTTTTTTTTTTTTTTTTTAAGATTTTATTTATTTAACAGAGAGAGAACACAAGCAGGCAGAGAGGCAGGCAGAGGCAGAGAGGAGCAGGCTCCCTGCTGAGCAAGGAGCCCGATGTGGGACTCGATCCCAGGACTCCGGGATCATGACCCGAGCAGAAGGCAGCTGCACAACCAACTGAGCCACCCAGGCGTCCCAGATCCATTCGTTCTTAAGAGTTCCATAGCTACTACTCGAATCTCGGCTTCTATCTCGTTTTGTTGTTCAACTGCCTCCTTTCTGATTATCCTTCCTGCAGTCTTTCTGCCATCTCCCCACACCACTTTCATGTCTCACATTAGCTTGGAGACCCTTTGGGACTATGCAGTGCTCAGAGAATAAATATAATCCCCTCTGTCTGGTAAACTGGCACCTCCACAGTTCGCCTTCTTCCTACCCATTCGTTCTCATTTCCTGCTGCTCTACTTAGACCAGTCATCTTGCTTCCTTCCCATGCCTTTTTTAGCCTTCATGCTGTTATTCACACATTAGAATCTCATTCCCCCTTCTTGGTCGCCTGTACCAAGCTTATCCATTTGTTTAGAGGCCTAATTCAGGGGCCATTTCTTTCTTGCAGTCTCCTCA
The DNA here is from genome assembly GCA_028533885.1 of Nasua narica. Lineage (NCBI taxonomy): Eukaryota > Metazoa > Chordata > Mammalia > Carnivora > Procyonidae > Nasua > Nasua narica. The sequence goes on along the minus strand of CM052811.1, from coordinate 26,023,132 downwards.
TGAGCTACCCCATCTAGGATAACCTCCCTTTTGAGGACCATGACTACTTCTGTCTTACTGTTTTGTCATTTAATCATGTGCTGCTTGTTACTTCCTTTTTCCTCTGTGACAGATTCTCTAAGGCTGTCAGTGCCGTAAGATTAGCTTATTGGTAGAAGCATAATGGGAGTTCAACAAATTTTTGAATATAGTATAACAGTACTACCAATAATAGCATTTATGAAGTGGTTACATGGACCAGCACTCTTCTGAGTGCTTTGCTGTATTAACTTATTTAGTCCTTGCTGGAGTAAGGCTGGCATTCCTATTATTCCTGTTTTACCAGTGAGGGAACTGAGGCAGGGAAGTTATCCCAGGTCAGAAAGCCAGAAAATGACAAAGCTGGGGTGTGAACCCAGGCAGTCTGGCTCGAGCTCTCTCTTAACCACTGTGCTGTGTGGGGTCTCCTCAGAGACAGCCGTGCAATCAGGATTAAGCAGGTCTTGATATTGCCTCTTTTAAAACATGTTAACAGCAATAACAAAAAAGGACAACTTCTTTTTTTAATTAAGCATACTAGCTATGTATTTTCTTATTTGATTTCTTTAACTTGTTTTCAGTTAAAATCCTATTGTAAACTTCTCTTGCAGATGGTAGTTAGTATTGCTGAAGATCTCTTACGAACTGCTGCCCAAAATAGCAGGCTGTCTTTACAGCGCACCCAAGCTGGATGGCTTTTACTTGGAGCACTTATGACTTTAGGTATAGTCATATTTGAGTAGGATCTTGTCTAACTGTATGGCTGTCAGTAGACGATAAAGAAAATTTAATTTAAAAGTATTCAACTTCACATTCTAGACTTTGAATGACATGATAAAGTTGGTGAAGGTGTATTTCCTCTCATTTGGGCGTAGATTTCTATTTTTGGTAATTTCTGCTTAAGTACATTTAATGAGAAAATTATTAATGAAGTTTCACCTTTACCAGAATAGCACTGGTCTTACTAATTGGCTTAGTGTTCACCAAATGAGATGAGAGTATGGGGGCACATTCCATCTCCAGAGTGACATGAGTGACATGATTTTGGTAGGGTGTTAAAGTCACATTAAAATGGTCTTGTTGGTGCTGCTTTTGGGGGGTACCCTTCTGCATTTTACTATCCTAAGTGCAATGACAGATCTGAGATGCAACCGTGTACACAGAACAAACACATGTCATGGCGATGAGATGTGTCTACTTTCTAGTTCATATGTTCAACTTCTGTAAAAAGTGTGTGTGTGTGTGCACTACAGAGTCACTTACCACTTTGAGCATCTACCTTTTGGAAGTTATACTTTGACCTAGTTTTCTAAAGAAAGTAAAAAGTGCTAACTTTTCCAGAAATTTGTTAAATGTTACATGATATGTTAAAGGAATTCCTTAAAAACAATAAAAAAGAAATAAAGAAATTCCTTAGCAATGTAAATTCTTAGTTCTAAACATACTGCTCCTCTGTAAAACAAAATTAGCCATATCAATTGCCCCCCAAGTGGAGGAATATATAGATGTGTGTGTGTGGCACTGGGTGTCCATGTTTATATACATGTGTATTATAGAAAAGCTATCGTAAGATGTGTCCCAAATGTAGTTCATTATTGACAATGCATAATCCACCATTCTGAATATAGTTGGGTAATTTCTTTTAAAGTACTTGTTACGGATTTATGTTTGGCTGCTAAAAATATTGATACTTTGTAGGTGAGTTTTATTTCACTTTAATAGATATGTTATTTTACTTACTGAATAAGAAACATTTTGAAGTGGGGGAGGGGGAAGTGGAGGCCAGTGGTGAAAAGGTGTAGCCTTGCAGTTCTGAGCTGAGTAAGTACAGGGCTGTGGTGGCCCAGCGGCTGCACATCACACTGCTGTGTGACAGACAGGACAGCTGGTGAGAGAGTCAGTCCTGACAGTTCTTGTCACAAAGAGAAAATGTAAAAAATTTTTTTCATGTTATTGTGTCTATCTGAGATGATGAATGTTGGCTGCACCTGTCATGTTATTCATTTTACAATTATTTATAACTCAAACCTATCATGCTGTATGCCTTAAACTTATGCAGCGATGTATGTCAATTATTTCTCAAACTGGAAAATGAAAGACACATGTTGAAAATCTTTCTATTACAGATAAAGGTAGAGTGCAGTGCTAGGTGTTGTTCAAGGCTGTGTGGGGCTCTCTGACTTTTGTTTGTAACGTGTGTTTTATATATATATGGTTTATGTGTATGGTTTCACATTCTTGTGTTCTCCAATAGGACCATCTGTTGTTCGTTATCATCTGCCCAAGATGTTGTTACTGTGGAGAAATGTTTTTCCCCGTTCTCTGAAGGAATTGGAGGCTGAGAAGGCCCGAGGTGATTCTTTTACCTGGCAGGTAACATTGGAAGGCCGTGCTGGAGCTTTATGTGGTAAGAACTGAAAGGATTGTACTCTCAGAATATTATTTTATTACTAAAATCTTTGTGAAGGGAAGGAAAATCACTGCTTCAAATTTTTATTTTAATATGTAGTGATAAATTCATAGACTTGTAGATTTAGAGAGACACTTTATAAATAACCTGTGCCGGTTTGCTAATTTTGTAATGGAAATGAAGCTGAGACTCTGAAAAGGAGGTTAGCATTTGTGGTAAGGTGAGAATCAGAGCCCAGGCCTTTGCTTCCCAGTTATTGCCGTTGTCCACCTGTCAGAGAGGCACTGGCCACCATGTAAACAGCCTAGTGGGTATTCAAAGGAAGAAGAAACTCAGGATCTCCAAGGTCACTGAGTTGACAGTAAGTCTTTTCATAATGGACACAGAGCTAGCATTATCAAGTCTGCAAATACTGATGTGTTTTTTCCAGACATCAATGTTACAAAAATTATGAATAAAGTTGTTTTTGTTTAGAAGTCAGGCTCAAGGCTGGTTTGAAAAGCTCAAGTTTCGTTTCCTTTGGGAATTAGAATTACACTGGGTGACACTATACTTTTTTGGTTTATCTCGGAGTGAAAAGTGCTTCTTTTTCCAAGTTGTGGGAAACAGATATACACTAAAGCATAAGGGCGGCAGGGCAAGGGGTCCGTTTTATTCCCACACATCTAAGAGCTGTTTTTGTCTTGGTTCTGTAGCTAAAGAGGCAGCAAAGATGTTCCCTCTCACTGAGCTATTTTGTGCACTCTCGATTCTGTCTTGAAACTGTTTTCTTTGTAGTTTTCTGAATTTAGTGATGTTACAAGACCTTTTGATTTCCCCCTCACAGAGATCTCCCTAACAGATATCTTCCCTCCCTCCACCTTTCTTCTAGCTTTTTCTAATGATTTTTCTCTATAGTTGCAGTTAGTTCTTCTTTCAGTTTGACCTGATTTCAGAGCCTTATATTGTATAATAATGGAGAACTATCAGTATCTTTATGTAACTCTGTAATTTTTTTTATTTTCACAAAAGCTATCCTAAATCTGTTCTTTTAAAAATTTTATCTAGCAATGAGGAGTTTTGTTGCACATTGCCCCGAGCTCCTAACTGAAGATGTGATTAGAAAATTGATGACCCCTATTGAATGTGCCATGACTATGATGTCACAGTAAGTAAGCAATTAAGACAAGTTTACATCCAATTTTACATATTTATAAATAGTCATATTTTGTCCTTCCCTATATCATATATGAAACATGAAACTTTACTGTTTTAAAATGACTTTAAAAATTATAGTAATGGTATGAATTAAAATAAAATTGTATTTTAGTGTTCCAGTAAAGGCCACAGAATAAACTAAAATGAAAATGTAATGAATTACATTTTGGCAGTTTAATGTATTTTGGCAGTTCATCGATAACAGTGCTGAAAATGTTTTACATAACATTTATTCTAGTAAGCTGATACCAACTATACTTTTGATATTTTAGCATTCCGTCTGTAATTAAAGCCCATGGAGCTCATCTGAAAGCCAGTGCTGCAATGGTCCGTTTAAGACTTTATGATATTTTGGCTTTGTTACCTCCAAAAACTTATGAAGGTAAATAAAATTTACTGTATCTGATAAAAACTCTTCAATATACCTTTCCAGTTCTTTACTGGAACTGGAAGAACTCTGGTATTACAGAGTTCTGACCAAGGCCCTCCCCTGACTTTGCAGAGGAAGACAACCATTTTACTTTTTTTTTTTTTTTTTAAGATTTTATTTATTTATTTGAGAGACAGAGAAAGTGAGAGAGAACATGAGAGGAGAGAAGGTTAGAGGAAGAAGCAGACTCCCCGTGGAGCTGGGAGCCCGATGTGGGACTTGATCCCGGAACTCAAGGATCATGACCTGAGCCGAAGGCAGCCGCTCAATCAACTGAGCCACCCAGGCGCCCTTACTTTTCTTCATGTAGAGAAGCTAACACTTGTTGGGCACTTACTGTGTTCTGGGTCTGTTCTAATCCCTTTGCAAGATGTATTATCTCCTTTGACTCTAACCACAACTTTATGGGGTAATTCAGCTGTATTTTATAGATGAAGAGCCTTGGGTACAGAGAGGTAAGGTAACTTGCCCAAGTCTGAGCTCTAGTAAGTGGTAGAGTGTGGATTCAAATCTAGCTGGTTTGCTTTAAAGCCTATGCTTTTATTTATTTTTTAAAAGATTTTTATTTATTTATTTGAGAGAGAGAGAGAGAGAGAGAGAGAGAGAGCACAAGTGGGGTGAGGCAGAGGGAGAAGGAGACTCCCTGCTGAGCAGGGAGCCCAATGTGGGACTGAATCTGGATCCCAGGACCCCAGGATCGTGAGCTGCAGGCAGACACTTAACCAACTGAGCCACCCAGGTGCTCCTCTGTGCTTTTAATTACTATAGTAAACTGCTTCATATATATATTATAATATAGACAATAATTTAGGAATCTTGACAGAGAATAATAATGTACTTAACAGATATCAAATATTATATAAAATGCTAATGTTAAAGTAAGCCATTGATTTATCTTCAGTTCAGCCATGCCCAAGAATTCTGATGTGCTCTGGTTCAGTGTTTGCACATCATTGGGTAATTAATAATAAATAATACTTGTGTCCTATTTAATATATTGAAACATATAAAGTATTAAAATGCATTTAATATATTTAAATTTATTAAATTTAAATGTGAATATTTCATATAAATATTTCCTCTATTTGAGTATTTTTGTTACTTTAAATAATTTGGGCTAAAAGACATAATACAATAATACACTTGATCTTAGCCAAAAGGCTGAGATGTGATAAAAAGGCATAATACCATTATTGTATATTAAAACCAGCATTAAAATATTTAATATAGATTTTTTAAAAAAGAGAACAGGGACTTAATTATTTTATCCCTGTAGAACATGTTGCTTCTTTTTGTGGGCAGAATAATTTCATAAAAATTATTCTTTCATGTCTGATCCGAAGTTCTGTTTTTTAGGATCTTTCAACGCACTTCTGAGAGAACTGGTGGCGGAATTCACTCTGACTGACAATTCAGCCAACACAACTACTTCCCTCCTCAGGTCCCTCTGCCATTATGATGACAGTGTTCTTCTAGGTTCCTGGCTTCAAGAAACTGATCATAAATCAATTGAAGACCAGGTAGCAAACCGTACACGGAACTGAAATACAGCTTAATCAAAAGCAGTGGTGTTATTATACATTGTCATTTAAAAAGAAAATATTGCAGACTAAAATTTGATTTTATTTTGGCTTTCTTAGACATTTAGAGATAGCTTCCTGATGGTAGATAAGTAGCGAAAAAAGGTAACTTTCTTATGTTCTTTTAAAAACGTTACCACAGTTTCTTTTAATGGTTTTTTTTTTTTGTGGGTTTAAGTTATTCCTGATATGGTTTTGCTCGCATATTTTAAGATGGGCAGTATAAAAATGTTTTAGAATGAATAAGCATTTTCTTAAAATTATACAAGGTGTTACTGATGGCTTTTTTTGTGGCCAAATAATATTTTTATCTATTTAAAAATTTTGTGATTCAATCATTCTCGCCTTTTTTTTTTTTTGGAGACTTTTTTTTTTGTTGGAAACTTTCAGATTCAGTCATTCTTACTTTTTTGTTGTTGATATTGTTACCTTTTTTCTTTCCTCTCGTTCTGTTCTTCTTGACTAATACTCATTCAAGGAGATTTTGAATGATTTTTATGTCATTTTTTTTTGTAGCTCCAGCCAAACAGTGCATCTGGCAGTGGGGCTCTGGAGCATGATCCGTCCTCCATTTACTTACGAATACCTGCCGGAGAAGCTGTGCCTGGGCCTCTCCCTCTTGGGGTTTCAGTCATTGACGCTTCCGTGGCTCTTTTTGGTGTAGTGTTTCCTCATGTGTCTTATAAACACCGGTTAGTATAAAGGCAATCGGGTAATTTTAGTTAAATATAATTCTACCAGAGGAGTGGTGGTTAGCAGGATGGATTAAGGAGGTGATGGGGATCAAGGAGTGCACTGGTTTTGATGAGCACCGGCTATTGTGTGGAAGTGTTGAATCACTAAATTGTGCACCTGACACTAATATTACACTGTATGTCAATTAGCTGGAATTTAAATAAAAACTTTAAAATAAAGTAAATAAATAGATTTTAAAGTATTTAACATAAATAAAGTTATCTGTTAGAAAAAAAATACATAAATCATATTCAAATAATAGATTTTCCCATCCCAGTTACCTACAGTAAAGTGAATTACTACTTAAATAATAGGCTTATAAATTTAATAACCTAAGTGACACATACATGATGCAAAAAAACTTGCATGAAAATTCCACATAATTTGAAGCTGTTTTTAAGATTTGGCTCTGTGTACTAGCGTCTGGTACATTGTTTTGTGGACTATGTCTTAAACAGCAAGATTTTTATTTCAGTAGTTCATTTGCCAGTTTGTAAATGGGTTTTCACTATATCTTTAATGAGGAATCATTAAATCAGTTTGCTAAGTCTTTTGTTTTTGTTACTGAAGAAGTTAATGAGTGAGGTGTCTGCTCTATAATAATGTTGGTCATTCAGTCTGAGTCTGGAACTTGGGAAACTAAAATGGTTGTTTTTCTTAAAGGAGCATGTTGGTTTGCTCTATTCTTTGTACAGACACTCTCCCTAACTTTCTTAGGCATTTTGTCTATTTATGGTGGTTTTCTCAAAAGGTAGAGTGAAAATGAATTAGTGTAAGACACTCACAGGTAACTTGTTTAACAAAATACGCTTTTAGGGGCACTTGGCTGGCTCAGTCACTGGAGTGCGTGACTCTTAATCTTGGGGCTGTGAGATTAAGCCCCAATGTTGGGTGTCGAAATTACTTAAAAATAAAAAAACTTAAAAATACATATATATGCTTGCTTGCTTATTTATTTATTTATTAAGGTTTTATTTTTAAGGATTCTCTGTACCCAACGTGGGGCTCGAACTCACAACCCCAAAACCGAGAGTCACGCGTTCTCTGGCCTGAGCCAGCCTGGTGCCTCCCCCGCCAAAATAAAAAAAGTAGTGCTTTTAAAAATTGTTATATTTGTATATAAAAGATAACATAAGTGTTATCTTTAAGAATGTGTAGGTTACTTAATAATTGCTTTTTAATTTGAGAAGAAAAGTTTCAGTGTGAAATTTCACTTTACCCAGATAACTTTCAGAACATTTGGTTGCCACATAAATGTTGAAGAACATTAAGTGAAAGAATCTCATAAAGCATCTAATTTAATGTCTTTGTTTTAAATCTAAGGAAATGCAGGCCCAAAATTTTATGGTTTGCCCAAAGTTATATAGCTAGTTATGAGAACTGTAACTAGAGTCCAGGGCTATCTTAACTACATTAAGTCCCTTTGTACAAGGTGAACTATGAATAAATAAATCCTATTAAAAATATAATAATAATTTAAATATCCAATGATGGAAGAATGAATGAATCAATTATGGAAAGTTGATAGGCTAGAATATTTTTTACATAGACAATGCTTTGATACCAGAAAATACTCCTTATTCAATGTTAGAAGAAAAAAGCAAAAGGCAAGAAGTGATCCCAGTTTGGTATTTTAAAATAAATAAAAATGTATATGTGTATACCATGTATACATGTATGTACATGTATAACTACAAGAGTAGTTATTTCTCTTTAGTAACTTTTTGTTACTAGTCTTCAAATTAAATGAAATTAATATTTTATAATAAAGAAAAACATTTTTTAAATAAATTGTTTTAAAAGGTTATGTACTTAAGGTCAGTTATAGGCAAATGATGCTTAACAGTGTTGTTGGAGACATGTGTCTCTTTTTTTTTTTTTTTAAGATTTTATTTATTTATTTGACAGAGAGATCACAAGTAGGCAGAGAGAGAGGGTGAAGCAGGCTCCCTCCCGAGCAGAGAGCCTGATGCGGGGCTCCATCCCAGGACCCTGAGATCATGACCTGAGCCAAAGGCAGAGGCTTTAACCCACTGAGCCACCCAGGCACCTTGACATGTGTCTCTTCTTATGTATGTGCTTAAAGGCAGTGTGAATAATGTGCTGCTTCCTCATGCATAGAAGATATAGATAGTGTTAAAGTGGTCAGTTGTAGCCTCCAGTAACTCTAACTGGAGTTGCTACTGGAGACTAGATGATTTCTTCCTCTGTGATTTTGAAGAATGCTCTGACCTGAGACCTGTTATTTATACATTGAGCTTAAATGCTTATAGTGACCTTAGGGAGATACTGATTTCCTTCTTTAGCTCATAGTTATTTTAGTACTAAATCCAACTTCCCACCATTCCTTTGCCCAACCCACTTATTTTTAGAATCTGAAATGATGTTATTCTCTTTAACAGAATAGTTTCAAATGGCTGTGATTTTTTTTTTTTTGCTGTCTCATTTAAATAAATTGAAATGATAAAAAAAATTCACTTCTGGTTTTCTACATAAAAAAAAAAAATGACCAAAGCTAAATATTTTTCAAGATTTCCCAGTTAGCTTCTTAGAATAGGACATGAGGTACTGTTTTCTTCCATGTGAGGTATTTTATTTTATTTTGTTTTGTTTTTAATTTATTTTTTATTATGTTCAGTTAGCCACTGTATAGTACATCATTAGTTTTTGATGTAGTATTCAGTGATTCATTAGAGTATTTAAAAGAAGAAAAAAATTACACCACATTTTAAAATTTCCAACTTAAAAATCATCTACACAGATGCATAATTAATGATTGTTATTCTATTCAAGAAACCTTGAGCACCTACTATGCCGCTCTTTGTTAGATGCTGGGGTTAATGTCAAAGAACACTGAAATTGTGACCTTATTTTGTTAATTGAAATTTAATATTTAGTTGCTTGCTTTGTTCCAGTTTTTTTTAATTATTATGTTCAGTTAGCCACTGTACAGCACATCACCGGTTTTTGATGTAGTGTTCACTGATTCATTAGTTGCTACCTAACACCAAGTGCTCATCACAACACGTGCCCTCCTCACTATCCATCACCTGATTATCACCGCCCCCCCCCAAAACCCTCAGTTTGTTTCCTCGAGTCCATAGTCTCATGGTTCTTCTCCCTGTCTCTCTCTGATTTGTTCCCCTTCAGTTTTCCCTCCCTTCCCCTTTGGTTCTCCATGCTATTATGTTCCACATGTGAGTGAAACAATATAATTGTCTTTCTGTGCTTGACTTACTTCACTTAGCATAAGCTCCTCCAGTTCCATCCATGTTGATGCAAATGGTGGGTAGTCATCCTTTCTGAAGCCTGAGTAATAGTCCATTGCTATATGGACCACACCATCTTTATCCATTCATCTGTTGAAGGGCATCTCGGCTCCTTTCACAGTTTGGCTACTGTGCCAGTTAAAAACCACATGTCCCTATATCAATTCGGGAGGAGAAGATCTGGTTTAAACCAGCTGCAGGAATGAAATAGAAATGAAACAGCATGGGACATTATTTGTTATACACTTAGCTATTGCTCTTATTTCTGTTTTTTGAGCCATATTTGAGTAAAAAGTATTGCTAATATTATCTTTATTCTATGATTATAGATTACAAATGTTGGATCACTTTGCTGAATGTGTTAAACAAGCCAAAGGTGTCCGCCAGCAGGCTGTGCAGCTTAATATTTTTACTGCCGTTCTTAGTGCATTAAAGGTATTTACTTTTAAAGCATAAGTATTCTGAAATAAGATTTTAATTAATGCCTTTAAAAAGACAGGTATATCTAGACCATTTTGATGATTATATGTGTATCACTTGATAACTATGTTTTTATATTAAATAAATTGTTAGAAACTACTTATTAGGCTCATTATAATTAAATAAGTATTTTATATTTTAATGTTCGAGTTCATGTTTCAATGTACCTTTCAGATTTTACAAGTGCTAGTAAGTTCTTTCAGAATTTCAAATATGTCTGATGCAATCTGATATTCTACTGAAGGTTAACCAGACAAATCTTAAGTTCAATTTGTGGTTTAGACCATAAATCAGGAGAGGCTGCGTTGTATAGCTGAAATAAGGCTGCATTTAGAGACTGTGTTCTGGTTTAGCTTTCATTAGGTTTATGTCTTGTGCAGTTCCTTTAATCTTTTAAACCTTGGTTTCTACATGTATGAAGTGAAATAGCATATTTTGTGTATCTCTCAGAGTTCATGCACTGTTCTATGCAGCCTCTCATGATTTTTTTTTAAGATTTTTTATTTATTTATTTGACAGAGAGATCACAAGTAGGCAGAGAGACAGGCAAAGAGAGGAGGGGAAACAGGCTCCCTGCTGAGCAGAGAGCCCGATTCCCCTGAGATCATGACCTGAGCAGAAGGCAGAGGCTTTAACCCACTGAGCACCCATGAGAGGAGCCCCCCTCTCATGATGTATTTGAAAACTTTTTATATTGCTCAGCACTAAGCTTATTATAAGGTTTTACTTATAAAATAAAATGGCAGTACAAGTGTCTAAATGGGCATGAATTGAATCATGTTTTGTAAACATCAGGGAAAAGGGATATAGGCATTGATTATAGAAATACAAATTTATATCATTTGTATAACTGTTAGTATATGCCCTGTTGAGAGACCATCAGTGAATACCAACATCTGTGTTTTTTAAAAAAGAATTGGGCAGTCACAGTTTTCCTTAGTGTTTGGAAGGCTAGTGTACCAGCTGTAATAGCAGTCCACAGTACGCTTATCTTCACAGATTTGCTCACTAATGCCTGTGTTGTAGTTAACATTTCCCTCAGCACAGTGAGTTGGATTTTGGTCTCAAGCAAGTAAGTTAAGTTCTATGGCAGTAAGTATACCTAGAACAGAGATATTGACATTTAATATGATGAAAAAACTGTATCAGTGTTCAGTTACTGATATTTTTATCCCATTTTATCTTTTTATACATATTGAACGTACTCTTGATGACATAATTATCTTCTCTGAAATTTTTATATAAACAAATCAAAGTTTCATATTCATCAGACCTTTTCCTTACTTAAAGTTCCAATGATAAATGTTAATCAGTTGAACGACAGTTGATTTAATAGTAGAGTGTCCTTTTATATAAAAACAATTTTTGAGTCTTTGGATAGAGATACTTGCAGGGATTGTTCATTTTAGGGCTGATAGACTATAACTATGTTACATATCATGTTCTGAATCATGTTTAGGAAAAGTAATTACTGTCGATTTAACAGTTATCGATTCTAGGTGTACTATATACATATGAAAGATGGTTGAAGAAGGGGAAAGGATGGGGGAATGGGTGATATAGGTCAAGGGGATTAAGAGATACAGATTTACAGTTATAAAATAAATAGGGCACAGGAATGCAGCATGGGGATTATAGTTAATAATGGTGTAATAAGGTGGGCGCCTGGGTGGCTCAGTGGGTTAAAGCCTCTGACTTCAGCTCAGGTCATGATCTCAGGGTCCTTGGATCGAGCTCTGTATCGGGCTCTCTGCTCAGCGGGGAGCCTGCTTCCTCCTCTCTCTCTCCCTACCTCTCTGCCTACTTGTGATCTTGTGATCTCTCTGCTCTCTGTCAAATATATAAATAAAATCTTTAAAAACAATAGTGTAATAAGGTTGTAGAGTGACACATGGTGACTGCACTTACGATGAGCATAGCTTAATGCACAAAATTGTCCAATCACTGTGTTTTATGCCTGAAACTAATGTTGTATGTCAGCTATACTTCAGTTAAAAAAAGATGGTTGAGATAAGCACCCCTATTTTATAGCAGCATTATTTATAATAGCGAAGATATGGAAGCAGCCCAAGTGCCCATCAATAGATGAATGGATAAAGAAGAGGTGGTCTATATGTGCAATGGAATATTACTCAGCCATAAAATGAGTGAAATCTTGCCATTTGCAATGACATGGATGGAATTAGAAATACAATGCTAAGTGAAATAAGTCAGTCAGAGAAAGACAAATGCCATATGATTTCACTGATATGTGGAATTTAAGAAACAAAACAAATAAGCAAAGGGAAAAAGAGAGATAAACCAAGAAGCAAACTCTTTAACTATTGAGAGCAAACTGGTTGTCAGAGGGGAAGTGCATGGGTGGATGGGTGAAATAGGCGATGGGGATTAAGGAGTGCACTTATCGTGATGAGCACTAGGTGATTAAAATAAAAACTTAATAAAAATGAAAAAATGAAAAGATGGTTGGAAAAAGGTGGGCAAAGTGGATATATTTATAGAGATTGATTCACATTTTTTTTAAATGTAATGTGAATTTTGAATTATCTTTTTTTTTTTTTTTTTAAATAACCGTAGGGTCTGGCTGAAAACAAAAGTACCTTAGGACCTGAGGAAGTTCGTAAATCTGCTCTGACTCTGGTTATGGGTGCCCTGGACAACCCAAACCCCATCTTACGATGTGCAGCAGGGGAAGCTCTTGGAAGAATGGCTCAGGTGGTTGGGGAAGCAACCTTCATTGCTAGAATGGCCCAGTACAGCTTTGACAAGTAAGTGGGTCTCTTTACTGACAAATAAGTTTCTTATAGAGGCAAAGATGTCTTTTTAAGTAATCAACAGTTACAGTAATTGGATGATAAATTGGATGATTTTCCACGTGGTATAACATAGGACAAAATTTTGTGTTTTTTTTATAATGGTCTTAATTTTTAATTCAGTAATTGTTTAAACTCTATAATCTGGGGAAGTCATAATACTACAGATAGATACTTTCAGGGTGGTGAGGTTTCAGCCTTTGAATGTTACATAATGGAATCAAGAGGAGTGTTAATAGCACTTCTCTCAGTTAGTTGCACATATTCTGCTCTGAAGAGGTGCTCTGGTAGTCCCTTTCTCTTAGCTCTGCCCCCCACATTATGCTTTTTGTTAATTAGTTACTTTTTGGAATAAGCCATTCTTTTCCTAACTGCCAGCAAGTATATCATCTCTTAAATTGTCCCTGAAACAGGGGAAAGGTTAGTGTTAGATTTTAAGGATTTCTTGCATTTTAATTAAAAAGAGTGGTCTCAGAGCTCCAAATAAGTATGATTAAGATGATGCAGTTTTTAATGACTCTTGGTTGTTAATCAAGTACTTAAGTAGAGAAGTTGAAAATCGGGTGTGGTCAAGAACTGATACTTGAGTTAGGTAATAAATATTCTTAACGGTTGTATATTTTGAGTACTAATTATAGTAAACTAGGCCATAATCTTTAATGAGAGTGGTGGTGGGGGGGAAATAATGGTGGTGAAGCAGGAGTTCTGAAGAAAAAGTGTTTTCTGAATTCTTGGTTATCTGAGGATGGTTTTCCCCGTTGGCAAACATGAACAGCAGTTTGTCTGGTTATAGGATAATGCCCCAGTGTATTATATGAATCACTAAGGATAATCTGAGCAAGCCAGAAGATAAAATATTCCCAGATGCTTCCTCTTCGGCAGGATGACTTCTGCCATTTTCTAGCAACAGATCAGTTTTGCTTTTCCAAGTATATGTCATTGATTCTAAAATCAGTTTTCATTAAAAACATTTTTAAATATACAACCAATCTTACCTTTTAATGGTCTGTGCTCTGTTAATAATAGGTAAAATAAGAATGTATTTGTTTGGAAAACTTCAGAGTGGTAATTTTGTTTTTTAGTTTCAGGAGTTTTAATTTACAAGTATTTTCAATACCTGTAGGAGTATTTATTTTTTACTTATTCTGGTGAAACACAAAGACTTTCATTCATATTCATATTTGTCTGGTTAATGGTTTGCAAGTATTTTCAGTGCCTAGTTTCATTAGCTTTTCCAAGTCATTGATGATGATTTAAAGTTAATTATTACATGCGTTTTAAGTTACCCATTTTTCACAATTTATCTGACATTAGAATTTGTTTTAAATTCTCTACAAAACATCATAATTAATTGGCAGCGTATTTTGTTTTTTGGTTTTTTATTTAAATTCAATTAGCGAATATACATTTTTTCTTCATTTTATACTACCATATAAAGTAATGGTACATTTAAAAATCTGTGGTATCTTAGGGGCACTTGGGTGGCTCAATTGGTTAAGCATCCGACTCTTGATCTCAGCTCAGGTCTTGAACTCAGGGTCATGAATTCAAGCCCCACATTAGGCTCTACACTGGATGTGGAGCCTTCTTAAAAAAATAAATAAATAAGTGTGCCTGGGTGGCTCATTCGGTTAAGCCTCCAACTCTTGGTTTCAACTCGGCATAATCTCAAGGTCTTGAGATCAAGCCCCTACTTGGGTTCCCTACTCAATGGGGAGTCTGCTTCCCCTCTCTTCCTTTCTCTCTCTCCTTCTGTCCCTCCCCCTACTTGTGCACTCTCTCTCTAAAATGAATAACTAAATCTTTAAAATAAATAAGAGTAAAAATAAAGATCTGTGGTATCTTAGATTAGCTTGAAAAAATTTCAGTGTCCTCCTGTCTCATACTAGATTGATTTCATCTACACTATCTTTTGTTGATATCTTTTGTTAATATCTGACTATGAAAAGCAAAAGTACTTACACATACAGATCTGTCAGCTATATTTATACACTAAAATCTTATGCCATCTGAGCATTTAGACAGGAATCATTCCTATAAACCATTCTAGTTAACAGGGAGTTGCTTCAGCTGCTGAACACCTAGTTCAGAGGGAAATAAAAATAATCACTGGTTGAATTTGTTTCTATTCAAACTGAAAATCACTTTGAGACCCCTGGGAAACATATATTCTATAGCTTACATTATTTGCTCTATTGAATAGATGATTATCACTGAGAGAATTGGCCCAGCTTTTTATCTCACTGAAATGTTGCCTTTCAAAAAGTACCAACATGAAGGCGGTTTTGTAATCTGTGTAATGCTTTAGAATTCAGAGATTGCATTCATTCTTAACTTCTTTCATTCTCCAAATTGACTACAATGGAGAAACTGAGTCATAGAGAAATAGAGGTTACTTATCCAAGGATGTAATATGTTAGAAATACTGCTAAGAATAGACTTAGTTTACTTCCTTTATTACTACATTTCTTTGTATCTGTTTTGTGATAGCCCTTGGGATTTTTCTTTCTTCACCATAGGCAAACTGACCAACCAGAGGCTTGGTATTGGATTTTCATCTCTTGCTTTATTTTACTTTTATGGATTTAACAGAAATTTGGTCATGGATGACTTACTGAGAGTTATAATAGAATTCTGAAAATGCAACCAAAGTTTCTTTCTAGACATCTTTGTTATTTTAGGTGTTCTGTTTTAAACTCTACATTGCTACTTACATATGAGTAAAATAATGAAATCTATTCTTTCAAATAAACATTAAAAATATATATATAGGACTTGCACTGCCAGTCATGGTGGAAGAACAGGGGCTGGGCTTTTGCTGCTGTCTTAAACAGCTAGAAAACCAGATAAAATAGGGGCCCGTGGGTGGCGCAGTTGGTTGAGCGACTGCCTTCGGCTCAGGTCATGATCCCGGAGTCCCGGGATCGAGTCCCACATCGGGCTCCCAGCTCCACGGGGAGTCTGCTTCTCACTCTGACCTTCTCCCTTCTCATGCTCTGTCTCACTCTCTCTTTCCTAATAAATAAATAAATAAAATCTTTAAAAAAAAAAAAAAAAGAAAACCAGATAAAATAAATGTAAGAATGGTTTTCAGATATTGGACAACAGCCAGCATAGAGCAGTGATCCCTGAGAAATGGGAAGCAAACAAGGGGAACACTAATTGCTCCGGATTTCTGCCTGGAAAGAGTTTCCAGGCTGAAATGCAGGAATAGGAAACCCAAACCCGAGTTAAGGAGAAAGAACTTGGAGTTTTGAGAGATCAACATAGCTAGAAGGTGTGGAATAGAATATATGAGAGGAGAGAGCTGCACAGAAAGAGGGCTACAAACAGAGTTGTCAGCTGAAGTCTTTGGCTGAGTGCTGCTATGTACAGAAGGATACTGCCCAAGACCAGGAAAAAAACCAGAAAAGAATAAGTGAATAGGTGAACAGAATATAAAACAATCCCCAGGGCTAACACAGGATTCCTCCTGTCCATATTGGAAAGACCTCCTAAAATGGAGTTGTCAGAAGGATACTGCCTTAATAGTGAAGGCAAAATTGACCCACTCCGAGAAACAACTTAAAAGCAGGCTTTGAGAGGATCAAACTAATTCTAATGAATAAGTACATTCCAGAACAAAGCCCAGTAGTATTTAAAGAAACACAGCTAATGTAGCACCTAATATCATAAAATATATAGTACCCACTATCCAATTCAAACTAAGATGTGTAAGGGAGCAGGAAAGTAATATCTGTTACTAAGAGAATATATCAGTCATTGGAAACTGGCCCAGAAATGGAAGAGATGATGGAATTAACAATGAAGAATGCCGAAAAATATGCTCCATATTTTTAAGGAAGTGTAAGAAAAACCCAAGCATGATAAAAAAAAAATTGGAATTCATAAAATAACCCAGGGGAAACTTCTAGAATTATAAAATATTTCAAATGAAAAAAATAACAGTGGTTGGGATTAACAGAAGATTAGAAATTGCAGTAGGAAAAAAAGTGATGTTGAAGACATTGAAATAGAAACTATTCCAAAGGAAGCATGGAAAAAGGACTGGGGGTAAAAATAAACAAAAGTCTCAGTGACTTCTAGAACAATGTCAAGCTTACATTCGTTTAATTGAAATCTTAGAAATGAGGGTAGGTCAAAAATTATTTGAAGAAATAGTAGACAAAAATTTTCGATTTTGATGACACTATAAATTTACAAATCCAGTGATTTCAACAAACCCCAGATGGAAGAAAGACCAAAAAAGCATATCATAATCAAATTCCTTAAAGCCAATGATAAAGAGAAAATAAAAGCAGCCAGCGAGTAAAAGACATCATGCAGAGGAACAAAAATAACAATTTTAGCAGGCCTCTGATCATAAACTGTGCAACCAGAAGACAGCAAAATGACCTAGAACTCTATACCCAGTGAAAATGCTTTTCAAAACTGAAGTTTTAATAAAGACTTTCAGACTGTGAAAAGTTGGGTAATTCATTGCTTACAAGGTATACTATAAGAAATGTTAAAAGAAGGTTTTGCACACACACATACACAAAGATGATACCAGATGGAAATTTGGATGTATATATAGAAGTGAAGAGTGCCAAAAGTGGTAGATATGTGGATAAATATAAAGACTCAGTTTTTATAAGTCTATTTTAAAATGACCTATTATTTTTATTCTCATTTTTTATTTCTTTTTTATTGTTTGGTTTTTATTTCATAATCATAAACTTAATTCTGCAATCCAGCTAGATTTGGAGAAGAATAGGGAAAATATGGTACTCATAGAACTGCAGCAAGAGCACAAAGATTTTAGGATATTTTGAACAGATGAGGTGAAGGGGTGCTCTCCTGAGCTACAGAAGTAAGGGTCTGGTAGTTAAGATAAAACACAAGTCAAATTTTTTAGGTTTATCCACAATCAGCAATAGTGATCTTTTTGCTGGTCTTGCCATTCCTGGACCCAAAGCACTCTATGGCTTCCATAATATTCATGCCCTCTTTCACTTGCCAGAGACCACAGCCTTGCCATCCGACCACTCACTCTTGGCAGTGCAGATGAAAAAGCTCGGAACTGTTTGTGTTGGGTCTGGCATTTGTCATAGGCAAGATGCTAGGACCCATATGCTTCAAGATCAAATTCTCAACATCATATTTCTCTCCATAGATGGACTTGCCACCAGTGCCATTATGGCATGTGAAGTTACCACCATGACACACAAATCCCTGAATAACAACTTCCTGAAAAGCAGGAAGTTGTATAACAAAATCCTTTCTCCCCAGTGCTCAGAATATGAAAGTTTTCTGTTGTCTTTGAAACTTCGTCTGCAAAAGAGCTCAAAGGAGATGTGACCCAAGGGCTCACCAACCATGGCAATGTTGTACACGGTAGGGTTGACCATGGCATGGGCAGCTCCTGAGTAGCAGAGTCTGCAAGCTATTTTTAATCCCATTTTTTTAAATGTCTTGGAAAGATAATTGATTCTTTAATGCAAACATAATAACATATGGTAGGATTTTAATATAGAAAGAAGTAAAATACCTGACAACAGCCCAGAGAATGGGAAGAGGAAATGGTAGTATACTCTGATTGTGTGTAATATACATGAAAGAATATGATATTCTTTGAAGGTAGATCATAATGACTTAGAAATATATATTATAGGGGCGCCTGGATGGCTCAGTCGGTTGTGTCTGCCTTAAGCTCAGGTCATGATCCTGGGGTCCTGGGATTGAGTCCCATGTGGGAGCCTTCTTCTCCTCCTCCTCTTCTCCTCCTCCTCTACCCCTCCTCCTTGCTTATGCTCTCTCTTACTATCTCTCTCTCTCAAATCTTTTTTTTAAAAGCATATTATAAACTCCAGAGATTCTACTAAAAAACAAAAATATATGACTAATAAGCCAATAGTGGAGATAAAATGGAATCATAAAAAATATTAAATCCAAAGAAGACAGAAAGAGGGAAAAGGCAAGAAACTGATGTGACAGAACACAAATAACAATATGGTAGACTTAAACCCAACCTTGCTGATAATTGCATTAAATGTAAGTGGTCTCAATATTACAAGTAAAAGTTAGGGTTTGTTGGATTAAATAAAAAAAGATCAGGCACCTGGGTGGCTCAGTTGGTTAACCATCTGCCATCAGCTCAGGTCATGAACCCAGGGTCCTGGGATGGAGTCCCACATCAGGCTCCCTGTTCAGCAAGGAGCCTGCTCCTGCCTCTCCTGCTCGCTCTGCCCCTTCCCTGGCTTGTGCTCTCTCTGTTTACTCTCTCGAATAAATAAAATCTTTAAAATAAATAAATAAATAAAAACAAGCTTTAGGGGCTCCTGGGTGACTCAGTTGGTTAAGTGTCCAACTCTTAATTTCAGCTCAGGTCATGATCTCAAGGTCCTGGAATTGAGCCGCATGTCAGGCTCCCTGGTTAGCAGGGAGTTTTCTTCTCCCTCTCCCTCTACTCCTCTCCCACCTCTGCCCCCACTCATGCTCTCTTGCTCACTCTTTCTCTCTCTGATAAAAATAAAATCCTAAAAGAAAAAAACAAACAAAAACCAACAAACCAAGAAAGAAGATCTAACTGTGTGCTGTCTACAAGAAACCCCTTTAACTAAAAGAGAGAGGTTAAAAGTAAAAGGATAGGATTAATATACTATGAAAATGCTAATCCAAAGAAAGCTCTGTTATTAGAAAGAATAGATTTGTAACAAAGATTGTTATCAGAATAAATGAGTGATTTCTTAATGATAAAAGGATGTATTCCCCAAGAATACATAGCACTTCTCTATGTTTATGTATCTTATGATGTAGTTTTTTAAAGTACATGGAACAAGGAGCACCTGGATGGCCCAGATGGTTAAGTGTCTGCCTTTAGCTCAGGTCATGATCTTAGGGAACTGGGATCGAACCCTGCTCAGTGGGAAGCCTGCTTCTCCCTTTCCCTCTGCCTCTCCTGGCCAGCTCATTCTCTCTTCCTCTTGAATGAATGAATGAATGAATGAATGAATGAATGAATAAAATCTTTTTAAAAAATAAATAAAATACATGGAACAAAAGCTAACAGAAGTGAAAGACCATAATTATAGCTGGAGATTCAGGATTCCTTTCTCAGTAATTGATAGTATATGTGCTGCCGAAGCGAGCACTCTCAGTAATTGATAGAACAGATGCTTCCAAATTATTAAAAATAGATTTTACCAACACAATTATCTAAGTTGGCCTAATTGACATTTATAGAATACTTTACCCAACCGCAGCAGAATATACATTCTGTCTTTCTGTCTCTCCTTTTCTTAGGGAGTTGAAGGGTTTATCAGTGTTATGGTTCTTTTCCAAAAACCAGCTTTTGGTTTCATTGTTTCTCCATTTTTCTGTTTTCTCTTCCACTGATTTCTGCTTTACCTTCCTTTTTATATTTTTTAATTCATTAGATATATTTCACAGGGAAAAATCCTCAATGCATTTTATTTTTTTTTTTTAAAGATTTTATTTATTTGACACAGAGAGAGAGATCACAAGTAGGCAGAGAGGCAGGCAGGGGGGGAGGGTAGCAGGTTCCCTGCTGAGCAGAGAGCCCGATGTGGGGCTCGATCCCAGGACCCTGAGATCATGACCTGAGCCGAAGGCAAAGGCTTTTAACCTACTGACCCACTCAGGCGCCCCTGCTCGATGCTGTTAAAGAGGTTCAAATCATAATTATAGATAATTTTTTTTTAAGATTTTATTTTTTGTCAGAGAGAGCACAAGTGAAAGTTAATATTTTTAATTCTGTGACTAGAGATACACTGTTTTTTATATTTTTCAACCTAGATATAAAAGCAATTCTTTAATTAACACACCAATAATAAAAATAATCTTCAAACGATTCTTGACTTTTTAAGGAATGATGTTTAAAACTGAGAAGTTGTGATTCTTCTTTCAAATTTTCTCTAAAATAGAAGTAGGCTTTATGCCGTGAAATATGTGACTCTAACTAACCATTCATTAATCTCTATCTCTTGGTGGGGAGTGGAGAAGGAAGTAATCATAACTGTAGTCTTTTCTTATTTCCAGAATAAATCTCTTTTATGGTGTGACACGTAAGCTTGTTATTGCCATAAGGAAATAGAAAAACCAATTCCTGAAGCATAGCTTTTTTTCAGGTTGAAATCAGCCCGTGATGTTGTGTCCAGAACTGGGCATTCATTGGCTCTGGGTTGCTTGCATCGCTATGTGGGTGGTATTGGCTCAGGACAGCATCTGAAAACCAGTGTCAGCATTTTATTGGCTCTAGCACAAGATGGAACGTCCTCTGAAGTTCAGGTATAATGTTGACTTTTTCTTTATTATGAAGTTTTTAAGTAATATTTTTAGGACTATTAGTTGTTGTGAAGTAGTAGTAATTCTGATAATTTGTTTAAAAAATGTATTAGAGTCTTTCTCCGTCACTTTATTTTATGAGTTTTACTTGTAAAAGTGTAGAACAAGATTTTGTATTTTAACCGAATCTTAGATCTATATTATTCTGGGAATTTAACCCTTTCATATATATTTCTTGAAACAGTTTCTTTTCATTACTTACTGTCTTTTGTACTTGTTTTCTCTCTCTCTCTCTTTTTTTTTTTCCATTTCCTTACATTTGCTAAATTGATCAAGTTTCTTTTAATAACCATTCTCTCTTCCCACTCATACACCACCGCAGGTCCAGTGTTTTTGGTTGAATTTTCAAATATCCTCCTGGAATTTTTTGTTTGTTTGTTTCTCCTTAAACATTTTAGTTACAAAGAAATACAACCGCAGTGAAAGGCAAGAGGTTTGCTTGTGTGAAAATATACTACACTCTTGATTTGCCACCTCACATGGTCGGACCTAAAAAGATTAAGAGTATATGAATCCAGTAGCATTCAACTTACCAGCTTCTATTGGGACTGCAAGTTGGGAAAAGAGACAAATTCATTTGGCATTAGGGCCTCCCATTAACTTATTAATAAATTAGTTCCTTCACAATTAGATAAGAGACAGTAAATCCACCAGAGGTTTCTATTCTACAGGCTTAGTTTGTCTTTGACCTCTTGGTAAAAGTTCCTAGCTGTATAAAGCCCAAAATTCCCAAAAGTGTTAGAAAGAAAAATTAAGTAAGCTTATCCTTTAGTAGGTGCTACTGCTTTTTAAAAAATTCTATTTTCACAGTAGACTAGAAGAAAATTATGCCTAAAAAGTTGCTGCTATATTTTATTTTTTTAATTTAATTTACTTTTTTTTTTAGAGAGAGAGAACATGAAAGCAGGGGCAGGGTAAGGGCAGAGGGAGAGAGAGAGAAAATCTCAAGCAGGCTGCACGCTCAGTGCAGGATCCAACATAGGGCTTGATCTCACAACCCTGAGTCATGAAATCAAGACTTGGATGCTTAACCAACTGAGTCACCCAGGTGCCCCTCTGCTTTCTTCTTTTATGTCAAAGAGCAGGGTGGTAGTTTGCTTTCTTTTGTCTTTACCTTCTTCTCAGACTTCTCTGGCTTTTAATTTCTTAAAATCATACTCCTCTAAGTGACCACTCTGTACAAGTCTTTTTACATGACAGGACATTTTACTATAATTTATATCAATTACATTTCCTCAGCACTACTGTATATCTGCACAAGAAGAATATAGTAGATTTTCTTAACTTTTCCCTAATGTGTCTTCTGTTTTAAGAATCCTAACTCAAAAATTTATACTTTACAGTCCTATTATTGGCTACATCTATTTAACTATAATCACTAGAGATTTATTTTTCAATAACTTTTTCTTCTTTGTATGCTCAACTCCTGTTTTGAGATCTTTTGTTCTTTTTTACATTTTTATTTGATAGGAAAAAATTCCTTCAACAATCATTGGCTTGAATGGTATGCTTGCATATCTAAAACATGGCTTTATTTTGCCTTCACAATTGAATGATATTTTAGTTGAATATACTATTCCTGGTACACAATCCTTTTCTTTCATTATTCATAAATGTTCAAGGTTTTCTGTGTTGGGTGTTGCATGTAAGAGGCTAATGGTAGTCTTTTTTTTAAGTCAAATTTCAGTAAATATTAACATCTCAAATTTTAATCATTTATCTCTAAAAACTTTCAACTATGTTCTTTAGGAAATAAAAGGCAATATGTAAGTCAATAATCAAAGCAACTAGTGTACAAATACTGTGTTTAAAGTTTCTCTGCAGTGTGGCTTTGAGTATCCAGAAGTGAGACTTTAGTGATGAATTCATTTTCCTTTATACCATGCATGCATTTCACACTTGCAAAAGACAATGGCTTATGTGATAAACTTCTGCATTAATGGATACTTATAGACATCAGAGCAATCTGTATTCCCCTTTACATTGCTTTTGCTAAGAAATTTATCTGAAAGATTTATATATGTCTGTAACTTTACGTTTTTGTTTGCAGTGTCTAAGAATTTTCCTACCTGTGAAGTTCATTAAATTCCATATAAGTTTATCTTTTTCTCTTTTTGAAATTAGTATTAGTTATATATTAGATCTTGTCTTTTTTCCTCACTATTTTTACTTTTTGGTATTTTCACTCAGTATTACAGGATAATCTCCTGTTTGATCCTCAAGATAATAATTTTGGTTTTTAGCAATAGCTATTTTTTTTCCAGTTTTCCATTGCATCTTTAATATAAATCCTGGGTTTTTTTAAAAACACTTCGAGAATCTCCTTTGTGCTTTAATTATATGGCCTAAAAAATTCTTATTATAGTTTTATTAAAGTGCTTTTTTTCTTACTTTTTTTTTCTCAAGTAATCTCTACACCCAAGGTGGGGCTTGAACTCACAACCCTGAAATCAAGTGTTGCATGCTCTTCTGACTGAGCCAGCCAGGCACCTCTCTTTCTTACATTTAATCATTTTCTCCAGAATGTTTGCTCTAGTCTTCCTCCCTCAACGTGCTATATCCCTGTTATTTTTTGCTAGCTCTTGTCAGTAGATGTGGTTTCTGTACATCTGTCCAAGTCAGGTTGCTGAGCTCTCTAGGATTATCATAGGTTCATAGGTAGTAGAAGCTGAGGTGTGCATTTTTTTTCCTCTGTTGACAAGTTGAGATCTCTCTGTCCTCAGCCCCATAGTATAGCTCTCCTTTTGAGCTGCCTGCAGCAGAAATAAAAGGTAAGCTCTTCTACAGCTGGATATAGGCAATTCAAAGGACTTTTCATTTTCTTAGGCCTGTGCTGATTACAGTATGCTGCTCTGGGATTAGTTTTGTAAATGCTATTAGCCAGTAGGATTACTTTGTGCTTAGTAGGCATAAATAGGGGCTTGAAATGGTTCAATGCACTTGAAGAGCTGATATGTGAATATCATTGCTATAGAAATGTATCTGAGTACAGAACATTGTCATGGTCATTGTTCTATTTCAGGCTCATTATTTAGCAAAATTCCACAATATAGCCAATAAAAATATATTTGATGTCCATAAGCATCCACTAAATCAAATGCTTATTACATAAGTCATGGTCTTTTGAATGTATGAAATAGATGTACTTTATAGTAGAAGAAAATGAATTCATCATTGAAATTGTATTTGACACTCAAAGCCATGCTGCAGAGAAACTTAAACATAACATTTTTACATCAGTTGCTTTGGTTAAAGTATTTTAAATCATTGATTAAAAAGTAAGATGTTAGTATTTATCAACCTTTAAGTTAAAAATAAATTCAGTATACTCAAATTATTCCTTACAAGTAAATAAAATTTTATTTTCTTCCAGACATGGTCTCTTCATTCACTTGCTCTTATAGTGGATTCTAGTGGCCCAATGTATCGTGGATATGTGGAACCAACATTATCTCTAGTTCTTACCTTGCTGTTGACGGTTCCACCTTCACATACGGAAGTTCATCAATGTTTAGGTAGATGCTTGGGTGCCATAATAACTACTGTTGGCCCTGAGCTACAAGGTGAGTAAATTCATCTTAAATTAAAGGAACTAGACATAGCTATCTTTCAATTTCCTGACTGTCACTATCATGTTGCTTAATGAAAACTTTTAATAATAATAATTACTGTGTACTGAATGCTTCTTATTTACCAAAGGCCTACAACTCTGCTTTTTTTTTTTTTTAAAGATTTTTATTTATTTATTTGAGAGAGAGTGAGAGAGCCCAAGCAGGGGGAGGGGCATTTAGAAGGAGAGGGAGAAGGGAAAGGGAGAGGCAGAAGGGAGGGAGAAGGAGAGGCAGACTCCCTGCTGAGCAGGGAGCCCTCAATTCAAGGGCTCGATCTCAGGACCCTAGGACTATGACCTGAGCCAAAAGCACACGCCCAACAGACTGAGCCACCCAGGCATCCCTTAACTCTGCTTTTTATATATGCTGTTTTATTTATCCCTACAATATACCTATGACTGACTGTTATTTGGAGTTTTGAGCAGAGAAAGCCTTTTTTTCTTTTTTTTTTTGAGAGAGAGAGAGAATATGTGAACTGAGAAGGGCAGAAGGAGAGAGAAAATCTTAAGCAGGCTCCACACTCAATGCAGGGCTCAGTCTCATGTTCCTGAGTTCATGACTTGAGCCAAAATCAAGAGTTGGAGACTTAACCAACTGAGCCACCCAGGCGCCCCCAGAGGAAACCTTTCTAAATTATATTTTACCTGGAGTCCCGTGAAACCAAAGATCAAAGTAGAGTTCCTTTGTCCTGGAGTACCAGCCATTTGTCTTCCTGGACTTCTGGTTCACTGTTTTTTTTTAAACTCTAAAGATCAGGAACATAGTTTGAAAACCCTCTCCCATAAAGGAGGAACCAAGCTCAGAGACAATAAGTAACTTGCCTAAAGTTACTTAACTGAGTGGCAGATTTATGATCCTGAGGCCCATATTCTAACCACACAATTCCACTGATATAATTTTACTAAAGGTTGAATGAAACAGAGAAGGCAGAAAATCACTGTGAATTTATCCTGAATGTATCATTCATTTTCAGTTTTCCCTTTTTCCTCTATCATTTAGTAAATGCTTTCAGTGGGTCATGATTTTTATACACATTATCTATCTCATTTAATTATAACAGCATCCTGAGGTAGGTGCATTTCTCCATTTTACAAATGAAACTCTGAAGCTGGGTGAGGTTAAGAGCTTTTCCATGGTTTTGTATAGCTAATGAGTGGTTGAGCCAGAGGTGAAGCCCAAATCAGTTTCCTTTGCATGCATTCTTAACCACTATGCTGTGTTGTCTCCATCTGGACAGATATTTTAAAAAAGAAAGAAGCCAAAAAAGAAAAGATCCTAATGAAGAATGCTAGGAATTGGAAAATACTTGATTTAGACATGTCTTTTTCTTGCACTCAGTGTCCTCTTTGAGAAAGTTGGTAATTTTTTCTTCCAGTAGTGTCACGGGGTATAGACAGGATAAATATGTGACTGATTAAACATAGGTGTTTACCACTTGCTTTGTGATGCAGTGATGATGAGGCAGTATGCATTTCAAACTAGAATGCGACTCTGTATGACTCTGATTTCCTTATTTCACATTATATGTATATAAAATTATTTTATTTTACATTTTACACTGGTAAAAATTTTAAATCACTTATATCAGGGAATTAAGATGTTTTTACACACTATATAATACTACTGTCGTTTTTCCTGATTATCTCTGTAAAAGTTTTCAAAAATCTTCTTAGGAAAATAGAATTTGAAGTTATTAAATAATATAGTGATAATATAGAACAGAGAATGAGGAATCTTCTGGCTCTTTCAAGTAAAACGGTAATGGGTTTAAAAGACAATATAGTTTCCTAGGGAATTTATATAAACCTAGCTAAATCTAGGAGGGATATATTATTGTCATGCATATATACTCATGTTTTGAAGTCATTTGTATGGACTTTGCAGACTTTTTGTCTTCAAAACAATCAGAATAGTGATCAGAAAGAGGGGTTATTTAGAAGATAATTGTTTTCTAGGAATATTTTTGGTAATGCTAATAATAGCATTTTACATTTCCTTTTATTTTGCTACCAGGGAATGGAGCAACAATTTCCACCATTCGTTCTTCTTGTTTGGTGGGTTGTGCAATAACCCAGGACCATTCAGATTCTCTGGTTCAGGCAGCTGCCATATCTTGCCTTCAGCAGCTTCACATGTTTGCACCACGACATGTCAATCTCTCTAGTCTTGTTCCTAGCCTGTGTGTAAGTATAAAGCTGCTTCATTCATTGGTTTATTTAGGGAGCCCCAAATTTGTTTCCCAAAAGATTAAACTAGGTCAAAACAAAAAACATAAGTTTTCTGGATTGTGCATTTTAGAGTTTCACCTTCAATAGTCATTTTATGATTGTTCATTTTATTTATTGGTTTTCTTTTTCACCTTTTAAGAAATATTTTGATGAACTGTTTATTTCTTAGCTAAGAATGCATCATATTTTTAGTCTCTCCCATTCAGAATTTTGTGTCCTGAAGTTTGACTGATAACTTCTGAGGGTCTCTTGCTATCGTTATAGTCATTAATTTGTTCATTTAGTAAGAACTTATTGAGAGCTGGCGACATGTCACATACCATGCAAAGTCCTGGGAATATATTTGTAGATGAGACAAAATGAAGCTTCTGCCATACTGAAATTCATAGTTTACAAGGGAACAAGGTCAATAATAATTATTTACAAGTAAGATAAGTGCTAGAAGAGGCTATAGGAAAACATATAACAGGGGAGCCTGTCAGAATCCAGGCATTCAGAAAAGATTTACCTGAAAAAAATGATCTTGAAGGTATGATCTGCAGGATAATTAAGAGTTAGTTCAGGAGAAACCACGATATTGCAATAGACAGCATTTATTTTTAGGCAGATGGAAAAATATGTGAAAGGCCCCAAAATGGGAAGGAGCATGACACATTTGAGAAACCGTTTAGTCGGTGTGGTTAGGGTTGAGAGAGAAGGAGTGGGTGGGGCCTGGGCACAGAATGAGGCTGGACACAACCAGGTGAGAGATATGCAGACTTCCTGGAGGTATAAAAACTTTAGACTTTATGACTTTGAGAATTATGGTAGTCTAGGAGGGAGATGGTAATGACTTGATCTATATTGACAGCAGTGGGAATAGGGAAAGGTAAATAGAACTGAGTGATACTTAAGAGGAAGAATCAGTGGGGGGCACCTGGGTGGCTCAGTTGGTTAAGTGTCTTTCTTCAGCTCAGGTCATGATCCTAGGGTCCTGGGATCGAGTCCCATGTCAGGCTCTTTGCTCAGCGGGGAGTCTGCTTCTCCCTCTCCCTCTGCCCTTCCCCCCACAGAACTTGTGTTCTGTCTCTCTCTCTCTCTCAAATAAAGTTTTAAAAAAAAAAAAAGAGGAAGAATCAGTAGAATCTGTCATAAGGAAAAGAGAGGAGGATGTAATCCACGTTCTGACTTGAACATAGTAATGTAATTTCCTGAGATTGGTAACACTTGGAGAGGAGGAGGTTGGGAAGAGTAGATATCATTAAATCAGTTTTAGATAATTGGTTAGTTTCATGGCCTGGAGCTCAGAAAAGAGAAATTTGGTTGGAAACATAAATTTGGGAGGCATAAGAATTTAGATGGGAAATAAAGACAGGAGTAGTTAAGATCACCAGGGAGAGGATGCTGAATGAGGAACCCAGCATATAAAATTTGGGAAAAGAAGAAGAATCAGGAAAACTATGAAGCAATCTGAGAAATTAAAGGAAAAATAGAGTTTATAGTGTTCACGGAAGTCAAGTGGAGTAGAGGAGTGAGCCGCTATATCACACATTACTGAGAGGTCAAGATGAGAGCTATAATGTTCCTTTGATTTTTGTCACATGATATCTTTAGCAAGAGTTCTTTTAGCAGAGTGGTTACAAATGGAAGACCAAATACTTTGGGCTATGAACAGAAACTTCATTCTGAAGTTGACTTTATAGGAGAGGACTCAGGGCCATAGGTCAAAGTGGGGTCAAGCAAGACTTTTTCTCCTACAGTAGTGAGAAGTGAGAGTGTAAATGCTGAGGAGATGGAACCATTAGGGTGGGAGAGTTTCAGGTGTGGGGCTGAGAGTGGATAATGATCCAAGGTTTCTGACGGGATGGGTTTCCCAGGGCACAAGTAAGAAAATGTGTCTCCCAGTGCAATATGAAGAAAAGAGGAGAGGATGAATATAGATAGAGGTGCGTTTTTGGATTTGGTGGCTGGAAGTTGGGGAAGCTATCATCTGAAGACTTTTACTTTCTTAATCAAGTAAAAGGGAAGATAAGTTTTATGAGTGAGGGAGCAAAAAAGAGGGCCAGAAGTTTGAGGAAAGTGGAATGTGGGAGATTGAACAACTGGAGAAATAGAAGATTCTGTGGTAGTACTGAAGGTTCAGCAGAGGGTAGTAACTCTTTTTTTGGCTCCATTGTGTGATTCATGATGGTAGCAGTTCACCTTGTAAGATTTTTCTCCAGCACCTATAACCAATTATTGAGCAGCCAGAGACTTTGGAACATTCGTAGTTGGACTTTGGCCAACCAGATTCAATTAAATGACAGCAAGATGAAATAAATAAGGATTTTAATAAGATAGTGCTAAAATAGTAATCCATTACGAGGTCTCATTTGGATAAAAGAGGAAGGAAAAGACAGCAGGAGCCTGATATAGGGAGAAAGAAAGGCACTGTAGATGTAACCATGGGAAGATACAGCTCACATAAAGGGAGGAGGTTATTCAGGATGAGGTGAAGGAACTGAAAGGCCCACATACTAGATGTTAGATCTGATGTGGTATATTTAACTTATGCAACAGGATTTTCTCTTGTTTCACCATAGACCAGGGGGAACTGAACCAGTCCTCGACCATCAAAGAATCTGAGTGTGCTGCAGGGCAGAAACGAGTTGCACATAAAATGTATATGGGAAACATCCACAAAAAAATAGTTGATGAATAGTGTACACCTGATTGCATTCTGCAACAAGATATGTGGCATCCTGCCAAAAACCATGGTCTAATGCCTAACCTCTGAGGGCATTTGTGGCATCTCTTGAGCAAGCTGGCTTTACGTGAGCAAGCTGTTTCATGATACAGCTTCGGTAACTGACAAACGTGATGAAAACACAGACACACACTCTTTAGGTTATCTGGTTCCTCTCTCCATTTTTTTT
>CM052811.1:25965965-25992621 GCA_028533885.1 Nasua narica | reverse complement strand
TTTATAACTTGTGTTCTGGCTTTTTAGATTTTTAAAAACCTAAACTATAAGACTGAATAAATTTCAGTTTGTTCTTCCAACAAATACAGCAATAATTATTTTTCAGTCCATTACATTAAATCTACTTAGAAATATGTCTCTTTCCCACCCTTTCTCTTTTTTGGAATGAAATATGTATTTATTGAGCATTCCTTGGAGATTTGTTTAAAATACCTCAGAGTAATCAGTCTTAAGGATCTAAGTTTTACCCATATTGTCAGATTAAATTCTGAACCTAAGGATATGTAAACTGGAGAACATAAATTCTATGTGTAGCTAGCTTGTTTTGTTATAATCGTGAATTTACATGTAAGCCTTGGTCTTGAACATAATTATTACCTACAGTACACACCAAAATCCTATACAAATTCATTTGTAAAAATTGCTTTTCAGATGTCAATCCTTTTGCACCTGGAGTCAGTTCTCGAAGTGATATCCACTGCCGGCACCAAGGTGTTAATATAACAGAAACTGGTCTTGAGGGACTTCTTTTTGGAATGTTAGACCGGGAGACAGATAGAAAATTATGTTCTGATATTCATGATACTTTGGGGCATATGCTTTCGTCACTGGCTGTAGAAAAACTTTCCCATTGGCTGATGCTTTGTAAAGATGTCCTGGCAGCTTCTAGTGGTATGTATTTAATATACAAAATATGTTCTTCAAATAATGGCTATTTTACCTCTGGTACATGTCTGTATATGTAAACATAAAAAGACGTATAGATACATATATATGTATATATTTGAGCTTACATTTAAAAATGCTTATAAATTTTAATCTATAAATCCCTATGTAAATGTTGAAGGTTATATTACAGACTAATGAGCTTTCTTTGATTTGGGGGAAATAACTAAATTCAAACTAAATTTTCATGTATCAAACCCCAGGTTACTCTGTATTCAACTAGTGAAATATGTAAAAACACATGTTATCCTTTCTTTGCTTTCTGATTGACTTAAAAAAGACTTGCCAATTCTACTGTTTCCAAAGGACTGAAAATTTAGTCCTCTTTTATTAGAAATCTTGTAACATTAATGGAAGCTAAAGCATCATTTTTGCTGTATGTGAGGTTGACAATATCCCTGGTTTGTGTTATAGATATGAGCACTGCAACTCCCTTAAGTAGTGGCAAAGATGAGGAATCTGAGAAGAAAGACGAGATGGATGATGATACCATGTTCACCACACTAGGCGAAGAAGATAAATCAAAGCCCTTCGTGGCACCTCGCTGGGCCACTCGGGTGTTCGCTGCAGATTGCCTGTGCCGAGTCATCAATTTGTGTGAGAATGCGGACCAGGCCCACTTTGATCTTGCCATGGCACGTTCTGCTAAACTACGAAACCCTACAAGTAAATTTAAAATCAGTACTTCTTTTCCCCAGAGTGTTTTTGTAGGTTTGTAATATAGGTTTGCTGCTATGTAACATGGTTTAGATTCTGCCTTTCATTTCTTATAAGTTCCTTTTACCTTTTTTTTTCCTGTCCCCTAAGCATACTACCTATCTTCTTTATTTAGAAGATAAGTTGAAGAAAATGGTCCAGAGGTATATGCCTATCATAAGGTAGATGTATCTTTATCATGTGCCCTAACGGTAACAAAGGCAGTAACTTACATATCCTTTGTACTTTGTCCTAGTTTAGCAGTTAAGTATAAAAGAGACGGCAGAACTTTAAGGTACAAAAGTAAAGTGAGTTTTGCAGTCCCAGCCATGGAGAATGTCAGAACTCATGAATGCCATATTTTAATTCAACTCAAACTCTCAGATTTCAGAAATGCTACTAGGTATTTTTGAAAAGGTGAAAACTGTTACTGAAACTCAACACTCTTTTTTATCTTTTGGAAGCTTTTTATATCCCCTACTTCTCTGGATCAGATATTACAGGGAGTTTACAAAGAGGTCATCAGATCCAATATCCTCATTGTACAGATGAGGAGACCCAGAGAAGCCGAGGGTGATGGAGGAGTAATAGACTCTCTGTCTCGTACTTTGTTGTCTCTTCATCACCCTGTCATTTGTTTACATATGTAAAAACAAATTGTGTGTGCTAATAGTATTGAAGTCTATACATTAAAACTCCTTTTAGTTTACTTGATTACTAAATGCCTTTCAGTTTACTAGAACTCAAAGATGGATTAAAAAACAAACAAAAGGTAAAACAGTGGTATTCCACATATAAAATGTGAATAAAATCCGAATGTACGGATTTGTTATCAGCAAAGCACACTACATCACGTGCTTTATTTATCATGGTATTATTCATGCCATTATTTATCAAATATTTACCAAACCCTATTCTTTGCTACACATTGGGGATGCAAAGAAAAAACATAGCCCATATCCTTGAAGAATTTCTAGTCTAGAAGATAGAAAGACTTTTTCTCAAAACAATTACATGTCCCAATACTGGTATGATGGTGTGTTTTGGGGACATAAAAAAGTAGTATGCATTTTCTGAAGAACCAGGGAAGATCTCACGGAAAAGGTGATTTTGAAACTGGATTTTAAAGGCAGAGAAAAGATATTCCAGGTAGAAGCTGGTTGTATTAGTTTTCCACTGCTGCTGTAACAAATGAACACAAATGCAGTGGCTTAAAACAACACACATTTTTTATTTTATTGTTCTTATAGGTCAGAAAATCCAACGTGAGTCTCACTGGGCTAAAATCAAGGTATCAGCAGGGCTGCATTCCTTTCTAGAGGCTTTCTAGAAGTCTTCTCAGCTTCTTTGGCTGCCTGTATTCCTTGGTGGTGGCCCCCTCTCTTTGTCTCTTGGAGGTGGCCCTCTCAAAGCCAACACTGACTTGTCTCAGTGATCTTTCTGTAGCTGTCACATGACTGCGACAACAGCCTGCTTTTCAGACTCATGTGATTAGATCGGGGCACCTGTTAAATTTGGGATAATCTCCATTTCAGAGTCCATGACCTTAATCACATCTTCAAACCCCATTTTTCTGTGTAAGTTAATATATTCACAGGTTGTAGGGATTAGGATGTAGACATATTTGAGCACCATTATTCTGCCTACCACACTGGTTTATTACAAGCAAAGAAAGTAAGATAATTTGTTTGCTTGCTTTAGATTTTATTTATTTGTTTGTTTATTTTAGAGAGAAGGAAAGTGTGTGTGTGCAGGCATACCAGCATGAATGGGGGAAGGGAGAGAGTGAGGGGGAGGGAGAATCTCAGGCAGACTCTGTGCTGAACATGGGCGGCCCACTACGGGGCTTGATCTTATGACCCTGAGATCATAACTCGAGCTAAAATCAAGAGTTTTATTAATTAAAATTAACCAACTGAGCCGCCCAGGCACCCAGAAAGTAAAGAGAATTTGTAAAGTCATGGAAGTATAAGTGTGCATGTGACATTTAGGGAATAGTGCAGATCCTTAGGTTGGCTTTCCTTTCTTTGTATTTAATACTTCTTCTCTCATTATTTGTATTTCGCCTACATGAGAAGATATCCTTACAAGGTCTCCCTTTATATCATTGATAATGTTTTACTGTTTTCTTCCCCCATAGTGGATCTTAAGTGTCCTTTTGTTTTTAGTTTTCTTTTAATTCTTTGTCTTTTTTCTACCTTCATTATTTCATATCCTTTTGACTCTTTATGATTTTCTGTTCTTATTCTGTAGCAGCCATGATTTTTTGCAGTCTATTGAATTGCCAAATGATTTTCTGTATTTTATTCTGATTTTTATAGAAAATTATTTTTGAGATTAGCTCTTTCTGAATCTTCAGAATCTTTATTTTGCCTGTGTGTGTTTTCTCCACAGGCTTATATGTTTATATATACTTGAAAGAGGAGAGCACTCTCCATATTTGAAATGTGTACACAGTGTGTGTGGAAGGGGGTGGATTGCCCATAGTCTTGGTCTTTGTTTACTTCACATGGGTAGCTGGGTAGTAAGCTGATATAACAGCTTTCCAACGTAGATTCCAGTATCTGACATGCCTCGTTCTGCTGGGCTGAAACAGGATCCTTTCTAGTGCCCATTGCCTGCCATTCTGAACAGTCATGTCAGCATGTATTTTTCAAAGTTATAGACCAAATAAATATGCTATCCAGGCTCTTCCTGTATCATCCTTACCTCCCATTGTATCCACTGAGCTTTAGTTGTATGGAACTACTGCTCCCAGAATATAATAAACCTCTAACAGCCCCCTAATTCTCTCCTCATTTTAGAGTTTCTGCCTCATACTCCTTTCCACTCCCCTGCTTTAGGAGTTCATCTCCTTGGACTTGGAAAAAAAACATCTTGGCTTAAGAAAAGTCGGAGGTAGAGATTTGTGTAGGGAAGCAACATCCTTTCAGGAATAATTGCCTAGTTTTTGGTTGGTAGATTGATGTCTTTCTAGACCTTTTTAATTAGATAACAGAGTATTGGAGCAGTAGTGGGTCTTTTTATTTACTTTTGGGTTGGCATAAGATGAATAAGCTCATTTTAGTTCAGTTCCATCTGCCTTTGAAATTTCCTCCCAACTTTTGGAAGTTCATTATACCTAATATTTTTTTCAGATTTTATTTATTTATTTGACAGAGAGAGACACAGGGAGAGAGGGAATACAAGCAGGGGGAGTGGGAGAGGGAGAAGCAGGCTTCCCACTGAGCAGGGAGCCTGATGCGGGGCTTGATCGATCCCAGGACCCTGAGATCATGACCTGAGCTGAAGGCAGACGCTTAACAACTGAGCCACCCAGGCACCCCCATTGTACCTAATTTTTATTGATGGTATGTTTTTGCCTCCCTTAGATGAGGAAGTGTCGAGGGCTTCTAGCCAATTTTTTTTTTCTCTCCTTTGTTCCTCTTCCCCAAACCAGTAGATACTCTTTTTTAACCTTAAAATTCTAAAATTGGAATTTTAGGGGCACCTGAGTGGCTCAGTCATTAAGCATCTATCTGCCTTCTTCTCTGGTCATGATCCCAAGGTCCTGGGATTGAGCCCCACATCAGGCTCCCTGCTTGGCAGGAAGCCTGTTTCTCCTTCTCTCCTTCCCCCTGCTTGTGTTCCCTCTCTCACTGTGTCTCTCTCTGTCAAATAAATAAAAAATCTTTTAAAAATAAATAAAATAAAATTGGAATTTTAGGTAGGCACATGAAAAAATTAGAAGATACTTGTCTTACAACCTTCACAGTCGCAACAACCACCAAAACCTGTTTAAATGGGAGCTGTTTGGGAATCCAGCTGAGCCACAGATTGGCACTGCTTCAAAAAGACTATGGGAGTCTTGCAGCCTCCTGAGGAATTTGAGATTACTTGAGCTTGATAAACTTTTTAGATAACTTCAATTACTAGGTTTTTAAGGTCATCAGTCTTTTCTCCTTCAATATCTAATCAGTAATAATCTTATCCAGTATATTTTTCATTTCAGGTATTTCATTTTTTTATTTCTACAAGTCTTATTTGTGGTTCCCCGTCTTTTACTTCTGTCTTCAATATGCTAAGGTTTTGTTTTCTATCTTGAATATAGGCAGCATATTTATCATAATTCTTATAGGCTCCCTGTCTGCTAATTTTATCACCTTTTCATTTCTGGGTCTGTTTCTGTTCACTGAGATTTGTTTTTTTAGTATTTTATTTATTTATTTTTTTCCCTTGCTACAAGATATATTTTCCTACTTCTTTGCATCCCTAATAATTTTTTATTACATGCCAGATTTGCAAATTTTATAGTAGTAGTGCTGGATTTTGTTGTATTCCTTTAAATAGTGGTGGACTTTGTTCTGGGATATATTACTTGGTATCTTTTGAATCCTTTTGAGACTTGCTTTTAAGCTTTGTTTGAGCAAATCTGGCATAGCCTTTACTCTAAAAGGAAAACGACTTCCCTTTTCTACATCCTATCCATAAAATAGTCTTTTCCAGAGTAGAGATT
This sequence comes from Nasua narica, assembly GCA_028533885.1. NCBI lineage: Eukaryota > Metazoa > Chordata > Mammalia > Carnivora > Procyonidae > Nasua > Nasua narica. The sequence continues at coordinate 25,986,704 of CM052811.1, read as the reverse complement.
GGGAAACTACTTTCTATAGTCCAAATCCAGAACATAGCCTTTTTAAAATAAAGTTTTATTGGAACATAGCATACCTATTTGAATACACATGATCTATGACTATGTTCATTCTATAACAGCAGAGTTGAGTAGTTGTGATAGAAATTATATAGCCAGCAAAACCAAAAGTATTTACCAACTAGTTCTTTACAGGAAGAATCTGCCAACCCTATTCTAAAATAATTACAAACTCCTTTTTGGAAAGTTATGATAGTTATTTTGCTTCAAATGTTATTGTACATCCAGTAATGTCATCTATGGTACTGTATTCTATAAAGGTTTACCAATATTCTTGAGAAGTTATGATACACGAGTTTTCTTGAAAGTGTATCTTTGTTATTTTTAAACATAGTGGAATTGTGGAACATAAGTACTTTTTTTAAAAAATATATTTTATTTATTTATTCATTGAAGAGAGAGAGGGAGAGTGTACAAGCAGGGGGAGCAGCAGGCAGAGGGAGAAGGAGAAGCAGGCTCCCCACTGAGCATGGAGCTCCATGTGGGTCTGGATTCCAGGACCCTGAGATCATGACCTGAGCAGAAGGCAGATGATGCTTAACCAACTGAGCCCCTCAGGCGCCCCAAACATAAGTGCTTTTTTTTTTTTTAAGATTTTATTTATTTATTTGAAAGAGAGAGACATGGTGAGAGAGGGAACACAAGCAGGGGGAGTGAATTGGGAGAAGCAGGCTTCCCACCGAGCAGGGAGCCCGATGCAGGGCTCGATCCCAGGACCCTGGGATCGTGACCTGTGCTGAAGGCAGACGCTTAATGACTGAGCCACCCAGGAGCCCCCATAAGTGCTTTTTTAAAGAAATTTGTTTCATTTCATTTCATATTTTTGTGTTGTAATACCTATTTTTGGAGTTTTCCTTTTTGCCTTCTATTTCTATTTTTAGATGACCTGTTGGTACTTCATCTCTCTGATCTGATTCGCATGGCATTCATGGCTGCGACGGATCATAGTAACCAGCTGCGGATGGCTGGGCTCCAAGCACTTGAAGACATTATCAAGAAGTTTGCATCTGTACCTGAGCCAGAATTTCCAGGCCATGTGATTTTGGAGCAGTATCAAGCTAACGTGAGATACTCTGTTTATTTAAAACTTAAAATTGATCCTTTACATGATCATTAAAGGAGTTAAGATTCCCTGGAGAAATGTATTTGGAACTTCAACTGCATATCTTTATTCCTGTCATCTGTTACATAGTTGAATCCCACAGTTGAAGAAACAGTAGTATAAAACTTGTTACTATTTTTAAGTTCTGATAGTGTATTGGTGATAAAACTAGAATAGAATCACAGCCTAGCTTTTTAGTCTTGTGTTTAGATGTTTAGCCATGCCATTTAAAAGATAAAAAGACATTCAAAGAGTGTTGTGGATTTGCTGACATTACTTTTATATGTCAACACTTGATAAGCATTTTTAAAAATAAAAATGGCAGCTTTGTAATGCTGAAGGATAACTTTTAATAACAGCAGTTAAAAATATTACTGAAAGAATTACATACCTTCAAAAAATATTTTATTCTAAACAGAGATACTTGTTTCTCCTGAGATTTATAACTTTGTGTTCTTGAACTGAGGCACGATAGATTTAATCCTGGTAATGATGGGTTATGTGAAGACAAACTTAAGTTAGCAAGGAAAGAAGATACATTTTTTTTTAACTGTAATTATACCAGAACCTTAGCTTCGGATACACAATACCTCATCTAAGAGCTATAACTCAAACATACACAAACTTAAAAAGGGTGAATAATGTATACTCCACTGTTTCTCCATCATAAATAAGTACAGGTGAGGAAGTTATGGCTTCTAGCCCAGCTGGCTACAGAACACCCATATACAATTATTTACTCCCAAATACCCAACCTACAAGAATGAAGGTTTGTTGGTTTGTCTCGTTTTGACTTTTTACTTAGGAATAATTCTAAACTTACAGAAAAATTGAGAGAATAATTATTTACATCTGTGGCTTTACCCTTGAATACTTCAGTCTATTTCCAAAGGAAAAGACTTCTGTGTCTTCTATAACCACAGAACGGTTACCAACTTTAGGAAATTCAACATTGATGTATTACTCCTATATAGTCTGTCATATTCCAGTTTTATCAGTCAACCCAGTAATCTCTTTTATCGTATATTCTCTTTCTTCTCAGTACAGGGTCCAGCACCAGCTCTGTGATTAGTTGATGACCAATACTCCTATTAGCCACCCTGTGTTTTCCGTCATGGAGAAAGACTCTTGATCCATTTCTAAACTGCTATTGCTATATCTCAGTGACTGACTGTTGTGTAAGGGAAGATGTCTCAGATTAGGAGTTGACTATATCTAATTCCTTATTCAGTTCATACACATTAAATCTAATATATTTAAGAATCTATGGCAGGGTTGGCTTATTAAAACTAAAACTCACATTCCTTCACTTATTACTATGACAGTGGTACCTAAATTAATATTCCTTGAACATCCTTTTTTAAAAATTTTTTTTAAAGATTTTATTTATTTATTTGAGAGAGAGAGAGAGAAAGAGAGTACTAGTAGGGGGCGTGGCAGGCAGAAGGAGAAGAAGAAGCAGTCTTCCTGCTGAGCAGGGAAACTGATGCGGGGCTCGATCCCAGGACCCTAGGATCATGACCTGAGCTGAAGGCAGACACTTAAGTGACTGAGCCACCCAGACACCCTGAGCATCCTTCTTTTAAAGTTTTGTTTGTTTGGTTTTTTTTTTGGGGGGGGTGAAATGATCTCTGAGGTCTTTCAATGACTATGTGAATTTTTAGTACTACTCAGTTATTAAAGGAATTGATTCAGTTATAGGAGATTCACCCATGAGGTAAATACTGTTAGAAATCTATTCAGGAGGGATGCCTGGGTGGCTCAGTTGGTTAAGCGACTGCCTTTGGCTCAGGTCATGATCCCAGCATCCTGGGATCGAGTGCCGCATCGGGCTCCTTGCTCGGCAGGGAGCCTGCTCCTCTCTCTGCATCTGCCTGCCTCTCTGCCTGCTTGTGTTCTCTCTCTGTTAAATAAATAAATAAAATCTTTAAAAAAAAAAAAAGAAAAAGAAATCTATTCAGGAAAATATAGACAGAATAAAAAAATAGCAGTTTTCTGTTATGTCTAGGAACATGCAACTTTGTCAGAAAATCCTGTTTACTATTAAACAAAAACAAAGGAGAAAGAAACAAGATTAATTTCCTGTTTTGGTATAGCCTTCATATAGATTTGATAGTGATTGTAACCTCCTGGGAAGCAAAAGAAAAATGGCATGTTTGAGTTTATTGTAACTGAAAAGAAAGATAAGGGAGATGTGATAAAAAGGAAAATAACAAAGATGTGTTTAGGGTGTTTTCATCTCCAGAGACACAAGAGGCTTTATATATACTACTTATCTTTAAAAATAAAATCCTCGTATTCATTTTCTTAGGTGGGAGCTGCTCTAAGACCAGCCTTTTCACAAGATACCCCATCAGACATAATAGCAAAAGCTTGCCAGGTAAGAAGAAAAATAGGGTTTTCTGTAGTTACCTTCTTTAAATTAATAGATACCTTAGAATTTCACTTCCAAGAAAGAAGAGAGAAAGTTAAATAATATTTATTTTTATCTTGGAAATAAAACAGTGACAGTTCCTTCTTTTATTCTGTGTCAAATGATGAAGTAGTAACTGTTAATTGCATCCCTTTTTATGTCATGGCTGAGGAAACGACTTTGGGATACATAGATCTTTTATCAGCCAGAAGTGAACAAAGGTATAAAAATCATAAGAGGGACTAAAAATAAAAATAAGATTATAAAATAATTAAAGAATGCATATTAATGATAGTTGGGTAATAAAAGTTTTTTGATCACAGTTTGTGAAACTTTGTAAGTTACTGGAGAATTGCACAATATGGAAATTTCATTTCAAAATTAATCCCAGAGGATTATTCTCACATTATTATATTTGAAAAAAGTCAATATTCCTATGCTTTTGATAAATTCCTCTTTTTCATGCCTCATTCTGAAAATGGATTCATGCATTAAGCTCTCATCTTTCAGGAAATCAGATTCTTTATCTGCTTTCCTAAGGATAGAAGAGAAGCAACTTTCTCCTCAGTTTTCTAGAATACTGGGCTGTGGTCCATCATTATTGCTGAGAATCCATAATCAAGCTATGTGTAGCCTCTAGACAGAGAATGTTCTGCTATTTGCAATGATAAGTGTGAAGTTCTTAATTTGTTCTCTCTCTCTGGCTCAATGGGTTTGCCTCTTCCTCCCATTGTTAAGATTTTTCTTTCTTTCTTTTTTTAAGAGGGAGAGGTGGGGTAGGGGCATAGGGAGAGAGAGAGAATCTTGAGCAGGTTCTATGCTCAGCAAGGACCTGATACGGGGCTCAATCTCACAACTCTGAGTTCATGAGCTGAGCCGAAATCAAGAGTCAGATGCTTAATTGACTGAGCCACCTGGGTGCCCCCCATTGTTAAGATTTATTTTTCTGAAGTCTACTGTCTTAATGATGGCCTTCAGAGAAATGAACTCCTCTTACAAACAGCCGACCAGAGAGAAAAGAGGGAGCCTTGTTTAAGAAAGAGATCTGTGGATCATGCTACACACTTTGGAGTTAGAGCAGACCATTTGCAGACACACAATCAGAAATTGTAGTCCTGTATAAATAAATGTCTTGTGATGATGTTTCAGAGCATAGTATTCAGAGCATAGCACAGCAAAAACCTATAAAGCTGTTCATAGAAAATCAAAAGCTATTCAGATTTCATCTTGTGGATGAGTAGTATGAAAAATTCCTGTTATTCGAATTTGCCTTCGACTTTGTATTCTTTATGTAGCTCTAGCTTCTTTTTCTATAAGAAGTTTCTTCTTTTCTGCTGGCAGGCTTAAGTTTTTGACCTCCTGTCCCGTTTCTGGGAGGAAACCTAGTTTTTAAACAGATGGTGGGCGCCTGGGTGGCTCAGTTGGTTGGACGACTGCCTTCGGCTCAGGTCATGATCCCGGAGTCCCGGGATCGAGTCCCATGTCGGGCTCCCGGCTCTGCGGGAGGTCTGCTTCTCCCTCTGACCTTCTCCCCTCTCATTCTCAGTCTCTCTCTCTCTAATAAATAAATAAAAAATCTTAAAAAAAAATAAAATTAAATTAAACAGATGGAACAGTGGGTTGCAAGTTCCTTTTTCTTAAAGGAAAGTAAGGAGTTGGCTTAGGACAGATCATGAAACGTTACATCCCACCTTACTTACTAGAATAGATGTCATGTTAAACCTGAAACTAAATCAGGGTGATTTTTAGATATTATAGGAAGACTCTGAAGTACAACACAATTGGAGATGGTAATCAGTGGTTTAATTTAAAAAAATTCTTTAAATCAGCATAGGAATCATAACCATAATATATATTTTAAATATCTTATTTCAGGTTAAAGTGATTAAATGTACATTGACGTACCACTCTTTTGATGCAAGTCCAGGTCTTTTCTCCAAGTGTGACTGCTGATTTCGTGCTGCTTTATCTTTTTTCATAATCCAAGCCTATAATGCAGAACCTGCAGTTTCTAGTTTCATGCTCTTTATTTTATCTTTTTAAAGATTTTATTTTCAAGTGATCTCCAAACCCACTGTGGGGCTTGAACTCACAACCCCAAGACTAAGAGTTGCATGCTCTACTGACTGAGCCAGCCAGGCACCTTGAGTTTCAGGTTCTTTAAAGTGAGGACTTGTGATTGGGGAAGCAAGCTAGCACGGCCAGACCACACCTTCCTCCTTGACATTCTTCCTTTGGTTCCAGTGTCACTGCCCTTGCCTGGTGTTCCTTTTGCTCTTCTGGCATTTTCTTTTCAATTTCTTTCATTGTTTCTTATTCTGCTTGTCCCTTACCTGTAACTATCTTCCTTGTGTTCTGTCCTTACACCTTTTTTTTTATACCTCAGTCTTTGAACAAATTTACCTAGTAACATTGCTTTAGTGATTACCTATTTGTGGAGAGTTCCCAAGTCTCGCTAGTTATTGATTTTTGAAAATTTTAATTCCAGTATAGTTATATTAGTTTTGAGTGTACAATATAGTGATTGAGAAATTCTATGCATTACCCAGTGTTCATCACAATAAAAGTGCTCTTCATCCCCTTCACCTAGTTCCCCAGTCCCCCCACGCCCCCTTCTCTGATAACCAGCAGTTCTCTATAGTTCAGAGTCTGTTTCTTGATTTATCTCTTTTTTAACCTTTGTTCATTTGTTTTGTTATTTAAATTCTACATATGAGTGAAAGTATATGGTATTTGTCTTAGTCTCTGACTGGCTTATTTCACTTAGCATTATACTCTCTATCTAGCTTTATCCATGTCGTTGCAAATGGCAAGATTTCATTCCTTTTTATGGCTGAGTAATACACACACACACACACACACACACACACACCACATCTTTACCCATTCATCTATCGATAGACACTTAGGTTGCTTCCATAATTTGGCTATTGTAAAAAAAAAAAAAAAAAAGGTAAAAATAGAGCTACCCTATGATCTAGTAATCATACAACTAGGTATTTACCCAAAGAATACAAAAACACTAAATCAAAGGAATGCAAATATTGTGAAAATTTCTATGCTATCTAGAGCAATCTACATGTTTAATGCAATCCCTATCAAAATACCTTTAACTTTTTTCAAAGAAATGGAAAAATAATCCAAAATTTATGTGGAATCAGAAAAGACCCTGAATAGCCAGAGGAATGTTGAAAAAGAAAACCAAAGTTGGAGGCATCACAATTCCAGACTTCAAGCTCTATGACAAAGCTGTAATCATCAAGACAGTATGGTACTGGCACAAAAACCGACACATAGATCATTGGAACAGAATAGAGAGACCAGAAATGGACCCTCAACTATATGGTCAATTAATCTTCAACAAAGCAGGAAAGAATGTCCAGTGGAAAAAAGACAGTGTCTTCATTAAATAGTGTTGGGAAATTTGGACAGCCACGTGCAGAAGTATGAAACTGGACCATTTCCTTATACCACACACAAAAGTAGACCCAAAATGGATGAAAGACCTCAATGTGAGACAGAAATCCATCAAAATCCTTGAGGAAAACACGGGCAGCAACCTCTTCGAGCTCAGCCACAGCAACTTCTTCCTCGAAACGTTGCCAAAGGCAAGGGAAACAAGGGCAAAAATGAACTATTGGGACTTCATCAAGATCAAAAGCTTTTGCACAGCAAAGGAAACAGTCAACAAGACCAAAAGACAACTGACAGAATGGGAGAAGATATTTCAAATGGCCTATCCGATAAAGGGCTAGTACCCAAAATCTATAAAGAACTTCTCAAACTTATCAAACTCAACACCCAAAGAACAAATAATCCAATCAAGAAATGGGCAGAATACATGAACAGATATTTCTGCAAAGAAGACATCCAAATGGCCAACAGACACATGAAAAAGTGTTCAAAATCACTTGGCATCAGGGAAATACAAATCAAAACCATAGTATCTCACTATCTCACCAGTCATAACTGCTAAAATTAACAAGTAGGAAACGACAGGTATTGACGAGGATGTGGAGAAAGGGGAACCCTTCTACATTCTTGGTGGGAATGCAAGCTGGTGCAGCCACTCTGGAAAACAGTATGGAGGTTCCTCAAAAAGTTGAAAATAGAGCTCCCCTACAACCCAGCACTACTGGGTATTTAACCTAAAGATACAAATGTAGTGATCTGACGGGGCATGTTCACTCCAATGTTTATAGCAGCAATGTCCACAATAGCCAAACTATGGAAAGAACCTAGATGTCCATCAACAAATGAATGGATAAAGAAGACGTGGTACATACACACACACACACACACACACACACACACACACACAGTGGAATGCAGCCATCAAAAAATGAAATCTTGGGCCCCTGGGTGGCGCAGTTGGTTGAGCGACTGCCTTCGGCTCAGGTCATGATCCCGCAGTCCCGGGATCGAGTCCCACATCGGGCTCCCAGCTCCATGGGGAGTCCGCTTCTCACTCTGACCTGCTCTCTTTCACTCTCTCTCTTTCCTAATAAATAAATAAATAAAATCTTTAAAAAAAAAAAAAAAGAAATCTTGCCATTTGCATGACGTGGATGGAACTAGAGGGTATTATGCTAAGTGAAATAAGTCAATCAGAGAAAGACAATTATCATACCTCTCTAATATGAGGAATTTAAGAGGTAGAGCGGGGGGTTGTGGGGGAAGGGAGGGAAAAATGAAACAAGATGGGACCGGGGAGAGAGACAAACCATAAGAGACTCTTAATCTCAGAAAAAAAACTTAGGGCTGCTGGGGTGGGAGGTGGGATGGAGTGGCTGGGTTATGGACATTGGAGAAGGTATGTGCTATGGTGAGCGCAGTGAAATGTGTAAGACTGATGATTCACAGACCTGTACCTCGGAAACAAATAATACATATATGTTAATTTAAAAAACCTGAAGAAAAAAATGAAAAACAAACAAACAAAGGGATGCATGCAACCCGGGTTTATTGCAGCATTATTTACAACAGCCATCTTTGATTCCTCACATTTTTTGCAAGTATCTGGCCCCTCCCCTTGATTGATTAATTTTTTAATCAATTAAAAATATTTAATTGATTTCTAAATCCTGTGATTTCTGCCTCCAAGTCTCTCTCATGTGACTCTCCCTTTTCATTCCATTCCCAGCTTGATCTATACCGTTTCTGTCCCATAATATTGTAATAGTCGCTTAACTAAATATGTTGTTTACCATCTAAACAACATTCTTTCCTAGCATAAATACTGGAACGATCTTCCTAAAGCACAATTCTTTTTTTTTTTTTTAAGATTTTATTTATTTATTTATTTATTTATTTAGGGGGTGGAGGGGCAGGGGAAGAAGAGAGAGAATCTCAAGCAGGCTCCGCACTGAGCTTGGAGCCTGATATGGAACTCGATCCCACAACCCCAAGATCATGACCGAAACCAAAACCAAGAGTTGGATATTTAACCAAATGAGCTACCCAGGGGCCCTAGGCATAATTCCAGTTGTAATCTCTCTGCTCCGAAGCCTTGGAAACTGATTGCCTGTAGAACAAAGTCTGAATTCAGTTTGCATGGAATTTAAATTGTACCATAATACCAGTTAACTTTGCAAATCTCATATCTTTTCCCATGTAACTCCTCTGTATTTATGCACACAGACCTTCCCTATATCTAAGCATTCCCATTTCTTCTGCTAGAAGTAATCTCTCCCTTCTCTGTTTCTTAAGTGTAGTATTGCAGTCCTAAAATGTTTATTCAATCTGTGTTTTCTTTCCTGGGGACAGGGACTAGATTTTTCCCCTTTATTTATTTTTTAATCTCTTCCATAGCACCCAGAATAATCCTTTGCCTGTGGTAAGCAGAAATGTTGAAGAATTATTCCCAACTGAGGTGATCCAGGCAGAATTTTTTTTTCTGTTAAAATTTTTGTCACATTAGACAATGGAAATATGTTAAGTAAATACTATTAGTTTTCCATGTAAGCTGTAATAAATTCCATCCTTCTTGTTGATTTGTTATTCAAACATAAAGTTAAAGCACAGCATTTATTTTTGTTTGTTTATTTTCTTTATTGGTATTTTGTTTCTTTCCCAAAGGGGGAAAAATAATATTTTACTTCATACTCTCATTGTTAAATATTAATTCTTCATAGAAAATTAAAAATGTTTTTCTTTGGCTAGGTGTGTAGTACATGGATTGGAAGTGGAGTTGTCAGTGATCTCAATGACCTCCGTCGAGTGCACAATCTGCTTGTCTCTTCTCTGGACAAAGTGCAGGCTGGAAAAGGATCTTCGAGCCAGCTGTACCGAGAGAGTGCCACAACCATGGAAAAACTGGCTGTTCTCAAAGCGTGGGCAGAGGTAACCACAGCCTATTGTTTTTGAACCATTTCTCCATCATGAGAAAATGTTCCTCTAGTCCTGGAGGTGAAAAAAAATTTTATTTGATTTTTTATTTTTTAAACTACCTTTGGTATAGAATGCTTTTTGGAAATCTGTTATTTGGTCCTTCTCATTGAAATAAGTATATTTATGTCTCAAAAGAGCTCTTATCAAACCTTTGAAAGTTATGGAGGTTTTTTTGTGTTTGTTTTGTTTTTTAAGATTTTATTTATTTGACAGAGAGAAAGAAATCATAAGTAGGCAGAGAGGCAGGCAGAGAAGGAGGGGGAAGCAGGCTCCCCACTGAGCAGAGAGCCCGATGCGGGGCTCAATCCCTGGACGCTGAGATCATGACCTGAGCCAAAGGCAGAGGCTTTAACCCACTGAGCCACTCAGGCGCTTCTGTTTGTTTTTCTTTTTAAAGATTTTATTTATTTATTTGTCAGATAGAGGGAGAACAAGCACATGAGCAGGAGGAACAGCAGGCAGAGGGAGAAGCAGGCTCCCCGCTGAGCAGGGAGCCCAATGCAGGACTCTATCCCAGGACCCTGGGATCATAACCTGAGCCAAAAGTAGCCCCTAACTGACTGAGCCACCCAGGTGTTCCGAAAGTTATATTTTTTAATCAGTTTTTTTCAAAATCTCTATATAGAGAAAGGACTCCCCTAACTATGTGGAAATTAGGCAGTACAGGGTCTGATGATCATAACATTGGTTGCCAGTCAGCTAGTTCTTTGCTGACTTGCATCTATATGCTTGACTCACCCACCAGGAAGGCTGGCGTAGTTTAGTATAAAAAGCATTAAATGTTGAATCAGAGGCCCTAGAATAAGTCGTCTCTCTATAATTTACTGTCTTTTTTACTTTGGTCAAGAGATTTGATCTCTCGGAGCCTCGGGTTTTTGGTTTTTGGGTTTTTTGGTTTTTTTTTTTTCATTATAATGTGGAAATAATATCTTCTTGTAAGGCAACGTCTATCAAGGACATTGTGTCTGGCACTGAATGGAAAATAGATTATTGCTTTCAAAAAATTAGAACCTCACATAACTAAATTAATAATGCACGTTTTTGTTGACACCTTTTTCTTTTTTAGGGAAACTTGCACTATAATTTAAAGATTTGCACCTCATGCTTCAGCCTCGAATGCTGTCTAGTAATTCTTTTCCCTGTTTATCTTCCTTTCCTTCGTCATGCTCTTCAGATATACAGCATATTCTAGATTTCTCTCCTGAAGACCTCTCTTTGCTTATACTTTTTCACTCAGAAAGCTGAGGATATCCACTTTCCATCTCCTCAGATTGTTACCTTGAATTCTTTAGATTTACATGAGTTGGGAACTGTCCTTTCACCTGTTAGTTAATGTTAAACATGAGTGTGAAGGGGAGACTTTAGCTCGGTGCTGTCAGTCGTGCCCACTTCTGTATCTTCAGCCTCCCCCTCTATGTGCTCACTCTCCTTGCCTGCCTTCCTCTCCACCTAAGCGTATCCTTCTCCTCACTGCTTTCCCTCTCTCCTCTTCATTCCTCAGTTCACCGAAGGAGTTTCAGTATCTTCACTTCCTCAGCTCTTGGTCACCTGCATCTCAGTCCCCCACAATCTGGGGTCGTTCTTACTGATGCGGGCTGGCTGGGTCCAAGGACCCAGAGGGGGTTCTGCAGGACCAGCCAACAGGGTCCTTGGGTTGGAGCAGGATCGAAATCAAACACAAGCCAAGAGAAAATGAGAGCAGAGCTTATTGAAGATACAGAGACAGTAGGTACAGACAGAGCATCTGGAAGACTTGAAAAGGAAAGGAGAGTGAGTCTCATCTTTGCTTGGGGGCTGGGGTTTTTATTGAGGATGGTCGTGTGGTGAATGTGCCCTCCCAGGCATCCAGGAGCTGGTCAAAACAAGGAGCACTCAGGTGTCCTGCATAAGTCCCTTACGCCCTGGAGCTGGGGGTCTTGGTGTCATGGTGTCTGGAGTCAGGGTCTTGGAAAACTTACATGACGACCCCACCCGCTCATTCTGTAGGTGTTGTCTGTTGTGCTGAAAGACTCCAAAGAAATCATTAAGTGCTTGACCTTTACAAGGAGGACATACAGCTTGTGTAAGGTGGGGGTGCAGATCTCAGCAAGAAGAGAAGCAGGAAAAGAAGCAAAACAAGCAGTTTTTCATGAGGTCCCTTCAGTTTCCCTGTGTCATCATCACTCCATTGGAATCACTCTCACTAAAGTTACAAATGAGAGAATTATCTGTATCACTGTGCACTCATCAGTCTCCATGTTCCTTGGCCTCTCTGCGACGTTTGATATTGTCTTCTCTAGAAGCCCTTTGTTTTCCTTGACTTTTGTGACACTCCTCTCTTGCTTCTCCTCTTTCCTTTTCATTGTGCATTCTCAACATCAGTTGCTGGCCTCTCTTTGCCTGCCTGCTCTTTAAATGTTGGTATTTTTCTTGTCACTTTCCTCCCTCTTTGTACTTTATGGGAAGCTTCATCCATACCCATAACTTATAGCTTTAACTTGTATATTGAAGATTGTAATTCTCCATTTCCACTCAGACCTCCTAAATTCCAATCCCATATTCTTAGCTGTTTATTAGACATCTCCCCTTGGATGACCCGTAAGTACTACACACCCAATATGTCTAAAAAAAAGTACTGTGTTTTCTCTTCTTTTATCCTCTTTATCTCAACTACTGCTCCTATCTTCAGGCCATAACCAAGGTATCAATATTAACTGCTTCCTCTTCAATCCCCTTCATCTTATATCTAGTAGGTAACTAATTCCTATGTATTTGACTTTGTTAATACTATCTTTGAAAATAATGTAATTTTGTTCTGATAATAAAAATACCAATGTTCACTACACATGTTCAGAATATAGAGAAAAGGTATTATTTTTAAAAAAATCTGTACTCTTATCCCCTCTGTAATCTTATCTTATCATCCAGAGATAACTATTGTTAATATTTTGGTGTATATCACTATGCATATGTGCACATGCAAGTCTATTTATATGTCTTAAAATGTGTGTATCTATCTACGTCTTTTTTTAAAAATAAAAATGGAATTTTATTCAACATAGCAACTATTCTGTAAATTTAGCAATGGATTATATATAACTTTTCCATATCTATAAAAAAATACTTCCTCTCTTCTACCCCTGCCTTTAGTTTGAGTCTTCATCATCTGTTACCTGGTCTATGCAGTTGCATCCTAATTTTTTTCTACTGTTAGTCTTCCCCACCTCTACCGCCAGCTATTCCTGTACAGATTCTCAGAATAATCATTCTAAAATGCAAATCTTGGGCAAAGAATATGAATTGACAATTCAGAGAGGAAACAAAGCTGCATATAAACATATGGGTGGGGGAAATAAATATAGAAACATTTCTCAGCTAAATTAACATCATTTTTAGAATGATAGTATTAGTAAAATTTTTCTAAAGGGTGAAATATATTAAAACACTTACTAAAACCAGTTTATCCTAAGGAATATTAAAGATATACACAAAGACTCTGCTATGATGATGTTTATTGCAATGTTTATTTTTCTCAGAAAAAATGGAAATAACTTAAATGTATGTCTTGATCCTAAGAGATGATGGAATTAAGTGAATAGAAAATTTGGTTAAAAGTTATTCACAGGCATGCCTCTGTGGTACAGTTGGTTGGGCGTCCAACTCTTGCTTTCAGCTCAGGTTGTGATTTCAGAGTCGTGAGATTGAGCCCTGCATGGGGCTCCACACTCAGCGGGGAGTCTGCTTGGGACTCTCTCTCTTTCTCCCACTGCCCCTCACTACCACATGCCCTCTTTCACTCTCTGTCTTTCTCTCTCTCTCAAATAAATCTTTAAACAAATTTTTAATTAAAAAAATAAAAGTTATACACAACACATATTATTTAAAAGACTAAGTATATACAACATGTTTAGAATGCTAATGGTATTTTCTTATTTTGTTCATTTTACTTCTGGTTTTCCTATTTTTCTTGTGTAGTATCTAATAGAAAGATAAGCTGAACATTGTTTAAAAAGAAGCCTAAAAAATATATTCTCCTGTATTGCAAGTAGCAATGTAAATTACGGAATGCTTTTATAAAGGTTTTGGCTGTGTCTATTCAGAGCCATAAAAATATCTGTAATCACTAATGCAATAATTCTGTTTCTGGGACTTTATCCTAGGGAAAAATATCTAAAATACAGGAAGGAAATGTTTATAAAAAGCTTTACTTGGAACATTATTTATAGTGTGAAGAACTGTACACCTTTTGTCTTCGAAAATTCTATCTTGTCTTGTTAAGATTCCCAAGGCTGAGTCAAGAATCAGAAGTAAATATAAAATTTCAATGTAGGGAAATTGTTAGATGTATTATGGCTCATCCCCTACAGCCATTGAGAGTAATGTTTATGAAGACACACTTGCCATGGGAAAACATTATGATATGTTAATAGATAAAATTAAATACAAAATTCTTTGTATAACAAAATTATAATTTACAAAGATAGAATATAGTAATCTGGAAATTGGGATTGTGAAAAATTTAATTTTGAAAAATTTTGAAAAAAATTTAAAAACTCATTTTCAAAACTTTTTATGGTATAATTTTAAAATAAAATTAAAAGTTCAGGAAAAATACATAATATTTGATCTATAAATCCTGCAGTGACCTCTTCCCTTCTCCGTTGCCTATTAAGTAAAATCTTCACCTACTTATGCCTCATATTCTGTGCTCAATCTATGCTAGTTGCCAAAGTCTAAATGTATATACAAAAACAAAAACAAAAATAACTGCAACAAAGAAAAATCTCCAAAATTATGTTTTAGTAAGTTGCAATTATACATCTTTTTGGTTTACTATGTGGAGAGAAAGGATACAGATAATATATATGTGACTAGTAAATTATATGCTTGTTTCAACTCTCTATTATAAAGACCAGATTGCTAAGTATCACTTAAGTGGTTAGAAGGATATTTATGGAAATTCTTTCTCTGACCCTTCTCCCATCCCCCTTCAGCCTTTTTCTTTGAATGTGCTGTCTGATTATGTCTAATAAGTCTGTGAAAGTAGAGGCAGTAAACAGGAAGTTATACCCTATGACAAAAAAAAAAAAAAGACACACATAAAAGGGGGCTTTGTAAAGTATAACAAGAGAAGCCAGAAACATCTCAGCGAACTCTACTAAAGGAATATTTTATGAGAGGAATAGTCAGAAGTCAGATCGATAAAAAAAAGATTGTCTCCAAAGCAGGTGGAATTATTCTTTGGAGGTTGTCAGGAAATCATGAAGTTATAGACTTCCCAGTGTCTATACTCAATTACTTTCAAAAATTCAATTGTACAGGGGCGCCTGGGTGGCTCAGTGGGTTAAAGCCTCTGCCTCTGGCTCAGGTCATGATCTCAGGATCCCCCAGGATCGAGCCTCGCATCGGGGCTCTCTGCTCAGCAAGGAGCCTATTTCCCCCTCTTTCTCTGCCTGCCTCTCTGCCTACTTGTGATCTCTCTCTCTCTCTGGTAGATAGATAGATAGATAGATAGATAGATAGATAGATAGACAGACAGACAAAATCTTAAAAAAAATTCAGTTGTATAGCAACTTAGATTAAGTCCTTTCTTAACATTATGCCTTGTTATTTTCTCCTCCTGAATATCTTACTAGGTATATGTGGTAGCTATGAATATTAAGAAGGAAGCGGAGTCAAAGCCAAAAAGAGTAATGAAAAGTACTGATGATGATGATGATGATTATGGCACCATAGATGAACTACCACCAGATAGTTTAATAACACTCGTGCAGCCCGAACTGCCAACACTCAGCCGCCTGTGGTTGGCAGCATTGAAAGACTATGCACTTTTGACTCTGCCGGCTGAATTTGCTAGTCAGCTCCCCCCAGATGGTAAGTACTACATTCAGAGTTTTGCCTTTATGGAGTTTAGAGTAGTAATTAAACAAAATGTAATTGGAGGAAGCTAACAACAATAATAATTAATAATATTATAGTGTAACTTATTCACCTTAAATTTATAAAGAGTTATATAAATTTATATTTATATATAACCCCTAAATTTAAGTGTTTAATTATTAATAATGTGATAATCTAATTTAAGATGTGGTAATGATATTTTAAATTTCTGTGGACTTAAACGTGACACTCTGTCACTTAGAGCATGTTCTCCATAATTCAAATACAGCATTAAGCTCGTCTGTTAATCCAAGCAATAAGTTCTCACTGTTATAGTAGTAACTGTATGAGCTAGAGTACTCTAAATAACCATGCATAACAAGAATGCAAAACTACGATGAAGTTGATTGCTGTGCTAGTCAATGTATGCAAGGACAGATGGGGGAGTCCTCAATTTGGTAGTGAAAACAGGGCTTAAAGAAGAATGGCAGAGGAAGGCTGAAAGAGAAAGAAGAGACAGAGTTCCCTGGCTGGGTGGGGCAGAAAGATAGGGTGACCAGAGTTTTCGGGAGTCTCTGGCGACAGTGAAGAGGAAGCCTGTGACCACTGGGTACGGAAAGGTGGAGGATCTCCAGTGGCATCTGCAGTTGCAGAGAAAAGGCTGGAAACCCTGGCACTGGTGGGGAAGACACAGGCCCTCCAGTTTTGCAGTTGCAGTAAAGACTTAACTTCTGGTGGCTTTGTAATAAAGAGAATCTCTTTGGCCACATTTCTCTTTTGTATGTACTATGGTCTGAATTTTGTGTCCCCTCCAAATTCACTTACTGAAATCTAATCTACATTGTGATTAGTATCAGGAAGCCGGGCCTTTGAGAATTGCTTAGGTCAAGAGGTGAAGCCCTCTGGAATGGGATTCCTACCCTTAGAGAAAAGACCCCACACTACTCCCTAGCCCCTTCCACAGTGTAAGAATACAGCTATGAGTCAGAGACATGGCCTTTACCTGAGCAAGGGGGCAGCCTGATCTCAGACATCCCCTCTCCAGAACTGTGAGAAATAAACGTCTGCTGTTTAATAAGCCACCCAGTCTGTGGTGTTTTGTTATAGCCGCCCAAATGGACTAAGACAGTAAGTAATGAGGATTTTTAAGGTAGTTGTTGATGAATCGTTGACCACTTGCAATAAAAGTAATGGCTTTTATTTGGCCTGATTATTTTGTAGGTGGAGCATTTTATACTCCTGAGACTATTGATACAGCTAGACTTCACTACCGGAATTCATGGGCCCCGATTCTCCACGCAGTGGCACTTTGGCTAAATAGCACAGGATTTACATGTTCAGAGTCTGCAGAAGCAGCAGCGATACCTGGCTTACAGAAACGTGCTACACCCGTCAATTTAAACCAGGCATCAGGAGCAATGCCTGGTGCTAAATCTTTGCCAGAAATTAACAAAGACAGAATGCATCTGATTTTAGGTAGGTGTGTCACATTGATATATTTCAAGATGTGTCACTTCTGAAATTCATATCTAACAGAGAAGAAAAAATTTCCTTCTATCCCTTTACATTCTGTGGCTGGCCTAAGAATTAAACTGATGTAAGACAGATTAACAGGAGAAAAGCATACAGATTTAGTATTTTCAACCTAAGGTAGCCATTAGGCCCAAAAACTTATATGTCATTTTACACAAAGAAAAATAAATTGTGGGGATGTGACCAGACAAAGGGGGGTTGGGTCGGGCCAGTAAATTGTGGGACAGGGATTAGGAAATATATGGGGGAAACTAATTTTAGTAGGTTTGTTTGTACAAGTCTATTTCAACACTGACTCCCAGTCTTCTCTTCCTGATACAGCACTTTTCTCATGAAAAATTTTATGACCTGCTTTTAGGTGGAAAGGAGTCAGAGAACCCTTACTGCATCTGCTGTTCATCAAGTACCTTCAGCTGAAAATAATCAGTATGCCAAAGAGGCATATTTTGGTGTGGCATGTTCTGAACTCCTTCAGATCTTTCATTTTAATGCTATAGAAAAGTTTTATATACCACAGTCCAGAGAAGGAATAATAAGAGGAGGATTTTTAAAGCACATTTTCTAAATTGTTAACTGAATTTTTAATAGAAAATTTAATTATTAAAAACTACTCTAAAAATTTTAGCTGTCGTGTTCACTCACAGAGCAATAGTGAATAATTTTCAAGAAAAAAGCTACATTTTTCTTTTTCAACGGGAGATTTTCTTTTTTTTTTTTTTTTTAAAGATTTATTTATTTATTTACTAGGAAAGAGAGAGAGCACGAGAAGGGAGAAGGTCAGAGTGAGAAGCGGACTCCCCATAGAGCTGGGAGCCCGATGTGGGACTCGATCTCGGGACTCCGGGATCATGACCTGAGCCGAAGGCAGTCGCTCAACCAACTGAGCCACCCAGGCGCCCGGGAGATTTTCTTTTTATTTGACACTTAAATTGTCCTATGAGAAAATAATAAAATGGAAAGTTAAAGTGAATTTGAATAAATCTCAATTTATAATTGCTTTATAGATGCTCTTTTAGCATTAATATATTATAGATTCTAATGAGGCTCTTAAGCAGTTTTATATTTTCTGGGAGGGAAGAAGAACACAGTTGGTAAGGTGAAATTATAGAACTCATTAGTAGATCTCATACATGAAAATATGAGACTTCTAAAACAATGACCTTACTCTTATGCAAATTAAGAACAATTGTTATCCATGATATCCATTATGCCTTTGTAGCTTGCCACTAAAAAATCTTTGTAGACATGAAAATTGGTTGGCAAACATTTAATGAGAAGTCATTTTATAATTTTCATAAGTTTATTTTTAATGTATTATTTTTTAAATTCCTAAAAATAAAAAATTGAATATCTTCTTAATGAACTCCATGACCATGGAACTGCCTCCCTCCCCCAACCTTCACCTTGATTATTAACCGAATTGCAAAGCTACAATCTATGTTATAAAGTTTGACTGCTGCTTTTGGTAACCATTTGGACTCTAAGGTAGCATTAAAGGTGTTAAAGTAGAGAAAAATAGAGAAAAAAATCTGATGTCAGAGCAACAGAGTGTTTTATAGTGACAAACGTGTGTTTTTATTATGTGCATTGCAGGTGTGAGCATACAGTTCCTTTGTTCCCCCAGACCTGAGGAGCCTATTGAACATGTCACAGCATGTCTACAGGCCTTACACACCTTGCTCGATTCTCCTTATGCCCGAATCCATATTGCAGAAGATCAGGTACAGTATATTTCTATAACAGATAATAAATTGTATGCTTTGTTTTCATCATATTTATCTTAAGATAATTTTCCCCCATATGAAATAAATATATAATTAAGTATTCAGGATTTTTACTTTATCCTGAGTGTTGGATGACTAAGCACAGCCAGCGTAGAAATAGTCAGTAGATCTTTTTAGATATGTTTATCGGTAATCAAGTACAACTGAAAATTAAGGGATGCCTTCAATCTCAGCTAATGAGTCTACTCATAAGGGGCTGAAGTAATTTATAAGGTTATTAAATAAATTATACCTCTTTTAAATGTGTGATAAAGTTTTATCTCTCATTTAATGAAATTTTTTTTGCACCAGCTCAACTACTCATCAAACAGTTTCATGAATTGCTTTTTCTAATTTCTGTATGTAATATTTAGGAACTTTATCAGATATCAGTTTGTTATGGAACCAAACTACTGGTGGATTTGTTATTCTTCTTATTTTCGTTGTTATTTTTCTTTTTAATTAGAAATTCTCTTCTTTTCATAATAAGAACCATCTTTTTGGTCACCATCACTACAATGTGGGGTAATTTTCCATAAAACACAAATGAACAGATAAAGAAAGTTGCTAGCATTCATTCTATCAAAATTAGTTGTACACATGATACTGACCAAAACCAAAATAAAACAAAGCATATGCTTTGTAATTACAAGGTTCACTCACTGATGAACTCTTCTTGTACCCCAGCCTTGAAGCCTGAAGCTGTTCCTCAGCTAAACTACAGATTACTGCAAGAAACTTCCAGTTTTATAAAATTTAAAATATAATCCGTGAATGAAGAGAGAATACTATGTTTACACTTGCTCATTTTTTTTTAACATAATACATCCCACACCCAACTACCTAGCTATTTTTTGGACTAAATAATGTCTTGTTTATTCAAGCACTGCTTTACACTTGAAGGGATTATATTCTTTTTCCTGAGTTGGATCCTACAATTTCAAAATCATCAGTATTGTATTCATTCACCCAACAGCTTTTGCTCTGAGCCTGTCCTGTCTCAGACACAGTTTGAGGCTATAGCTATCATAAGTGGTCTCCCTGCACCCGGATTGGGAGATCGTGACGGTATAACAAGTGCTAAGCTAGTAAAGGTATGTAAAGGTCTGAGAGAATAGAGGAGAGGAGCCCTGACATTATCAATGGAAGTAAGGAATGGCTTCTCAGAGGAGACGAGGGTTGGATTAAGTCTGAAAAATGGAATTAGTGAGGCAGCCCAAGAGGGATGGGTTTTCCTCTCTGGGAGAAAAGCGAATCCAAAGACAAGAAGGCGTGAGAGAACATGACAAGTTCTGTATGTTTAGTAAATGACTACAGTAAATGACTACTGTCATTTACTACAGCTAAGACAAGTGGAGCACGTAGGGGTTGTTAGGAGATGAGACTGCATGACAGGGAAAAGGCCAAATCACGAAGATTCCTGTATGGCATGTGAAAGCATTTAAAATCTGTCTTAAAAGTGATAGGAATCTTGGAGTGGAGTGCAAGCTGGTACAACCACTCTGGAAAACTGTATGGAGGTTCCTCAAAATGTTGAAAATAGAGCTACCCTACGACCCAGCAATCGCACTACTGGGTATTTACCCTCAAGATACAAATGTAGTGATCCGAAGGGTCACATG
>CM052811.1:25896054-25965865 GCA_028533885.1 Nasua narica | reverse complement strand
ATCAAGAGAAACGAAATCTTGCCATTTGCAACGACGTGGATGGAACTAGAGGGTATTATGCTAAGCGAAATAAGTCAGTCAGAGAAAGACAATTATCACATGATCGCTCTGATATGAAGAATTTGAGAGGCAGGGCAGGGGGTTATGGGCGGGGTGGGGAAGAGAAATGAAACAAGATGGGATGGGGAAGGAGACAAACCATAGAGACTCCTAAACTCACGAAACAAACTGAGGGTGGCTGGGAGGTGTGTGGGGGGGTAGGGTTATGGACATGGGGGAGGGTATGTGCTATGGCAAATGCTGTGAAATGTGTAAGCCTGATGATTCACAGACCTGTACCCTGGGGCAAATAATACATTATATGTTAATAAAAAAAATTAAAAAAAAGTGATAGGAATCATTAAAAATGTTAAAATAGAGGAATGACCTGATTAAACTTGTATTTCAGAACATGGTATATATAGAATTTGATCACTTTTATCGACCTTGTGAAATTGGTCTATAAGAGATGACAAGGGAGGCAGGAAGGCCAGTTAAGAGGCTCTTTTCATTTTATTTCTAGAGAAATAGTGAGTTACACTGGCCGAGGAAAACTGAATAAGAGAAGAAAAAAAGAGGGCCAGGACTGGAATGTGAGGGTATATTACAAATAGCAATATTTTGCTCCAATAGGATGGAGATGAGGGAAATAAGTCAGCACCGGAGACTACTAGAGAGGTAGGAGGAGAACTAAGAACAGAGTTACAAGGGCCAGGGAGAGTTTCAAGGATAGACAACAGTCTCAGAAACCAGAATCCAGTATATAAAGACACAAGAGAATCCAGGGAAGGTTACCAGCTAGCTCAGACAAGGCATTTTTTTAGGTGGACAGAAGCCAGATTGTGGAAGAGTGAGGGGTGAATGAGGGGTGAAGGAACTGGAAGCATCTGGGCTGGGACCAGAGGAAGCACGATGGAGATAGAGGACATGGGGACAGAGAGAAGGT
Organism: Nasua narica; assembly: GCA_028533885.1. Classification (NCBI taxonomy): domain Eukaryota; kingdom Metazoa; phylum Chordata; class Mammalia; order Carnivora; family Procyonidae; genus Nasua; species Nasua narica. The sequence goes on along the minus strand of CM052811.1, from coordinate 25,964,880 downwards.
TCTGAGAGGATTTGGGAGGGGGTGGGATTTAGACAGGCAAAACCCAAGTGTTTTCCTTATACTGGGAGAGGAACCAACCTAGAGAGAAAAGCTGAAGACATAGGGAATACAATCAGGATCCTTGAAGAATGAATTCTTGGGGGGTCAGATAGGATAGAACAGGAAGCAAATAAGGAAATCTTGGGAGGTCAGATAGGATAGGACAGGAAGCAAATAAGGAAAGATTAATCAGCCTTGGGTAGAGTCTGGACACTTGATCTAGAGGAGGAGAGAGGTAAAGGTGGGTTTGGTTATAGTTAAGTTTTTTTCTTCCTCTTTGAAATTTGAGGCGGGTTCATTGGATAGGTTTGATGTGGAAGATTGTAAGAGGCTTAAAGTAAGTGGTGAAAGTTTCTAATAGTTGCTGAGATGAATGGGAGAGGGACTTACTGGAAGCACCTAGTATCTGCAGTAATTTGTTGACTGAAAATGTGTTGGAATAGAATATGACCATTTATCAAGATTGTTAGATTGTTCTTGTTTGTTACAGAGTCATATATATTAATGTTAGCTACCAAATTGATTTATTTTTACATGTATATTTTCTTAGATTGTAATAACATAAATTTGTCCTTTGAAATTAAGATTAATTAAATTTACCTGTATTAATTTATACTAGCTGATTGGCGTTGAGTTGCTAAGTGTTCTGCACCGCCTCCTGTTGACCTGGAACCCACCCTCTGTTCAGCTGCTGGTCACTGGGGTCGTACAACAGATAGTGAGAGCTGCTCAGGATTATCTGCAAGAAAAAAGAAACACTCTAAGTAAGCACTAGAAATTATGCTAACTTGGAAGTAGATCTTATTTGTACTCTCACTTTTTAAGTATCAGTGCCAGGAAGTTTTTAATAAAAAATGTAGTCATGGTTGTAGAAGCTTTGCAATTGATTTCGCTTTCATGAGAAAGAACCAAATGAGGGGCACCTGGGGGGTGCATAAGCATCTGACTCTTGGTTTCAGCTCAGGTCATGATCTCAGGGTTGTGGGATCAAGCCCTATGTCAGGCTCCACTCTCATTGTGGAGTCTGCTTGAGATTCTCTCTCTCTGTCTCTCCCTCTGCCCCTCCCACTTGTGCTCTCTCTCTCAAATAAATAAATAAATCTAAAAAGAAAGAAAGAAAGAACCAAATGAAATTGCTGGTAGTCAACTATTTTTCACCTTCAAAAGTGTCAACTTCACATGGTTCAACCTAACATATATGTTCCCTATAATATGAAATACATTCCTAATAAAAATACCTAATGAAAATTTTTGAAGTAAAAAATGGATTGTCCTTTACTTTTAAGGAGAGGTCAATAAACAGAATTATAGCAAGGCAGAGAAAGGCATGTGTTGCCAGTTAGACATTCAGTTGTAAATTCTTTTAAAAGAATTTATCAAATATACTTTGTAGTTTTATCTACTCTGTGCCATTAATTTTTTTTTTCTGGAAATTTTACCAAATTTTCTTTCACCCAAGATGAAGATGATGTGGAAAAAGAATCGTGTCCTATAGTAGGAGAAGGCGGTGACAGCGGCGGTCTTGTGCCTGGAAAATCTCTTGTGTTTGCAACTATGGAGCTGTTGATGTTCATTTTAGTGCGGCATATGCCGCATCTCAGTACTAAGATGTCGGATTCACCCAGTCACGTAGCCACCAAGACTCGACTGTCAGAAGAAAGTGCTCGTTTGGTGGCTGCCACAGTTACCATACTCTCTGACTTACCGTCCCTTTGTTCACCTGCTGGTACAGTATTAATCAGTGTTCGGAAATGCATTCTCTTACAATAGACAAAGATGAGCTTGCCTTTGATTTTAAGTGCTGTTAAAACTTATTTTCCTCTTAAATCTCAAGTATGGAAGGGGAAGTTAGTCTTTTATGTGTCTTGACCTTTAGGAGCCTATAAAGATTAAGAATTTAAAAAACCCAAAACTTAAGATGTTCTTCAGACACATTTCAGACAAACTTCAGCAAGGAGATAGAACCACAACTTGAGGCAAGGCCCTGGACATCAGCAGACAGACATAGGGTGGGATAACTCAACCTGTTAGTCTCTGATCTGTTTGCCACGCTTGAGTGACTGACAAACCATAAAAAGAAAATCAGATAAGTATCACCACCAACTTTTAAGAGGAACTAAAGAAATTATAGCTGCAAAGATGATAGTTATCTGCAGGTATCTGAACAGTACTGGCTGGAAATGTAGACTTTCCTTCTATTTATCTGGGAGGGAGAAATATATCAGGAGTATGAAGGTATATTTCAACCCAACACAAGCCTATAGATGTGAGAATAATGAGTTCTCCATTGCTGGAGCTTCGCAGGCCAAGCACGATGGCAGCCTGCGAAAGTGTTGAGCATCTTCCATGAGGTGGGAAGTTGGATTTGATGGCCTTAAAGTTCCTTCAGCTATAAATTCCATGATTTTTTCATTTCTTCTTTGCTTACCCAGATAGTCTTTTTGTCATTTTTCCCCGCTTGGTTAAGGCTGACTTGAGTATGCTGAATATTGCTTACTTGTCTTAGGACTGCTACCAGATTCATCAAGTTGCTCAGATAGTTATCAAAGTATATGATAGTGCTTCCCTTCCATTTTCTATCTTCTTTTCTCATTTTCATTTTGAAAGGCACAATGTATTAAATAGGTGAAATATTGGAAATAATAAAAACAAGGCTAGTTGGAAAAAGAAAAAAAATATTCTGTCTTGTTTAAAATAACTTGCTACTTTCTCATGTTCTTTTCCAAACATTGAATTATAGTAATATTAATGCAGTACATTTTGCATAACAACAAGGGAAAAAATAATATTAAACCACAATCAATTGTAAAAACAATTGAAAGAACTGTAATATGCGAACTGAGTAGTTATGAGGTAATCTGATTTGTTTTCAATTCAGGGTGTATGACAATCCTGCCTACGATTCTGTTTTTAATTGCAAGAATATTGAAAGACACAGCGATAAAGTCTGCAGATAATCAGGTTCCTCCGCCAGTCAGCGCAGCGCTTCAAGGGATTAAAAGCATCGTGACACTCTCGATGGCCAAGACTGAGGACACTCAGAAACAGTGGACAGCTCTAATTCGCAGCACTCTCGCATGCATCCTGGAATATTCTCAACCAGGTAACCTAATCAGGGCTTCAAATCCATAATCTATCTGTTTTTCAATAACTAATTGAATGAGCTTGTCCAAAAAATGCTTTATAACACTGAATCGACCCAGAGAGGTGTTTAGTCACACCTTGTAGATAGGAACTTCAGTTCCCCTTTCTGGGTATTGACTCTTAAGTGTCCTTGTCTCAGCACTTACATGCATGTTGGAGGCTCTCCCCTCAAAAAAGGACAGAAAATTTCAGAAAATATACTCAGAATCAAATTGATATATGGTAATGTATTTGTTTGTTTCATATGTTTTCTTTATAATAAAAATAATAAAATAGGAAAGTTGAAATATCTTTCACCACCCCAGCTTACCCTCAAATGAAATCACAGTCTTGATTTTGATGTTTCATTCCAGAAATACTTATATATGTAAATAAATATACTTTCTGTATTAATAAATATAGGCATATATTAATAAATATTAAAAATACATATACATATTAATAAACATAAATATGAATTCTATATCAGCTGAGATAAATAGCCATGAGCAATATACAGTGTTTCTTTTGTGTATTTATTTATTTATTTATTTTTAAGATTTTACTTATTTATTTGACACAGAGAAAGAGCACAAGCAGGGGAGCAGCAGGCAAAGAGAAAAGCAGGCTTCCCACTGAACAGGGAGCGTGATGCAGGACTCGATCCCAGAACCCTAGGATCATGACCTGAGCCAAAACAGACGGTTACCTGACTGAGCCACCTAGGCATCCCTCTTTTGTGTTTTTAAATTTATATAAGTAATGTCAGAGTATATCACTGTACCTGTACACTCTCACTCAAGAATAAGGTTTTATGAGCTATTAATGTGTACATAAAAAATTCACATTTTTCCTTTTAACCTCTACATTGTTTTCATCACATGAATTTTTAAATTATTATTCATTCCCTTCTTAATTGATATTTTTGCTGTTTCTGATTTTTTCCCCATTATAAAAATTGCTGCCGTGAAAATCCTTATAAATTCTTCTTTCATTTGTGCTATGAGATTTTCTGGGGTACCCCTAGAAGCAGAATTAATGGCACATTTTAATTTTAATTTTATCAGACATGGCCAAATTGCTCTCCAAAGTAGCCATATGAATTTACACATCCACCAGCAGTGTATGATAATCTCTATTTTTCCACATCCTCACCAATACTTGGTATTTCAGACTTTTAATTTTCCTATCTGATGGGTAAAATGTACTATCTTATTGTTTTAATTTGCATTTCTCATTTTCTTAGTGAGTATAAGCATTTTTCATACTTGTGTTTAATTTTAAGGGGAAATGCTTATTCACATTTTTGTCCATTTTTCTTCTATGTTTGGCTTTTTCTTTCATTTTAGTTCCATTTTAAAGAAAATATCAGAGGACTGAAAACAAAGAATAATAATTAAAGATTTGCCGTGTCACCTATCACCTATTAAAACATGTCTACTCTAAGACTGTGGAGTAGGTCCATGAATCAAGAGACAGGGCAATGAAACACACAAATTACTTAAAATAGACATTCATCCACATGAGAATATAATACATGATAAGAGCACATTCATTATTCCTCAGATAGTTTGTGTCAGCTGTTTGAGATACCAGTTCCAGTTAGGACCTCACCTTCTATCATGACCCAAAATAAATACCAGAGAAATTAAAGTGGTAATGTGTAATTTTAAAAATAGTTAAAGAAAATATATGTAAAATGTTACGTAAGAATGGCAAAGGAGTATATAAGTGTAAGAATGGAAAATCTCACCTTCTATCATGACTCAAAATAAATACCAAGAGAAATTAAAGTGGTAATGTATAATTTTAAAAATAGTTAAAGAAAATATATGTAAAATTTTTATGTAAGAATGGCAAAGTAGTATGTAAGAATGGAAAATATCACATAGGAAAATATCAATGTATTAGGCTATGTAGAAATTAACTTCTACCTGTCAAAACATTTTACATTAAAAGGTAGCTGAAAAAAAAGACAGCTAAAAAATTGACAATAGTATTTATGTCAGTGTTAGTATCATTAATGCACAAAGAAGTCTTATAAGATAAACATTTAACACCCAGTAGAAGAAAGAGGAAAGGAAAGGACACACATGGTAAAAAGGAGATAGAGGTGACCACCACACATGTAAAAAAGTCAGCCACATTATTACGTAAGCAAAGAAATACAAACAAAAACAAAGTAATATAAAATTTTTTCTTATAAAATTGATGTGGTTTTTTTTTTAATGTGACTGTACAGTTGGAATTGGTACCAAGAGAACATTTTCATACTTTGCTGAAGGGAGTTTAAAATGGTTTAAACTTTCAGGGAATCAATTCTACAGAATATACAAAGAGCCTTGTAATGTTCAAGGTTATTTATCACAGTGTATTTTACAATAATGAAAATATGTGATAAATATAACTACCTGGCAGTGGGAAAAATTATAAAATATATGGTTATATATTAATTTGGGTTGTATATCCATTATATTGATTAAAAATCTTATTTGTAAATAATTACATATAAAAAAAAATTTCCCAGACCAGAAGAAATTCAACCAGAACCTAAAAATTAAACTGTCACGGTGCCTGGGTAGCTTAGTCGGTTAAGCATCCAATTCTTGGTTTGGCTCAGGTCCTGATCTCAGGATCCTGAAATGGAGCCCTGCATCAGACTCTGTACTCAGCATGGAGTATGCCTGAGATTCATTCCCTTCCTCTCCCTCCCCCGTCTACTCCTCCTTGCCCCCTGCGCTTGCTCTCTCCTTTCTCTCTTTCAAATAAATAAATAAATAAATAAATAAATAAATAAAATTTTTAGAGATTAAACTGTCACTGGATGGTAGAATTACAAGTTTTATTTTTTCCCTAGACAATTTTTATATCATTAAGCAATGACCATGTGTTATTTTTATTATCTGAATTTTTTTAATACTAATTATTTGGAAGAGAAAACTTTAGTTTTATTAATGCTACTGAAACTATTTTAGCTTTATCGTGAGTTAATATGTTGCTTTTTAAAGTAGATTTTAACAAACTAAAGAAATGTTAAATGCCATATTTATATATGTATGTATATATGTATATGTGTAAATAGGTAAATAGATACTTATAACACAGTAAAGAAATAGTTAAGAATTTGTTTACGAATATAAATATTGTTTTAATTTTCATGAGACAGTTCTATAGTCAATAATCATACATTTTTCCAATTGTCAGCTATATGGGAAGGTTTTGATATTTTATCAGTCTTGTTCATTAATACTAAGTTAATTTAAAGGTATGATAGGAAAATTAACTTGCCTAAAATATTCCATCCAGAACTGAATTCTCAGGAGACAATCAGTATAAAGTGGGGTTCAAGGCCACAGGTGTTATTTGTGTAGTATTTGTAAGCAAGGCAAGCAGAACCCCTTGCTTTACAAGGAAAGTTTTATAATAGGGAATTTTTATTTAGGAAAGCACATTTCCTAGTATGAAATCCGAGTCTTCCACTTAGAAAAAATGTGCATGTGTATGTACATGAACACAGACACACATATATAAATCTCCTCGAAGATAGTGTGTACTCTTAAGATTGCTGCCATTTTTCTTCGTTTTTAAAAATTTATCAATTTTTGAAATAGATTTCAAACTTTTTAAAATGTAAACTACCGTATACCCTTCTAGATTCACCAACTGTTAGCATTTTGCCACATTTTATTACTCTATAATCTGCATGTTATTGTTAATGTCCTGTTAATTTTGCTGAGTCCTTTGAGAATACACTGAAGTCATCATGACTCTTTACTACTAAATGCTTCAGAGATGTCCTATGAACAAGAACATTCTCTTACATAACCACAGAAGAATTATCAAATGTAGGCAATTTAACATCGATACAATGCTGTTACTGTTCAGATGCAAATTTTACCAATTGTCCTAATAATGACTTTAATAGAACTTTTTTCTTTTTATCCTTGATATAGTCCAGGATTATGCATTGTACTTAGTTGTCATAATGCTTTAGTCTTCTTTAGTCTGAGGCAGTATCTCAGCTTTTTTCTTGAATCTTTCATGATATTAATGTTTTTTTAAAAGTGCAGACATCTATTTTATAGATTGGTTTTCAGTTTGGAATTGTATGTTTCTTTTTCTCGTGGTTAGATTCAGGTTATGTTTTTTTGGCAGGAATACTATATGAGTATTGTTATGTCTTTCTCCGTGCACCTTGTAAGGAGGCAGATAATGTTGCTTTGTCCCATTATTGGGAATGTTAACTTTAGTAACTTGATTACGATGGTGTCTGCCATATTTCTCTACTACAGAGTTGATGTTTTCCCCTTTTACAATTTAATAGGGAATTTGTGGGGAGAGCATTTGAAACTCTGTCAATTATCTGTTCCCCATCAAGCTTTCACTCAATGGTTTTGGGAAATTTTTTTGTTTGTTTTTTAAGTAAACCTTACCCCCAGCACAGGGCTTGAACTCATGACCCTGACATTGAGTCACATGCTCCACTGACTGAGCCAGTCAGGCGCCCAACGGTTTTAACATCTGTTGTACTTGAACCAGTTACTACTGTGATGATGTCAAAATGATAATTTTCTGACTTCTACCTTAATTTTCTTCCTTTTACATTTATTAGCTAGCCTTTCATGGAAAGAGCTTTTTCTTTGCCTTTACTTTTTATTTTCTGTTTATTATTACTATCAGTACAGACTTATGATCTTTTTTTTAATTCAGTGAGTCCATTATTATCCTTTTGCTATATCCCTATTATTTCTTGAGCACATTTTTACTTTCTTGCACCAAAAATATAGCAGACTTACCTTGTATTTTTCCTGTTAGTGTTCTGGTTCCATCACTTCTCCAAAACAGCCCTGGTTTCTTTTAGTAGGAAATAGTTTTTAAATGGCAAATCTTAAAGTCACAATTTTAAAGTGTTAACTTTCCAACAAAAAATTGCTTACAGCATCACAAACTCTGAGTTAGAAATTAATTTCATTTCACCTATGATAATATTCCTACTATGGAGTTCTCAGGTTAACAGGTATGACTTACATTATTGTAGATTGGCTAAATCCTTCAAATTTTACATCTCTTTTTTTCTTTATGTTAAGTCAACAGGCTTCTTTCTATTATTCTTATTAGCTCATTCTATTTTATGCCAGTACCCTAAATAGTAGATAATGTTAGCACATCAAATATATATGTTCATAATGTTGATAAATTACTGATTATCATTGAGTATTTACAGTTTTCAAATTAGTCCAAATTCATACTTAAAGAATAATAAGTTCAGCTGTGGAAGAAATGATAATGACAAAATAGTTTAGGTCTCTTATTTTATATGTTTAATAGTAGTTTTCTTTAGAATAAATATAGATATTTCCTATATTTCTAATTACATACTGTGTTTCCATTAGGTTGTATTTATTCCCAAATAAATGATTGCAATAGAAGTTCTTTAAAATTATAAGAATACTGTCTTCAAGAAATTATGCAAAATTTTTTTGATTATGGTTGTGTAAAATGTATAGATATTTATTGAATAGAAAGGTGTTATCACTAAGAAAGTCTACTCTGGATTTTTAAATTACTTAGAATATCTTATATTCAGTTAACTTTGTTGGAAGGAAAGTATTTGGAAATTTTTGATCCATCTAACCTACAAAGAAGTTACATAACTTTTAAGTAATTTTATATTACTGTGTTATCTTTCATTCAAATTTACTTTCCCTTGTAGAGTTCTTGTTAGGATTTATGCCTGAATTTTTTTCAGTTCACATTGTGCCATCCAGAAAAACAAGGAAAAGGGACTTCAATACAGGACTTATGATAAAGTATCCCTGTTTCCTTCATAGTAGTTGAATCCTATTCATAAAGTTGTTTATGGATTGTATTATATTGAAGCACACACTGCCATAAATGTCACTGGAGGAGAGAGGTATTGTTCAAGATTGGAATTCCAAAATATGTTGGAAACAGCACATTGCTTTCCTTTTTCTTATCTTTTAATATTATTCATGTATTTCAGAAGATTCCATGCCTATGCCTGATGAAGTAAGCATGCTAACAGCAATTGCACTCTTCCTGTGGTCTGCTAGTAGTGAAATAATAGGAGTTCAGTCATTACAGAATGGCTGCATGAACAGATTTAAAAATGCACTGAATTCATGTGACCCATGGGTAAGTTACACTTAAACAGAGAGGTAAACATTCCACTTTATAAGTAAAATTTCAGATTGATTCGTTAAAGTGGGTGATACTTCATATGAAAACCTAAGTATTTGTTATATGGCTTTTATATAGAAAAGCTGGAAAAGATCACTAAGTTTAAGCACTAGGAGACACATATGTGTGTGTGTATTTATACTGGCAAAAATTTCTCCAATATCTAAAATATTTTATTAACTCTGGCTGAGGTTTTGCATGAGTCTATGGCTATATTTTCACTGTTTATTTAATGGCACCAAAAGCATTGAAGAATAAATTTATATTATTACATGCTTTAATGAACCTGCTGGAAGCCAGTTTTTCTAGAAAATGAGTTTTTTTGGCTTCACAATGTCAAAGTCTAAACTAATGATTCCAAAGCCTGCTGCACATCAGAAAAAAAATCAGATTAATAACACGATTCCTAGACTCTGCTGCTGTCTTCCTGAATCATAAATCTGTATTTTGAAAACATTGCCCAAGTACTATGTCCAGCAAGGTCTGGCAACTTCTCTTCTACCAAAGTGCTGAAACAGAAACAGCTTTATTCTAGTGTTTGTCCCATATAGTGATGGACCTTCCTTTTATCCTTTCTTCCTTCCTTCCTTTTTTTTTTTTTTTTTTTTGTTACTATGAAGTCTTTTTAAGCTGAAGTGTGAAGCCAATGAGATTTTACTTTCTAGGCCTGGAAAACTTAAATTAGCATAACCAGTCATTTCCAGAGAATTCAAGTGAATTTGAGTTGTCTAACCAGTATATTTTTATAGCATTGTTTGACATCATTTAGACATTAGCCCTCCTTGCTAAATGTGTTAGATTAAAATGGAAGGGACAATTGTCAAGCAAAGACAAAACTAAAAACATAAATTGGAATTCCTGGTTTATAGCTTCTTCCACACTATAGAAATAAGTGAATTATATAAGTTTGGTAATTTGGCAGTTACCATAGAAAGAATATTTATTTAATTGATTTCTTTTCAGTTAGTTTTTTTAGTTAGCTTATTGGAAGTTTCATTATTCTAACTTTATTTCTATAAATAGAAAATGGTATTAATTCATCCCACAGTTTTTATTTTCATCATGCAGTAGCACATCTTATCAGCATATATTAAGTTGCAATGTGATTGTTCAGCAAATGAGAACTATCACTCGTTAATTAATAAAATTATTTTATTATGTAGGTGCAAGCCAAGTGTTACCAGCTTCTCCTCTCAGTCTTTCAACATTCCAATCGTGCCCTTTCAACTCCGTATATCCATTCCTTGGCTCCAATAGTGGTTGAGAAGCTGAAAGCTGTTGAAAGAAACAGACCAGCCAGTAGCACAGAACTTTTGGCTGTTCAAGAAGGAATCAAAGTTCTGGAAACATTAGTTGCTCTTGGGGAAGAACAGAACAGTAAGTATTTTTATAAAAAAAAATAAAAATGTATAAAAAAAATTTTATTTTATAAAAAAAATTTTTTATAAAAAAGCCAGTAGTCCAAAATGAAGAACTGTATTTCATATATATTTCTCACTTGATATTGGACACAGGCCATTGCAACAATAAGTTTACTAAGGAGTGTTTCTATCTGAAAGTTTAATATTTTGTTCATGCTGCTAACATAATGTATTGAGTTTATTTATTTTCATTTTTTTATGAGCAAGAGGTTAAAAAAATTACTGATGGCCTTTCAACACATCGATTTTTTTTTCCTAGGAATGTACTCTTTAAGAATTAGAAAAAAATGTGGATATTTAATAGGTTTATAAATAATTTATTATGGTCTTCATAATAGTACAGAAGCTTTATAACAAATAGGATCAGATTAGTATTTTTTTAAAGATTTCATTTATTAAATTGACAGAGAGAGAGATCACAAGTAGGCAGAGAGGCAGGCAGAGAGACAATGGGGAAGCAGGCTCCCTGCAGAGCAGAGAGCCTGATGCGGGGCTCGATTCGATCCCAGGACTCTGAGATCACGACCTGAGCCAAAGGCAGAGGCTTTAACCCACTGAGCCACCCAGGCACCCCTGGATCAGATTATCAATACCAAATGTCATTATTAAAATACCTCCAATTTTGAAATTTAAAAATTATTTTTATTTAATGAAAAGCTACCAGATACATCCACTTAATCAGAGATTTCCGGAGCTTAATACCTATTCCTCTTTATTACCTTGATTTCATCATAATCTAAAATGTGTTTTTAAAAAAATGACTTTTAATTGTTGCAGAAAGACTATTCTTTTTAAGCTAGTACCTTATGATTGAACATTGTGTTTCCAAATTTCAAAATCATAAATAACTGAGATGAGTATACTTGTACAGATATCTTTGCACACATTTTTTATTATATCTATCAAATAAATTCCTTAATGTGAAATTACTAGGGGTTGAAAGGAATGTACATTTTTAAGACTTTTAATATATATTGCTAGATTACTCTCCAGATAACAGTTATATCAAATTTTTCTACTCAAGTTTTTTCTTCTTCCCTTGAAAAGATATTTTCAGAAAATTGGAAAGGTAGTAGAGACTTTGAAAAGTTATTCTAAGAGCTTCACTATAAAATAATAATCCAGAGGTGCCGGAGTTGTCTGACTCTTGGTTTTTGGCTCCATTGGTGGTCTCTGGTCCTGAAACTGAACTTTTTTTTTTTTTTTAAGATTTTATTTATTCATTTAACAGAGAGAGAACACAAGCAGGCAGAGAGGCAGACAGAGGCAGAGAGAGGAGCAGGCTCCCCGCCCAGCAAGGAGCCCGATGCGGGACTCGATCCCAATACGCTGGGATCATGACCTGAGCCAAAGGCAGCTGCTTAACCAACTGAGCCACCCAGGCGTCCCCTGAAACTGAACTCTTGAGTCTCGGGTCCTGAGACTGAACTCTGTGCTCTGTACTTGGAGTCTGCTTGTCCCTCTCCCTCCCCCTCCTCTCTTTTCCCCAACACATACACATACACACACACACACACACACACACACACACGCGCGCGCGCGCACACACACGCACACACACGCATGTTTTCTTTCTTAAATAAATAAGTAAATAAATAAATAAATAAATAAAATCTTTTTAAAAAATAATAATCCAGAATTGTGACAGTGGAAGAGGAGATATGCAGAGATAATTATGAAAAAATATTGATCTGATTTGATGAGTGACTAGTTATAGGGAGAAAAAGAGCCGAGCATGACTGTGTTACCTGGAGGAGACATGGGAGCGGTGTCAAAATTGAAAAAGTAAGGAAGAAGGACTATGTGGGTGTTTATAAGTTTAGTTGAAATTAGATATTAATATGATTATTTGGATAGAAATGTTGTGACTGACATCATGGCCCATGTTTGTGGCCATCATGGCCAAAACCAAAGGTAAATTGTGGCCATAACATTACATCATATATGTTCGTTCATTTATTCATTGATTTGATGTTATCAAATGATGAATGCCATCATATCCCATTAACAGGACTCCTTTACCTTTGGTTTTTGCATGCATTCAGCCTTAGATTTATCTGAATTTTTCAAATGCCAATTTTACTATACTTCTTAAAAGTCTTCCTATAATACAAACCATCAGTTATCTCAGTGAAGCAGTTTATTAAAAAGTGAAGAAACCATGATAATGCTTATTGCTGATATATCTCACTAACACTTAAAATTATAATATATAGTTATATAAAATACAGTAATGTAATTCCCAGAAGGTAAATTTTCAGCTTTTAAATTTGTTTTATCACCCAGCTTTCTTCACAGTAGTTACAAATGCTATTTTTTGTTTTTAACTTTATAGTATCCGTTACAGAAGTAGGCAGTGAATGTTTTTTCACATGACCAGAGTTATAAGCTAAAGACATTGGAATTATATTTGAGTCTTAATTCTTGTTCATCATCTTTGTTAAATCCGTTACTCAAAACTTGTCCTATCTTTTTTTGAAACTTCTCTGGGATTTAAGAGAATCTTGCTTCCTATTCTTATACCTAATCATCTCATAACTAAATAGCTGTAATAATTTCCTAACAGATATTCCCCATCAATTTTACCTCTTGTTTGTTTAAGAATTGTGAGTAGTAGGGCACCTGGGTGGCTCAGTCAGTTAAATGTCTGCCTTCAGCTCAGGTCGTGATCTGGGGTCCTGAGATTGAGCCCCATGTTGGGCTCCCTGCTCAGTGGGAGTCTGCTTCTCCCTCTCTCTCTGCCCCTCTCCTCTGTTCATGTTCTCTCTCTGGCATGTCAGCTCTCTCTCTCTCTCAAATAAATAAAATCTTTAAAAAAAAAAAAAAGAATTGTGAGTAGTTTCTTCTTGCATTACTGCGTCGAGTGTAAATATCCTTGCTCAGTTTTCCAAACTTTTATTCTGCTTCCCACTGTGTACCCGCTACCCTGACCGGTCTAATTTTCTCACATGGTTTATTTTAAAATAGTCTTCAATCTATTTTCACTCTCCTCAGGTATGTTTCTTTCCCTCATTTCTTTTTACACAAACATTTAACCTGTATCAGATCTCATTTCTTTAAGAAATGTTGCCCGATTACTCAGCCCACTCTCATCTTTCCCTTCATACAATTTCTTTGGCATTTATAATCAACCTTATTCTATGGCCTTGTGGTTTTAAGATAATCACACTATAAAATCCTAAAGTATTCGTCCACTTTATGAGGCTTTTGAGGAACTCTATCTCAAATGTTCACCGTAGGTTTTTAGCATTTAGTACTCTTAATTGTTTGATGTGCTGGATACTCTTTTCAAGTAGGCAGTAACAGCTTTAGGTAGAGATGAATTATATATTTCCTAAAATTCTAGCACATTTCTAGATACTTGGTGAGTACTTAAATAATTTATATTTTTTCCAATTAGTTAACTGTTAAAACCAAAACCCGATATTGAAAACCTTGTCTGATTTAATATGTACAGTGTACTGAAGATAATTTCATATTTACTTGATAATTCATTATTATATTTTCTATGCAAGTTATTATTATACAGTACTGTTATAATTCTGTGTGAGGGAAATTGAACTAAATGTAGCTAATTGGAGGATTCTTGGTACTTTTTTTTTTTAATTTTATTTATTTATTTGACAGAGAGGAGAGAGATCACAAGTAGGCAGAGAGGCAGGCAGAGAGAGAGGGGGAAGCAGGCTCCCTACTGAGCAGAGAGCCCAATGCGGGGCTCGATCCCAGGACCCTGAGATCATGACCCGAGCCGAAGGCAGAGGCCCTAACCCACTGAGCCACCCAGGCGCCCCGGATTCTTGGTACTTTTAAAATATCAGTTTGCTACCTTCTTTCTTCTGAAACTTTGTCATAGAGAAATATCCAAATGATAAAAACTTCTGAGCGTTTTTCAGGCGAAGGGTGTTTGTTCATTCATTCAACCAATAGTTATTGAGTGCCTCCTATGTGTCGCGTATGTTCTAGTCATGAAATAACCACAAGGATCCCTACTCTTGTTGAGCTTACATTGTAGTGCAAAAACAGAGACAGTGAACCCCTTTCTCCCCCTTGGGTAGATCTGTATCTATTTTATATATAAATATAAAATTTTGTATAGACAAACATTGTGTACATATAGCTATATACATAATTTTATATAGAAGTAAAAATGGATATAACTGTATTAATTTTGGGTGTAGATAAAATAGATGCTGAATTAGGAAGGTGCTATGCAGAAAAAATTACAGCAGGGAAAGAAAATGTTCAGGGCCAGAATGGGATTAGAGTTCTGGAAAGGTCTCATGATTATTATCATTGTCTTTCTTGACGTCAGTGAATGTTGTATTCCACAGTCTGTATCAGATGCTTCCTGCTCCCCTACAGCCCTGGCTACCGTCATTCTATAAAAATTATCAAATTAAAAGTGGAAAAAATTATTATTCTCAATGTTGATTATCAGATACATATGTATATATGATCAAATTTTTTTAAGAAAAATACCAGCTTTAATGAAATTTTTACTCCAGGATGGAATTGTTAATATGGGAAGACAAAGAGACTAGTAAATGGGATTAAACTTCCAAATAAATCTTTACAGGATTAGAATTCATGTCAACCAGATACAGGTTCTTGTTTTTTTTAACACTAAATTCTACATACTTGCTTCTTTTTGAGATCTTTTTCTCTCATTTATTGTGGATTTTACTGTAAGGGGGATGATAAAATGGGAAAGAGTTGTATTTCTATTTTTAAAAGAAGGAAATACCTAGTTTTAGGTAAATAATTGTAAATTGATGCTGTTCAGGTTTCTGTTTCCTACTATATCCTCCCTATTCTGAAATACCCTTGAATACGTCATGATCTTACTCTCAGAATACATTCCACCAGATGACAGTTGTAAAGTACTTACTCCTTTTTACCCTTTCAGCCAGTATTTTTTTACTTTTTTTTTTATAAGTAGGCTCCACGCCCAGCATGGAGCCCAATGGGGGCTTAAACTCATGTCCCTGAGATCAAGACCCAAGCTGGGATCAAGAGTTGGATGCTTGGGGCGCCTGGGTGGCTCAGTGGGTTGAAGCCTCTGCCTTCGGCTCGGGTCGTGATCTCCTGATCTCCGGGTCCTGGAATGGAGCCCCGCGTTGGGCTCTCTGCTCAGCAGGGAGCCTGCTTCCTCCTCTCTGCCTGCCTCTCTGCCTACTTGTGATCTGTGTCCTCTCTGTCAAATAAATAAATAAAGTCTTTAAAAAAAAAAAAAAGAGTTGGATGCTTAACCGACTGAGCCACCCAGGTGTCCCTAGCCAGTATTTTTTTTTAATAAAACAAATTAATAGAAACTAAAATATACAATCTTAACAAACTTGATTTCTAATCCAAACATAGTTTGGCATTAAGTAAATATTTAATATTAATTATGAGTTACTGTTGAAGTCTGAAACAGATTCTATGTGATTATGTTTTATTATGACTGAGACTACTGCAGTAATTGCCTGATTTTAAAATTAAAGTTTATTGTAATTGACAGATTTGTAATGATCCTCAGACTTTATCATTGTTTCTTGCAGGAGTCCAGTTACTTGCCCTTTTAGTTCCCACATTGATCTCTTACCTGCTGGATGAAAATTCTTTTGCCTCAGCAAGCACGGTTTCCAAAGATCTTCATGAGTTTGCACTCCAGAATTTAATGCATATTGGACCTCTATATCCACATGCTTTCAAGACAGTAATGGGAGCGGCTCCTGAGTTGAAAGTACGTTTGGAAACTGCTGTTCGGGCAAGCCAGGCCAGCAAAGCTAAAGCGGCCACCAGGCAGCCGACCCCTGCTGTACATTCTGCACCAACAATTAAGCTAAAAACCAGTTTTTTTTAATTTGGTATTCCATTCATTTTTATTTATATCGTCAACTGGCAACTAATTAGTGATAGCCACTGTATCCTTCCAGGCTATAGGTTCTACTTTATTTGTATATGGGTACTGTACGCTTCTAAGTAGGCTAAGTAAAATAATGCTCATGCCACTTTCTGATTTGGAAGGAGTGATTGTTTCTATCATGGGGTGGATGTGCTCTCATTTTTCTCCTATAATGTTTCTTTATTATTAATTTGGTTTTTAAATACTGAGCCATAGTCTCTTAAATTTAAGTGCTAAAAACTTTGTATCATGTTGGGCAGCCTATTGGTATTGTCAGAAAAAAAAAGGTCAATATTCAACATCTGTCATGAAAAAATTTAAATGAAAAACAAGCAGAATTTAGATTTTGAAGTAACTCAAATAATGGAAAATGTTTCATTGTGTATATAATATGAATAAAGTCACATTTTCTTAGCATTTCTCAGAATGTCCTTACCTTTCTGATAGATCTTTTTACTTCCATATTAGATTAGTGAATTATGCCTGTGTGTATTTTAGTTGTTAGCTGAATTAAAACTCTCATTGAAAGATCCATTAAAATGTTTCAAATGTGGAATAATGTTCTGCTTTTTTTTTTGGATGGCTAAAATTTGGCCTTGGTTATGTTTTATAATTACAGTACAGAGCACTGAGTCCTGACTGTGATGGTTAGTTTCGTTCATCAAATATTTATTGAGTGCCTACTGTGTATGAAGCATCAAGCTAAGTGCTGCAGGGCATACAAAAATGAATTCATCATAATTATGATAATGCCAATCTTTTGTGCAATGGGGATTTTACCCCATCCAATAGATAATTGATGAGATGAGCATTTGTCACAGTGTTGAGCAAACTTTAAACACCAAGTTTCACCAGTGTTACCTAGACTGTAGTACCAACAGCAATAGCAAGTACCAAGAGTACTTTCTGAATGTTCCAGATGCATACCTGTTTATCATCTGCTGCCGCCTACTCTCTCTCATGCCCTCGCCAGCTGGCAGCTCCCATCCCCTCGCCGGTCTTCCTTGTTCAGTCTTTAAAGCTTAGAGAGGTACTTTCTTTCACCTATTGTCTCACTTTCCTTTATATCTACAGGGTTGTTTTTTTATTTCTGAGTTGCTTTCCCAAATTTATTCTCCTTATTTTGGGGGAGGTTTTTTGGTAACAGTTGTATTAAGATGTAATTCAGACATATAATTCACCCATTTAAAATGTACATTTCAGTGGTGTTTAGTTTACTCACAGGGTAGTGCGCCATGACTATAATCAATTATGAACATTTTGATTACTCCCAAAAGAAACCTCATAGGGTGCTCCGTCCGTTGAGCACCTGACTCTTGGCTTCAGCGCAGCTCATGATCTCAGTGGCATGAGATTGAGCCTCAAGTTGGGCTCCCTGCTCAGTGGGGAGTCGGCTTGAGATTCTTTCCTTCTCCTTCTTTCTCTGCCCCTCCCCCAGCTTGCACACACACTCTCTCTCTTTCTAAAATAAATAAATCTTAGAAGAGAAAGAAAGAAACCTCACACCCTTTAGCGATCACCCCATAACCTTTCCATTTCTCCCAAGCCTTTCACTACCATGGATCTACTTTCTGTCTCCTTCAATTCTTCAAATACAAACATCTAATATAAATGAAATCAGAGAATATGTGGTCTTTTGTGACTGGCTTCTTGACTTAATGGTTTGTTTTTTTTTTTGTCTGTTTGTTTTTTTAAATTTGTTTGGTGTTTTTTTAGGCTTCAAAAACCTTTATTGGAGGATAAGCCTAGTTCTAATGGGAAAGGCCCACCTCTGAAAAAGGAGTTGTGGGTATATAAGCTGGTCTGATGGACATTCATGACTTGTACATCCATGGCTCAGAATAAAGACCCTCAAACACAAATGAGTCTAAAGCCATTACAACCCCAAATTATGTGATTCACTTACATGTGCTTATCTTAGCTCTTAAAATATGATCTATGTAAAAAAGAGCTGCACCTTCCTCATGATTAACAGAAGCACATGGCCATTAAAAGGGAGGGGGAAGCCAAAAAAAAAAAAAAGGCAATTTAAATAGAGTATAAGGTTCTCCTCTCCACACTATTCAATAAACATATATCCAGAAGGAGAATGAAATAGAATCAATGCCCAGGTACCTTTCTAAGAGGCAAATGTAATTTGGAACTTTTTAGCATAATACATCTCAACTTCTCTGGCTACACACGAAGCCAGGACGCCCTACGTGAGACGCAAAGGGGTTGTGCCCACCACAGTTTGCCCCTGCTTCTCTGCAAGACGCAGCTCCACTATAGTCTGCATCACGCCACTTAGGCAAAGAGTGCCTCGCAGCAACCCTCCTGCCTCATTAACACCAATCTCTGGCCCTCACGGACTCGGTGTTTTGTTTGTGTTCTTGTTTGTTTGTTTCAATAAAAAAACATCTGAAGAGGTGGCAAATGGTTGCAGCTGCCATCAGGTCACAGCAATTTCAAAAGCTAAAAAAGCTCTCCATCCGCTGGTCTAGTCTGCTCCCATGTTATACTTCTGTCACCATAAGGGGGAAATGGTGGACAAGTTCTTTGCACCCGGGCCTTGCCAAAGTCAATAAATAAGAGAGCTTGTCAAAGGCAGAACCTCCTCCAGCTGCAAATTTTTGTTTGGGAAAAGGAGCGAGGCATGTGTACAAGAAAGAGGTAGGAAGGAGTCCCTTTGTCAAGGGTTTGGTGCCAGCAGCCCGGGACCTACTAAAACCCAGACAGAAAAGGAAGTGAAGACACCAAAAAAATGGTCAGTTCTGAAATCTGCACGGTTGACATTTGTTCTTTGTAGCAGTAAGGCCTTGAATGAGAATCACGAAACTTGAGGAGCATGTTTTCTTCTTCAGGATTTAAAAAATTCTGTCCTCTACCGGAAGACTACATTCAGTGTGGGTCAGGTCTAACGGCATTGGCTAGAACTTGGTTGTTAAGCACACCCAGCACCGGGAGGAAACTTCGTCTGAGCAGAGTGGCTGGTGGGCAGGCCAGAAGCCTCTCCTCATTGGTCCCCAAGCTGAAAGTCCTGTCCCCAGTTGTGCCTCCCACCTCCACCGTTTCAGATCAGCAGCTCGCCACATGCTAGCGGGGGGCACCCCAAATCCTGACAGCCCTCCTTTCCTGCTGGGCAGCCAGCAGTACAAAACCAGGTGTGGATAGAAAATGTCTTCGTCCCAAGTCACTGAGTATCCGAACATGAGGAGGAAATAAAGATGTCCAATAAGATTTCCAATGAGCTCATTGATTACTGAGCCTCCCAGGATATAGTTGAGTCTGAGGATAACCATGGTAAATAACAGGCCGTAACTTGTGTTCCAAACCAGAACGATACAGTCATGTCTCTGTTCAGCTGGGCCCCAACATAAAGTACTGACAGGATCAGAGGAATCATCAGCAACTGCATGTTCGTTGCTAAACCAGTCATCATGATGCAAATACAGTCAAAGAGGAGCGTGAGTAAATTGTCGGCTGGCCTCCCATCAAAAGCTCCTGTTTTAAGTTGTGTAAAGTACAGATATAAGAAAGAGAAAATGACCAAATAAATCTAATTCCTGGACAAACAGAGAAATACAAGGTGGCGGTGATTGCCCTCCAAATCTGGAAGCGACAGAGGAAGGCTTCTTCAGGCCAAAGGAAGAAGGAGGCGGGCTGATGAGACCGGGTTTGCCAACAAGGGCACTGCGACAGTGGTGACCAACCAATAGGGCACAGTGGCCAGGATGCTCCCGAAGCGGTCCCCTATGTGGGACATCTTCACCTTTTAAGAGGCTAGGATGTGCACAGCCGCCCAGCTCCCCATCCCTGACCCCTCACTACACCATCCCCTCTGTTAGCGGAAGGTGTAGAGGAGTAAGCAACCCAAGCTCAGGAGCAGAAGGCAGAGATCCCCAGATGTGCGCCACCCTTGACTTAAGGTTTTTAAGCTTCATCTGAGTGGTAGCATAGGTTAGTACTTCCTCCCTTTCTGTGGCTGGATAATACTCCACTGTGTGTGTACCACATTTTGCTTATCTACTCACCAGTGGATGGACACTTGGGTTGTTTCCACCTTTTGCCTATTAGAAATAGTACAGCTGTGAACAACTGTGCAAGTTTTGGGTGGACATATGTTTTCATTGCTCTTGGATATACACCTAGGAGTGGAACTGCTGACTCAATGATAACTCCAGCTTTTTAAAGAACTGCCAGATGGTCCTTCAATTGCTTGTTTCTTGTTTCTTGCACATTAAACCCCTTTTCACCCACCTATTTATGAAGTAAAAAGTTTATTTCTGCCTTGGCTATTTCCTGCTATCCCAGACTTCTTTTATCATTTCCCACCTTGAGATAGACTGCATCATGCATTAGCAATGATTCTCTTTTTTTTCTCCCTCACTCCCTCAGTTCCTTCCTTCCTCCCTTCCTCCCTTCCTTCCTCCCTCCCTTCCTTCCTCCCTCCCTCCCCTCCTCCCTCCCTCCCTCCCTTCTTTCCTTCTTTCCGTCCTTCCTTCCTTCCCTCTCCCCAGGACTACTTTGTACTTTCTCTAAACTCTTCTGAGCCACTGACAACCCAACTTCTAGTTTTCTATGGTAATATTTATAAAAGAATCTGTTTGAAGAATTATATATATGAATTTGTCTTACTGCCCAATCCTTGAGATTCTTCTCAACCCAAATAATCATATTTATTTGATTCTGAATATCCAGTATCAGGAAGCTAAAAGGAGAAGCATCATGACAGCTAACGGATTCTTTCTGAAGCATAATCTGAGCAGTTTTAACATTAAATAAAGTATTTTCTATTTACTTTCCAGGTTCTTAATATTGTCCATTTGAATTCTGAATTTAATTAGAGAAAACTAAACTTTGAAGTCAGATTTCTTTTTTCCAAATAGGTTCTTCTATCAATTAGGGATAGAACTTCAGAAAACCTAACCTTTTGGGGGCTTGAGTTTCCTCATCTATAAAATTAGAAGAAAACTTACTAGGTATTCTATGATCTTTTGCAAATCTACATAGTACATGACTGTGGATTTATCCTGCTTATTTTTATTTATTTATTTAATTTATTTTGAGTATTAGCCCATCATATTATTTAGTCCGATTAATAGTTTTTACATGTATATAAAATAGCTATTCTAGTAGGACAGCATAAAATACAGTAAATCCGGAGAGCAGTTAAAATATTGCAGATTATCATGATCAAGAAAAGCTGCCCTTTCTGCTGTGTATCAGGCACTGTGCTAGACACTTTATATCCATTCGTACTATATCCAAACAATGCTGACTGAGGTCTGCAATTAGTCCAATTTTTAAAACACATTTAATTATATGAATCACTACGCCTCACATTTTCTTCATTCTTAATTGGAATTTTTAGGTTGTTGCCAGAAATGGCTAGAGTACAGCTATAAATAAATTTCTTACCTTAATGCTTTCCATCACATGGATTATTTTAAAAACCTAATTTAATCATTACAAACCTATTTCTACTTCTAAATTAATAATAATTATTATGGAATATAATTAAATAATTATGAAATTATTCTTTATGGGCTTTACAAAATTTTACTTAAAAATTCCTTGTCTTAATCATAATTTCTTAATCGTAAGAAAAATTATCCTAGGCTAAGTTTTTGGTTCTGTCGCTAAACAAATATGTGAGAACCATGCATGCACAAGTGACCAGTACAACTGTTTTATCTTTTCTTTCAGGAGAATTTTTCACAGCCTTCATCCCCTATTCACAATTCTCAATCTCTTGGAATGCATGGGTTTCCATTCAGACATTGTTTCTCTTGTACACATATACCCCGTTTGCTCTTTTCCCCCTTGACTCTCAATGTAAGTCAAAAGAATCCAAGATTCATTGTTCATGCACCACACCTAGTGCTCCATGCAAAAATAATATAACACTTATTTTTTATTTTATTTGTTTAAGATTTTTTATTCATTTGACAGAGAGAGAGAGAGAGAGAGAGAGAGATCAGAAGCAGGCAAAGAGGCAGGCAGAAAGAAAGGGGAAGCAGGCTCCCTGCGGAGCAGAGAACCCCATGCGGGGCGCTATCCCAGGACCTTGGGATCATGACCTGAGCCGAAGGCAGAGGCCTCAACCCACTGAGCCACCCAGGCACCCCAATATAAAATTTTAAAAAATTGAAAAAAAAAAGAATCCATGAAAATTTAAGTAAATTTGTTTCGCTTTTCCAGCTTTTAGCTTCAATTGTTCTTTCTTTTTTAAAATCTTTTCCTTCATTCCAACTTATTTCCATTTGTATAGGAAAATACCTCTTATTTGTGAAAAAGAAAAAAAAAAGGCATGACTTTAATCTTATCCAATGAGCATAAAGGTAGAGTCGGAGGAGAAAGGAAAATCACTTTCTACATTATTATAAATCAATTTTAATTATAAAATTTGCATTCATTAAATTTTTGGGGAAGTTATCACATTCTCTACACAGACCAAATTACTGTTGATATTTTAGTCTAGTTCCTTCCACATTTGCAATCATCCTGGGGTAGAATGTTGTATCCTGCTTCTGCCCACTTATCTTATAAGCATTTTCCCATAGAATTGCTCTAATAATAGTATGGGATAGATTTAGTAACCATCATGTTTTGATCACTACTTAATGTGGATATACCACTATTGACTTAGCCATCACCCTTTGCAGGAGGTACTTGATTTCTAGAGTTTACATTTTCATAAATAATGCTACATTGACTTTAAAAAAATGAAACTTTGTAGATTATTTCCTTGGAATAGATTCCTTTTCAAGAGGGTTATAAAAAATATGACAGATTTTAAATTTTAAGACACATGGCTGAATTTTAGAGAGTGATGCTTTTTGAACTAACAGATGTGAAAATGAAACTGGGTCATTGTTTTCCAAATTCCAAGAAAATACCTGAAAATGTCATTAAATCACAAATATTTGGGTATACCTAAACATTTTTTATAAAGGGCATTCTAGCTGAATATACATCATTATGAAGTTAGTTTAAATCATCATGAGGCTTAATAGAGTTTGGCTGCTTTTAGTAAAAATACACTAGTTAAAAGAAAGAAGGTGATATACACATTGAAAGACCCAGTGTGTATGTGTGAGGCCAGGGCTCAGGGCTGGACGATTAGCTTCCGATGCCACATATCAAGAGCAATGACAGACTGGTGTGTATCCAAGCCAGGAGATGAAGAGGAACTGAGAATAAAGAAGGGCAGCCTGGTCATTCATTTTCAGATGGGTAGACCAGATAGCTGATTGCACCAGCAGGTCAATGTCTCAAGTTAGTGGTCTGCAATCGAATGTAAAATGAGAATTTCCCAAGAGAGTTGTTAAAAATGATTGCCTAATGATAGTGCATTCCTTGACGCTGGACAAGGAGAACTTGAATTCTTGTTTGTCAAAGATTTTGCGGTAAGATTGTCTAATGCTGTCTCATTCGTTGGACATTTACATATGAAACACCTATATGCCAGGCACTGGGAATAAAATAATGAACAGCCAAGCAAAGAATCTGCCATGATATATTTACACTTTACCTGAGTAGAGATATAAAATAGTCACAGGTTGTGATAAATAGTTGGAGGGAATGTATGAAGTATGGTTTGATAAAGAATAATCAGGGATTTCTTTTTTTTTAAGTTTTAAAAAATTTATTTAAGTATTCTCTACATCCCATGGGGAACTCGAGCTCTGGACCCCAAAATCAAGAGTCCCATGCCCCTCTGACCAAGCTAGCTGGGTGCGCCAAGGCAGGGATTTCTACATAGGATAGATCTACATAGACTCTCCTCTGCTCTTCACCTACCATTGGTTGTCTCAGAGATTCCTCACACTCAATTTAAAATCGGATTCTTCACCTCCTTATCTAAAAACGAAGCTCTCAACACTCACGATCTCCCAATAAATAGCACAACTATTTTATCCTGTTGTGTAAGACATAAATCTTGGTATCCTCCTTGACAGTTCCCACCCTCTCCCTCACCGTGCTTAGTTCATCACCAAGTTTCCTAAATATCTTGTCAAATCGTTATTGCCATCACCACCCTAGTCCAGATCACCACATCTGGTTGCACTGCAGCAAAGTGGCGGGTGTGGACCGTAGGGTCAATTTTCCTGCGTTGGAATCTGGCTCCATTATTTACAAGCTGTGTAACCTTTGGGAAGTCACTCTTCCTCTCTGTGCCTCAGTTTCCACATTTGTGAAATGAAAATAACCATATCTATTTTATAGAGTAGCTGTGGATGAAATAAACTGATACTTGCAAACGACCTTCAAATAGTGCCTGATCCTTAGAAAACAATTTAGAAATGTTAGTTAATATTGTATTTTCCACACAGAAACTGAAATGATCTTTATAAATTTGAATATCAGCTGATACCCTGCTGGAAACTCTCCAGTAGCTTACCTTAGAAAAAGACCCAATACCTTAAGGTGGCCTGTGAGTCCCTGCATAATCTGCCCGTGCCTTCTTCATCTCCTCATGCAGCTTCTATGGCCATATGTAGTGTCCCTTTCTGTCCTATGAAAATAATGTTAGGAGTGCCTGGGTGGCTCGGTCAGTTAAGTGCCCCACTCTTGATCTCAGGATTGTGGGATAGAGCCCTACTTTGAGCTCCACATTAGGCTCTATGCTCAGCGTGGAGTCTGCTTATCCTTCTCCTTTTGCTCCTCTCCCTGGTCACTCTCTCTCTCTCTCTAACGAATAAATAAAATCCTTTAAAAAAAAAAAAAAAGAATGTTAGTACTTACTTACCTCTTAAGGACATTGTAAGGATCAAGTTAATGCATACAAAATGCATTAATTTTTTTAGTAAATGCTCAGTAAGTACCAGGTACAAAACAATAATTGTTATTACTTTCCTCTTGCTCTTTATATCAGGTATATTGGACTTCTTTCAAATGCACTATGGACTTTTCTTCCGCAGGTGTTTGAATTTTGCTTAAAAAGCTTCATTTCACCTTCTGCTAACTAATGTATATTCTTCTTTCATGTTTTAAGCTGGTACATTCTCTCATAAAAGTGTTGCAGCATTTATTTGGTTATTGCCATATCCTAAAAATGGTGTTATTGAAATTATTTAAATGATCTTTTCCTCCAGTAACAAAAATATGTGTATTGGCCCCTTAAGCTTGAAAATAATCAGCTTACAGGTTATAATGTTACACATTATGATTTCATGTGAAAGTGTGTATGAGCTGGTTCAAACCACTCCTCCTCTTGTTACTTCATGTCCTGCAGCTGGGGGGAAATCTGGGAAAGGAGATAACATAGATAATGGTAGACTTTTCCATTACAGAGAACAACAGCAAGTGCTAAAATTAATATGTACTGAACAGCAGTATCATACTGAGGGCCTGTAGGGAAGAGGGAGAGAGCTATACTACATGCAAAACACATCAAATCTTGTTTGGAAAAAGTTAAGAAAAGAGGGGGTCTCCAAAACCTAAAACATAAATGTTTTGGACCTCTTTTTTTTTTTTTTTAAGATTTTATTTATCTGACAGAGAGAGACACACAGCAAGAGAGGGAACACAAGCAGAGGGAGTGGGAGAGGGAGAAGGAGGCTTCCCGCCGAGCAGGGAGCCCAATGCAGGGTTCTATCCCAGGACCCTGAGATCACGACCCAAGCCAAAGGCAAACACCTAATGACTGAGCCACCCAGGCATCCCTGTATTGGACCTCTTTAACCTCATTCATCTTTCTTGTTTTTCTGGCTCAATACCCAGATTTTTCTCTGTCATGTCTGAAAATAATAATAATAATAATAATGTACCACATTTGAATTCTTTTGAGAACTGACTTAGTTTACATTTAAGGGCAATCAGATAGGATTTTTATGGGGGTGGGGGAGATGCTGTTCTGAGCAATTCAAGTTTACATGAAGATTGGATGTCTTCTTCTGAGCAAAAGTTCCACCTAGAAACCAGCACATCTCTGTTGCATGGTTGGCAGGAAGAGCCAGCTTCTAAGAATGTTCTCTCCTTACCCCAAGTCCCACAATGGTTATTTTTATGCAATGAAGATACACGAATTGTTTGAAACTCCATTTCTGCCTTAGAAATGGGGACACCGTAGTTATTAAAGAAAAGCAGAGAAGGAAGACAAGAACCTGTAGAATAGAGCTTCTATTCACTGGAAATGTTAAAAGAGAAAAGGATAGAGAGGCAAGGGATGGAGTTGATGGGGAGAAAGAAAAAGCACGCGTTCAAAAACCCATTGATAGTCGCTTAGAGGAATAGAACCTTAAGTTGGTCACCATCAATATTCTAAGGGAAGTCTTGCTACAGCTTCCCTAGTTGTATTGTCATTTTAGTCTCCTGCAGTGTTACCTAGATAGATAGTGAAAACAATCCTGATTTTAGATTTTAAGTATCTCTTCCTCCATATATCAGTCACTACAAAATTAAAATTAATTTTAATTTCAAAATGAAATCTTATTTAATTAATAGTTGAATTTATTAAAATGTGCTAGTTAAATAAAAGGAACTTTCATTTTGTTTGTTTGTTTGCTTGTTTAAGGTTTTACTTATTTATTCGACAGAGCCCCATGTAGGACTTCATCCCAGGACCCTGGGATCATGATCTGAGCCAAAGACAGACGCTTAAGGGACTGAGCGATCCAAGTGTCCCAGAAATTTCATTTTAAAATGAAAACTAAGCAATTCTCTAATTTCAACCACATTCTTCCAAAAGAAAATAATAGTAATAATAATAAGTAGTAATAGAGACGATTTTCCCATCCCATCATGTGACTGTGATGTAGATTTAATTCTTGGACTCCAAGAACATTTTCAAATTATGGAATTCCTTCATTTCTCAATTTGTTATTGGCTGTTTTCCCAACCCAGTCATTATCAGACTTCAAATCTAGGGAAGAAGTTTGGAGGCTGAGGAAATATAGAAGCAGGGGAGGCAGCGAGGAGAAGTGAGGGCAACTGGGGTGGGCAGAGAGTACAGAGGCTGATAAACAGTGGGCTATTGCATGTATCTGTTCCCCAAAGTTCTCTTAATGCCAGAGGAGGCCTATC
The DNA here is from genome assembly GCA_028533885.1 of Nasua narica. Classification (NCBI taxonomy): domain Eukaryota; kingdom Metazoa; phylum Chordata; class Mammalia; order Carnivora; family Procyonidae; genus Nasua; species Nasua narica. The sequence continues at coordinate 25,937,199 of CM052811.1, read as the reverse complement.
TCCACTCAGGTCTTCCACTCCCTGTTCTCTCCCCAGAATTCTGAAAAGAGCCATGAAGTTCAATTTAAAGACTTCTTGGAGCAGTTAAAAAGTTAGAGACCCGGGGCGCCGGCGTGGCTCAGTGGGTTGGAGCCTCTGCCTTCGGTTCAGGTCATAATCTCAGGGTCCTGGGATCGAGCCCCATATCGGGCTCTCTGCTTAGCGGGGAGCCTGCTTCCCCCTCTCTCTCTGCCTGCCTCTCTGCCTACTTGTGATCTCTCTCTGTCAAATAAATAGGTAAAATCTTTAAAAAAAAAGTTAGAGACCCATATAACTAGTCGTTTTGAAGAGGTTTTTATTTTTTCAATTAAAAAAAATTAAAGTAAACTATACACCCTACATGGGGCTCGAATTCAAGACTCCAAAGGTCAAGCGCCTCAAGAGTCACATGTTCTGAGCCAGCCAGGGAACCCAAGACAGGTGCTTTGGTTTTTGTTTTGTTTGGTTTTGTTTAAATATCCACTCATTTTAATGAAAAATACAAAACGAAAAAGTGAGAGAGAGAGAGAGAGAGAGAGAGCGCAAGCAGATGACTTGTCATTTTGTGGAACTATAATCCCCTTCCCACATAACACACTCAGAGAAACCAAAAAAGAGCAAACACTCCAATTATCTAAAAAACGGTTTACCATTTCACTATTCTTCACTTTAAGCTAGTTATACCGACACATAAAACAACGTTTAGACATGTTGTAGACCTTCCAAGCTGCTGTCTGTGCTCGGAAAGGAAACTATTTTTTGTGTCACAGGTTTTATTAATTATAAAATGAAACGATTAGGAAATCAGCAACACCTTAAGGTCTGAAGCTTAATGGCAAGGTATAGACATTAATTTTTTTAAAGATTATTTTAACTATGCGGAATTAAAGTTCTAAACAGGGGATGGGGATGAGAAAAAGGAACAAGTATTGGGCCCCCAGTTTTTATGATCCTTCCTTGTTACTCAGTCAGTCTTGTGAACTCTGTTACAATAATAGCTATCATTATTTTGTTTATGCTATATGTCAAGCACTATGCTAGAGGACTTAACATTTTTCTCTCATCAGATCTTTTTTTTTTAAGATTTTATTTACTTGAAAGAGAGAAAACACACACACACACACACACACACACACACACACACACACACGAGCAGTGGGGGAATGGGCAGAGGGAGAAGCAGACTCCCCATTGAGCAGGAAGCCTGATGATGGGGTCTGGATCCCAGGACCCCAGGATCATGACCTGATCCAAAGGCAGATGCTTAACCGACTGAGCCACCCGGGCACCCCTTTCTCATCTAATCTTCATGGTAACTTTATAAGGTAAATATCATTCTTATATTAAAAATGACACTTAAAAAAAAAAAAAAAAAAGGGTGCCTGGGTGGCTCATTTGGTTGAGCAACTGCCTTCGGCTCGGGTCATGATCCCGGAGTCCCGAAATCGAGTCCCATATCGGACTCCCGGCTCTGCGGGAAGTCTGCTTCTCCCTCTGGCCTTCTCCCCTCTCATTCTCAGTCTCTCGCTCTGTAATAAATAAATAAAAAATCTTAAAAAAAAATGACAGAATTATGACTAAAAAACTTTAAATTATTTGTTCAAGATGTCTAGATTTGGATAATTGTAGAGTGAGGAATAAAATTGAGGTTCTTCTTTCCCAAGATTGCTCTGGCTATTTGGGGTCTTTTATTGTTCTATACAAATTTTAGGGTTGTTTGTTCTGTTTCTGTGAAAAGTGCCTTTAGAATTTTGATAGCGATTGCATTGAATCTGTGGATTGCTTTGGGTAGTATGGACATTTAACAATATTAATTCTTCTAATCCCTAAGCATGGAATAGCCTTCCATTTATTTATGTCTTCTTCAATTTCTTAATATCTGGTAGTTTTCAGTATTCAGGTCTTTTACCTCATTGGTCAAATTTATTCCTAGGTATTTTATTCTTTTTGATGCAGTTGTAACTGGGATTGTTTTCATAATGTCTCTTTCTGATAGTTCATAATTAGTGTATACAAATGCAACATATTTTTGGATATTGATTTTGTATCCTGAAACTTTACTGGATTCATTTATTCTAATTTTTTTTGACGGAGTATTTAGGGTTTTCTATAAATATAATGTCATGAAATCTGCAAATAGTGACAGTTTTACCTCTTCCTTTCCAATTTGGATGCCTTTTATTTCTCTTTCTTGCCTAAAGGTCCTGTTTAGGACTTCTAGTACTATGTTGAATAAAAGTGGTAAGAATAGGCATCCATGTCTTGCTCCTGATCTTACAGGAAAAGTTTTCAGTTTTTCACCATTGAGTATAATGTCAGTTGTTGTCTTGTCATAGATGGCCTTTATTATGTTGAGGTACATTCCCTCTGTATCTGCCTTGTTGAGTGTTGTTGTTTTTTAAATCATACATGGATGTTGAATTTTGTCAGATTTTGTTAACATGGTATATCACATTTATTGATTTACCGATGTTGAACTACCCTTGCATCCCTGGAATAAATTTCACATAACCAGGGTGTATGATCCTTTCAGTGTATTGTTCAATTAGGTTTGCTAATATTTTGTCAATGATTTTTGCATCTGTATTCATTAGGGATATTGGCCTATTTTTTTTTTTTTTTTTTTTGGCAAACTTCTCTGGTTTTGGTATCAGGGTAATGCTGGCCCCATAAAATGAGTTTGGAAGATTTCCCTCCTCTTCTATTTTTTGGAAGACTTTGAGAGGGATTGGTATTAATCTTTCTTTGAATGTTTGATAGACATCACCAGTGAAGCCATCTGGTCCTAGATTTTTGTTTGTTGGGATGTTTTTGATTACTGCTTCTCCTTACTAGTGATCAGTTTGTTCAGATTTTCTGTTTCTTCATGATTCAGTCTTGATAGGTTGTATATTTCTAGGAATTTATCCATTTCTTCTAGATTGTCCAATTTGTTAATGTATAACTGTTTATAGCAGTCTTTTATGAGCCTTTGTACTTCTGTGATATCAGTTGTAATATCTCCACTTTCATTTCTGATTTTATTTATTTGAGTCCTCTTTCTTTCTTGGTAGTCTAGCTAAAGGACTTATGGGTTCTTAAATAGCTACCATTAAATTTAATTACATTTTATTGTGTGTTATGAATTTATTTCAGGGAATTATCAGACTTATCTTCTATTAGAGAGAGAGAGAAGAAAAAAAAACAAACTCTTTTAAGATTCACAACTTGTAGGAGTACTTAAATCTCTCAGATGAAAAAACATGCCATTGTGGCATTATCTTCCTTTCGGTATTCTGGTAGTTCTGATAAGTAAGAAAGGAAGCAACATGTTAATGGAAAGATCAATGAACTAGCATTTGGGAATTCTGGTTTCTAGTTTTGCCTATGCCATCTACTCAAAGCCTCATTGTAGACAAGTCTCCACTTCTTTGGACTTAAGTTTCTTGAGCTGTAAAATGAGAAGACTGGGCAGTGTCTCAAAGGACACTTACAGCCAAACTAATTTATGACACAGGGAATTTGGCCAAGTCTGGATCAAACTTTTATTATAATAAGGAATGAATTCATGAAGAAGAAACATTCAATAAGTGAGAAAAGAGAGCTTGCCATCTTTATTTGCAACCCCGGCAGTTGCAGTGTGTTTCCTGTCCTTTCCACAAGTAGCCATGGGAAGGGAGGGGTTGGTGGGGGGAGGATAGGAACAGGATGTCCTTCCCTGACTTGTCAATAACCAGCCTAAATCTTTAAATTTTTTCGCGGCCATCAGGTCTGAATTTCCAGAAGTCCATCCCACAAAAGAATTATTAATAACTTGTTATGAGGACAAGATAAGTGCTTCATTTTCATTTGTTAAATTTTTTCACGTGCCTTCCTTTCATTTTTGTTTGTAGTGTGAATTTATTGTGGCATAATTTCAGGGACTTCGAAGGATAATATTTACAGAGAAACACTTGAAAGGACTTTCTTGTGCCTTTGGTAGGCTAATATTGCTGTGAGTTTGCAGGTGAACTGCAACAGCAACTGGAACCAGGACAGGTGAAAAGGGAGAAGTACCTGGATACCTAAGACAGTTCTAGGGAAGAGAAAGGGACTTTGTTCTTTCAGGCAGTGTTGATTTAAGGCTCTGTGAGAATTGATTATATACTTTCCAATCTCCCTTTGATGACAGGAACTGTGTCATTTATCTTTATATCCCCAGCGACAGAAATAACTGACAATCAAATAATTGTTGAGTTGAACTGAGTAAAAACTACGCGGGAAAGGGTACGAAAAAGGAGACTGAAATAGTAGCCTTGGATATCTGAAACTTCACAAGATTTGGATCTTCTGCAAGATTGACTGCAAGAGAAAGGGACTTTAGGCGTAGAGGTGTTTCAGAAGAGGTGCCAACAACCCAGAATTTGGAAGCCGAAGGGGGACTAGTTTAGGAGAGGTGATCAGAGTTCCTTATCGGTGAAAACTGATCAGGCAACAGGTTTGAACCCCCAAGTGAAAAAGAAAGGGAAGAGAGACAGCGATAAGCAGATTGCCAAAACTGAGGAGTGTCTGTGGCCGGAGAAACACTGAAGTTGGAGCCAAAGGGAGAGGGTTGAGTTCCAACTAGCTGGAGGATCCCCGTCCCGGAGCCTAACCCCCGAACTTGGCTTTGAGCTTGTTTCTTAACAGAAGTACCAGGAAGCCCTGAAAGATGTGCAGCTCGGGCTGGTATCTTGGCGCGACATCTTCCGCGTGTGTGTGTGTGTGTGTGTGTGCGCGCGCGCGCGCGCGCCTGTGTGTGTGCAACAGGGAGCGCCGCCCGAGAACTTCCGTGTGCGAGAGGGACTGGCGCACAGCCCGCCTGCGCCCGCTGGGCGGGTAAGGAAACCCGCGCTCCCAGCCCAGTCGGCCCCCACCGCCTCAGGCACTGGCGGGCAGGGGCGGGCCAGGGGGCGGGGTTGCGGCCGCGCCTGAGCAGCTGGCAGCCCCACAGGCCGCTGCGGCCGCGCTCGTCAACGCCACGCCCCGCGACTACATTTCCCAGCAAGCTCCGGGCCGACCGCGCGCCGCAGTTGACCCATTTCCCGGCCCGTCCCGGGCTCGGCCGGCCCCCGCGCCCAGGCGGCTGCTCCCTGCTGACTGGGGTGTGGGCGGGGAGCGGCGGAGGCAGGAGGAGGCGCTGCTGGTCGCCGCGGTTGCCTCCGCTGCTGGGCGCCTGGGCAGCTCCCGGGGTTTCTGCGGCCGCCATGGACGAGCAGGCGGGTCCCGGCGTCTTCTTCGGCAACAACCACCCGGGCGCCGGCGGTGCCAAGGGTCTCGGGCCTCTGGCGGAGGCTGCCGCGGCCGGCGACGGGGCGGCTGCGGCGGGGGCGGCGCGAGCCCAATACAGCCTCCCTGGGATCCTGCACTTCCTGCAGCATGAGTGGGCCCGCTTCGAGGTTGAAAGAGCCCAGTGGGAGGTGGAGCGGGCGGAGCTGCAGGTAAAGACCCTCCCGGCCGGGCCCTTTTCATCCCGCCTCTTCGCTCCCTTCCGCCCCGCCCAGGACCCTTCCCCCTCCCCACCCTTCAGCCCCCGCTCGTCCCCTCCCCGTTAGCTCCCCCCAGCGCACCCAGAACCGCGTCCCTTTACCCCCTTCACCTTTGCCTTTCGCTGACCCCACTTCCTTGACCCGGGTTCCCACTCCCGCCCTTGGTGCGTTGTTTACCCTCCTCGCTCCTTTTCGTCTGCTCCTTCCCACTCTAACTCAGTCTCTTTTCAACTCTTTTGCCGTCCCACATTTTAGGCCGTCCCTTTCAGTTTACTAATTGGGCTGACAGTAGTTTTGAGAGACGTCGAGCAAATCATCCTCTGCCTTAGATGTTGCCTGCGAAAGGTATTGGCTCCTCTCTGAAAGGAAGGTGATTAAGACAGCAGAAGTTGTGTCCGTGGGGCCTTGACTTTAGGCGAGAAGCTGATCTTGAGCGAAAGTATTATTAGGAATATCAGCTCCTTTTTGATATATGTAAATGTTTTTCCTCTTTCCTCTTCCTTACCTCCTGCCACGTTTACTTTAGGTATTCCAGATTCATGGATTTTGATTGAAGGACCTAGATGATCAGTCAGGTGATGGTTCAGAGATGGTTTCCTGTTCTCAGAATCTGAAACTTCCCAAGGGTTAATTTTATGTCCAGTGTTTTGTGAGATTGACTTGTACTTTGAAAGGAACTAAAAGGGACTTTAAAGTTGGTTACATTTCCTTGCATAATCTGCAAGATAAAGTATATATATCCAGGAAGGAGCTCTTAAAAGAAAGTGAGGCTGATCCTTTACTGGCCATTATGAATTGCTATGGTTTCAGTGGCTGTTCTTAAAACTTCCAAGGCACACGCCAATTTCACCAGGAACTTAACTCAGTAGCTGTGCCTTTCTGTTTTACTGTATACTCATGAAATCTGAGTATAGTTTTGGTTGGTGAAACACTTGAAGTTAAAATGCTACCCAGTGTGTCACTTTTTTTGGTAACATGTATTTTCTTTGGCACTTAAAAAAAGAATAAGAGAAATCTGTTAAATAGAATCATGTGCTGGAACAGGGTGCTTTGGCTTAGTGGAAGTGGCTGTGGGAAGAGGGAGTAGACAGCCTTATAGTACTGCCTGTGCTTGCTGCTAACTCTGACCTTGAGGAAATCCTTTCGCCTCTCTGAACTTCAGTTTCATCTTTTATTTATTCAGTACATTTATTGAGTGCCAGCTGTGGGCATTCAGGCCCTGGGATTAACAAAACTGACAGCAACTCTGCCCTCAGAGAGCTTACATTTTAGTTGGCAGTTAGCAAATGCATGTATATAATATACTGGACCATAGTGGCAATCTGGATGAGAAAAATCAGGTACAGGAGTAGAGTGTGATAGGGGCAGCTATTTTATTTTAGGTATGGTGTTTGAGGAAGGCCTCTGGGAGGAGTTGAATGAAGCCAGGTGTGACCCTTAGTTATTAAAATTTTTTTCTCATTCTTTATTTCTGCAGCTGTATGTTTATATTCTTTGGCAACTTTTTTTATTCCTACTGTTATGTACTTCAGTATCTGTAATATATAGATATTTGTAATTTTTCTCAAAATAAATCTGACCATGTCTGTATAAATAACAGGCATACTTAAATGCTTCATTCAGACTTTATTAGCACTACATTCTGTAAATGAGCTTGTGGATTTCAGACTTCAAGGAAGTGTGAAAGGCAGGCTTTAACTTTAAGGTTGTTCAGGTGTGGAGAATGATTTTTGTTTGTGACTGCTTAAATTTTCTTTTTTCTTTTTTTTTTTTAAAGATTTTATTTATTTGAGATAGAGACAGTGAGAGAGAGCATGAGAGGGGAGAAGGTCGGAGGGAGAAGCAGACTCCCTGCGGAGCCGGGAGCCCAATGTGGGACTCGATCCCAGGACTCTGGGATCATGACCTGAGCCGAAGGCAGTCGCTCAACCAACTGAGCCACCCAGGCTTCCGTGACTGCTTAAATTTTAATTTCTAGTTTAGGGAAGGTGAGTCACACTAATTTGGTCAAAAAGCAGACGAGATAATAATTCTTCCCTTCTTCCTTGTGGAGGTTTGGGAACTTGCAACTCATGTCACCTCTTGTTGGATCTCCCAGTGTTCCCCCTCCACTCCTCTGTTTCAAATTCCAGTTTACCTGTAATTGGTTGTAGTCACTCTTCAGTTTTACACACGCTCACACAAACACAAATACGCGCATGCGTGTGCACGTGCTCATGCTACTCCCCAGGTTATTTATGGCAAATGTTAAGGCTCAGGTTTCCCGTTGGTGCTCATCACATTGAACACACTATATATTTACAGTATCTTTTGGTTTGTGCTCACATTAACTTTAGCATCCATGGAGAAACATTTAACGTTAAAAATGTGTCATATTTTCCAAACAGAATAAATACGTATTTTTGTTCTGCTTTTGTTTTGTATTTTGCGGGAAAGAGTTGCAGGAATCTCACAATTTAGAATACGTTTTAGGCGCCTGGGTGGCTCAGTTGGTTAAGCAACTGCCTTCGGCTCAGGTCATGATCCTGGAGTCCCCGACATCGAGTCCCACATCCGGCTCCCAGCTCCATGGGGAGTCCGCTTCTCACTCTGACCTTCTCCCTTCTCATGCTCTCTCTCACTCTCTCTCTTTCTTAATAAATAAAATCTTTAAAAAAAAAAGATTCTAAAATAAGTTTTAAAAATCAGTTCATCAACATCATTGAATTTGAACATATCCCTTCATTTTTCTTTTGCCATTGGAATTTTTATAGAAAAACAATAGGAAGTAAGAGTTGAAAGAATGACAATGAAATTTGGATTAGTTGGCGTCCCCCTTTTGATTTTTGAATCTCTTCTCAATCATTAACACCAAAGTCAACAAAGATACCTTTAAGATTAAGTCTAATTTGTCCCTTCAGGAACCTGTCAGTCCTCTTTCAGGTTGCCAGGGCAGAGTTGTGCAAGGCAATCCAAGCTCTCATCTTCCTGGCCTGCCTTTTCCACTTCCTCCCTTCTTCAGGTCTTGGGAAGAAGGAACCAGCTACATTGTGCTGCAAATTGTCATTGCTCCCCACCCCTTGCCCATCTTGGTTTAAGTAGGATTCTCTTTATTTTTGATTATCTCCCTCCCTCCCACCTCATTACCACCATTCAGATGAGAATGGGGTAATTCATGGGAAAAGAATGGTTAGGATTATTACTGAGCTTTATATTTGTGAAAGGAAGTGGAGTTGGAATACTAATCATAACATTTGAGAGACTTTTCTACATGTGAGACATTGAGCTAAGTGACCTCAAAAGAGCATGCAGTCTAGTTGGAGTGATAATATAAGCAAGATGCAGAAAAATCAGTATTTATCATGTTGGGGGCTTAAATTTTCTTAGAATAGCATAAAAGAGGAGAGCTAGCGATGAATGGGGAGAATAGCAGGAAGAAAGAACTTTATGAGGTGGTGAGAACCTATTTGAAAATTGACTTAACAGAAAGCAAGCATGTAAATAAAAAATAAAATTTATTGGCCCTAGATTTTGGGATGTGTGTGTAGTAGGGGAGGCTCAGCTATTTACCTGCAAATGCTAAAATTGTGTGAAAAAAGTGATATGATTGAGTAGCTTAGGGCATGTGGTATAGAGACTGTATACCAGAGTGTTTATTAATCTGGATTTTGGCATTATTGATTTATATTTTCATTCAACACATGTTTGTCAGTCACCCGCTTAATGCCAGCTCCTGTTATAGGCACTGGAGAGACAAGAATGATTAAAATAGATCTTTCCTTCATGAAGCTTAAATTCTGGAGGAAGGCAGACATACATACCTACATACATAAAATGTTAGATGGCAGCGAGCACCATGATAATGTGGTATAAGTGGGATATGAAATGATTGAGAGGGTGAAATGGGGAAGAAAGGCTTACCTGGTGAGATGCCATTTGAGCAAGACTTGAAAAGGTGGAAGTGAGGAAAGAGTGTTCTAGGCCTAGAGAACAGTGCAGGGGTAGGGAGGGTGGGGGGAAGCATGCTTGGAATGTTTGAGAAATAATGAGGCACATGTGGCTAGAGTGGAGGAGAAGAATGGAAGAAATGTCAGAGGTACTGGGTTTTGCCCATTGTAAGGATCTTAGGTTTTACCTCTGCCAGATGGGCAACAGTTGCAATGTTTTGAGCAAAGGAACAACACCTTCTTTAAAAGGAACCCTTTGAGGGGCGCCATGATCTCAGGATCCTGGGATTGAGCCCCATAACGCCCGCTCTGCTCAGCGGGGAGCCTGCTTCCCCATCTCCCACTCCCTGCCTCTCTGCTTACTTGTGATCTCTCTCTGTCAAATAAATAAATAAAATCTTAAAAAAAAAACACAACAAGAATAAATCCCAAACTATTAAAAAAAAATAAAAGGAACCCTTTGCAAGGATTTAGAATACACTTAGAGGGAAGACAAGAGTAAAAGAGTCAGGTAGTCTTGTTAGGGGTCTATTTTAATAATCCAGGCTGGAGATGAACTAAGGTGGTAGTGATGAGGTAGGTGAATATACATTTTGATGCATATTCAAAGTACCAAAATGGATTCTGAATACATTTTTGAAGGTAAAAACAATAGGATGTGCTGAAGAATAGAATGAGGAAAAGAGGAGTCATGTATGACTCAGTTATTTTGACTGAGTAGCTTCATAGGACTGTTAAGATTTATTGACCATTTAGATGGGTACAGCACTTAAAATGACAGTTTATTTTGTTTTACAACTATTATTTACAATTACGGTGAGAGACAACATGGCATAAACCTACTTTAAATCTTTCTCTAAGACTTACTACTTTATGGCAAACATGGCAAACAAATTCTGACCTTTGAGAACCTTAGTTTCCTCATGTATAAGGTGAGGATAATAAACTACCTTGTGAGGATTAAATGAGATGTTTTAAAATACCTCACAGAGGCTGGCACGTAACACAAAGTAAGTGCTGAATGAATAAATGGTAGCAACTACATTATGTTAAAATTTCAATCTTTTTTATGTCTTTGTCTCCAGATAAAAGCATCATTTTTAGTTGTGAACTCTTTTTTTTTTTTTTTTAAGATTTTATTTATCTATTTGTCAGAGAGAGAGAGGGAGAGAGAGCACAAGCAGGCAGAGTGGCAGGCAGAGGCAGAGGAGAAGCAGGCTCCCCGCTGAGCAAGGAGCCCGATGCGGGACTCGATCCCAGGACCCTGGGATCACGACCTGAGCCAAAGGCAACAGCTCAACCAACCGAGCCACCCAGGCGTCCCAGTTGTGAACTCTTTTAAGGCTAGAACATGTAAGTGCCATCCTGGACCAGGCAGTCTAATATTCCAGGTGTGATGGTGGCACTAAGGGACATTTCATAGGAGTGAATTGTTGCCTTCACTGTCAGCCTTAAAACACTGATTATATATTTCACATGTATTTGCTTTCCTTATAACTCGATATGGGTCTGTTATCTTGGAATTTGTGTAAATTTTTCTGAGTGTGTTTATCTTAACCTCGCATGATGTTTTGGATAACAAATCATACACATTTACTAACCACTCTATAAAACTAATCTTTGGTTTTATTTGGCTCTTTAAACCATTTCCTTTGAACTTGGAGCATGTGAACCCCAATGTGGTATGTTATAATTTTGTAAACAGTATCATTTTTCATTCTATTTATAGCCTTGATAATTTTATAATCTTTAATTATATTTTAGAAAGATTTTAGAGGTGTTATGCTTTTAAAAACATATCCTACTGTTTGTTACTTTAGGTCAGTATTTCTCAGCTTCAGCTCAGTCTGAGAATAATCTGGGGGAACTTTTAAAAATATTCATTCCCTGGACTCTTATCTACCTCAGACCCATTAAATCAGAATGTTAGGATTTAGGGCCACTGGTATTCAAAAATCAGTATTTTTTTAAGCTCCCGGTAGTCCTTATATGCGACAGGGATTGAGAACCACTGCTTTAGTTGTTCATTTCTGATTTTACATGTATAGTTCGATGATTTTAAAACATGTGTTAGTATTTCAGATATGGATGGCTTTTTATAGAATTTGGAATATAATTTCCGTTATTCTTTCTGATGATAGCTAGCATTTTATTTTTAGCCAGTAGAATATTTTAATTTGATTCACCTCCCTCTGACTGAGAGAGATAATGATAGAGTAATCTTTGAGCTGGAATGAACTTTGGAAAAAATCAGCCGCAACTTTCTTTTGCAGGTAAAGTGAGGCCCACAGAGGTTGAATGACCAAGAATGAAATAGGTTTTATACAAGCTGTCACTTAAATCTCCAGATACCTTTACAGTTTTTTTTAAGCCCTTTCAAATACATTATCTTGCTTGATCCTTAGAACTTTCTGAGATAATCAGTCACACTAATGCTTATCATTTTTCTTCTTATTTAAAACAACAGACCTGTTGATTTTACTGTTTTACTGTTTTCTGGCTTATTTTATTTATTTTACTGTTTTACTGTTTTCTGGCTTATTTTATTTATTTTATTTTATTTTATACATTTAATATTGTGTCTTGATTTTGGTGTTCTATAGTTCTATTATGTATTGGGGTATAGATTTCTTTTTGTTTGTGACTTTGTTAGGCTTCTTGAAAAATCTTCAAAATCCTCAGTCATTATCTCTTTAGATTTCTGTTCTATCCAGTTAGCTTTTCTTTTGGATCTCTTATTACATGTACTTTAGACCTTCTTTATCAATTTATTCTGATTTATCTTCCTGTCCATTAATTTTCTCTTCAGCTGAATCTAATCTTTTAAAGCCATCCAATGAGTTTGTAATTTTGATTATTATTGAAGTTCAATTTGGTTCCATTTTGAATCTGCTGGATATTTCTTAATAGTTTCCTGTTCCCTGAAGATAGTTTCAGGTTGTCTTTTATTCTTTTTTTATAAACATTTTATTTATTTATTTATTTATTCATTCATTCATTCATTCATTCATTTTAGAGAGAGTGTGTGTGGGTGGGGTGGAGGGGGCCACAGGAGAGGAGCAGAGGGAGATGGCGAGGGCCAGAGGGAGACAGAAAGGGAAAGAATCTCAAGCAGCCCTTGTGCTGAGCATGGAGCCAGGCACGGAACTCGATCTCAGGTCCCTGAGATCATGAGCTGAAACCGAGAATCGGACACTTAACTGACCGAGCCACCCAGGTGCCCCAAGTCCTCTTTTATTCTTTAAACCTAGTAAGTATAGTTATTTCATTGTTGGTATCTCTGTACTTTCTATATATGAGGTCTTAGAGGTACCTTTTTTGTGATGTCTTGTTTTTGCTGGTTTTTGTTCATGATGACTTGTTCCTTTGTATGCATAGTTATCTTTGTGCTGCTCACTGTCTTGAAAAAGTATTAGACTAACTGGAAGTCTCAAATAAAGGTATCATCTTCAGAAGTTCTTTGCATTTGCTTCTGGTAGGTTTGGAGGCATTACCAATTCAGAACCATTTAAAATAAATTCATTGCTTGAATTTGGACCACCCCACTGATGCAAATTTTGGTTGCAAATACATTTGAGGACCAGTGTACTTCACCTTGGCCTTGAAGGCATAAGCCCCTTAGGTCTTAGCTACATGTGGGACATATTACCTGTTAGACTTTTCACTCTGGATGGTCCTGGTCTTTGATTTTTGCTCTTTGGGTCCTGTAAGGCTGTCCAAACTAAGGTTCAGGTTTGTTCTGATTGGCTAGTCCCAAAGGGCAAAGTGGCATTTGTTCGCTTACCTCACTCAGTATTCATTTTCTGTTCAATTTTGGCCAAATAATTTCTTACTTCTTAATCAGCTTTGCCTTTTAGATGAGTGTGAAAAGATTTTGTCCAGAATTTTTAGCTGTTTTCAGTAGATGAGTTAATTCAGGACATTATTACAGGAAACTGAATTATCGTACTTTCAAAAACTGATAAATAAGAATGGCCCAGTAATTATCTGTGGAGAAATATCATTGATAGTATTTTTAATTAAGAGATGTCTTTATTTAGCCCTAAACTTTATTTACTATCTAAGTCTGCTTTTCTTTGAGTTCCAGTGGTAGGAGAGGAGACTACAGGCTCTCTCCAAAATCTTGGTAATATAAGCAGAATTTAAAACAAACCTCAAAATCAGTCTTTGAAAGGTGTTTGGAAGTCCACATAATCTGGACTGATTTCCCCTTGTCAGCTTGACATCTACTTGATGTCAGCCATACTTCCTGATTTATGAATGTTATTAATGGTATCTAGGTTTCAAGTCTGGGCCATTAGAAATAAACATGCCCTTGGGATCCTTGGAGTTTCTTGGTTTGGTATTCCATTTGATGAAACAGTCTATTGCCTATCATAATATGGCTATAGAAAATAACCTTATCTTCATCATTTCCAGTATATAATTTTTCTGGGTCTCATCTTTGTAAATTGTGAATTCTAATATAATTGTGAATTCACCAAACAAAACTAGTTGTAATTTTAACAAGATTAAGTATGTGACCCATAATAGACGTTTAGTAAATGGGTTGCTCTTGCTGGTTGAGATTTCTATGGAGAGAATGCTTTCAACTGTATTATTTATTTAAATTAAATTTTAGAAGCCAAGATCTGGTTTAAGTGATCCATTTGGCACATAGTGGCTAATTCCATTCTCTTTGCCCTGTTAGTAGTGGTTTAAGGACAATGAATTGGCAGTATTGGATATGAGGGGCAGGGCAGAGATGTGTAGTGATAGGTGGTAATAACTTGTGAGCATTGAAGACCAGACATAGGAATAGAGGAAACTTTAGAGTTCTGAAGAGAAACCTGAGGCAAGAGAGAAGCTAGGGAAGAAGGTAAAAGAAAAGAAGAGACAGAGAGGGGAGCAGGGGCTGGGGGGAGCAGACAGGAGGGAGAAACTGCACGCATGAACTTGTTCATAATTCCTAGAGCATGTATTGTCTGTAGTCTTCATTTTAACACTTGCAGAATTCTAGGGCTGACAAAGAAAGACATACGACACACACACACACCCCCTCCCCACCAATCTCTACTCTCAATTTTCTTTTTTTTTTTTTTTAAAGATTTTATTTATTTATTTGACAGAGAGAGATCACCATTAGTCAGAGAGGCAGGCAGAGAGAGAGAGGGAAGCAGGCTCACTGCTGAGCAGAGAGCCCGATGCGGGGCTCGATCCCAGGACCCTGAGATCATGACCTGAGCCGAAGGCAGAGGCTTAACCCAGTGAGCCATCCAGGCGCCCCTCTACTCTCAATTTTCTTTTCCCTTCATTAGATTAAGAATATTTTACCTCCTGAGGGATCTTAGAACCTAAGTGGTCTCATCCTTTGTTTTATCAGTGAGGGGCACTGGAGTGAGTTGTCTTAGATCACTCTGTGAGTTGGTGGAAATTTAGTTTAGAACCCAGGAGTTCTACTTCCCTGGCCTAAGCATTATTCTCCATACCACATTATCTCCTTTTATTGGTCCCTCACTCTTTGTAGCTGCTTCTGATCTGAAGTAGCCAAGTAACAATATTTAGATGATTCATTAATAATGTAACTGTCATAATGTAAATTCTTCTTACATATTTCAAACTTTTCTTCAAGCAGAACAACCTAGTGAAATGACTATATTTTAAGGGGTTCAGGAAATTCTTCAACAATTTGTGTTCCTCAAAAGTCTTAAACATTGTGTCACTCTAGTTTCTTTTAGTAATTTATTTTTGTATAGGGAATACTGATATAAAGTGTTTATTTCTTTAAAAAAGTTTGCAAATTTGGATCTTTTTCAGCTTGATCTGATGGTAGTCTAATTATGTGTGTGTGTGTGTGTATTTTTTAAACTATATTTAGTCTTGAATGACCATACATCATCTTTTGTGTAGTGCTTTGGTGATTAGGTCATTCTCAGCCTACATATGCTGTTAGAACAGAATAACATGTCAACCATGTATTTGCTGTTATGCATTAAGGTATATGAAGAAATAAAATCACTTTCTTTGGCAGACTTAATGCTGTTTAACTCTTATTACAAAAGTACCTTATCTGAACAAGATGATGGAATATTAGAAATGATTGATATGTAAGAAGGAAAATATATTGTAGAGTTGACTAGAAGCAGTATGGAACAAGGAAAAATGAGATTTTTTTTTTAGGTGGAGAAAAATAAGGAGTAGAAGCCCGGGAATTAGGGGGAGCTTTGGGAAATATTGAATAGGGTTGGGTGGAATAGGTATTTTGGGTGTGGCAAATAGGTTCTTGGCATAACTGCACTATAGAGATTCAAGGAAAGGGCCAAGGGAGTGTTAGACACAGGTTCCATTAGCACTCATTTACATGGGACAGAGATTGGATCCAATACCAGCATATCTAGTTGGGAAAAATAAACAAGATGTCAGATTCCACAAGGGTGATACCAATTTCAGTTGATGGAAAATTACAGCCCAGTCTGAGAATTGTTCTCATTTTTTTTTTTTTTAATTTGTTTGTATTTCCTAAATGAGAAGGTTAAGCAGTCAGTAAAGGAGCCAAATTATATGCATAACCAAAACCTGCTCCTGAAGAATGTGGATTCATATAAAGCTTAAAGGGAACGAGGAGGAGCCTAGAGATCTGGGTCAGTAGACTGATTGAACTTTAAAGAGTAGTTAGTTGGGGAAGATGGTACCATGGTCCCAGTACTTGAACCCAATACTTTATCTTATTTCCTTTCCTTTCTTCTTTACCCTCCAAAAATAAAAGGTTTTTGTTGTTGTTGAGCTCTTACCATGTGCTGGGTACAGTGCAGAGCACTTTACATGTGTCATCTATTTTAATCTTTGCTAAGCTCTTTGTAGTAGGTATTAATGCTTATCCCCTAATTCACAGATGAAAGAGGATAAATTAATTTCCCATAAAAGTTTGAGTGATGGGCCTGGGCATGGTAAACGGAAGGAAATATTTTTTTTAAAGGGATTTTTTTTTTTAAAGATTTAGTTTATTTATTTGAGAGAGAGAGAGAGAGAGAGAGATTGAGAGAGCGCATGAGAGGAGAGGTCAGAGAGAGAAGCAGACTCCCCAGGGAGCTGGGAGCCTGATGTGGGACTCGATCCTGGAACTCCGGGATCATGACCTGAGCCAAAGGCAGTCGCTTAACCAACCGAGCCACCCAGGCGCCCCGGAAGGAAATATTTTGACATTTTTCTTGTTCATTAATGCTTCTGAGTTAATGTATAGGGTTGGGATATTTTCCCTCCCTTGTCTGCCTGATGAATTTCTAAACCTTTTTCCAAGATTCAGTTTACCTTCTTTGGGAAACCCATCTGACCTCTAGACAAAGTGAAGCTTCATGCTCCCCTAAAAGGTTGTATATGTAAGACAGAAACACCATCCTGACCAGCGGTTGGGCAGTTAATCTGGTTGAAATGATACCAGCTCACTTAAGTTAAAAATACATAAACACGTATAAACTTTGCCACTGCTAGACCAAGCCCACCCTCCCTTCACTTTTTTTTTTTTTTTAAGAATGCTGATTGGAGTTGTGTGTTGTCTTTCTTGAATAAACTACAATTATAATGCATTGCTTGTGATTTCTGGTTTTGGTTTTCCTTGAGTAAAGTATACAATGCAGAATTGTGGCTTTTTATGACTTTTCCCTATTCTTTTACAGTTGTTTCACCCACATTTAATTCGACAGCAGTATTTTTCATAGTCTCCTTTGTTGTCTTGTCTTCCCAAAGCATTCAACTTAGTCTTTCTTTTTCATACTTGTATTTTATTGGTTTATGTAATGTTTAATTGAATTATCTAATCAAAGCAACCGTGCGACTGACAAACAGGTTTGGGAGGAGACCATGTTGACTCTTGGTGAGCTTATACAATTGGACTGAGATAACCACAGTGGATGGGTGAACTGTAAAGAACATACCCTGGCTGTGAATATTTTATGTGCCTTGGGCATTGGGCAGTGTTTTTACAAAGGGACTGAAGAATACTGGTTAATCCAGAGGTTTGATTAAGAGGGGATTAGTGGTGAGAACTTCTTTGTCTCAGTTTTACCACCTATCTCATACTTTGCATATTTGTTTCCTCAGTAGGTTCTGAGTCACTTAAGGGCGGTTTTTATTTCCCAGCAGGTCCAGCAGTTACTGGCACATGGTAGCTGCTTAATAAATGATTCTTAAATAAGTGAATCATATATTAGGCTATATTGTTACTGAATATATGTTAAATATATGTGTTTGAATATGTATATCATGTCTCTTAGCTAAATTTTGGCCATGAGGACGGGTTCTGTGTCTCAGACATCTTTGATATTTACAGTCATTGTCATACGTTGTGGGAGTGTACAATATATGGTGGTATGTAGGGGAGCAGTGTTTCTGTGTCTCTTGCTGCTAGCTAGTTCCGCCTTATGACTTCCCCTGGAAAGAGCCTTTGAGAGCAAGTAGTATCTGTATTGGTTGTATAGAGCATTGCCTGGGCCCTGCCAAGTCATTCTGACAGAGCTCATTTTAGGGATGCCACGGGCTTCATAATTGCAGTTTGATGTTAGCTGCAGCAAATGGTGCTTGGGTTTTGGTAGTTGTGAGTGTAGGTTTGTTTTCTTCTCCCATGGTGTATTAAAACACTGATTGCCAGGAAATGTCTTTGGCATCATGTCCTGAAAAGTCCAGCAGGGTCAGATGTCATTTTTTGTTCCTTTCTAAAATCCACGCCTTCAAATTTTATACATATTCCTATTCTTCTAAATAGATAATGAGTTGAATATTTTTTTTTCTGTGAAGATAAATCTGGCTTTAACAAGGTTTCTTTAAGCACCATCTTCTTCTTTTTTTTTTTTTTAAAGACTTTATTTATTTATTTATTAGGAAAGAGAGAGAGTGAGAGAGAGCATGAGAAGGGAGAAGGTCAGAGTGAGACGCGGACTCCCCATGGAGCTGGGAGCCCGATGTGGGACTCGATCCTGGGACTCCGGGATCATGACCTGAGCCGAAGGCAGTTGCTTAACCAACTGCACCACCCAGGCGCCCGATAAATCTGGCTTTAAATAAACTGTCCATTTTTCATTACTTTGTTTTCTACCTTTCCAATTTTGTTTATAGTTGCATTACTAATATATTGTGATTTTAAACTTTTTGAACTCTATTATTTTTAATAAAATAGAAATGCCCCAGTTTTCCAGAATTTAGAATTAAAATTCTGACTTTTTTATCCCTAAGCCTGCTTCTTTTCATCAAAAATTAAAGTTTCATTTCTCAGCTCCTTATAGCTAGTCAACTAAGTGAGAATGAACACAAAAAGGCTAATGTATGGAAACACAAAAGTTGCCAGAGCCTCATGGAAAATACGTTGTGGATGAACAGTGAAAAACAAGCAGATGTAGTTCCAGGTCACATGGAGCTTATAATCAAGTGATGATTCTTAACTTTAGATAGACCTGAGTCCATTATACCAGCGGTGGTATCCACTGGGGCAATGCTTTTAGCTTTTCCCATTTAAAAACCAACCAAACCAATACTGACAACAAAAGAAACCCCTTTCTCAGCTCTCTTATCTGTTGGTACTGTCATCTTATTTGTTCTCTTTCATTTCATTGTTAATTTCTCTGTACAGACCACATTTAGTATCTTTGGTTTTCTACTAGTTTCATTCTCTTCCCTCTTAGTTTCTTTGTTGTCTTTCTTTTGGGTTACTTATTTCTCCTTCTAGTTCACCATTCAGATACTTGTTTGCCAGATTATTGTTTTTTTTTCTTTCCATCAGTTTCTCTTTGATTTGGATCTTCTCACTCTAGTTGATTCTTTTTGTATATAGATAGATGCCTTATAAAATTACATCTCTAGGTAGTGCTGATATTTTTCCACAGGTATGGTTTTGTATGTATAATTTTTGCTGATGTCACCTGGATGACCTGCTATAATTTGAAACTCACTCAGCCTTTCTAAAATCCTTCTCCCAAACCAAGTTGCCTCTCCTCCCCATACCCAGCCCCTAATTTACCCTTTCTAGAAGTCTAGATTAAGCTTTGAGTCAGTCTTTCACTCTCTTGTCCTCACTCTCCCAGCCATGCATTTGGTTTTGTAAATGATTCAATATTTTTAATCCATTTTTAATCATTTAATTCTTAATATTGTTAACTTGGTTCAGATCCTCATCATCTCATATCTGGGTGACTGCAGTAGGGGCCTTCTTAATTTTTTACCTCTGGTCTCTCCCTTGGCCAAGGTATTATACACAGTATTGCCTCTCAAGCTTCTAAAAATAATGATTTGTTCAAGATATATTTTTTTCTTTTTGCCTGTGGTAGGTTTCAAATCTCTTCCATGATTAGACTATTATATTTTCTACTTGTTAGAGTACTCTTTCTAAACCAACATAGTTTAATCTTGCTTTGTACATAAGCTATGTTTACTTTTTTTATTATTGCTCAAATGATATTATTTGAGCTCTACCTTATATTGTTATTTCAGATTTATATATTCTTTATTCAAATCATTCTCATATTATTCTTTCAGATTTATATATTCTTTATTCAAATTTAGCTTAAGTCCCATTTTCAACATGAAGAGTTTTTGGTTTTGTTTTTGATTGTTACCTTTTTAGTACTTGTTTTTGTCACTTGACACTTAGGGTGCACTTTTACTGTTTACTTGCTTTTTATGAATCTGTTCAGTTAATTTAACAAATATTTATTGGGCATCTACTACATGCAAGTAACTGTTCTAGGCATTGGAGATATAGCAGTCAGTAGCATAGACAGTCTCTGTCTTCTTGGAACTTTAGCAACTTCCTCTGTACCTTATTACTTTTTAAGTTCTAACACCTATCATAGTATGTTAACATTATGTGTTAATAATGATAATATTAAAATTGAGTTCAAATTTGCAAGAAAGAGCCGCTGATTAATAATACAGAAAAAAAGTCCTATCTTGCTGCTGACCAAAAAACACTGATAATTATAGAGAAAAGAATAATTATTCTGGAGGGTGAGGATATCATTTAGAAGGTGGCTATTGTCTTGAATTCAATGGTAAATTTAAAAAAATTAGCCAAAGTAATACTGCCTTGGCAGATATTAATTCAACTGTATACCATTAGTCTCCCATGCGAATAACCAGAATGCAAATAAATAGAAATTTAAAACAATACTCATTGTCTTGGGATCAGGACTTAATTTTGTTTTCCACATGCCATTTTCAGTTCCATATAGTCCCAGGATGTTAAATTCTTTCCCTGTATAGTTGAGGAAACTGAGGCTCAGAAAAGTTAAGTAACTTTAATAAGATCACACAGATCTTAGAATTAAATGATTAAAAATGGATTTAAAAGTACAAATGAGAGAACCAAGAGTAGGAATCTCCTGGAGAACCAGGAGTAGGAATCTTCCAAATACCACATCAAAGAACATTGAATATTTATACAATACAGTTCAGTAATTGATGTTTATAATTCTGGTCCTGAGTCACTAAGAAAAATTATGTCCCCTTTTTTTTCCAAATGAAAGCAGAAAATTATTGATCTTTAAAATTCAGTATACATTAAAGCTTAAATGATTTATCTCAGGTATTTTTTATGTGTATTTAATAAGTCTCCTATTTTCCCTACTTTGTGTTCTCTTGTTCACTTGTTTGAATAAAAATGATTACTTTGATATTTTGACCTAATTTTTTATTAAAAAATATTTTTAAATCAGGAAATGAGTGTTTTGTGATGTTTAAAAATTAGGTAGTTATTAATAAAAACTTGTTTTAATAAAGCTTGACTTTCCTAGTTAAGGAATCTATATTGATTTTTTAAAAAATGTTTTTGTAGGGGCACCTGGGTGGCTCAGTCAGTTGGTTAAGCAGCTGCCTTTGGCTCAGGTCAGGATCCCAGGGTCCTGGGTTCAGTCCCACATCCTGCTCCCTGCTCAGTGGGGAGTTTGCTTCTCCCTCTGCCCCTCCCCACTGCATGCAAGCGAGCTCTCTCTTTCAAATAAAAAAAACCTTTAAACTGTTTAAGAAAATGTTTTAAAAAAAATCTTTAAAATGTTTTTGTAAGTTTGCTATAACATGAATTAGAGAAGAGATTTTGAGCATGAATCACTGACTAGAAACCACCAGTTTTTCTACAAAAAAGAAAGTTTTAATCCTTATTTAGAATTCAGAGTTAAACTTAGACTTTATTTTTAGAAATTGTCTAAATTTTACATTTAGCAGTGTTAAAGAAAACCAGAGCTGGACAGTGGTTGGGGTAATATAAGCAGATTTTAATCAGGGACTATTGCAGGAGGGGGAAAGAGACCTCATTGTAGAACTGGGCTCAATTCTGAATACAGCAAGAAAAATTAGGAATTTATAGCCAAGGAGTGGGGGATCAGTGGATGTAAATTATGAAGAGGAAACATCACAGGTAAGGGGATTCTGACTAAACTGACTTGACAGGATTGGTGCTGAAGACAGGCCAGGGTGACCAGATGTCACCTGGGGGATTGGAGGGGTAAGGAATTTGATCAGATGTTGAGGGTGATGAGATATTGAAGGGGAAGGGTTCTTGCCAAATTGACTTTAGTAAGATTGTTGCTAAAATTGGATGTGAAGGTAGACATGGAAGTCTAAAGATCTGGCTTAGTTAAGCAGACAACTCACAGGAGCCTGACTGAAGTTTGGTTGAGAAGAGAATCTTTGTCAGAAGAAATGGTATAAATGGTTTAAAATAAGAATTGGTAGGGGCACTGGGGTGGCTCAGTCGTTTTAAGTATCTGCCTTAGGGTCAGGGTCCTGGGATTGAGTCTTGCATCTGCTCCCTGCTCAGTGGGGAGTCTGTTTGTCTCTCTTCCTCTGCCCTTCCACCCTGGTTGTGCACGCACCCCCACCCCCAAATATGTAAAATCTTCAAAAAGAAAAGAGTAGGTGTATATATAAAACATAAGATATTCAGAAAGATAAAGGGCAGAAAGTACCCCTTCTTCTCACCAGTCCTTCTCACACACCTACTGTTTGGAGATAAATTCAAACAATTTAGTGTATATCCCTCCAGAATGTTATGTATATACACACATAAACACACACACTTGGGATTTTTATTGAGAATTTGTACTTATCTTGGCAATAATTGTTTATTGCCTCTCATTTAATCTGCTTATCTATTTTAATCTCCATTCTTCTCATCTTCTTCCATTTTTCCTTATCTTTGTAAAATATTTTTTCTGTACATGTGTTCTTTATTTACAAAAATCAAATTGTGTCATTTTTTTCTCTTTTTAAAAAAGATTTGTATGTGATACTTTGTGTACATTAACTCCATTATTTTGAACTGTTTGAGAATTCCTTAAACATCGTAATGGTTGGGTATGCATAAACCTAATTTAGCTATGTTGCCAATTGCTTTTGAGAATGACTGCCCTTGTCTACATTTATATTAGCAATGCATGATCATGTTATCATCTCGAATTGCACTTCTTGCTAGTCTCATAAATATAAAGTTATATCTCCTATTTTTATTAACTTGAGTTTTTCTGCTTTATCATTGAGATCAAACATCTCTTTCTAAGCTTGTTAGCCTTTTGGGTCTCCTCTAAATTGCTTAATCATATCTTTTATGAGAGCATGGAATATCTATTTATTAATATCATCTTCTATCTGTATTTACAAGTAGGATCAGTTTTTCTTTTCTGTAACTTATTTTTGGTAGTTTTTTAGGTTAGTGTTACAGTTTTAGCAGGAAACAGAATGATAGTTTTATTTATTAAAGCTAAATAAATACGATGCTTGTAAAGTAGGTTAAGGTGAAGTCATTGGGATTTATATTTATATTAGGAGTATTACTTTATAAAATAACAGGGATTGTTTTATGTAATGGATTTAATTTTAAAACGGCATTCTCTGCATCTTACTCTTAGAAATTAATAAAAATAATATATGTATATACACACATAGAGGTATTTACATATATACCTATAGACACACATATACTTGTAGTTACTTTAATTGATTTGGGACATGTTATGGGTTTGTGTGTTTTAAAATCAAGATTACTAAATATGTTTCTAGTCTGGAAGCTCCAGTCCTGTCTTGCCTACTGCCTACAGGAGTAGGCATACCTTAATAGGAAATTAGCAACAATTAAACTTAATTTCAGTCTTAACCTCCTTCACTGTAAGCTATTTGAATTTAACCCTGTAGCATCTGTGTTTTCTTCAGATCTCTGTTAGTATACATTTATGTTTTAAATATGATTGGTTTGTATAATCATATTTAATAATGATTAACTATTAATCATTAATTAGTTATTAACTATTAACTAATAATTAACTATTTTGTGTCTTTTTTGTGTGACAATGAAATGAGTTTAAAAAACACTCAGAAAAATATAACATAGGAAGAGCTCAATAAAAGATAACTTTCATTAATGTGTGTTTTCATATATGTATAGTTGTAGTCCCTGTACTTTCAGTAATTATGTAACCAAAACTGATGTCATTTTTGCTTATCTTTCTGTCTCTGCATACAGGAAAGGTTACAAGAGAATTCAGGAAACTGTTCACCTTGATTATCTCTAGGTAGTGGAATTGGGTAAAGGAATGGATCTGTTGATTTTTCCTTTATATGTTTATATAAAATTTGAATTCTTTTTCCATTTTATGGCATTTTTTAATGAGGGAGAAGAATTTTTTAAAGCGATCAAAATATAGCTTATTGAACTACTCTCTTAATGAGTATTTGGATGGTTCTGTTACAGGACAATAGTCAACATATGGCAAAATAGTCAATATTAATATCTTAAAGGGAATATTCATTAAAGCAATGAGAGGTACTCTTTTCTATCTATGAGTGTTTAAAAATCAATAACACCCAATGCTAGGCGAGATGTGTTAAACTTTACTCTCATACATTGTTGTTGGTATTATCAATTGGTCAGTATCTATCAGGAAACAGACTTTGACCTAATAATTCAGTTTGTTGCAGTCTTTCCCAGAGAAATAAATAATTCCCTTAAAAGTCTATATGGATGAAAAACAATCTACTGAATGGGAGAAAATATTTGCAAATGACATATCCAATAAGAGATTAGTATCCAAAATATATAAAGAACTGATACAACTCAACACTCAAAAAACAAATACTCCAATTTATTTATTTTTTAAAAAAGATTTTATTTGTTTGACAGAGAGAGACACAGCGAGAGAGGGAACACAAGCAGGGGGGTTGGAGAGGGACAAGCAGGCCTCCCACCAAAAATGGACCCCAACACACTCAATCTCAGGACCTTGGCATCATGACCTGAGCCAGAGGCAGACCTGTAACGACTGAGCCACCCAAGCATCCCACAAATAATCCAATTTAAAAAATGGGCAGAAGACATGAATAGACTTTTCTCCAAAGAAGATGTACAGGTGGCCAACAGACACATGAAAAGATGGTCAACATCACTTATTGTCAGGGAAGTGTAAATGAAAGCCACAATGAGGTATCGCCTCATACCTGTCAGAATGGCTAAAATCAAAAACACAAGAAACAACCAATGTTGGCAAGGATGCGGAGAAAAAGGAGCCCTAATGCACTGCTAGTGGAAATGCAAACGGGTGTAGCCACTGTGGAAAACAGTGTGGAGGTTCTCAAAAAGTTAAAAATACAACTACCCTGTGGTCCAGTAATCACACTACTAGGTATTTACCCTACCCCCCCATACAAAAACACTAATTCAGAGTGATACATGCACCCTTATGTTTATTGCAGCATTATTTACTATAGCCAAATTATGGAAGCAACCTAAGTGCAACAATAGATGAATGGATAAAGAAGATGTGGTATGTATATACGTACATACATACATATATGACTATTATTCAGCCATAAAAAATGAAATCTGTTAACAACATAGGTGGATCTAGAGAGTACAATGCTAAGTGATCTAAGTCAGTTAGAAAAAGACATACCAAATAAGCAAAGGAAAAAAAAAAAGACAAACCAAGAAACAGACTCTCAATTATAGAGAACAAACTGATGGTTACCAGAAGGGAGGTGTGTGAAATAGCTGATGGGGATTAAAGAGTACACTTAGACCATGAGGAGCACTGAGTAATGTGTAGAACTGTTGAATCACAAATTGTACACCTGAAACTAATATAACACTGTATGTTAACCACACTGGAATTAAAATTAAAAGTTTAAAAAGTCCATATGCACAAAGAACATCATTAGCAATTTATTTTGTAATAATGAAAAATTAGTCTGAATGCCCAGCTATAGTGAAATGAGTATCAGGAATGCTTTTGCCTGCAAGTAAACCCTGTTAGCACTGACATAACAAGTCATATTTTTCCCACAAGTCTGGTGGTGGGTAGTCTTTCTCTGACATAAGCTGGTACAGTTATTCAGTGATAACATCAAGTAACTAGGACTTTTCTGTTATTCTCCTCTGCCATCCTTCACCCCCAGTCTGTTGGCTTATTGTCTTCTTGTTATATTGTGATTACAGGACTGCTATCATTACAGATATCAGGCCCAGAGTGAAAAGCAGCAAATAGGTTTGTGTGAATATATTTTGGGTGTGTCTCCTTTATCAGTGAATGATAAACTTTCCCATATGTACCTTCTCCCCATCCCCAGCTGATATCCATATATATCTCATTGGTTACATAGCCATGTGTGGCCACAAGAGAAACTAAAAAAGCATAAATTTTACTTTCCAGATTCTATAGTGGGTAGAAAGAGGTTGGGAATGTGTGTTTTTAGTAGCCAATCCACAAGATCTGCTATAATGGTTAAGTAAGTTATGGTAAATTTGCTTGAATTGATTTTTTGCCCAATTATTATTATTGTTGCTTCTGTAATAAACCCAATGAAAATGATGGTATAAAAACAGTAGTAACAAAGAAAATTAGATTAAATACTTAAACTGTGTTTAGCAGAATGCCTGATGCTCCAAAGTGCTTATTTTCTTGCCTCCTGACTGAACATTAGTTTAAGTGCCATAAAGTGGTAAAACAGTATTTACACATAGAGGTGTTTTTCTTTAATAGAAAATAACAAGTACTTCTCAGAGTACCTCAGAGAAGGGAGGGATTGCTTTAAGCTAAATAGGCTAAGAGTTGGCATTGGTAGAATTTGAAATTTCAGAAGGGCATTTGGGGAAGGTAGTGGGATGAAGAGAAGAGCATAAGCCAAGGCATGAGCCTGGGAGACTTAAGGCCATATTCAAAGACTAAAAGATTGTCTGCTTTGATTGGAGCACAGAATGTGTGAGAAGGGAATGTGGGAGACAAGGCTAGACAGGTGAGTTGGGAACCGATTATAGATAGCCTTAAATTCCATTGGGAAGAATTTGGGCTTTAGTTTCATAACACCTTAAATTTATAGGTTCACAATTCAACATATTGAATGAATGCTTTAAATATGGAAAGTGTTGCCCCTTGAAGACTGCTTCTTTAGAGATTGTATACCTATCAAAAGATAATTTGGTTTAAAAGATGTTTAGAACTCCTTCGCAGTTTTCTTTCTTTTTTTTCCCCAATTAATTTAATTTTATTTTTTCAGTGTTCCAAGATTCATTGTTCATGTACCACACCCAGTGCTCCATGCAGTACGTGCCCTCCTCAATACCCACCATCAGGCTCACCCATCCCGCCACCCTTCTCCCTTCCAAAACCCTCAGTTTGTTGCTCAGAGTCCACAGTCTCTCATGGTTCATCTCTCCCTCTGATTTCCCCCAATTTATCCTTCCTTTCCTTCTCCCAATGTCCTCCATGTTTTTCCTTATGCTCCACATGTGTTTTCTTAACCATAAAGAAAATGATACACTGTAGAAAACTTGTCATTTGCAAGGGATACTTTGAGACCTTTGTGCATCTTCAGATTTTAAAATTAAGAGGGCTTTGTGTGGGATCCTTGCTTCCTCTGAATTATATTTCCTTTGAGATTCATGTTTTATATATATATATATTCCTATTAATATATATATAATATACATTTATATATTCCTATTAATATTCTTCTCGGTGTTAATGAAAGCTTTATTTCTTTCGATGAATAGATTTTGCTCAGGTTAGAGCACTTGCGGAGTCAGTAATGTTTCTTTCCTCCTCCTTCTTTCTTTCTTCTTTCCTCCTCCTCCTTCTTCTTCATAGAACATTTGGTGGTCTTGTTCACATTCATAGTTACAAGCTGTTACCAAATTTGACATTTCCTTCTTTTCCTGACGAAGAACTGTTACTTTCTTCACTTATATTCTTCACTTCACTTGTGCTAGCCATTTGGCTTTCTTTGCGGTTGGGGGTAGGGAGACATTTTTATGAAGAAACTCAGTTTAAAAAAAAAAGTTATTGCTTTTGAGCTGTGAATTGAGATGTGAATGCTTATTTAGGCTAGGCTCACTCATTTACTCTGGATCTGGCCTCTGGCTATTCATTGTCTTAACAGAATGTCTTCTGAGTGGCTCTCAAATAGTGATAACTGTGAGTATTAAATCCGTGAATGTCAAGTTTATTATACTGCACATCCACAGATTCTCCTCTTGATTGATATCTTATTCTCTCCACTCTATGTATGTGTGTGAATCTGTGCATATTTTTCTTTTTTTTCCAGCTTTATTGAGATATATCTGACATAACATGGTTCAAGTTTATAGTGTACAATGTTGATCTAATACACTTGTATATTGCATATATGTATATTTTTTTTGTAACTGAACTTTCTACTTCTTTGTGCAAACATTAGAAACATTTATAAAGATTTGAGAGATAGGAGGGCATGTTGTGGGAATTGATTTGTTGGGGGCAAGAGGGAACCTTTGTGAGGATTCAAGAGACCTGATGTATGATTATTTATATCTTGCCATCAGTTGATAATATGCATGTAAGTAATTTAGTGTTTCAAGTGTGAATTTAATCAATGGAGAGTTTCTTGTGTAGGACAATCTATATTTTTAATCATACATTTAGGGACGGAGGGAAATCTCTTTTTAAGATTGATGTGATAGAATATACCACTCCTATAGCATTTCAAACATGATGTGTCATCTAAAAAAACAATTACTCATCTTTTTTGGAAAGGAATGCTAGATGAATAAATAAAAATAATGACCCAGAATTTATGAGGAAAATTTCAGGAAACTCATTTGTTGAAAGATAAAGCTAGCTATAAAGTTAATACTAGATTAAAATACAGTTTCTGAGATGAACATCAGTTTTGTACTTGACCCCAGAGTTGAATAGGCATCTCTCACTGTATTTTGTTTTTTTTTTTTTTATTTTTAAAGATTTAAAAAAAAAATTTAGAAAGGAAGGAGGGGCAGAGGAAGGGAGAGAGAGAGAATCTCAGACTCCCCACTGAACACTCAGTCTCACCTCCCTGAGATCATGACCTGAGCCAAAATCAAGAGTTGGACACTTAACTGACTGAGACACCCAGATGCCCCTATTTTGTGTTTATTTTTATATTCACTGTTTTGCCTATAACTGTGTTTCTGGTTCTAGTTGTATACAACATACACTACTGATCCACATATATTTTGTTCAGCATACACGTTTTATCCACTGGACAGTGAGCTCTGTTTTATTTTGTCACTATCATAGCCCTAGTGTCAACTGGCAGGTGCAAGTAGGTGCTCAGTTAATACTGTTAAATGAATAAATGTAAATATTCAATAAATTTATGACTCAAATCCTCATTTATCAGGAGACCCCATTGTCTGGTCTTAGCTTTTTTCTATACCTACATGTTCTGGTCTTGTACCCTCCTTAGATGGGAAGTGCCTTGTGAGTGGGAACTTGGTTTTGTCTTCCCTATATTCTTTACAGTAATTTGGACTGTGGTGGGTAGTAGGTATTCCCTAAAGATGTGATTTAATTGAATGAAAAATGGTCAGTTTTGTTTTTTTAATCACGAGACTGCTAAAAATATAGTCATAAACAAGAAATTTGGAAGAGACTCAAAAAAGGTAATGCGTCCTTGTCTGTCACCTTGAGGGCCTGTATAAGACTGTACTTCTGTGGAGTAGAGAGCTAGGGTTCTGGGACAGCTCGGTTCCTTGTTCTTTAACGGCCTATTTGCTTTATTTTTGGCCTTCTAACTATGTCACAGATGGTGTAGGTCAGTGGTTCTCCAAGTGTTGTCCCAGAATAGCAGTATTAGCATCACCTGGGTACTTGCTAGAAATGCAAATTCTCAGGCCCCACTCCAGACTGAGGGTGGAGCCTGGCTCAAGCAGTCTGTGTTTTAGTAGGTCCTCTAGGTGATTCCCATGATCAAGTTTAATGTCACACTGTCTCTAGGAGAGAGGGTTATCTAGAGGCAATAGTTGTATGCCAGAGAAAGCCAACTGGCAGCCTGAATTTAAGAGAATAATGTAATCCAAGGTTTTTCAGAGGGAACAGGTATGTATGGTTTGTAAAGGTATTAAGACATAAAAAGCAAATTACTGAAACTTCATTGTATGCTATTTCTTAGCCTAAGTAAACCATATTACTCATTTTTACTTTTCAGGTATTTCTCTATTTGTGAGTTTGTGCTCAAATTCAAAGTGAGAAGCTTAAATTGGTCAAGTTTTCTTGTGCTTCACATTTTTGTAAAAGTGAGTGCTCTTTTCCTCCCATAGCAGATGACCAAGAAACAACTGAAAAGTGTCCAACCCAAATTAATATTTTGTGTATTTTTCTTTTTGAATATATTTTCAGTGATTTCAGATTTGAATTTGAGCCCTTTTTAATTTTAGAGTACAAGGTATTTTAAATTGTTTCAAAATTAAGTGGTACATCTGAAATAATTTGTTTATTAGATATTCCTGCAAATGCAGATGAACCTGCTTAGATAAAACAGATTTATATTCCTTATCTATACCCTTTTGACAAACTGGAATTGAAAAACAATACAAAAATTAGTTTTTGTTTATTATGTAGACTCAAATCGTAAAATAACCAGTTATTGTTGTTTTTATCTTTTTTCAAGATTTTATTTATTTATTTGACAGAGAGACAACGAAAGCAGGAACACAAGCAGGGGGAGTGGAAGAGAGAAAGTAGGCATCCCGCTGAGTAGGGAGCCCGATGTGGGGCTAGATCCTAGGAACCTGGGATCATGACTGAGCCAGATGCTTAAGGACTGAGCCACCCCGGCCCCTCAATCTTTTTTATTTCTAATGGTTAGGAAATGATGGCCTAATTTTAGGTATATAATGTAAAAACTTATAAGACATCATGAAAGTTCTAACATTCATTTTCCTTGAAGATAATTCCAAAGTTTTCTTTTCAAATATATGTGCCATTACCATTGGGTTTCCTTGTACAGATAAATGGATGCATGATGACTTACAATTTAAAAAAATAAATTATTTTATTTGTAACACTTGAAAACTATTTTCATACCTTACCTACTTGATCAGATTGAATTTACTTCACTTTTCTAATTTTTTTCTTAAGATTTCAATTGCATGTCTTAATCTTTTGTTCCTGGAATTCTGGAAAGTTCAGAAAATTCACTCTGTGAGAATGTTGAGGTGACACTAGTGCAGGCAGAAGCAAGAGTTTTAAAAAGTAGGCAAATTGGGGCGCCTGGGTGGCTCAGTGGGTTAAAGCCTCTGCCTTTGGCTCAGGTCATGATCTCAGGGTCCTGGGATCGAGCCCCGCATTGGGCTCTCTGCTCAGCAGGGAGCCTTCTTCCCCCCTCTCTCTGCCTGCGTCTCTGCCTATTTGTGATCTCTCTCTGTCAATAAATAAATAAAATAAATTAAAAAAAAATAAAAAGGCAAATTGTAACTTAATAGTTCATAGAGAAGTATAGCTATAAAATAAATATTAGATAACTGAGTTAATCACTCTTCCATATTACTGAACAATATTGGAGGCTAGGAATATATTTGTTCCCTAACTAGAGAACTCTCTTATTTCAAAAGGAATTTTGTTGTAGTGATGTGCAGGGAGAACTTTTAAGGGGCCCTTTGGACCATGCGTTTTTCTGTCATATCCTTGTTTCTGAGTACTCCCACTACGTTGCGTTTGGGTCTTGAGTTTTCCAAGTGGTGATTCATTCATGGTCTTGAACTGTCATCTTAGTTTATTTGTGAGAATGCTGTGCTCTTTAGGGATATAAACTACTCAATCTCTTGGTGCTTCTTTTTTCTCCTTTGTAAAAATAATGTAGTTGGATTAAAACATCCAAGACAAAGTCTACAAACTGGTGACTTGTGGAGCCAGATCTGGTGAATGAATTTGTTTGACTGTAATTGTCTTTACATTTTTCAAGTAAGAGATTTTTATGCATAGTAACATGTCTGTGTACAGCATTCAGAAGGTGTAAGGACTGACATGGATGTTTAAAGGTAGTTTTAACTCGTGTTTCTCTTTCTCCCAGCCACCTAGTTACTTTCTTCGGAGACATTCAAAACGACTACATGTTTGTGAATCATTCCAGAGTTATTACTTATACATAGAAGCATAATAGTATATTTACCTTTTTGTTTTAAACCAAATGGTTGCAAACTATATACTTTGTTCTCTGTCTTGCTTTTTTTTTTTTTCATTTAATCTATCTTGGGAATCATTCTATATCAATATATCTAGAGCTGTCTCCTTTGTAATAAAACATAGCATTCCTTTGTATAGATGTATGCCACTTTCTTTTTCTTTTTCTTTTCTTTCCTTCCTCCTCCCCGGTTCCCCTTCCGTTCTTTCTTTTAGTCTTTTTTTCCCTTATGTCTTTCCTCCCCTTCCTGCCTTTTCAATTAAATAATCCAATTCAAACAACAATATCCTGCCATACTAGAAAAATCTTTATCTGGGATTTACTTTTTGTTTTGAAAGGGTAAAGAGACCTATAGCAGTTACTATGTTTTAGACTCAGGTGGTTTTTACAGAAAAAAATTAGTCTGTAAGAACATGTGGTTTTAAGATCTTTTGTTTCTAATTTTCTGAGTAGAGTTTTCCTCTACTCAGGAAAAAAATGAAGAGATAGACTCTTTCTTCCTCTTTTTTTATAAATATCAGTTCAGGACCTGTTTTTCCACTAGTGGTATTCATAATTTATTTAGCCTCTCCCCTGTAGAGGGACATTAGGATTATACATACATTTTTGTGTGTATTCTTTCGGTATATCATTTCACACATGTGCAAATATATTCGAAGGATAACAATCTAGCATTAGAATTACTGAGTACAGAGTATATGTACTTACAGAGTTGATGGATATTGCCAGATTGTCCACTGTAGTGAAACTGATTTATATCACCACAGCCTTTTTCCCCCAACATACTGTTTTATTATATTATTGAACTTAGTCTGATGGAAAAGAGGAAATTTGATTATAGTTTTAATTGGTATTTCTCTTTCATGTGACATTAAACATCTTTTTAATATGTTTGAGCTTTTTGTATTATTTTTGTATTTTTGTATTTCCTTTCTATGAACATGTCCTTTGTATGTTTTTCTATTGAGTCCTTGATTTTTATCTTACTGATTTGTAAGTTCTCTTAATATGGTAAGAAAAGCAAACTCTTGATTTGTGATGACATTTGTCAAAAAAGAATTGTCTTATTTCTCCTAAGAGGTTTTCAGCATCTTTTTAATTGCCATATACATGTAAATATTTTTTTGAGATAAAATATATTAGTCTTTTATGGCTTTGGGTTTTATCTTTGTCTCAGAAAAGCTTTCCTGACTTTGAGATTATTAGTACAAAAACAAACCCTATCTTTTCTTCAAATGCTTTGGGGTTCTTTGAAAATTTTTTGTTATTTGTTTTGATGTGAGAAATCTTTTCCAGGTGGCTGCATGTAACATTTATTGAATAATCCACATTTCCCCCAGTGATGTGCAGTATCCCTTATATAATAAATTCCTGTATATATTTGGGTTTGTGTTTGGCTTGTCCATACCAAGTTCTCTGTTCATGAAATCAGTACCACCATTTAAGTGATTGTAGAATCATAATACCTTTTAAAATATCTCAGGGATTTTGAATAATTTGTTTATTTTGCTTATTTTTCCATGTGTATTTTAGAATTATCATGTGCTTATTAGCTTTTATTTTTTTCTTGGAAGTTTTATTCTAATAATCTTATTTTTGTTATATAAGTGGTATTGTTTTCTATCATTAGATCTACTGTTTTTATAGCTTATGGGTTTTAATTTATTATTTTTATATGTAGCCACTTGACTAAATTTCCTCTATTTTTTGTAAGACTTTATAGTCAGTTTCTTTGGATTTTCCTGGTATCCACTCATATCATTTGCAAATGATGATAATTTTATTTTCTTTTTTCTGTTTTTAAACTTCTTTCTTTCTTGACTGATGACATTGGCCACTACCTCCAGGACATGGTTAAATATTTGTGGTAAAAAATGGACAATCCTTTTTTGTTCCTGATTGTCCATATTTCTTGAGTTTTTCCATTATACATGATGCTGACTTTGAATTGAATTTTTTGTATCTTATCATGTTAAGGAAGTTGGCATAGTGTTTGTTTCAAAATTAAAAAAAAAAATAGATCTTATATTGACAGAACAGTTGCAAGGGTAACAAACAGAATTTTTTTCTTCCTGGACCATTTGAGGCAAGTTGCCGGCCAACCTGATAGGCTGTTGCCTCCCACCAAATACTTGAGTGTTTATTTCCTATACAAGTACTGTCTTATGTAACCACGTATAATGATCAAAATCAGGAAATTAACACTGATACATTACTATCATCTAATCTTCAGAGCCCATTCATGTTTCATCACTTGTCCTAATAATGTCCTTTTGTATCCAAATTCAGTTCATAATCTTGTATTACATTTGGTTTTCATGTTATGGTAGGCTCCTTCAATCTAAAACAGTCTTTCCTTAACTTTTATGACCTGACACTTTTGAACATTACAAGAAAGTTATTGTAAAATGTCCCTCAACTTGAATTTGCCTGCTATTTCCTTATGATTGACTTCAGATTCTACATCTTCAGCAGAAAGAAGTATCACAGAGGTGTTCTGTGATCACCAAGAAATATCACCAATAGTCTTATTCTTTTTTGTTTGTCTTTCTAGGCAACTCCATCTTCTCTGTAATCTTTCCCTAAAATAGTTCTAGATCTTTATTTTTATTAAATATTTAGCTAATCCAATGTGTGAATTAGTAGAAGGATGGGGAAGCCAGTGTACTGGGAACACAAGGAGTTTTTAATCACAGTAAAGACTTTTCCAGTATCATGGGCAGAAGTTTCAGAATCATCCATGAACCATGATGGTGGCAGAAATACAAAACTAGCCAAAGGATATAGAGAGGAAGAAATTGGTCATTGATTTTATTATTACTTTGATTTTTATAATTATGTGAATAGATTATTGTTTTTATTAAAGCCATTTTGAGGAGTGTATAGAATTCTATGCCAAAGCATTGTTTGGTCAGACAAGTTGGCCTATCATGTCCTTTTGACAAGCTTTTCATTTTTGTCACCTTTTATTATTCCTTTTTTTAGTGGGTGAGTGTGGGGCAGATGAGGATGAGGGATAGAGGGAGAGGGAGAGAGAAAATCAATTTTTCTTAAAAAGATTTTATTTATTTGAGAGAGAGAGTGAGTGAGAGAGAACATGAACAGGGAGGAGAGGGAGAAGCAGGCTTTCTGCTGAGCAGGGAGTCTGATGAGGCCTTGAATCCCAGGACCCTGGGATCATGACCTGAGCCAAAGGCAGATGCTTAACTGACTGAACTACTCAGGCCCCCCAGGGAGATAGAATTTAAGCAGGCTCCATGCCCAGCAAGGAGCCCGACTTGGGGCTCCATCTCAGGATCCCGAGATCATGACCTTGAGCTGAAATCAAGAGTTTGAAGCTTAACTGACTGAGCCACCCAGGCACCCCTTATTTTTATCAGCTTTAAATGCATGTATTATTATTATGTTTACATAAAATAATGATCTCCTTGCAGAATACATAATTTCAAAAGGTTTTATGATTAAGTTTGGATAGGATAGATATTTGATGTCTTTTCCTCTGTCTATGGTTGTTTTTGGAGTATTTTTAATTCCTTAAAAAATAACCCTTCTTTAATTGTAATTTTAAGAGCTTATTGAAATAAAAACAAAACCAGCACTACTTATATCTTGAAAATTATAAGATCCTTGGTAAATTGGATTTTGTGTTCAATATGGTACTGAAAACATAAAAAGGAGTGTTATTCAAACTGAGTAGAAATAAGTTTAGCAGCTCACTCACTAAACTTTAGTTGGACACTCCACAATTTCTTAAGGATGTGTTAAGGTCATCATTAAATACATAAGTTCTTGGTTACTTAAATGGAAAGCACTGTGGAAATATAAATAATTCTTATCTGTGTTAATGTAATTGAAATTGAAGGGGATAGCATATGAGAATAGTGAAATTGATG
Source organism: Nasua narica (assembly GCA_028533885.1). Classification (NCBI taxonomy): domain Eukaryota; kingdom Metazoa; phylum Chordata; class Mammalia; order Carnivora; family Procyonidae; genus Nasua; species Nasua narica. Next base: position 25,901,454 of record CM052811.1, on the reverse strand, counting down.
GCTGTTCTTGAGGGCCCTTAAATCCTTTCTGCCCTATTCTTAGTGGTATTCTTTTTTTTTTTTTAAAGATTTTATTTATTTATTTGAGAGAGAGGTAGAGCGAGAGAGAACATGAGAGGGGAGAAGGTCAGAGGGAGAAGCAGACTCCCCGTGGAGCTGGGAGCGCGATGTGGGACTCGATCCCTGGACCCCGGGATCATGACCCGAGCGGAAGGCCAACTGAGCCACGCAGGGGCCCTTCTTAGTGGTATTCTTAGTGGTGTAACTCAAAAGGAGTTACTTTAACAAGTTAGTGTTTGTAACATAGTTTCAGTTCCTTAGATGGGAGATACTATTTCAATTCTTTTCTTTTTCTTTTTTCTTTTTTTATTTTTCTTTTGTTTATTTATTTGACAGAGAGGAGAGAGATCACAAGTAGGCAGAGAGGCAGGCAGAGAGAGAAGGGGAAGCAGGCTCCCTGCCGAGCAGAGAGCCCAATTTGGGGCTCGATCCCAGGACCCTGAGATCATGACCTGAGCTGAAGGCAGAGGCTTTGAGCCACGGAGCCACCCAGGCACCCCCTATTTCAATTCTAAATGTCTTTTTAGATCTTCTGGAAAGCCACTCTTGCTAGCTGTTTTTCTGAAGATGAAAATTTTATGGTTTGTTTACATGTTAAAATGTAGGGCTTTTTCTTTAATTATTCCTTGAAGGGGCCAGGAACCTATAGAGGGCTGTGGTTTCTGATTTTCCTTTTTTGACTTTTACTTTTTTTTTGCATATTGAATCTCCTGAAAGGGGGTGGGGTGAAAGGTGGGAATTGAGAAAAGGCAGCTGTTTGTTTGTGGGGGAGGTCCAGAATAGTCTTTCAAAACAGTCTTAAATCCATCATAAGATTTACATATGTGGTAAAGTTCTGAGAATTGTTATTTTGCAGTGGTATTACAAGAACTTAGGATTTTACCAGCCCCTTTCCCCATCTTCACTTTTATAAAAGAGAAGCCCCCTCAATGCAACAATACTTGAGCAAACTGTACTGTACCCTTTGCATAATGTCTACATTTATATTGATTGTTTTAGATTATAGAATCTTAGAGATACGGTCTACCTGTTGTAATATCCCTGATCTGAAGTAAAATACATATTTAAAAAAAAATTTTTTTTCCCCCTTGCAATCAGTGCCTTTCTATATACTTACATACCTTGTGACACATATGTAAAAGGGAATGTATTTGCATCTAAGTTTCCTATCTCCCAAAGTTTCTTTCTTCCACTGGGTTAAAAAGTTTTTTAATTTGGTCTAATCTTAGTTTTGTCTTTCTTTTCCCTACTCAGGCCCAGATTGCTTTCCTTCAGGGGGAAAGAAAGGGTCAAGAAATTTTGAAGAAGGATCTTGTGAGGAGGATCAAAATGCTGGAGTATGCTCTTAAACAGGAAAGGTAATTCAGTGAAATGGAAGATTATGTTCTCTTTAAGGATTGGAGTAATTTTTCTGTTATTCCTAAAACAAATCCAACTTTTAATTTTTGGATTCAGGAAATAGTATCTGTAATACACATTATTTTGTTTTGAATACTTCTGAATTCAGGAAATAGTATCTGTAATACACATTTTAAAATGGTTGTAGTAATGTTAATTTAATGTTCTTGTGAATGTTTAAGAATCATGACCAATAAACTGATTTATATGATTTTTTTAAAAAAAATTTCACATTTTCTCTCTGTCCTGTCCTTTCTTAAGAAACTTATATGCCTTTTGAGCTGTCATTATCCATTTCTTTCTGGAATTGAAGTCATTTTTGAGTTATAAAGGAAATTTCTGTGATGCTTACTCCCTCATCAACTAATATTATTTAATTTGATATGTTTTCTTTGGGAAAAAATGTAGACAGTATTGAGAATCTTTTTTATCTTTTTCTAGACTCTTTTTTTGATATTTTGTTCCTTTGCTATCAGCTATTCCTATCTCTCCAGAAGTGAACCTTATCTTTCTATGTTGCTAGTGTCTAAGATACTCTAGTAACTAAGCTTGGGTCACAAGCAAAGGACAACAGGTTATAGATGAGAATTTTGGAAATTTTCATATGAAGTATAAGTTTATTTGTTTTAACAGGTGATCTTTGGAATTTTTGTCTTTAGATAATTTTTTCTTTCTGATAACTGAATACTTGATAGGCAGTATTGAAATTCTCTATTTTGCTTGTTTTGATCACATACTTTTCTCCTTTCTTCAAAGTTGATGAATGGGCTGTTTGCAAAGCTGTCGTAAAATAGCATTTAACAAATAATATTTGTGAATATTAAAAAGCAGATTAAACTTTATTAGAACTTGTTTTCACCTTTACTTGGGATCTTTGAATGGCACAAGAAATTGAAAACAGGCTGACCTCTTGGTAAAAAAATAGATGCTTCTTTTTATTCCTTGAGAGGTTGATTGAAAGCTGTATTGAAGAGATGGGGGAACTACTTGTAAAAGCGTGCAGTTTGGTAATATTTGAGATTTTAAGCAGTCTAATTCTAGGCATCATCAAAGAGAAAGAGTAATAACATTAATAATGACAACTATTTATTAACTACTGTGTACCAAGCCCCGAGGCTTAAAAATGAAGTAACTTGAATAGAGTTGCAAAGTTGTAGGAGAGCTGTGATTCAGATCCCTCAGGTTTGTCTGATTCTGAAGTCTATAGTCTTTACCAGTACATTATGCTATCTTTGTAATGCAGAAGAATTAAAATATACATATACTCAAGTAGCTAGGGATGTTTTGTGTGTGTGTGTGTGTATGAGTGTGTCTCTTATTTATTTATTTATTTTTTTATTTATTAGAGAGCGAGAGACTGAGAATGAGAGGGGAGAAGGTCAGAGGGAGAAGCAGACTTCCCGCGGAGCCGGGAGTCCGATATGGGACTCGATCCCGGGACTCCGGGATCATGACCTGAGCCGAAGGCAGTTGCTCAACCAACTGAGCCACCCAGGCGCCCGAGTGTGTCTCTTATTAAACATATTTATTAAGGTATCCATCCAATAAGCACTGTGCTGGAGTTGAGTATAAACATAGGTCATTGTCTTTGTCCTTAAGGGCTCAAGAAACACACTTGTTAACCACAAAAGTGCAGTGCAGTATGATAGGTGCTATGGGAGATGTCTGTACAGAGTACAGTGGGGTCACAAAGAAGGGAGTGGTTATTTGGATCTAGAAGGTGGAAGTAGAAGGAAGGATGTAATTGGAGAGGAGGTGAGACTTCAACAGCATCATAAAAAATAAGGTGTTTGCCAGATAGGCAAAGTTCTGAAAGTAGGATATGTTTGACAGGGAACAGAGGAGTTTGGTGTGTTATAGAAATTTGCAGTCACTGCGTGGTGGGTAGGATGTAGTTGTGATTTGATAAGTGATAATGGTAGACGGGGGCAAGAGCCAAGTTACGGAGGACTTAACTAAGGAGTTCAGACTTTTACCTTCCATATAATAGGGAACTTTGAAAGTTTTTCAAAACCTTTTAATCTAAAATTTCTCAAGCTAATAGTAGTTGCTAGAGCTACTTGCCTTTTACCTGGATTCACCCAGTTGACAACATTTTGCTGTATTAACTGGTATGTTCACTCTGTAGGCACATTGTTTTTTTCCTGAATCATTTGCTACGTAGATGCAGACGTTATATCCCTTTGCCCCTGTATACCTCAGTATATTTCTTCCAAGAGCAAGGAGATTCCCTTATATAATTACAGCACTTTATCAAATTAAGGAAATTTAATGTTGATATAGCACTATTATCTGATATAGCCCATATTCCTGTGTTCCAATGATGATCTTAATAGCATTTTTTCCCCACCAAATGTTCCAGTAATGATTTTTATAGTATTTTTTTCCTGGTCCAGGATCTAGTCTAGGGATATATATTGTATTTAGATGTCATGCAGTTGAAAGGAGCATGGAATAGTATGAAATAGATTTTAGAAAGATCACCCTGACTTCACTATCGGGGATGGACTGGAAAGATCTGTTATAGAAGCAGGAAGAGTCTAATAGTCTAGGATGAGAAATTATAACATGGTAGCTGCTGGAATAAAGGAGGCTATGAAACATTTTAAATAGAATTCATAAAAAAGGCATCCAAATTGGCAAAGAAGAAGTCAAACTCTCACTCTTTGCAGATGATATGATACTTTATCTGGAAAACCCAAAAGACTCCACTCCAAGACTGCTAGAACTCATACAGGAATTTAATCAAGTGTCAGGATATAAAATTAATGCACAGAAATCATTTGCATTTCTATACACGAACAGCAAAACAGAAGAAAGAGAAATTAAGGAGTCGATCCCATTTACAATTGCACCCAAAACCATAAGATACCTAGGAATAAACCTAACCAAAGAGGCAAAGTATCTGTACTCAGAAAACTACAAAGTGCACATGAAAGAAATTGAGAAAGACACAAAGAAATGGAAAAACGTTCCATGCTCATGGATTGGAAGAACAAATATTGTGAAAATGTTTATGCTACCTAAAGCAATCTATGCATTTAATGCAATCCCTATCAAAATACCATCCATTTATTTCCAAGAAATGGAACAAATAATCCTAAAATTTATATGGAACCAGAAAAGACCACGAATAGCCAGAGGAATGTTGAAAAAGAAAACCAAAGTCAGCGGCATCACAATTCCAGACTTCAAGCTCTATTACAAAGCGGTAATCGTCAAGACAATGTGGTACTGGCACAAAAACAGACACATAGATCAATGGAACAGAATAGAGAGCCCAGAAATGGAACCTCCACTCTATGGTCAACTAATCTTTGACAAAGCGGGAAAGAATATTCAATGGAAAAAAGTCTCTTCAACAAATGGTGTTGGGAAAACTGGACAGCTACTTGCAAATAATGAAACTGGACCATTTCCTTACACAGCACACAAAAATAGACTCAAAATGGATCGAAGACCTCAGTGTGAGACAAGACTCCATCAAAATCCTGGAGGAGAACACAGGCAGCAGCCTCTTCGACCTCAGCCACAGCAACTTCTTCCTACAAACATCTCCAAAAGCAAGGGAAGCAAGGGCAAAAATGAACCACTGGGACTTCATCAAGATCAAAAGCTTTTACACAGCAAAGGAACTATCAACAAAACCAAAAGACAACTGACAGAATGGGAGAAGATATTCGCAAATGACATATCAGATAAAGGGCTAGTATCCAAAATCTATAAAGAACTTCTCAAACTCAACACTCAAAGAACAAATAATCCAATCAAGAAATGGGCAGAAGATATGAACAGACATTTCTGCAAAAAGGACATCCAAATGGCCAAAAGACACATGAAAAAATGCTCAACATCACTCGGCATCAGAGAAATACAAATCAAAACCACAGTGAGATACCACCTCACACCAGTCAGAATGGCTAAAATTAGCAAGTCAGGGAA
>CM052811.1:25764615-25895554 GCA_028533885.1 Nasua narica | reverse complement strand
ATAGAGCTACCCTATGACCCAGCAATCGCACTACTGGGTATTTACCCTCAAGATACAAATGTAGTGATCTGAAGGGTCACATGCACCCGAATGTTTATAGCAGCAATGCCCACAATAGTCAAACTATGGAAAGAACCTAGATGTCCATCAACAGATGAATGGATAAAGAAGAGTTGGTATATATATACAATGGAATACTATGCAGCTATCAAGAGAAACGAAATCTTGCCATTTGCAACGACGTGGATAGAACTAGAGGGTATTATGCTAAGTGAAATAAGTCAGTCAGAGAAAGACAATTATCACATGATCACTCTGATATGAAGAATTTGAGAGGCAGGGCAGGGGGTCGTGGGGGGTGGGGAAGAGAAATGAAACAAGATGGGATCGGGAAGGAGACAAACCATGAGAGAAACAAACTAAGGGTGGCTGGGAGGTGGGGAGGGTAGGGTTATGGACATGGGGGAGGGTATGTGCTATGGCAAATGCTGTGAAATGTGTAAGCCTGATGATTCACAGACATGTACCCTGGGGCAAATAATATATTATATGTTAATAAAAGAATAAAATAAAAAAATAAAGTAAGATTATCCAAAAAAAATCCATAAAAATTAGAGAGGATTGGGTATAGAGGATGAGGAAGAAAGATAACTCAAGAGTGGTTCCCAGGTTCTTGGCTTGAGTGAAAGTTTTATAAGTTATCAAATGAATTAAAGATTAAGAAGTAGGGGTTGAGGGACGCCTGGGTGGCTCAGTGTGTTGGAGCCTCTACCTTCGGCTCAGGTCATGATCCCAGGGTCCTGGGATCGAGCCCTGCATCAGGCTCTCTGCTCAGCAGGGAGCCTGCTTCTCCCTCTCTCTCTACCTGCCTCTCTGCCTACTTGTGATCTCTCTCTATGTCAAATGAATAAATAAAATCTAAAAAAAAAAGGTGGGGTTGAAAAGCAGATAATGGGAGTGGAACTCAGGACTAGAGATGTATACTCGGGAACCATATTGTGGATATAGTTATAGGTGTAGTTGAAACAAGCAGAACAAGTATTATGGGAGAAGAGAGAATCAGCTGGAGCCACAGGAAATGGAAATGTTTGAGGCAGAGGGAGGAAGAGCCAGCAAAGGAATGGTTGGAGAAGGAAGGAGAGAACAGTATAGTGGAAGCAAGCTAAGGAAGGTGGGGGTTTGACGATCACAGATGCCAAACAGACTCCAAGTCAGTTGTAAACTGAAAGTAGTCATTTAGATTTGCCAGGTAGGAACTTGCTGGTTTCCTTGTCAGAAGAGTTTCAGTGGGGTAGCAGGAACATAAACCAGATCACAGGGGATCAAGGGCTGAGAAGGACAGATAAAGTAGAGACAGATACAGTCGCTTATTTTTTCAAGTCATTTGACTTTGAAGAACAGAAAAGATAACTGACTGGGTCTAGGGAAGATTCTTTTTTTTTTTAACTAACGGAATTCTTGAAAAGAGTCACTGATTTTGTATCTTTTGAAATTTATGGAATGATTTGAGATTATTCCTGATGTTATGGCACTATTTAAGTATAATAAGGAATAAAAAAAAGCATTTCTTTGTGGATTAGAGCTCTTAAACATTTCAGTTCTTTAACTCTGAAGTTATTTTTCTAATGCTTTAATGCCAGGAATTTTTAAAAATTTTGGAGTTCTGGGATACCTGGGTGGCTCAGTTGGTTAAGTGTCTGTCTTTGGCTCAAGTCATGATCCCAGGGTCTTTGGATCAAGTCCCACATCAGGGTCCTTGCTCAGCGGGGAGCCTGCTTCTCCCTTTTCCCTACCCCTGGTTGTGCTCTCTCTGACAAATAAATAAAATCTTTAAAAAAAATTTTTTTTGGAGTTCTAAAACATTTCTGTTCTTTTGATTCTGAAATTATTTTTCTAATACTTTAAACCAAGAATTTTTAAGAAGTTTTTTATTGAGCATAATTTTAAACATAAATGTAGAGAGACTAATATCTTTTATATACACCTCCAATCCGCAACAGGTAATGTTCCTGTCAGTCTTGCTTTATCTTTATCTATTTTAGAACAGCAAAATCTAGACATCTTGTCATTTACCCTGACACAGCTAAGTATAAGGATCATGATTTCGAATTGCTGTGTTACAGATTTTCTAAGTAGTCCCACTTAAAAAGATCCAAAATTAAGTGAAACTGAATCTTTAACATTACAAAAGATTACTCACCTAACCAGGAATTTATCAAGGCATTCCTTAAAGTGTGATAGAATATGCAAAATGAGCAAATTTACATCTAGTTTTTCAGGAATACATAGTGTTTAATCTAAGATTTACTCAGGAACTTCTATACTGAAGAACCTTAAATACTATATAAGATACAATTCTGAAACATTCCATTTTCCCCCATGTCTGTCTTTCATCTGCACTTCTGTAAAAATCCACATGTCCTCCTTTCCTCTGATGTTTCCATATTCTATTCATAGGATTCATTTTTTGAAATACAGATATCTTATCCCTGCTTAAAAATATCTAGCTAATTTCAAAGATCTTAGTAAACCCTCTTATAGCCAGGCCCCTTTCTAGTCCTGTATGCATGCACATATGCACACATGCACACTTTTTTTTTTGACCCATGATGTATTTCTCCCCCACTTTTTCTTTGGACGTAAATACTTTTCATCAATCTATTCGTCTGATTGGAAATGGTTTTTTGAAGTTTAGTTAAAATCTTATGTGTTACCTTTTTTTTGGTGGTTCTCTTCGACACTACCTTTGACAGAATTAGATAATCTCTTATCTGAATTTCTGTAATGTGATAAAACTCATAACTCTTATCACAGTGTGCTGTTGTTACTTATTTTCATTTCTATCTCTTAGGTATCTCCTTGCCTCCACCCTTAATTGACTATAAACTGTGGGTTATTCCTAGCAGCCAATACAGTGCCTGACATATAAGAATGCAGAAACAGTTCATTGATTCAATCAAATTATTTTTAGCATCAACATTTAAAATGTGATTGGGGTGCTATGTTCTATTCTTAGCACATTATATATAATAATAGACTTTGAAACAAAGCTATAATGAAACTTCTTTATTATTATACAATTTTTATGTTCTTTTATCCAGGAAAGGCCATTCGGGAGGCCTAAGTATGTATCAGACATAGAGTTCATAGGTATGAGATCTGCTACTTATTTTACAGTCACATTTAGACAAAAAGATAACATTGTGAGGTAACATTGTGAGATAAAAGTATTAAAACGGGAAGTATGGGAAACTGGATGCCTGGGTGGCTCAGTCCTTAAGCATCTGCCTTTGGCTCAGGTCATGATCCCAGGGTCCTAGGATTGAGCACTGCATCGGGCTCCCTGCTCGGTGAGAAGCCTTTTCCCTCTCTCAATCCCCCTGCTCGTGTTCCCTCTCTCACTGTGTGCGTCTCCATCAAATAAACAAAATCTTAAAAAAAAATAAAAAATAAAAAAAATAAAATTATGGGAAACAATATGAGTGAGAAAGGTATTTAGCATGTTGGCTTCAAAAGGAATGTTGCTAAGTTGAGAAGGGTTCTGTGAGTAAATTATTTTTCATTGAATTTAACAGTTTATTAGGGAGACCGTGCTTTAAGGGAACGCAACCAGTGGTAAACACAACAGTTCTTTACTTACTTTGTCCGTGTCTATTTTTTATGAAATATTAGTTCATAGTATGTTATTTTTATTACATTCATTGTAAAGAATATTTTCTATTTCCCTTTTATATAAACTCTGTTGCAGTTTTTCCCAAGACCACTAGAATGCACCATAGTGCAGTATTTTGTGTATAGAAATGTTTTTCTATATACCCAGACACACACATACATTCATATATATGTATGTATATATATGAATATATATATGTGTGTGTGTGTATATATATATATATATAAACTCCATAATATTTTATTGCTACTTTTATTCCATCCTCAGACCAGTTACTTTCAATTGCTATTTGACTTTTAGGAGGTATTGTAACTTTGTTTCATGGTAGATGAAAAATCTGAAGATTGACAATTATATTAAGAACCTTGTTTACTTTCTGGTAACTGTAACTAAAATTAAGTGGCTATAAATCTTATTTTCTAATAATCAACATTATTACAAACACGTTGAAATAGACTAGAAAATGTTTAATCTGGTGATGAAATCTTTGTGATTAACAGAAGCATTGGGAATAGAGAAAAATATTCTAGTTAATTTGGAACAAAAGTTATTTATTTAAAATTTAAAAAAAGAAATATATGAATGTTGGTAATTAAATAACACAGTATGGTCTCCCTTATGTATTGCTTTCCCTTACCAGAGGAAATCTTACTAATGTCTTATGTATCATGTATTCTTCCAGAAATCTTCTATGCATATGAAATATATATATATAATACATATATAAAATAAATATTCTTTTTTATTTTTAACCATAAGAGACTCCTAATCTCACGAAACAAACTGAGGGTTGCTGAAGGGTTGGGGGGAGGGATAGGATGGCTGGGTTATGGACGTTGGGGAGGGTATGTGCTATGGTGAGTGCTGTGAAATGTGTAAGCCTGATGATATACAGACCTGTACCCCTGGGTCAAATAATACATTATATGTCAATAAAAATATTCTTTTTTATTTTTAATAGGTATATATTATTACAAAACATTTTGTACATATGCAAAAGGTATGAAGATTAATATGTAACATACTCATATACTTGCTATGTATCTTAAATAGATCATCAGTTATCTGTAATTTTCACAGGTTTTCTTAAGATCCTCCTCTATATAAACTTTGATTTTTCTGTTATAACTACAAAATAATATGAATTCCAGTACTTTTCCATTTGACCAAATAATTTTTTCCTTTATACCTTTTTTGAAATATAACAACTTCTTTATGTTAAGTGCTCAATTAGTTTTTTATAAAAAAATTAACTTGAAATTTGGCTATGTCATCCCCTCATTCCTTCTTTATTACTTTATTACTTTGGTTTTTCAAATTATTATTACCGTTGTTATTCTAAGCTTGTTACATTTAATATTTATTATAAAAAGCCTCAATATTTTGGGGAAGCAAACTGGTCAAAATACATAATACATTATGTAAGTATGGCCATTTTTCATTGACCTTTATTTTTTTTAAAATAATTTTTAAAATTATCTATAGCTCAGAGATACTGTATATCTTTTTTTAAAAATTTTATTACTTATTTATTTGATATATATAGAGAGAGATCACAAGTAGCAGAGAGCCAGGCAGAGAGAGAGGGGGAAGCAGGCTACCCGCCGAGCAGAGAGCCCAATGTGGGGCTCGATCCCAGTACCATGAGATCATGACCTGAGCCGAAGGCAGAGGCTTAGCCCACTGAGCCACCCAGGTGCCCCATTGTTTGACCTTTAAAATTTTTACTTTATCTGGATTATTTTTCTGGTCTCAGATGAAATCTGAAATGGTGAAATCAGGTTAGCCAGAAATAATTATATTCAGCTAGCTTTAAAAGGGAAATAGATAAGAATTTCTGTTCAGAGCTCTTCCTGAGTTCTTCCTGAAAAGGCAAAGGATATCTTGACTATTAAAAAAAAATATGTTCATTGCTATTGAAATATCTTATTCAACACTGGTGATTAGGGCTGATTCCCCTTCCCTCCTTTGGATTGTTTACTGTAATGCATACTTGGTAAATCGTAATTGCCTGACAAGGCACAGAGTGTTATAGATTACTTAAAACTCTTTTCTGAGTATAGTTGATACACACTGTTACATTATTTTCAGGTGTCCAGCACAGTGATTCAATATCTCTGTATGTTATGCTGTGTTTACCATAAGTGTGGCTACCATGTGTCACCATACAGTGCTATTACAGTATCATCAACTGTATTCCTTGCAGTGTACCTTTTATTCCTGTGACTATTCATTCCATAACTCAAGCCTTTATCTCCCAGTCCCTTCCCCCATTTTGCCCATTCCCTTTGGTAATTCTCTGTTTTCTGTATTTATAGGTCTGATTCTGCTTTTTGTTTGTTTATTCATTCATTTTGTTTTTTTAGATTCCACATATGATTGAAACCACTTGGTATTTGTCTTTCTTAGTCTTATTTCACTTAGCATGGTACCCTCTGGATCCATCCATGTTGTCACAAATAGCAGGATCTTATCTTTTTGTTATGGCTGTATAATATTCCATTGGATGTACCATTAGATGAGTTTTCTTTTTATAAATACATCAATTTTGAGGAAGGTTAGTCTTCTACAAATTTATTTCGTAATCCAAATTTATCTACTGCTTTTGATAGTAGAATTGTACTTTGGCATTCACCAAGGAAATTTGAATACTATAGAAAGTAGAATGTCATATGTAAATATAGAAAGATTTATGGTTCCTAGTGTTATTCTTTTATTTGTTATAATGGCACTTGATGGTGTAACAACAATAAAATAATAATGACGTTCACTCTGACACCATGGAAGGCTATTTTGAAAGATAGCCAGGACTAATGCATACTGATAACTACTCCTGTTACATATCCTTAAGTTCATTTAAATATGTTTTAAGATGGTTTGTATTTTCTTATTTCTTTGTTAGAGCCAAATACCACAAGTTGAAATATGGGACAGAATTGAATCAGGGAGATATGAAGCCTCCAAGCTATGATTCTGGTAAGCTCATTTTAAAGGAAGTTTAAGTGATTAAAAAGAGTTGACATCTAGTATTTGTAGCAGCAATATTTATAACTGCAAATCAATTTCTAATTATTTGCATATTAGTGATTTTTTCTGACCTACTTATCTTTAGCACTAATCATTCAATGTCGTTTAGATGACTTTCCCATTACCTTCCTTCCTTTCTCCTCTTCCCCTTTCTTTTAGCTCCCCATTTTCTGCTTATGTTGTACACTTCCTGGAAGGATCAGAATTCATAGGGTAGCACACTAACATAACTGTCTAGGTGGGTTTCCCAGTATTAATGGGAACTTCGAGATGTGCGGTACAAAGCACATCATGCCCTTGAAAACCTAAGAGAGAGAGAAGGAATGATAGAGTTGAGAGAGTTCTTCTCAAGTACAGTGAATTCCTAATCCCGTCAATCTAATCTTTCAGTTGCAGGTGCAAAATTATTCTTAGATTTTCTTATGCACAGAAGATTCTGCAGCCAGACCATCTCTTAACAGCTGAAACACTTATTCTCTTTTTGTGTTATTTCTTCTTTTTTTTCTCCTACCTTCCTCTTCATCCCTACAAAAATAGCACTTTGTAAACAATCAGATATTAAGGATATAGACTTAATTGACTTATTGGTAGTTATAACAGTAAGAAAAGTTGTTCAAAAGTTATGTTTCAAATGAGTATGTTTTGGCATAATTTCAGATTAAATTTCTAGATTAAATACTTGAAGATATCAATTATTGTTTATATTATTGGCTGAAATATATGCCTTTTACTAGGGGCTTTATGTATGTTAACCTTAATTCTTAAAATAGTTGCTCATAAAGATGATATTGTTATTTTACTTATGTGAAATTTGAACTCAGAAACTTGCTTAAAGTCACAGAACTATTAAGTAATGGGAATATAGATCTGAGCCCAGGTATAATGACTCCAAATTCATATATATTTTTAAAGTAAGCTTGTTTGTTTTTTTATGTAATCTCTACACCAGGCTGGGGCTCGAACTCGTAACCCCAAGATCAAAAATTACATGCTCTTCTGACTGAGCCAGCCAGCTGCCCCCTGCCTATAAAGTCCAAAATTCATATTAGTCCCAATTTACTACACTGCTTCTGTGTTTGACAATGTATGAAAAAAACCTTGTAAAGTAAGTTCTGAATGTGCTGCTGATTTTAAAGTTCAATTTAGTGTAGTAATGTTAACATGTTTCCCTAGCTGAATAATGAATCCTTGAGATTTAGAGCAATATCAGTTGATCATTGGCATATTTTTTCCTTTGTTTTTTAAATTGTTCTCTTACTTTGATGTCTCTCCTTTTGACTTGAGATGCACTTAAATGTTTTATATTTAAACTATTTGTTAAAGGCTGTCCTAAAAATATCTTGTCTGATTCACAGAAATGATTTAATCAAGACTTTTATATAAAAATTTGTTTCCTTATTTTTAGATACTATTTTAGGAGTATAAAATTCTAGTTGCAACATACACAAAATGTTTATGTTTATAAGTAAACAGTGTGGTTCTAGAAAAAGTTTGACCCTTATGCATGTAAATTCAACTCTGCCCTGACACTTTAAATACCTGTGATATTACTTAATCTTTTGGGGATTGCTCTGCTGCTTATCTGAAATTGGGAAAATAGTTGAAATAATTCACAACTTTCAGGTTTATATTCTTAGTATACAATACATGGTTAGTACCTAGTATGATTCTATCTATTGATCTTTCACTGTATTTAAAAATATTAAATATATAATGCTTGTCAGACCCAGCATCAAATTCAGTGAAAAAGATAGCAATGCCCTACTGAATTTTTATAGTGAAGATTAAAAAAAAAGTGATTACAGTAAAATGACATGTATAATGGGGAAGTTAATAGGTGTTTTGGAGCACAATATCTAGTCTTAAGTAGTCAAATGGTGTTTAAAGTTAACATCTGAAGGACAATTAAGAATTGGCCAGGGTAAATGAACTTACTAAATATTTGCTGAATGAGAGGTGCGAGAAAGGCAGAGGGAGAAATCTGGCACATTTGAGAAATAAAATAACTTTAGCGAGAAAAGGGGGGAAGGAGTGTTTCTAGAGGCAGCTAGAGAGTTAGCAGGGGAAAGGGGGGAGGGCAGATGGTAAAATATGTTACAGGGGTCTTGTAAAATATGTTAAGGAATTTACATTTTATCCTAAGAGTTTTGAGAAAGTATTTAAAGGATCAGATTTCTCTTAGTTACCACAGACAGCAGTGTAGCAGGGGGATCAGAAAGCAGTTGGATCAGTGATGGGGAGACTGATGAGAGGACTGTCGCAGCCTCCTGGCTAAATGAGGAAGGAAGGCTGCCGTGATAGGACACTCTTCTGGATGTGAAGAGAGGGGGGGTGTGATCGGGGAATACTTAGGGAGTAGAATCTGCAGGAACGAGTTCCAGTTTTGATGTGGGGGATGAAAACAAGGGACATTCAAAGATGGCCCCCAAACTTCTGGTTCCCAAAACTAGATTGGAAGTAGATTTGTAGATTTGGAAGATTGGAAGATAATTACTTTTGGATTTATTAGTTAGGCAGTCAAGTGAAGATGGCTGGTAGACAGCTGGCTCTCTGGGTCTGGAGCTCAAATCAGAGATATGGGTTTGATGTGTACATTTGAGAGGTGTCCGCACATGGTCCCAAAGGCACTCAGGTCATTGGAGAGGAAGAAGAGGCGCCTCCACCCCCCGTAACTCCAGACTTTATTCAGAGTGAGAGGACCTGGATTGGAGTCCTGAGGAATGGCAACACTTAAAAAAACTAGTAGAAGAGTAGAGAGTGGAAAAGGAAATAATAAGAATTATCTTAATGGTAGGATGGAAACCAGGAGAAGAGAGGGATTCCAGAAGTAAGGACTCTAAAGCACTATGATTAATAACCGGAGGTTCTAAAGAGTAGCTTTAAGATTTAGTGATACATGAGTCATTACTGTGGGCAGTTTTGGAGAAAGGTAAGGGTAGAAACAAAGACATGAGTAGAAAATGAAGACTAAGTGCAGTTATTTTTCAGGAAGCTTAGATTATGAAGGTGAAAGAGGGATAGCTGAAGGGGTATATGGGGGTCAAGGAAAGTGTGTGTGTGTGTGTGTGTGTGTGTGCGCGTGTGTATGGGCGGGGGAGATAGATGTGTTTCTTAGAGGAGGAGCAAATAAAAATGAAAGAGAAGAGATACTCAGAATCGGAAGGTATCTGAAGAAGCACAGAGATTGGATTCTGAATTAGCTGGAGAATGGTGGGAGGAGCATGTCTTGTTATTCCCAAGAAAGAATGTCAACGTTAGGTGATGGATTTGTAGGTTTGGGTTTCACTTTGGTGGTGGGTATTTATTAATATGATAGCTTTATGTGTGAGACTGGATTACCTGCTAAGAGTGTATGACAGGTTTAAGAAAAGTAGAGAAGTTTAAAATAATGAGCAGGAGGGCAAACTGATAATAGTAGGATTGAGAAAATAGTAGGATTGGGAAAAGCTAAGGGTCCAGTTGAGGAGTGTGATCATGAGTTTATATAGATGCATTGGTTTGCACCCTTGACAGCTTGGGTAAAAATTATTGAATTCATGGAGAGACCAAAGGGACAAGAAATTTGAGGACATAGACTAAAAAATAACTGAAGTGGTAGACTGTGAACTAAAACTAGAGAGGGAAGGAAGTAAAGACAAAAGGAGGCTAATGGGTAACAGTGAGGGGATAGGCTGTGGTCTGGAGCAGGCCAGCAAACTTTTCCTATAAAGGGCCAGATAGTAATATTTGGGCTTTTTAGGCCATATGTTCTCTGTTGTAGCTACTCATCTCTGACACCCGAACAAGAAAGTAGCCACAACACATATGCGAATGAGTACGGCAGGCCACATTTGACTTGCAGGTTGTAATTTGCTGACCCCTGGTCAAAGGTTCCAGCTAAGTGAAAGAACTAGTGAGGTGGGAATATGAGCCTGAAGAATATGCTCAGAGAGAGTTTGCATTTGTGCCTGTTCTTCATAATGACAAGATCTAAGGGGTGACAGCTAGAGAGGGTGGTGGTTGTGGGGAGGCTGAAGTGGATCACCCACATGAACGTTAACTTCACTCAAGATGAGGTAAACGTTTGGTTGCAGGGGAAGCATGTAAGCCTGGTTCTGAGCGTTATTGAGGGATTTGTGGGTGACAGTGATGAGAACAGTGACTAGGAAAGGGTAGAAGGTGGTGTATCCAAACAGGGTAAACTTTAAAGAAGGAGGGATTCTTCTAGTCTTTCCTCTTTTATCCGTTTGCGGTATTTCTTTTTAAACTGACAGTCCAGACATTTTCTGAGACATTTTTCACAATTAAATTAGTTTCCCTTCTGACTTTTTCTCCTCCCTGTTTTGTTCTATATCCAAACCTTTATGTTTCTACTTTAGGAAATTTTACCCCAGGTTATGTTAAAATCTATTCATCTTCCATATTTTAGCTTCTTTTATTTAATATCAGAAGCCGGGTACATATTAAAAAGGAATATTTTTATCTAGAGCGACAAATTCTGTCTTTTAATCAATATGTTTAGATCATTTGCATTTCATGTGACTATATGGTTAGATTTAAAGCTACTCCCTTTGCTGTTTGTTTTCGGTTTGTTCAGTCTGTTCATGATCCCTTTTCCTCTTATGGATTTCTTTGGGATAATCTAGGTTTTTTTTTTAATGGTTCTATTTTATCTCTTGCTGACTTATTAGCTGTAACTCTGCTATTTTGGTGATTGCTTTAGAGTTTATACTTTTTTTTTAACTTATCGCAGTGTGTCTTTAAGTAACAATATACCACTTCTTATAATATGAGAGCCTTGTAAATATGGATTTCCATCTCTCTCTTTGGCAGTTTTCACATATTTTGCTTCTATTATGTTATAAATCACATACTACATTATTATTTTTGTTGAACAGTAAATTCTCTTAAAGAGATTGAAATAAACAGTATATATTTCCAGTGCTCGTCATTCTTTGTGTTGATCCGTATTTTCTGGTGTCACAGTCCATCTACCTCAAGGACTTTTACATATCTTATAATATGTGCTGCTGCCAACGAGTTTTTTCAGCCTTTGTGTGTCTGAAAAAGTCTTTTGCTTGCATTGTTTCTGATGAGTTATCTTCTATTAAACTTATCTCCGCTCTTTTGTATGCACAATGTGACCTTTTTCTCTGGCACTTTTAAGACTTTCCATTTTGTCATTGGTTTTAAGCAATTTCATTATGATGTGTTTTGGTGTAGTTCCCAGGTGTCCCCCTCCCCTGTTTTTTGTGCCTAGGGTTCGTTGAGTCTCTTGGGTCTGTGGATTTATAGTTTTCATGAAATACGAAACTTTTCAGCCATTATGTACTCAGATACTGCTTTTGTTCCCACTCCCTATGCCACAATCTAGAAACTCTGTCAAGGTGGTAAGCTGGAATAATCAGGGTTTTGTGTCCTTCCTTTCTCTCAGAGATCCTTGTCCTTTGTTGCCTAACATCATGTCTTAACCATGATTTCATCTATTTTGTTTTATAGTTGTTTCAAACAGGAGGATGAACTGGATCCCTGTTACTCCCAACTTGACTGGAAGTATCAGTCAGCTACTTTTATATTACCTTGCAGTTCAAC
Source organism: Nasua narica (assembly GCA_028533885.1). Lineage (NCBI taxonomy): Eukaryota > Metazoa > Chordata > Mammalia > Carnivora > Procyonidae > Nasua > Nasua narica. Next base: position 25,883,283 of record CM052811.1, on the reverse strand, counting down.
TCTTAACACTTTAAAATCCTCCCTTTTGTATGATGTCTTTTTTTTTTTTTTTGACTTGATGAAGTAAGAGTAAATCTGATAGTTGATTGAGAGAACTGTGAATTTTAGCTTGGATAAGGAAATGTGGGGAAAATCAAGTTCACATGTACAAGAGTTTGTTGTTGTTTTTTTTTTCTTCAGACTTTTTTTAAAAACATGTTACCCAGGGAGTCAGATTTTATCTCAATACATGAATACACTTTTTTAAAGAGGGCGAAGATGCATTCTTATTTGATTTGGCTTAATTTATTTTTATTAAAGTATCATTTACATAAGTAAAATTTACCTTTTTAGTGTTTTCACAAACACAGGTAGTCTTGTTACTACAACTCTTTGTAGTCAGCCCCTTTGCCCCCAGTCTAATTATGTGGCAGCCACTCATCTGTTTTATGTTCCTATAGTTTTGCCTTTTCCAGGAAGTCATATGAATTCCAGAATCATACAGAATATAGCTTTCTGATTCTATATTCTGTATTCTTTCTCACTTAGCATAATGCATTTGAGATTCATTCATGTTGGTGTGTATCTGTAGTTAATTCCTTGTAAATAGCATTCCATTGAGTGTATGTGTCCTACTTTGGTAACATCACTAGCTGCCAAAGTAGGCAGAGGCAGTTGAGTATATCTGAGGGTGGTGTAGAGAGGCCTATACTGATGGGAAGTTAGATGACCTCAAAAGTTCCTTCACATATGAAATTTTTAGGCTTTTGAAATGCCACTATAAGTATTCTACTTGGCAAGTATAGCTTACTTGACTTAAGATATATTAGAACATACCATAGTATATTCCTGAATTTGTAGAACCATTTGTGAACCATAGTTCCTGAATTTGTGGGCCAGTGGAAACAAGATGTGTGTTGTTTTTCCTTAGTATGGGGACATTATTTTTGCCCTTTTTTAAAAGTTTATCCTCTGAGGTCATCCCAAAGTAATCTACGTTTTTAAAGTAACTTAATCCTCTGGTCTACTGTTGTTTTTTTTTTCTTTTTCTTTCCTGTGTGTGTGTGTGTGTGTGTTATGTTAGTCATCGTACAGTACTTCATTAGTTTTTGATGTAGTGTTCCATGATTCATTGTTTGCGTGTAACACCCAGTGCTCATTGCAATTTGTGCCCTCCTTAATACCTATCTCCAGCCTCACCCATCCCCCCACCGTCTCCCTTCTGAAACCCTCAGTCTGTTTCCTGGAGTCCATAGTCTCTCATAGTTCATATCCCCCTCTAATCTGCCCCCCTCCCTTAATTTTTCTCTCCCTTCTAATGTTTCTTTGGTATGTCACAGAGCTTGGCCAAATTATTTTAGGAGGAAAATTGAAAATGAAAGATCTAATTCTTATTTGCATATTTAATTTTTTATCATTGTAGTGATAGCATGTAGAGGGAAACACTTGAGCTCTGGAGTCAGACATGATTTCAGCACTTAAAACTGTGTTTCTAACTTGGAAATCATACAGTTAACTTGTAAAACTCATCTTTTTCATCTTTAAAATGGGGATAGTAATAACACCTATCTTTTGAGGTTGTAAAGATTAAAAGAGATAATGAATGTGTTTTTAACACAGCATCTGGAATACAGTAAATGCTTAACATTAAACATCATAAAATAAATTTTCCCAGTCTCTCTTACATCTCCAGTGAATAAAACCCTGCAAGAGAACACAGTTTCTTATAGTTTGATCAAGGGCTGATAGAAAATGTGAATTTTTTGAATTTTTGTAGTTGAGTCAGAGTATAGTTTGGAAATTCTGTAGTCCATATTTATCAGAGAAGGCTCTTTTTATTTTACTATCTTCTTTAAAGTGTTCACTTTTTACTGAATGATGAATTTAAGCTTTATAAGACTTAGGTGGTTTTCACTCAAAGAATGTCTTCAAAAGAATATTTGAAGTTTTCATTTAATAACTAGTGAAATAGATTTGGATTGAAATTATTTCTTCCCTATCTGCTCTTTACCAGACTGGCTTTTCTATCATCATTCCTGAATGCTTTGTTCTAGCTCTAATGTGGTGCTCCATAATACTTTCATTTGACTCTTATTGTGTGACTTGATTTGAATAGGTCTTTGTCCTGCACAAAATTCTCAGGCTACTAGAGATTGGGAAAATGTCTTTATTTTAGTTCTGCTACACTTAGGGGAATCTAGTAGCAATAATGAATCTGTATTAGTTTTGTTATGGAAATTAGATTTAAAAAATATACACTGTCCTAAAACATACCTTACAGTGTAGTTTTGCATATTCTTAATCTTATAAATTTTTATTGGACATATTTTATGAATTGAGATGCCCTCTAATAAATAAATAAAACAAGGCACTTTTATTATGATTTAATGTTTTCCAGATGAAGGTAATGAAACAGAGGTACAGCCACAGCAAAACAGCCAGTTAATGTGGAAACAAGGTCGACAACTACTCAGACAGTAAGTATCCTGTGGTCAAACAGAGAAAAGTATGTTTTCATGAGGATATATATATATATATATATTCTCTTTCTTTATATATAATACATATATATGTATAAAATATACATTAAAATATACATTTTATACATTTATGTAAATATATTTTATACATATATATGTATATATATGTTTTTTTAACTCAGTTTTATGTCTTTTATTATTAAATGGCTGCTATGAAAAAGCTTAATTGAATTATTGTTCCTTTTTCATAGTAAACATTTTTCCCCCATGGTAGCTTTTATTTTTCATTAAATATTAATGAGAATTACCAAGAATAAATTCTCTTTTTATAATTTTCTAAAGAGTATACTTTTAAGCTTCTAAATTTTAATATACACTTATGTTTACATTTGAAAGAATTCTAGGGGCACCTTGGTGGCTCAGTCGGTTAAGTGTCTGCCTTCAGCTCAGGTCATGATCCCAGGATCCTGGGATGGAGCCCTTGTTGCACTCCCTGCTCAGCAGAGGTTCAGCCTCTCCCTCTACCCCTACCTCCCCCTGCTTTTGCTTTCTCTCTCTCTCTCAAATAAATAAATAAAATTGTTACTTTTTGCATCTTTTATACCTGAATATATATATGTCTTAATGTAAGTCTAATCAATATTTAGATATGATTTTGTGTTATGTTTTTAAACTTCCTATTTTAAATAGATTGAAGAACTTTTTTAATTTCTGTAATTTGCACTAACATGTACTTTCTCCTATAAAATGTGTATTTGAGCCTATAAAGAGGAAGCAAATGGAATGAGGTTCAGATGTCAGGTGTTAGGCTATAAGCCACTTACCCAGCTCACTGCCATATCCTTGCCTATCTCATTTGAAATTAGTATTCTAGTTTGTGCTTCATTAAAATGAAATTTACTTACCTGCTTTTGGATTTTTGAGTTTCCTGTGAGTAGTCGACACTAATGGTTTCTAGAGTGGATTGGTGCCAGCCATTCCTTTTGACTAATGGGAAGAGAATATTAAAATGTCTCCTTTTATGTATTTGTCATCTATATAATGTTAGAAAAAAATAAGAAGTCACTAACATTTAATAAGTGGTTTTCAGAAAAGTGCCCACACCTTGATCTTAAATATGATGTATACATTTTTCTTTCATAAATGTGTTTTTAAAGTGCTCATTTTTTTATGAGAAGTAGTTATCATAGTAAACTATCTGAGAGATAATTTTCAAAAACTTTAAAAGACTCATAGTCTGCCCCTTTAAAAGTGACATTTTATCAATGAATAAAGAGGTAGCTACTTAGTAAAGCCAACTTACCTATGGAAAGAGCAGTTTTTGAAACAGTTACCTATAATGTGATTTCGTTGCCAGAGAAAGGTGTGTACCAAATGTTTGTTTGGAACAGAAAAACGTTAACACCTTTCTGTTGGTTTTTAAGAAGAACTGATTAAAGAAAGTTAAACATTTATTATCCCAAATTTTAATCAAAACCTTTCTGTAAATATTGGATAGTATTGAAAAATGAGTATCTTGATTTGATAAGATACACTTCATTTTGGTCACATATCTTTGTGAAATATGTCTTTGAGCTGTAATCTATTAATACCAGATCTTGAAATAAACTGACCTCAGACTGGTTATCTTGTCCACCTTTGTTTTTTCTTTAATTTCATAGACTTGCTGTTTACTTACAGGTTCATGCCTAATATTTGTCTGCCACATTTGTTAATGACTTTAGTAATGACATTTGCCTTTTTCGTGTTCCTTTTGGTCTTTTTTGGTCTTGTTTGTTGTTAATGGATATTGAGCGCCTTCTGTATGCCACCCACTGTACTATGCCACCACGAGGTGTGTCGCTTTTAGAGAGAAGAAAACTGAGTGAGGTTCAGGAGAATTAAAGTTACACAGGAAGAAAGTGGCAGAAATGGGCTTTAGACACAGATCTAGTTCTCAGTACAAATCTACTCTCTTTTTCTATGCTGCTGCCTCTCTGTAACACACACCCCCACGTGCACACAGGCATCCCACATCCACAGTTGAATTCTGGGCTATTTTTATTTTAGAGTTGTCTTAGGATAAAAGGTTCCTTTCTGTAGAAATGACTCTTTGGAATATACTCTTCTTGTATGTCATGGAGGAAACCAAATAAGCTAGAAATATCCTCCCTAGATCTCAAACAATTGATTCAATAACACTTTATATGAGAAATGTAAAAAACAAAAACAAAAGCAAAAAAATTACTGGTTATAATAATTACTATTGTAAGAATCTGAGAGTGGGTTTGCTTCCTAGAAGAAAGAATGTGCTATTAGGTATATTAAGGAACAGCTTCTTCTTATAATAAATGTAATGAATGGTGTATTGTATAGTTCTTTGATTTTTTTTCAGTGACCATAGAGGCTGGTACTGCAAGAGACAGCTCCATCTGCAGCTGGAAGATTATTTATTAGCAAGTCTTACTAGCATAGTACTGTACTGTTAAGTCTTATGCAGGCAATGAATTTAAAGAAATACTTTTATTTACATATTAAGTTATAGAATACTGACTCCAACATGACTGAATTGTAAGGATCTTCTTCACACACAGGTATCTACAGGAGGTGGGTTACACGGATACCATTCTAGATGTGAAATCTAAACGAGTACGAGCTTTGTTGGGCTTTTCAAGTGATGTCACTGACAGGGAAGATGAGAAAAATCAGGATTCAGTTATAAATGGCACAGAGGCCGAAGTTAAAGAGACAGCAATGATTGGGTAAGTATTCTGTCTAGAAAGCATTTTAGCTAAAATTTTAGCGCTTATTAAATATTTTTGGTTTATGGGTGACACTTGGGATGCTTGGAATTTTAGATATTGCTACAGAAATAGCTTGTTGTAAAGTTTAATAAAAAAAATTGAAATTTCATTTGGTAGATAACCCATAGGGATTAGAGTTATTTATGATTATTTTAAGAATAAAAAATATTTTTATTTGCTTGAAATGTACAGGTTTAATACAGATTTTAATATCTTGAAGCTCAGTCACTTACTATTAGAACTTCACAAAAGATCATCTTTTGGAGATTCAGTTCAAATCTTTTAAGAATGAAATTTCATTCCTGGTGACCTAGAAATCCTATAAATTCCTCAAATTTTTTAGAAGTAAATGTTTTCTTAGCCACTTGTGTAGTTAATAATACTGTAACTCATCTTTCTTTTGAAAACTATCTATTTTGAGTGTATATTTTTAATTGATAGAATAAGTGAAAAATTCAGTAGCTGTTTGAAATATTTTGTTTTGCTTTTTGGATCATGTGTCATACAATTTTATGTAATTCTGCTTAAAATGAACATAATATTTAAATAAGGACATTCTTTATTGAAAAGAAATTTGGCATAATTCTTAAAGAAATAAAAAGCCAAAGATTCTGTGCAAGTCTAAATGTTGTTTTGCTTCATTTTACTGCATGTTTGGGCTATAAGAATGGTTTTACTTGAACTCTATATATTTTCTAGTGAGAACATAATTTCTGTTATTTGGAAGATTAAAATTATGGGATTTAGGTAAAGGTTCAAGAATAGGATGGCCTCCTACAAACAAACTTCTATTAACAAGTGTCATTGGAGCCTTCTTAAGTATATTCATTAAGACTGCATTAACTTATTTATACAAATGTAAGATTAGATTGTTTCTTTGTGTAGACATAGACAATGTAGGCCTTATTCGTGCTTATAGTTTTACCTAAAGGGTTATTGTAAGTCATAAAGATATTCAGAAAGGACCACTCGAGTTTTCTTGTGTTTTGCCCTGGAACTGTCTTTTGAAACTGACAAAGGTATTATTCTGAACCTTTGATTTGTGTAGGGATAGAGAATAGGGTGGAACACCAAAAACATAGCTCTTAGCAGATTGGAAACTTTAAGATTTACCTGTTTTAGAAATTTTGTCTATAGTTGTGGCTAAATTTTCTTCAAGAATATGCCTTATCTAAAACATTTCCTAATGAACTGGAAAGAAATCATTCTATTTTGGCCATTAAGAAATTGTTTACCAAATTTATTCTGAGGGAACTAAATTAAAATCTTATGTATTTGAAAAGTCAATCATTTCAAAAAGATTAATGGCTTATTCATTAATAGGATCAAGTTTTGTAGTAATATTAATTTGACTAAGCTCTTTGTAGTAACTTTATATGCATATTTGTTTTTTTCAACTCCTTAGCTGTTCAGTAGAAATATAAGATGTGTCAGAGAAAACTGACGTATCTACTAGTTATTTTCTTAGTTACAGAAATTTACATGTCAGCGGAGGAGTTGCAGAGAGGAAAAGAATAGAGAAAAATAGAAGTAGAGGTAATAAAAATATTTTTAAAAAGAAAGACATTAAGGTGGACTTAAGGATCAAAAAAATACTGAATCAGGAGAGGGAGTTCCTTATATTACATTAACCTAAATGGATAAGATTTCGAAGTACTTTTAAAAGAATAACCACTTCCTTTTGTGCTTTGCCAATTAAAATCCATGAAAATATAATGGATAAGAATCAGTGTAGTTCATAATGTGATTTGAGGGATCATAGTTACAATGTAGCCAGAAGTTAGTGCAACATATGGATTCTTATGTTGAGTTTAAGAAATTAACTGAGCAAGGTGTACATGTTTTAAAACCAGAAAATCCGAGTTAACAGATTCTGCCTCCGTGCTGGATAATTTCAAATTCCTTGAAAGTGCAGCTGCAGATTTCAGTGATGAAGATGAAGATGATGACATTGATGGAAGAGAGAAAAGCATCATTGATACTTCAACGGTGAGTTGGATACACAGATATTAATATTTTAAGAGATCATTATGCTTACTTTAAAAATAAGTTAGAAACAAGTGAGAAAAAATTTTTTAAAAATCTATATGCTTCAGCCTAAACCCTGAACTTTTTTTTTCATGAATTTGGGGAAATTTAATCTAAGAGTTTTTAGTATTGAGTTCAAATTCAATAATATTTTTAGGATGGCAGTTTTCTCTTAAAAGGTCCTTACTCTCTGGGGCACCTGGCTAGCTCAGTCAGTAGAGCACGTGACTCTTGATCTCAGTTGTGACTTCGACCCCCACATTGGGTAGAAATAACTTTCAAAACTTTAAACAATCTTTAAAGGTCCTCACTCTTTGACTTGTTAACTCATTAAACATTTTAGTTCAATAGAGCTGGTGAATATGGTAAGAATGCGTATGTTATAACAATGCAGTGTTATTGGTGCTATAAGACAACAGAACTGACAGACCCATTATGGGACCTGATGGCAACTGGCATCACCTCTAATAAAGGCAGTTTTGTCTTTCTTGTCTGGGTTTCTTTGGTATACAAATGTTAGAAATTTTTAGGACTGTTCCATTAGATTTTTTCAAACTTGTTTAAGGTTATTCTGAGTTTTGTTTAGATCTTTATAGGTTTATTGAATTTCCCATGGTAGTTTCTTGGAATAAGAGGTGTCTCTTGCTCCTGCTTCCTTCTCTTCCCTTCTCCATTCTGTCACCTTCAGCTCCTCCTGGTTTGGTTTTGTTTTTCCTTCTCTTTTTTTTCCTCCCTGTTTTTTCCTCCTTCTCCTCTCTTCTCTTTCTTCTTCCTTCCTACTCCTCTTGTTTTTAAGTAATAGATGAGGGCATGCTTTGTTTTGTCTAGGAAAATGTTTACATTTCCTCTTTCATGTTTATTTAAGAAGAGTAAGGAAGAAAGGAAGTTAGTGAAGCCGACTGGACCTGGAGTTAAAAGCTTTGAGTTTAAGCCCCAGTTCTTTCACTAATTTATCTGTGCTTCTTACCTTTCAGGCTTAGTATTTTAGTTTGTAAAATGGGGATTATAAATACCCTTCTTACCTTCAGAGGATTTTGTGAGCAATAAATGAGAACCTATATATAAAAAATGATATAAATGCTTTCTGGGTATAACTTCTCTGTCCTTTATGTCCTCTGCTTCCACCAGAGACTCTCAAATTATTACTTCCAGATTATTGTTTTCCTGAGCCACTCTGCAGTAGTAGTCTGCTGATACTGCCTTGCCATGGATATTATTTGAACTTCAAGTAGTCAATCCCAATTTTTCTTATCCAAACAGGTAGTAATAGCATATGTTTTAATTTACTGTAGTAAAAGAAAATGCCTAAACTTGTATGATACCTTTTCTCTGTCCTATTCATTTGGAAGTTTTGTACTGCTTTGGGATTTCTATGGGCCGATTGCACTGAGATCTTATTTTCCCATCACTTTATTCATAGCTCAGTAGTAAATGCTAACTGATTGTAATGCTTTAAGTATTAAGTATGGTCTTACTAGATATTCCTAACTGTAAACTGGTTTCTTCTTGAGTAATCAAATTCATAAAGATCCTGTCTTGCAGTTAGTGTTAATTGTAGCAATTCTGTGACCAAGCAGTGAAGGCATAGATAACATAAACATACGTAACCCCATTTAAGCATGGACTCAAAAATCCTTTTGGTTTTTCAGGAAAAAAATATCTCTAAACATGTAATTGGTTTCTTTATAACAACTTTGCTGATTTTTAGGATATATTACATTAATTTTCACAGCTGGAGGCTAATAGCTACAGACCAAAAGGACTTTCACAGTCTAACTCTGTGTAGTAATGAGTAAGCATGACTTAAAAGATTTATTGCAATGCTATAGAAAGAAAGAAAGGCTGAAAATCATCCTATTAAAATATGTAGTAAAACAAATAGGTTTTTAAACCATTATTTTATTTCTTTAATCAAAATAATTTGGTTGAGTCAACTAAGAAAATACAGAAACAGGCTACTAGTAAATTTATGTGTAACCGCATATGCTCTCTTCTTGCTCTTTACCTTCTACTGGAGTTTGATTGTTCTGTGGGTTATATTCTGGATCATTTCCCTCCTTTTTATCTCCTCCTTCCTCATGATCAACCTCTTCATCTTATTTTTCTTTACCATCATTGTTTTGGATTCTCACCATAGTATCATTAGTTAAGTGTAATAATAATCTTGAAATTATACATGTGTATAAAAATGATCAACTTTAGAAAGTTGGAAGGATAACTTCACCAACAAGATTTAGTCTCCAGAAAAGGAATGGGATTAAGAATCAGTAGCTATTGTGCTAGTCAGTCCCGTTCCTGTTTGTGTTATGTTTCTTCTAATGGTTTTCAAAGTGGCCATCTATCCCTTTTTCTAATCTTCATGGCACTCTGTGCAACCTATAACTTTTTTCTGTTTGCTGTAATTCTTAAGTTGACTTCCAGACTCATTAGAGGTAGGAGTGGAGTGGAACCTGAGATGTGAGGAAAAGTAATATGTACTTATTATAACAAAGCCCACCCCTTCCCATTTACTAATCCTACTCTCTGTTGGTAACCACACTTTTCTTCTATGCCTAATCATTAAAAACACAGGGGTTTTTATTTATTTAAGTGGGAGACTTGATAGATAGTGGCCTGCAACTTGCCATATCTTCATTCATAAGGCTATATGTAGGAGAGGAGACCTAGAAACAGATTTTTTCCGAAGGAGTTAGTTTTGTGACTTAATACCATATTTAGTAATTAGAATGTTGAAAATGCATTCAGTCTTTCAATATAAGGTTCCAGCTACTTCTGTATTTTCCCTGCCCTTTTTGTCAGGCATTGAGAACAAGAATTCTCTATCTTTAGGGTGTTGGTGATGGCCCCTATAAGTCATATCTGGTGTCCCATCAGGGTCAGAGTAAGGGAGAAATCAAGTCTTTAAGGTAAAAGAAAGATGGATTAGGCAGTGTGTTTGTTTGTGGAACAATGAAGGTCAGCATCTTCTATTGGTATAACTCTTCAGAGATAGTTGTCTACCTTAGTTTGGCTGCCCAGGGAAAGTTAGAAAAAATTATTAGCATATGGTTACAAAAGAATACACCTTCAGCATGAGTTTTCTGTACACAGTATGTCAAACTGGTCTTGCTCTTTTGTTTGTTTAATAGATTTGCTAGATGGGAGATTGGAATAAACTGTAAACATAAAAATATGTCTTGTTTTAGGGAAATACTCTTAGTAGTTAAAGCAGTTAGTTATTCTAGCAGCATTAAAGAATCCTTAATTTCTCCTATTCAGTTTGTATATATACCAGGACAGTGAAGGCAGATTAGGTTTCATCTACTGCACCAGCTTTCTGCCGATACTGGCTTCCTGGAATGCTACACTGAGAAGGACTTTTTAAAAAATTTTTAATTCAAGTTAATTAATATATAATTATTGGTTTCAGGAATAGACTTTAGTGATTCATCGCTTACATGTAATATTTAGTGCTCATCATAACAAGTGCCCTGCTTAATGCTAATTACCCATTTTGCCCATCTTCCCATCTACCTCCCCTCCAGCAACCCTCTTTGTTCTCTATAGTTAAGAGTCCCTTATGGTTTGCCTCCCTCTCTGTTTTTATCTTATTTTATTTTTCCTTCCTTTTACCTATATCCATCTGTTTTGTTTCTTAAATTCCACGAATGAATGAAATCATATGATACTTGTCTTTGACTAACTTATTTCACTTGGCATTATACTCTCTACTCCATCCATGTTGTTACAGATGGCAAGATTCATTTTTTTTGATGACTGAGTAATATTCCAATGTGTGTGTGTGTGTGTGTGTGTGTGTGTGTGTGTACACTACATCTTTATCCATTCGTCGATGGACCTTTGGGCTGTTTCCATAATGCGGGTATTGTTCGTAGTGCTGCTATAAATATTGGGGTATATGTGCTCCTTTCAATCAGCATTTTTGTATCCTTTGGATAAATACCTAGTAGTGCAATTGCTGGGTTGTAGGGTAGTGCTATTTTTAACTTTTTGAGAAACTTCCATATTGTTTCACTGAGAAAGATTTCTGAGGCTGTATCTGATCTTAGATGAAAAGTGCTGTGATTGGTAAGTGATACCAGGAATGAGCATGAGAACAGGATCATACATGTCAGGTGTTTGTTATCTCTTAGAGTCTGTTTCTAGACTCTGTATTCTGTCCTATTGATCAGTCTGTTGAACCCTTATTTTATTTTTTTTTGTTGAACCTTATAATTTTAATCCACTTGCAGTAACCCAATGATAAAGTTTGATTAGATCATGCTATTTCCATTTTGCATGAAGTGAAGAAGCTGAGACCTGGAGAAGCTGAGATAGTGAGTCCATTTTATCAAAAGAAGCTGCAAACCATTCATCCTAATTTCTTTGGGCTTCTGGTGGTGGAGGTGACTAAAAAGATAATTCATAAAGAATTTTGACATATAGATCTCAAAAATTATCTCTGCATGCATTAAGCCTAAATTTCAGTCCTCCAGCTGGATTTGTGATTCCAGCAATATTCCTAAATACATAAAATAAGACATAACAACCCTTATCAGATTTGCTATTAAATCTAAGTCAAGTCCCACTTGGAAAGATCAGTATTTTAGAAAAAAACTGAATATAGACAGTTATTAGAGAAAACTGATGCAAGGTTGGAACAGTAGAAATACTGGGGGAAACTTTTTTTCCTTCTCTAACAGCATACTTTCTAACACTTGAGGCATCCATTTCTGAGTTTGTAGTTTTTATGATTTTAGATTTTTTTAAGGGAATTATGTGGTAGAGTTAACATTTATCATGGTTATATTCTGTAAAACTCTTGTATTTTATGAAGTGTTTCTCTTTTTGGTTAGATTAGAATGTCTGCACATGGCACAGACTGCTTCCAAGAAATGGGGGATACAGTTGTGGTTCTCATAGTACAGTAATATATCAGGGACATTTTTTGTCTATCTATAATTTAAATACCTATCTTATATTCCAGTGTTTTCAATATATGATTTCATTAGCTTATTTAAAACAAGCCATCATTGAACCAAGTTTAACTTATTACTTTAAAATGTGTAATGTATATCTTTTAAAAATGATACCTGTTTTACATTGAATTGGTTAAGTATTATAGATATTTAACATAACAAAGATATGCTTTCTGAAGAAGCCAATAATTGGGTTTTCTTATTCAGTGATAAAGGGATACTGTTTTCCTTTGTTTAAATTAATTTCATAATATATCCTAAAATTTTAATATAGCATGTTTTTTCATTAGATTGTTAGGAAAAAAGCATTGCCTGATAGCAGTGAAGATCGAGATACAAAAGAAGCTCTAAAGGAATTTGACTTCTTGGTTACATCAGAGGAAGGAGACAATGAGTCTAGAAGTGCAGGTGATGGAACAGAATGGGGTAAGGAAGCATACTGGATCCATCCAGAGGTGTTAAGTAAATGAAAGAAACTAATATTTTATTAGGAGGGCAGCATCTTGAAGAACACTGTAAATTTCTTGTAATGTGAAATTTTGAACATTCTATGAACTTTTTACTGTTGGCACCTTATATCCAGGGTGTATGTCTGTGTGTACATGTTTAAAGAATGTTGTACAACTAGTTACCTCATCTTTTTTTTTTAAATATAGGCAGTATGCCATTAAAATAATTTGAATCCATATGCAGAATGTTCTGTGTGTCCTGCCTAGATAGTAGACTTGCAAATCTAGATTTTGTGGAAATTGAGTTTGAGAACATAATAGAAGAGTTTTTAGAGACTCATCTCTGGCATCTTCTGTGCAAAAAGAAGTATAAATTAAAAAACTATAGTTCCTCAGTCTAGGCAGATTTTACCAGTTTGTGTGAAGCGTAGAATTTTTTTTTTTTAAAGATTTTATTTATTCATTTAACAGAGAGAGAACACAAGCAGGCAGAGAGGCAGGCAGAGGCAGAGAGAGGAGCAGGCTCCCTGCGGAGCAAGGAGCCCCATGCGGGACTCGATCTCAAGACGCTGGGATCATGACCTGAGCCAAAGGCAGCTGCTTAACCAACTGAGCCACCCAGGCGCCCCTGAAGCGTAAAATTTTTTGGTGCAAATTGTTCTAAACAAATTTAGTATTTTAAACATCTAACGAGGTAAAACTAGTATTTGAGGGAAGACTTCTACAGCATAGATTATTCTTCAGATTTAGAAATGAATTGTTGCTATCAGTAAGGTGGGATTGTGATGAGTTCTTTAAAAGTGATGAGTTCTATTGGGTGTGTGTACATGTAGCATGAGTGAGGAAGAGAGAGAGACAGATATTGAGAATGAGAGAAAATTTTCTGTTGAGGTTGAAGAATTCTGGGAGTCTCTTAGTTGCAGTTTTATGTACTTTAAAGACAGATAGGGTTAGAGAATCAGAAACTATCCTAGTTTTAAATTGGGAACTTTCCTTGAGTCTTTACCTTCAAGAACTCTTATGAAGCCACTTCTTTTCCTTTTTGGGGGCAAATATCTGAAGGTAATTATTATATGGGATAATTAGTCATTGAAATATGTAATGGCTATAAAATGACTATTTTTTTTTTAATGGGACAGTTTGGAAACCAAGGAGAAATTGAAGAAAAGTCTCTTTTTTGTATGATTACTACTGAGTTTATGTATCAAGTTATTCAGATATTTTAGACACCAGTTCTACCAGTATAGCTAGATCCACTGTCTACACAGAAGTCTTTCACTGAGGAGTCCTACATCTGCATAAATAATAGTTGGCTTTTTTCATTGCCAGTCTTATTGCAAGGGTTTTGTGATTCATTTCTCTCCAAAGACGGCTGCATTATTTCTTGTGTCACTTCCTTTGCTTTATAGTGTGAGTCATGGCCCGGAGCATTATATGATACATGTGTGTATGTTTTAAGCAAACCTCCTGTGAAGTTACTGGTGAAAACATGAGTGACTTGTCCCACCTTTGAGCTGTCTTACTTTTTTTTTTTTAAAGATTTTATTTATTTATTTGACAGAGAGAGAGAGATCACAAGTAGGCAGAGAGAGAGGGGGAAGCAGGCTTCCTGCTGAGCAGAGAGCCTGATGTGGGGCTCGATCCCAGGACCCTGAGAGCCTAAGGCAGAGGCTTTAACCCACTGAGCCACTCAGGCGCCCCTGAGCTGTCTTACTCTTTAGTGGTGTACTGGGTATTTCTGAGTATGAGTGAATGGGATCTTTCAGTTGACTAGAGATTTCCTTACCAGTTTAGCCTTGTGTGTTTTTATTCAGAAAATTTTATTCAGAAAATTTCACTTTTAAGCAATTAAAAGAACTAGATTGTAAGTCCTATTTAGTTGAATGGACATTTAAACCATTTTAAGTGCTTTATTTATTTCTCCTTTTCCTCCTTAAAAAATGGAGTGAATATGCCTAGGTTTAGAATCTTTTTAGTTTCTGGCAGGTAAATAGATTTTACCACACATCTTCCATGATCTTCCATTACTGTTGTGTCTAGTGAAGATTACAATAGTGAAGATTACTATTGTGTCTAGTGAAGATTACAATAGCTTTTAATTTAAAAAACTGTAGACATTGTAGGATCCAAAAGCTACCTGGTTTAATTTATTATTAAGACTTGATTGATGAAATATTAACATTTTAATTGTTAGATCTTTCTGGGAAAGTAGAGATTATTTTTATTATTGCTACATTATAGTTAGAGCTATAAAAATGTTGAGCTTTTAAATTTATTGTATTTAATCTTTTCAAAGGCCTAATTAAATTTTTTGAACTGTAGATTGAAAGTTAACTTATTAAAAATAGGTTCCTGTTTGTTCTGATTCCTTTTGGTTTATTCCAGTCATTTAACAAATACTGATCAAGTGCTTTCTATGTGCCAAGTCATTTGGTGAAGATCCGTATGGATCCACAGGACCCCTTAGTCCATATAGTCTACTGAGAGAATAAACATAAATGATAGAGCATGTCAGAAGGTGATAAATGCTATGGAAAATAGAAAAAGTAGAACAGAGTAAGGGGGGGTAGAGAGTGCTGGGGTTGGGGTAAAGTGGAGGGGACAAATTACAATTTAAAATTGTAATGGGGTATTTCCTGTTAAGGGGGGTAACTTTTGGATAAAAAACTCAAAGTTGATTGGTAGATTAGCAATATGGTATCTAGGGAAGGAATATTCAGGAAAAAGAAAGGCACAGCAAATGCTGCAAGATACCAGCAGCCTTGATATGCTTGAAGAATTCCAGGACACCAGAATGATTAGAGCAGAGTGATTCTAGGAGGAATATGGTAAGAAATGACCAAATCATGCAGGGCCCGTAGACCACTGGTGAGATGGGGAACCACGGGAGGAATTTGAGCAGAAGGTTGCCATGATCTGACTTTGAATTTAAAGCATCATTCTGGCTTTATTGAGAATAGACTGCATAGAGCACCCATTATTGATAATAGTCTTGGTGTGAGGGGAGAGGGGACAATTTTTGTAGTAATTCTAGCAAGAGACAGAGTGATTAGAGACTAGAGTATGTGCTAAGTAGTCAGATGCTGAATGTGTTTGGAAGGTAGGAAAAAACTTTTTTCTGAAATACTTGATGTGAAGTATGAAAGAAAAGGGAGGTTTTTGGTTTGAGCAAATGAAACACTGGATTTGGAAGATTGGAAATTTGATTTTACAGGTTTAGTTTGAGACAATGTGTTAGACTTTCTAATGAAAATGTAGAGTGGGCAGTTGGATATATGAGTCTTGAGTTTAAGCAACAGTTCTGAGCTAAAACATAACATTATATAGTATATAATTAATTTTATACTGATATAAAATATATAACCCATTCTTTAAATTTTCTTCTCCTGTAATAGTGAAAATTAATGATTAAATTTACTAGGAGCTCAGTTTACTGTTTAAGAATTTGTAAACTAACAAATCACTTAAATTGCTTTAAATATTGAATGAAGGTTGATAAGTTTACAAAGTGCTATATAAGGCTGTAAAAAAATGGTTATTGGTTGATGAACACATGCCAAAAATATGAAATTTTTAAAATGAAAAGATTATTGAAAACTATTTTGTATAATCTCCTAATAATAATCTCGCATTATATAAATTAATAAATGCTTTTTTTTATGAGTCAGTACTAATTGAATAAGAAAATGAGGGCTTCTTCTAGAGTTTTTGGGCATAGTTTACTAAAAGTCACTCAAATCTTCTAGGGTTTTTTTTTTTTTTTCTATGTCTCTTTCAAGAGAAATTTCTTATTACCTTGGAAATTGAATTGATTGTCATTTCTTAGATATTATATTTTGTATGACTTATACATCTAAAGAGTAAACAATGACTTTTTAAAATTAGTGATACAAAGAAGAAAATGGTTGTTATGTCATTTGGTGACATAACAGTGAATTGACCTATAGTGTTCAATATTTTATTTAAAAAGGCTGTTTCATTTGTTTCACTCTATTTAGAAAAGGAAGACCAGTGTCTCATGCCTGAAGCCTGGAATGTGGACCAGGGAGTAATTACCAAACTCAAGGAACAATACAAAAAGGAGAGAAAGGGGAAAAAGGGGGTGAAGAGTAAGTGGAAAACATTGTATCTGTAAATCATAAATCTTGCCTCTTTTACATCCCCCAATTTTTTTTTCAATGTTTTCCTAAAACCACTTACTCTTTTTCTTTTCTGCTCCTGATCTCTTTCCTTTTCACCTGCTCTCAGGGGTTGAAATTAAATGGTTAGCTATTTGAGCATGACCTTAAAAAAATAAAAACAACCATGCGTATGATGATGGAATCATGTATCCCATTAATACATCTAGAGCCTCACAGAATGTGGGACTACATAGTCAAAACACAGTGACAATTTCATTTTTAAAGTATATATGCTTAAATACCACAATGATTTTTCACTGTTGACAATTTTAAATCTCATCTAGTATGACCCTCTGGCAATCCACCCAAATTATTGTGTATTATTTTTGGACTTGAAGACAGAGAGTTAATTTCTACCCCTGAATATTCTGTGTGTTCATAACATACAGCTCATTTGCTCTCATCACTATATACTGTTACACAGAGCACAGAGTTAAATACACAACTTTTTTTTTTTTTTAAAGATTTTATTTATTTATTTGACAGAGAGAGATCACAAGTAGGCAGAGGCAGGCAGAGAAAGGGGCAGGGAGGTGGGTGAGAAGCAGGCTCCCTGCTGAGCAGAGAGTCTGATGCAGGGCTCGATCTCAGGACCCTGAGATCATGACCTGAGCCGAAGGCAGAGGCTTTAACCCACTGAGCACCCCTAAATACACAACTTTTAAAAGTATTTATTTAAAAAATTTGGCCAACTTCATTTATAGTAATATTACCAATTAGCTTTTTTCTTTTTAAGAAGATATCTACCATATCAAAAATGGAAGCTAAAATGAAATCGCTAGCCCCGTGAAGCTAAAATGAAATCGCTAGCCCCGTGAATGTGTGTGTGTGTGTGTGTGTATAAAACTCATTATACAAGTTATTAGGTTTAACAGTAGAACTAATTAAGTATGTAAAGTGGATATACAAAGTCTTTCAAGCATCCCTGAAAACTGAAAACCATCTAAAACACCTTTTTGGAGAGCGAGGCTAAACTACCTCCTTGTACTTCCACTCTTATTGACAATATGAACCTGGGTCTGTCCCCCTTTTATGGCAGAAAGAATTGCATCCTTTGGGATATTAAAGTAGTGTAAAGTAAGATTAAAATCCAGTTTAGTGAAACATGTATTTAACCAACTGAGCCACCCAGGCGTCCCATGAAACATGTATTTAAAAGTTGGAAAAAGTAGTGCAGTCATTACTAACAAACATTTAAATCTTTATTTAAAATATCTTAAGTGTTACAAGTATTTAGCTTGAATGGCTAAAAAGTCAGTGACTATTTTCGATCTTATTATATGAACTATTACATAACTGAGAGATGATGTTATTTGATGCCTCAGTATAAATTAAATCATAATGAGAAAGATTAATATTAAAACATAAGAGCATTTTGTACCTTTTCTCCAAATGCATGGGTAAAAATTTTAATCTTAAACCATAAGATTTTATTGTTAGGACTATTCAGAACCATGGCAAAACCAGTTATACTGAAATTTTAATGCAAATATCATAAATGAGAAAGGAGAATATTTTTATTTTCAGATTGGCTTGAAGTTGATACTTCTTTAAGTCCTTATGCTGCAGTAATGAGTGTCTTCAAATGTAAAACATCTCTTGACTAGAAGGGTATCAAGGTCTTATGTAGAATCCACCTACTATTGTATTGATTATTCAGTTCTTGTCAAATATCAAGGCATTGCTATAGTTGGAATTTAGCACTTAAGATCTAAAATGGCACCATTTGACTGGAGCAGTATTCCTACTAATGGAAGCTATTGGATTTCCTGACTAGGGGTTATGATCAGTATGCAGGCACAGAGCACATGGTTTTGTTGTATGATGGAGAAAAATGACTGAAGGGAGAGAAATTTTAATGTGTTTCATTGAGGATAGAAGAACTGCAGAGTGAGACTCAACACATTTTATCGCTGTCAGTTCATGTTGTCTTAATAAAATGGTGATCTGGGAACAAGTGAAGACATGATAAAAACAGAACTGGAGCAAAGCTTTGACTTGATATATGAAGCAGGGATTTATAAAACACCATATTTTTTAATTGAATTAAAAATTACTCATTGGAAAAGCTTGTCCTTTTGATATGGTCTAGTAGAAATATTTCCAGTCAAATTGTGTACTCCAATCATACTGTCTTGAAATATATTTCTCGGTATTAGTTAAAATTGCTTAAAAGTAGTTGTATTCTTTGCTGGTATAGGAAAAAAACCATAATGGACTATGGGTAAGATTTTCCCATTCTTAATTAAACTTGTAACAGGAAAAACTACCGAAGATCTGTTTCAGCCTCTATCCTATATAAAACAGTCAAAACAGGGATGTGGGAGAATGAAGAACCAAAGCTCAGGTAAGTAATCAGTAGGGCACGAGACTTCACCTCGGGTACCATAGTTTCAGGATATAAGGCAATGAATGCAACTTAACATAAACAGACAAACCAAAGGGATGTTATTGTTTAATTCAGTACACAGTAGCTTCACAGTCCATGGTATCTATCTGCATTTAGAGTAATATACAAGGATTATAGGGTAATACTATTTTTAATGGTCCAAATTGCACATGAATATTATTTTTCATGCAAATAGCAATACTATTCCATTAGCTTTATTTTTAAAATATATGTAAAACATAATTTTCAAGAAATAAACTTTTAAAATAATTTGAAAACTTAGAAAAATAATTACTTTTTAGTATTTAGTAGGGCAGTTTTAAAGGTGAATGTAGGTAGATGTGAATAAGGTTTGTGGCACCATTTTGATTTAGTTGAATAATTCTCTTCTTTTTTGTTCTCTTCCTCCCTGTTTTTGGGCTAGGGCCCAATAGGTCAAAACTACAAGATATGCTTGCTAATTTGAGAGATGTTGATGAGCTTCCCTCATTGCAGCCATCTGTGGGTTCACCTTCCAGACCCACCAGCTCCAGGCTTCCTGAACACGAAATAAATAGGGCAGATGAAGGTAAGTATGTAAGACCTCTGCAGGTGTGTTGATGGCTCAGTCCATTAAGCGTCTGACTCTTGATTTCAGCTTAGGTTATGATTTCAGGGTTGTGAGATTGAGCCCCGCCCGTGTCAGGCTCCACACCCAAGGTTAATTCTCTTGGGATTCTTGGGATTCTCTTTCTCTCTCCCTCTCCCTGGGCCCCCCTGTCTCTCTCTCCTTTTAAAAAAACAAAAACAAAAACCCACTCCGGAGCACAGAAAGTATGGGGATATACACATATAAGTTCAGTTATTCAGAAGGACTCTTTAAGAAAAGGATTTTATTTTACAGATGTTTGATCTACATAGTATCCCCCAAATGTAGGCTTTTTTACATTCGAGGGGGTTTGATTCCAACTTCAATCTTTTAGACTTAAGAAAGGGTACATAAACTTAAAGACCAACTCTAAATTCTAGTTTAGAACATCCCGTGGTTCCACAGGAGCCATGTATTTGGTATAGGTGGGCTGTTTTATTTATCCCATTGCCACAATGAGAAAATTAACATAAATAGATAGTAAATGTTTACTTTGTACTTTTACTTTTTACTTTGCACTTTTTGTACTTGTGTGCAAAAGCATAAATAGGTAGTAAATGTTTACTTTTAGACTCATAAATATTTTCACATGTTTTATTTAAGCAGTTTGTCACTGATAAATGAAAAAGGGAAAAAAGACATCTGAAAGTCTAGTCGCATTTTCTGTTTTCTGTTTTTACTTCGTTCCCTTTTAGTCCTTGTCCAAATGTGTATTTTTTTTTTTACAAAGTTCTAGTCCCCAAGTAGAATAATTCCATTTTGTTTTATTCACTTAACATAAAGCCACAAAAATAACTTTCATAATTATAACTTCAAGATTACACACTATATTTTAGACTTGATGCTTAACTATTTCCCTGTTGGAAATTTAGGTTCTTAGTTTTTTATAGCACTGTCTTATGGTATATAAATACAGTTCTTTCTGTCTTTTAGATACAAGTTCTGATTCATTTGTTTATAAATGTATTAGGTGCCTGTAGGTAGAAATTGATTTTAATATATATATTTACATTAATTGAAAATCCGGTATGACATAAAAGTAATCTTAATGATTAATATTTTTCAAAATTTATTTTTAAAAGTTGTCTTGAATTTAAATACTGTAATTATTTGTAGTAAATATACCTCTTCAAATTATTGATTGAACAAAACAGCCCAGGAAAAAGTCACAGAAAAATCATAAGTGTTTTTCTTTCTTGGTTTTTTAAATTCAGTTACATTTTAAAGAGACATAAACTGATAGAACTCTGATGGACAGATTTATGGTTGGAGTACTTTTTAAATGAAATTTTTGACCATAACATAGTTAATTATTAGAGTTAATTATAGTACAGTTGGAATTTATTACTCATACATTAAATAATGAAGATGTATATATTATACCTTTATAGTTTAAATGTATAATTTCTTTGATGTAGACATGACTTTTGAATGAAAGATGTAAAGTCATGGGCTTCATTAGGTATGTTTGTTGTTCACTAGGTGATACATACAATTAACACTATCGATGTGAGAATTTTAATCAGTTAAAAGTTTTCTAAGATCAGGTCTAGATAAGGAAAAAAGTTAGTTCTTATTTTATTCTGATAACTCCTAAAGAGTTTTATCAGAGATTTCATCTTCCAGAATTCTAATAATAGAGGCAAGCGAAGTACTATATACTAAATGACAGATATACAAAAGCATTACATAAGCCACAGAAGGTGCCCTTGGTAGAAAAAAATATTTAGGAACCTTAAAACTGAAGGGTTGAATATCCAGCTTTCTGTTTGTAACATTGGTTGTCCTACGCTTTCCTCTTCAGTGTAAGGTTTTCAGCAATAGAAAAAGTATGTAAGAAATACATTGTGTATTTAATTGTCTGTGACTGATGCTTCTTGGTCTCCAATTTAGTTTCAGAAAACAGGTCCATAGCCTGTGTGTGCTATAAATGTTTATTGTTTTATTTTTGTTTTAATAATTCAGAAGATAGTTCCATACTTAAGAGGTGCAGTTCAATAATTTGATTAGAGCTGATTTGAGCTAGTAATGTTTAGTTACCAGATAGAAATGTGATGTATAGTCTTAAGTTCTAAGACATCTTAGAGAGCAGTCAAGAGAGTTCTGCCCACTCTCTTGCTCTCTCCTGGGCCCTCAGGTCGGCTGGCTTAGCTGGTGGTGTATGGTGGAAGGAGTTGCTGCCTTCCTTTGTTTTCAGGTTTTACGTGGTCATTTTTATTTATTTTATTTTGTTTAAAGATTTTATTTATTTATTTGACAGAGAAAGATCACAAGTAGGCAGAGACAGGCAGAAAGAGAGGGGGAAGCAGGCTCCCCGCTGAGCAGAGAGCCCCAATGCAGGGCTCGAGCCCAGGACCCTGAGATCATGACCTGAGCCAAAGGCAGAGGCTTTAACCCACTGAGCCACCCAGGCGCCCCTACGTGGTCATTTTTAGAGCATTGTTGAAATTAGCCCAAAGAGTGTGTATGTTCAAATCCCATGAATCTTAGTCTTGTTTTTTTAAGAATCATTTTTATTTAACACCTGAACAAAGTTGTCTGGAAATAGTAGAGATTAAAGCAAACAAAACACCTGGCTGAAGACCCAGGCTCATAGTTTCACGTGAGTGTTTTTGTTGAAATTTTGGCACGAAAATTGCCATTCTAGCTTAAACAGTCTCCACTCTTCAGTAGTAAATGTTAGAGTTGTTCAAACCCCTCAGAAGATATATGTTTGGGTAAAACCCATTTTTATTTTATTATTGCTGTTTTATTGTACGGCAGTTTAAAAGTGTCTTAATCTATATACTCCTTTGTTCTTTTTTTTTTTTTTTAAAGATATTTATCTATTTATTTGAGAGACAGAGAAAGTGAGAAGAGAGCATGAGAGGAGAGAAGGTTAGAGGAAGAAGCAGACTCCCCGTGGAGCTGGGAGCCCGATGTGGGACTCGATCCCTGAGCTGAAGGCGCCGCTCAACCAACTGAGCCACCCAGGCGCCCCTTTTTTTCTTTTTTTTAAAGATTTTATTTATTTATTTGACAGAGAGATCACAAGTAGGCAGAGAGGCAGGCAGAGAGAGAGGGGGAAGCAGGCTCCCTGCTGAGCAGAGAGCCCGATGGGGGCTCGATCCCAGGACCCTGAGATCATGACCTGAGCTGAAGGCAGAGGCTTTAACCCACTGAGCCACCCAGGCGCCCCGATACTCCTTTGTTCTTAAAGGATTTTAAGTACAGTGTCTGCCTCTACTGTTTTTAAAACATAACTATTCTTTCATATCAACAAATATTTATGATTGAATCTAAACTTACATTATTGAATTGAAAGCTGTGAAAAGTACCTTTAAGTCCAGTTTTTTTTCGTTAATTAACTGAACTGTTTTTTCCTTTCTTTTCTTTCTTTTTGTCTTTTTTAGAAGGAGAATGAGGGAATGAGTAGGGAGAGGGTGAGAGGGAGAATCTCCAGCAGGCTCCACACCCAGCATGGAGCCCAATATGGGGCTCGATCTCATGACCCTGAGATCATGACCTGAGCCAAAATCAAGAGTCGAAAGACACTTAGCTAACTGAGCCACTCAGACGCCGCTTGACTTCTTTTAAGAAAAAGTTAATTTACCTTTTTTTTTTTTGAAAAAGGTTTTATTTATTTATTTGACAGAGAGGAGAAAGATCACAAGTAGGCAGAGAGGCAGGCAGAGAGAGAGGGGGAAGCAGGCTCCCTGCTGAGCAGAGAGCCAGATGCGGGGCTCGATACCAGGACCCTGAGATCATGACCTGAGCTGAAGGCAGAAGCTTTAACCCACGGAGCAACCCAGGCGCCCCTAATTTACCTTTTTTAACAGTCTGAGTTTAAAATAATAAATTCATGTAGTCAACTTACAAATGTTTGTCGTTAGTAAAGTAACCACAACCATCCCTGACAGTTTGCTAGAATAATTTGCATTTATAAAAATCAACAATTTAGGGACACCTGGGTGGCTCAGTCAGTTAAGCATCTGCCTTCGGCTTGGGTCATGATCCGAGGATTCTGGGATTGAGCCCTGCATCAGGCTCACTGCTCAGCGGGAAGCTGGCTTCTCCCTCTCCCACTCCCCCTGCTTGTGTTCTCTCTCTTGCTGTGTCTCTCTCTGTCAAATAAATAAAATCTTAAAAAAAAAAAATCAACCATTTACTATTAACCAAATTAAATAAAATTCCTATTTTAATTTGGCATTTTGCTTTTAACTGGTTCTTCTGTCATATTGATTGAAGTAATTGGATTAGCATGTTCAGTGTTCTAGAGTAAAGATACTTTCACTTATCACAAAGAAAATCTGTCCTCTTGAAGCAGTTAACAGTCAGCTAATGAAAACTTTCAGATAAACATTCACTTTATTAAAAAAAATTTTTCTTTGAAAAGAAATCCACTTATAGTGAAAAAAATTTTCTTTGAAACAAACATTTTTAAGTGAACTATGACATACCCGTAGAAAACTGCTGAAGTCGTGAGGGAGCAGGTCAGTGAGTCATCACAAAGTAACCAGCCATGTTACCTCTCCCTAGGTCAACAAGCAGAACATTACTGGGGCCCTGGAAGTCCTGCTTATGCTTCAAATCACTGCTCCTTCCTTTGTCTCCAGACATAATCCTGACTTCTAACACCAGCATTGATTTTACCTCATAGAGGCACATTTTGCAATTACCATTTCATTTGAAATTTTCTGCATTCCTCCAGGTTATAGAATTAAACAGTTTTATTTTGAATGAGACCAGCAGCGTTCAAATCACTTGTTATATATATTTAATAATTGATAGAATAATTTGAGTAATTAACAAGAAATATCGAATGAAGAAAGCCTACCTTTTTTTTTTTTTGGTTGTATTTTTTTTGTGAAAAAGAAAGGACAATGGTCTATTGACTTTGTTTCATGTTGTACTTTTCTAATTAGATGATATCTTTAGTTATAGTTAAGATATGGAAAAAGCAGCCAGTTCTGGGGTGCCTAGGAGGCTCAGTCACATAAGCATCCTACTCTTGATTTTGGCTCAGGTCGTGATCCCAAGGTCCTGGGATCAAGCCCCTTTTGGGCTCCTCACTCAGCAGGGAGTATGTTTCTCCCTCTGACCCTCCCCCTGCTTATGCAGGTTTGTGCTCTCTTTCTCAAATAAATAAATAGAATCTTTCAAAAAAAAGCCAAATAGCTAGTTCTTAAGAGCTTTCTGCTAACTGAATTTTATTGTGTTTAAAAGCATTTAAAAATAAATTCACAGACCTGTACCCCTGGGGCAAATAATACATTATATGTTAATTAAAAAAAATATAGACATGTCTTTAAGAGTAATTGTTTACACTTCAGAGGTTTTTTATATTTGTTTTCTTCCCCCTTCAGTGGAAGCATTGACCTTTCCTCCTTCTTCTGGGAAGTCGTTCATCATGGGAGCAGATGAAGCCCTTGAAAGTGAACTGGGACTTGGAGAATTGGCGGGCCTTACAGTGGCCAATGAAGCAGATTCACTAACTTACGACGTGAGTCCTGGTTCTATTTTTGTTGTTCTTTTCTCATTTCTTAAAAATAAAAAGTTAACTTTCTAGAAAAAGACAGTGGTAAAACTTCTTTACAAGCATAGAATTTGGTTACAGTTTAATTGCAAACTTCAAAAATATGAATGTGTTATATAAATGATATTTTTCACGTTTCATAGAGATTAAAATTATGGGCTTTGCCTAAATCCATGCCATTACAGCTTGTTTATTTAGATAAGGGAAAAAATTCCCTTTCTGTTACCAAATTTGGGTTTTGTGTTTTAGGGTACCAGTGATCAGTTAAATTCATGCTTGCCCAATGGCAATATTTATGTTCTTTGGTACATGACCTGTGAATATCTTGCCCACAATTGACTTAAGCTATTGTTAGGGGTGTCCCTAGGGTGCTTTTCAGATGTTAAGGCACACCCATCAGTGATTTGGACCAAAACTGAAATCTTGATACCTTTATTCATGCATCCCTTTTTTAATCCCCAATACAGTTATTTTATAAATACATTTATAATTTATTGTTCATGACAATAAATTGTCAGAAAAAAGTTGCTTATTTCATTCATTTATTTATTTATTTAAAAAGTTTTCATTTATTTATTTGACAGAGAGATCACAAGTAGGCAGAGAGGCAGGCAGAGAGAGGGGGAAGCAGGCTCCCTGCTGAGCAGAGACCCTGAGATCATGACCTGAGCCGAAGACAGAGGCTTTAACCCCAAAAGTTGCTTATTTTATAAAGTGTTTACAGTCTGTCTTCGTTAAAATCCTCTCAAGTTTGATACCTCCTTATCTTTGTTGGAGAACACAGTATAGCTGCTGACACAGGGGGAATGTAGGATGGATGCTTAAGCGGACCATGGATATGAGAAGGAAGTAGTCCAAAGAGCAACCACTCCCTCCTCTTCCTGCAAATCAAAAATTCTCACTCTCCTTGCTGAGTCTTTTAGTAATAAGTCTTTTGGGTTCTCCCTCCAAAAATAGCTAAAAGTCCATAGCTGTTTTCTTTTTTCTTTTTACACCTCCCATCCAGCTCTGTTTCTTCTTCAACTGAAACTACTACAATAACCTAATTTAAATGGTCTCTTTGCTCCCCATTCTCACATATGTGATACAGGTTTTTAAAAAATATATTTCTATTTTTCTATCCTTATGTTTTATGTCTGTCTGTATAAAAACACCCATTTAGTTGACTTTTTTTTTTCATCTAATCTTTCACAACCTTTTTAATTGGAGCATTGAGTACATTTTTTTTAAGTAATTACTGAAATATTTGGATTTAAGTCCACCATCTATTTGTGCTACCTATTCTGCGTTCCTTTTTCTCCTATTTTTGCTTATATTGGGATTATTTTTTATTATTTACCCCACCCCATAATTTGGAGATGATGCACTCTTTCATCACTCTTTTTATTGTTACCTTAGAGATTACCACACACATCCTTATCAACACTTTAATGCAGACCTTTAGGACACTTTTAATTCGTGATCTCCTACCCTTGGGGTGCCTAGGTGGCTCAACTGGTTAAGCGTCTACCTTCAGCTGAGACAGTGATCCTGGGGTCTGGGATTGGAGGCCCACATCAGGCTCCCTGCTCAGCGGGGAGCCTGCTGCTTCCTCTCCCTCTGCCTGCCACTCCCCTGCTTTGTGTACTCTCTCTCTGTCAAATAAATAAATAAAATCTTAAAAAAACAAAACAAACCCCAACTCCTACCCTACACATATGTCCTACACAACCCTACACAACTCCTACATACACATATGTCATTCTTGTTATGTATTTTCTCTAGACATTTATGTCCTACAAGATAATGTTTTATACACTCAGTATTCAGTTAGGATTATCCATTTTACATTATTCATATTGCTTTATCCTGTTACCCCCTGCACATCTGCCTGTCCATCTGGGATCACTTTTCTTTTACTCTAAGAACAGTTAACATTTCTCTTTGGTGAAGGTCTGCTGGTGCCCAGTTCCCTCAGTTTTTGGTTTTATTAAATTGTCTGTATTTCGCCTGAGTGGGTAAACTATTACTTCTGGTATCAAAGTCCTTTTGGCAAGGGTTGTTTTGTTTCCTTTTTAGGCACTCTAAATATATAATTTCATTTTCTTCCATTATTGCTTTCTGCTAAAGTTAACTGTCTATTACTGGTCATTCAGTGGTAGTCAGATTTTTTTTTTCTCTCTGAGTGTTACTCTCCCTATCTCTTGAATGTCAGCCAAGGCTTAGATTTCTTTTTAGTTAACGTTCTTGAAGTTCTTAGAACTTCTTGTCTTACTATGTTTTTATCACTTTTGTGTAAAATTCTCAGCCATTTATCTTCAAATACTGCTTTTGCACTTCTTTCTCTTTCTTTTCCTTCTGGAACTTTAATTGTATTGTTAGATCTTTCTATATCCTCTGTCTCCTACTCCCTCTCCTTTATTTTCCATCTTTTGTTTCTCCATACTTCAGTCTAGATGTTTTTATGACCCATCTTCTGGTTTGGTAATTCTCACTTCAGTTATGTATAATCTCTTATTAAACCCTTCTATTTAGGTCTTATATTGTTTGCTTCTGGAGTTCTTTTTTTGATTGTTTACAGATTTCTTCCAAAATTTACAGTGTTGGGGCACCTGGGTGGCTCAGTGGGTTAAAGCCTCTGCCTTCGGCTCAGGTCATGATCTCAGGGTCCTGGGATCAAGCCCCGCATCTGGCTCTCTGCTCAGCAGGGAGCCTGCTTCCCCCTCTCTCTCTGCCTGCCTGCCTACTTCTGATCTCTCTCTCTGTCAAATAAATAAATAAAATCTTTAAAAAAAAAAAACCCAAAATTTACAATGTTGTCTTTTATCTTCTTGAACACAGTAAGCATAAT
This sequence comes from Nasua narica, assembly GCA_028533885.1. Taxonomy (NCBI): domain Eukaryota; kingdom Metazoa; phylum Chordata; class Mammalia; order Carnivora; family Procyonidae; genus Nasua; species Nasua narica. Next base: position 25,855,063 of record CM052811.1, on the reverse strand, counting down.
TATGTATTTGCTTGTTTTCATTTATGCTGTATTATCCTGCATAGGCATGGTTATTTTTTATTATGTCCAAATAACTACACCTAAAAAAGTTGTCTGTAGAAATAACTTCAGGCCTAGAGTGATATCTTCCCTCAGGGAGTATATTTTAACTTGCTTCCCTCAGATGGCTATAGCCACTAGAAATCTGGATCACCTCACTCCATTTTCAAATTTTCAGATAATCTAAAGCTGATCTACAGTCTCTCTAAAGGCTTGTATTCTTCTAGTTAACTCTTCTATCTAGAATGTGGCCCAGGGACGTCTGGGTGGCTTAGTCAGATGGGTGTTTGCCTTTGGCTCGGGTCATGATCCCAGGGTCCTTGGATCCAGTCCCGCAGTGGGCTCCCTGTTCAGTGGGGAGCCTGCTTCTCCCTCTGCTGCTTCTTCTGTTTGTACTCTTTCTGTGTCAAATACATACATACATACATAAATATATATCTTAAAAAAAAATAAAGGGACACCTGAGTGGCTCAGTTGGTTAAGCGTCTGCCTTTGACTCAGGTCGTGATTCCAGGGTCCTCAGACTGAGCCCTTCATCGGGCTCCCTGCTCGGTGGGAGGCCTGCTTCTCCCTCTTCCACTACCCCTGCTTGTGTTCCCTCTCTCGCTGTATATCTCTCTGTCAAATAAATAAATAAATAAATAAATCTTAAAAAGAGAGAGAGAATGCAGCCCTTTGAACTCAAAACCTAAAGCAAGGAGGTGCACCAAGCCCCACTTTCTTGGCAGGTGCTGGTTTGTATGTCTTTGCACTGCATAGCTCTCAGAAGCACAGCCTGACCTCTCAGCCATTCCTTCTAGAATCAGTAAAAACCTTCTGGGAAAAACAAGTCCAAATATCAGGCTTTTTATTCTGTCTTCCCCTGGATTCTGGTCTGCTTTTTCTTCACTATTTTGCTGGTTCTTCATTTAAAAATTTTTAGCCCTGCTTTTCTGTTCGTCCTCAAGTGCAGACTTGATCCTAATGATCTAGTCCATCTAACTGGAAGGAGAAGCTCCCATTAGATACTTTTGTTCTCTTTATACTAACTCCACAAAGATTTAGTCCAATATGTTATGGACCAGCCATGTCTCTAGAGAAATGTCATTCTCTCTCTCTTTTTTTAAATATCTTTGAGTTGTTAAAAAAAAAACAAAACAACTTAGTGTTATACCTGCATTTCTGAAAGTAGTCTCTAGTTCTTTTTTTTTTTTTTTAAGACTTTATTTATTCATTTGACAGAGAAAGAGCACAAGTGGAGTGAAGGGCAGAGAGAGAGGCAGGGAGCCTGATGCGGGACTTGATTCCAGGGCTCCAGGATCATGACCTCAGCTGAAGGCAGACGCTTAACCAGCTGAGCCACCCAGGCACCCTGACAGTAGTCTCTAGATCTAATACACATACTAGTAATCTATTGCTATGTGACAAATTGCACCAACACAGCTTAAAGCAACATTTGTTGTATGATAGTTTCTGGGGTCAGCAATCTGGAACAGCTTAGCTGTGTGGTTCTGGTCTCTCATGTAGTTGTAGTCAAGGTGTAGGCAAGAATTGCAGTCTTAAATGAAGACTTGATTTGGGGATGATATGCTTCCAAGCTCACTCTTGTGATTGTTGGAAGGCCAATGGCTTCCTGGCCATTGGTTGGAGACTAGTTCCATATGATATGGTCCTCTCTGTGGGTTCCTCATCAGGGCAGCTGGCTTCCCCCAGTGTGAGTGCCCTTGAAAAGTGAGTAAGAACACCCAAGATGCTAGGTTTTTGCTGTGTGCTATTCGTCACACAGAGCAACCCTATGATGTATAAGGAGATTTACAAGGTGTAAATATGAGGCAATGGAGCTGATTGGGAACCATCTTAGTGCCTGTCTACCCATTAAGACATTCAGAACGAATCAAATTGTTCTTACATATGAAAATCTTTCAGCTTATTAATAAGAGCAGACAAGAGTCAATTCAGTTAATTTCACTCCCCTCCACCTCCCCCACAAGGATAACCAGCCCCAATTCTTATAGTAGTTCCTTGTATCCTGTGTGTTGTCTTCTTACTGCCCAAATTGTGAAATGCTCTATCCAAATTTTTCTGCAAATTTTTAAACTTCTGGGTCCTAAGTTAAAGTTTATATTAAGAGTGTAGCCTCTGAAGCCAGACTGCTTGGGTTTGAATCCTGACTCCTCCACTCATTAGAGGGCGAGTCACTTAACTTCTCTTTTCCTTACGTGTCTAGTCTGTAAAGTGGGGATAATGTTAACTCCTTCATAGAGTTGTTGTGACAAGTGAGTTAATGCATGTTAAGTTTTTGAAAAATATACAAAGTAATGAATGATGCTTATAATAGCAGCTAGTGTTAGTATCGTTGCTGGTTTTTGTCAATGTAAGTATGGTAATATTTCTCCAGTGTGTTAATAGTACTTGCCCCACTCTTGCTTAAACCTAGCATGATTATTAGTTGTGGAATGTGAAGAGTTCATAGGTGGTGCTAGTGTAAGGTTAAGCATGAACCTCTTTGGCTTTCCCATTAGTTGGAAATGAAAAAAAAAGCTGGAATATAGTTGGAATGAGAAAAAAAAGCACATTTTTTTAGTTGTTGGGATGGAATTTCTGTGGAGAAAAGCAACACGATGTGTTTTACAAGTGGAATCAATTGTTTTGTAACAGCAGCTTATCTCTTCCAATGTTAACATTTTATGTTTCTAATTTCTAAACCTTGTTGCTAATTTGATGAAGAAAATTTAGCTTTTTGTAGAAAGTACTGAAAATCTTAGAAGTATGATCATATTCTATAATGTTAATAGGTTTAAAGGTAACTTAGTTTTTCAGCTCTTACCCCAAATTAGTTTCTATACTATAATTTAGTTTGAAATTACTTGTCTTTTGTTTTTTTTTAGTCATCCTAGTGAAGATCTGTTTTATGTTATTTAATATTCTTTCAATATTGAATTCTGTTACCTGTTTTCTTGTTATAGCATTCATATTTCTTCAAAGAAAGAAGACTGTTGACATATTGTTGATTTTGCCTAGTGATTTAATTATTTACATTTAGAAATTATATTGTTTTGAAGGTTGCAAAATGTTATGATTTAATGACAAATCAGCAAGAATTAATGTGAAAATATAATTTTTTTTCCTGTCCTGAACTAAATGTATGGGTATCTTTCTTTTGTTTCTTTAATAGATAGCAAACAATAAAGATGCATTGAGGAAGACATGGAACCCTAAGTTTACATTACGAAGTCACTTTGATGGCATTCGAGCCCTTGCTTTCCACCCCATTGAGCCTGTTTTAATAACAGCATCAGAGGATCACACGTTAAAAATGTGGAATTTGCAGAAAACAGCCCCAGCCAAAAAGTGAGAATATTCTACTTTAACTGTATTTGAGTATTTTAATTATCAATTTTTCAGCAGAAAAATACTTAAATTATTTGCTATTAAATCTCTCAATTTACCAAGTATCCCTTCTTTACCATGTCACATAATTAGAATTTTTCCCTTCCTACTCACAATCTGATACTAAGTTGGAAAACTGACACTGGGAGAGAAATGGTATTATCTGATAGTTTCCCAGAGTTTCTGAATGCTATTTACAATCCTTACAGTATTTGAAATGGTTGTCATATTTGTGGAGTCTCTCATCTATATTGAAGGTTTCTGCTGTTGTTTTAAAGAGGTGTAGGCATGTTTAACATCATCAAACCCCACCCCAACCCTGTCCTGTTGCCTATTAGGTTTAGACTTACAGTGTAGAAGGGAGGGAAGGCTGATTGAGAGAGGCGAGGGATTTCTCTTTGGTTTTATCTTTTGGCCTTGACCTGTTAGGTACTTTCCATACCTACCAAAATGTGTAGACAGAAGGGCAATGTTGTTACTGTGTCACTCAACTGCTGGTTCTTGCCTTGGCCCCTTAGTTCCTCTCTAAGCATGAACAGACATGAGTTGGTATAAATTCTTTAATCAGTTACCAAGCTAGTCTTAGCCCCACTTGGTTGAGTACTTATTGGAGGTCTCTCTCCTTGTGTCCTTGAATCTTTGGCCTAGAACCCAGCATGTGCTAGCAAGGGCCCTTCTCCAGTGTCAGGCAGTTCGGTTATTGGAAGAGTAGAAATGAACATGAACTGGAGAACATTAAAAAAGTTTTTACTACCAATAGAGGGTATCTGTTGCCAAGTTTAAAAGAGATCAGTGACATTCCTGCTGTGACTCACAGCAATCACTCGCTGTGACTTATATGGACTAGATAAAATACTTGATTTATCAGTCTTCATCACATAACTCAACCAGATCTTTCTAAAACCAAGAAGATCCTCCTATGGATCCTGTATCTTCAGCAGAGAAAAATTATTTCTTCATTGTAAATTGTGCCTTTTGTCTTTCTAGTTTTCTAGTCACAATGGACATCTCATTAGATTAGAGAATGTGAATATCTCATATAGTCTTAACTAAAACTTAGAGAAATATTGAAACAAGTATCTTGCTGGTGATAGCTTAGTAGTAATACCTTTACATGTAATAACATGGCCTGTTTACCTTTCAGCTTGACATTTTGGAAATGTTTTCCATATGCCTATGGAAAAACTGTAATACGGTATAAAAAATGATAAATGATTGACTTTAAATCCAGTTTAAATCCAGTGTAGGCTATCTATACATTCAGTGTTCTAAATAATGAATAAACTGATGATTTTGCAAGTATCAAGGATAGACATATTAGCCTTGATGGAAATGCAAAGAAATTTAAGTACCATTTAGTGAAATCCTGTTATGTGCATGGTTCTGTCGTAGGTTGTTTTACTTGTAGAATTTCATTTAATCCTGTGAGTATTTGGTGTTATCCCAATTTTTTCTGTTTTGTTTTAAATAGAGAGGAATCTGAAGTTCCAAAAGAATAAATAATTTGCCTGGAGTTAGCCAGTTAATTGAATCCAGAAATGTATCTCCTCAAAGCCCATGATGTTCTCTGAGTGTGACCCTCTCAAGTAGTCAAATAGACTGACAGTGCTAAAAGTGCATGAGCAGGTATTAGTACTAAACAAGGATTTTGTTTCTTGAGGCCACAAAAATATGTGATTGGTATCAGGTAAGCTTTCTTAAGTGTCCTAGGTTGAGAACGGTATATTACCATAGCGTTGGTATTTCTGAAGGCAATTTTGTGGCATAGATTCAGTGATACTCTTTACTATATTATATTGATACTGAAACTTGGAGTGGTAAAAATCCTCTCTCTCTGATTTAGGAGTACTTCTCTTGATGTGGAGCCTATCTATACATTCAGGGCTCATAAGTAAGTATGTGCTTTTTCTCTATTTTAAGTTAACATCACTGTACATCGGCCTGATTAGAGTATTTTATTTTCTTTCACTTAGGTATTTGCATTATATATTTTTTATATTTAGTAGCAGTTTTGGGGAGGAGTTTTGGGGTTTTTTTTGTTTGGTTTGGTTTGGTAAATGTAAAAAAGATGGTACAGTGTTAAAGACAAGTTTATCACTACCAGAGATCTTTGCTGAAATTAGATTTTTTTTGGATAATGTTTAAATGTTATATATCTTGTGCTTAAAATAAGTTGATGAGGTAAGGTTTAGATATTAAAAATCGGGGCTTTTTTTCCCCTTAAAGTTATTCCAGATAAAAATATGAAGAATTTTTAAATTATCACATATTGCATGGATACTTTTCATATTACCAGGTAAGCTTAAGAAATATACTAATTCACTTGATTTAGCACAGAGATTGGCATATTTTTTATATAAAGGTTCAGATAGTAAATACTTTTTCAGCTTTGTAGTCCATGTATTTTCTGTTGTATATTCTTGTTTTTAGCTTAGTTTTATAATCCCTTCAAAAATGTAAAAACCATTCTTAGCTTGAGAACTGTATAAAAACAGACCATTGGCTGAGATTTGGCCCACAGGCCATAGTTTACCAATCTCTGTTTTAGCAAGCAGAAGAAAAATGAGCAATGCTTTTACACTATTTTTTACTCATTGTAGAAAGCAGAAAAATAGAAAACCATATGCATAATTAAGTATTCTTATTTCTAACAAGTCCTATTATCAGATTGATTTTTTGGGAATAGAAATTGATTTTTATCTCGCAGAGGTCCAGTGCTTTGTGTGGTGATGAGCAGCAATGGTGAGCAGTGTTACAGCGGAGGGACTGACGGATTGATCCAGGGCTGGAATACCACCAACCCCAACGTCGATCCCTATGATTCCTATGGTAGGTTTTTCCCTGAAGCTAAGAAAGAATAACTTGTTTTCTTTTTACACATTTTACATAGCATATATAGGGATAAAATGAATATTTTAAAAAATAAATTGGTAAAAGGGAACAAGGTCTTTATTTTGTTAAAAAGGATTCTTGTATTTAGGAAACAATTTGATATGTATATGCGTTCCTGAAAAAACAGTTCCTACCCCCCAAAGTTCTATTGATTGGAAATGCTGGCTTGATTGACAGTTGTTTTCTTCATTTTAGGCATCTACATTACTTGATACATTATTACTAACTTGTAATCATGTGTCATTACTATTACCACATACTCATTACTATTTTTGACAAACAACTGAAGGAAAATGAATGTTATTCATTTATTATTGGAGTGTCTAGAAGCTAATGATTTTTAAACTCTGTGACACCAAAATACTTGAAAGGCCTTAAAAATTAAGAAATGTCCTTTTGGTCTTGGGAACAGTACCATGAAACCTAAATCCACCTTATAATCTATCACTAGATGTTAATCATAAATTCTCTTGCAAAAACTCTTTAGGAATTGACTATTTTGGTTTCCTCTTATATTCTTAAATTCTAGAATGGTGTCCTAAAACCATATTTATTTTCATTTTCATTTTAGATTAATTTTACTACCAAACCTAAGTAAAGATAAGAAATTCAGTAAACAAAAAATTTTCCCAAGATTTATTTAATAAACATTTAACATATAGTTTGTGAAACGTAAACCCCCTCTGTGTTTTTCCTTACTTCCTTTATCTCTCTATCAAGAGGATCAGTTGTCTTCATTCTGTCCCAGACCAACCCAACCCTTCCCCTTTTGCTCTTGACCTCATTCTCTCTTGTTTCTTTTGAGACTGCATTTGATTCTCTCTGGCTCTGTCTCATTCTCATCTTAAACCTTGCCCTCTTTTCTCTCTTTCCATCCCCTCAGCATATATGTAAATTTAGGTAACTCCTATCCTGGGTAAAGGAAAGCCTTTTCTTGATTCCATTTTCCTCTCTGGCTTTTGTTTATTCTCTCTTTCCTTCATCATCTGTGTCTCTTTGGTGGTAATGACTAGAAAACATGGTCAGGAGTTGCTCATTCCTTGCCTTTTTCCTATGCATCATCCCTCTGCATTCTGTCTTCTGGCTATCCCACTTAACTATAACAAGATTATCAGTGACTACCCAAATGGCTGATCCAAGGGGTATTTTACAGTCCTTGTTTTACTAGATATATTGTCATCTGAAACTGCAGATCCCTCCATCCTTTTTGAAATATGTCCACTATTGGCTTTTTTGACACTTAAGTCTGTGACAGTTTCTGTTAGCTATCCTTCATAAACTTTTATTTTTCCCACATTAGATATTGGCATTTATCAAGACCCAGACCCTATTCATTCTTTGCTTTGTACAGATATTTTTTTGGTAAACTGAATCTACTTCTGTGGTTTTATATGCTATTGACTCATAAATCTCTTCTTTAAGCCTCAGACTGCCTGCAGAACATTTCAAATTGGCCATCTCATTGTCCATAAATTCTCACAAGTGCTGTGTTTCTTTTCCCCTATATTCCTTATTAGATGGCACCACCAGAATTACCCAAACTAGAAACCTAAGAGTTATCCCTTTAGCCTTTTTCTGTTTACTATCCATACCTTATTAATTACTTAGTCTTTTTGATATTACTCCATAAATAATTCTGGAATTTACCCCTTCTGCTTTGCCCCTTTTTGCCCTCTCTTGGGTCTACATCATCACTCTCCCAGTCTACTAAAGCAGTCCCTTTGCCTTCATCTTGATTCTCTCCAATCTGTCTTCAACACTACAGTGAAGGCTACCTTATTAAATATATACTTCACCCACCTGCTCCTGGAAAACCCTTCAGTGGTCCATTTTGCTTTCAGAATAATTTCCAAGTACCTTAATATGTCGTAGAAATCCCACCTTAGACTAGCTACTCTCACCTCATCAGCTTTCTGCCTCAAACTTCACACTTCAGTAATGCTGAGTAACTCATAAATTTCCTCACATATCATGCTTTCTGTCCTGTGATTTTGTAGGTGCCGCCTCCTTTGCCAGCGGTGGCTTCCCTCTAGTTTTTGACTGGCTGACGCCTGTATACTCCAGGTGTCATTCTTTCCAGGCAGCTTTCACTCACCCCAGCTACACTCTGGAAACTGATGTCTGTCATCATTATTGTTGTATTTACCACAATGTCTTTTGAGACCAGGATAGTATTGTGTCTTAATTATCTGGGCGGCCCCAGCACCTAGCATAGGGCCTGATACATCGAGTTTTCAATATTTTATGGTATGACAGAGAGAAGGTTGAGGACAGATAACATTATTGACATTTTAAACTTGTGTGAGCAATCTTGAGAGTACTGCTTCATAGAGTCACTGCACAGAGGAATAAGGAAAATTTGCAGTTCGACTTGTATTATGAAATGGTGCTAAGTGATCCCCTTCCTCTTTCCTCCCTCCCTATCATGAACGTCGTTCACATGTCAGTTAGTGCTCTTTGAGGATTTGGGGGTTCCTCTAGGTCTACATTCCTGTCCATTTGGAATAGCAGAGGCCCGTTGCTCCCAAAAATAACTGTCATTCCAAGTATAGAGGTCCAGGGGGAGAAGTGGCCCGAAGGAGCCAGGGGAGGAAGGGATCTCTGTCTGCTTCTCAGGGAAGAGTTGTGGCTTCTCTGAAGTTAGATAAAATTCAAGCGATGTGTGTTAACATGCTTTTTAAAAAATCTGAACAAATTGAAAGAAAAAAGGGAAGGGAAAGGGAAATACCTAATTTTTTAAAGGAGAGAAATATATTATTTTAAAATTCTTAATTTATAAACTCTAGACTCTACATTTGCATATTTCCAAGCCTCTTTTTAGTTATTGCAGCATTTCAGAAGAATAACAAACCAGAAAGTATGTTTTATACTGTTCTCGGGCACTTTGGTGTATATATTTAGTTTCTCTGGGATCTAAGTACCATTAGGATTTGTTTCTTTTCTCTTGATTTCGCATTCTTGCTCTTTTGTGTAGATCCTTCTGTTTTAAGAGGCCCTCTGCTAGGCCACACCGATGCCGTCTGGGGCTTGGCTTATAGTGCAGCCCATCAGCGCTTGTTGTCGTGTTCGGCAGATGGCACTCTCCGTTTGTGGAATACAACAGAGGTTGCTCCAGCCCTAAGTGTATTTAACGATAATCAAGGTACATACTTTCTAAAAATTATTCTAATGAATCTTTTGTAAGACATCTTATTGTAACAACAAACAAATAAATAAGTAAATGATTCTACAAACTGTTAAATTTAATTTGAAGGGATGTTTTTAAGCAGTGAAAGTATATTTGCTGAATTTCCAGCTTAATGATTTTTAAAAGCACATTTGGTGAAAGAGCACACATTAAAAATGTTTTTTCAAAATTGAGATATAATTTATATACAGTAAAAAAACGTATTAAGGATACATTCGATTGAGTTTGACAAATATGTAACTTTTGCACCTATCAAGATCAAGAACATTTCTTTCACCTCTTCAGAGTTTCTTTGTGTCTTTCCAGTCCCTCTTCCTGTTCCCATTCAGGGGTATGATTTCTTTCTTCATAGATAAGTTTTATCTGTTCTAAAATTTCATATAAACGAAATCATACAATGTGTACTATTTTTGTATCTGACTTTTTACTCTGTTTTTCTGTTTCATCCATGTTCTAGTATTAAAATTTATTTAGTTACGTTTAATAGTATTTCATTAAGTCAGTGTGTGTATTTACCTCTTAATGGACATGTGGGTTGTTTCCAGTTTTTGTCTGTTATGATCAAAGCTGCTGTGAACATTCATGTATTTTTTATGCGCTAATAAAGAGCTAGAAGTAGAATTGCTTGGCGTTAGAAATAGTATTGTGTATTTAACTTTATGTAAAATTTCCAAGCTTTTCCAAGGTGGTTGTGCCATTTTACACCACTGACAGCATTGTATGAGAATTCCAGTTGCTTTATATCCTTAATTATCAACACCTGGTGTTGTCAGTCTGTTTAGTTTTAGCCATTCTGGTGGGTTTGTAGCAGTGTTTCATTGTGGTTTTAATTTGCATTAGTTGGTTGTTAATTATTTTGAGCACCTATTTTATGTGCTCATTAGACATTAATCTTATCTTCTGTAATATACACATTTTTTAACTGTTTGCTTGCTTTAGGTTTTGAGCCAAATCAAAAGATAAGATTATATTCATACATATCATTCTATTCTGTTTATAAATACACTCCAAGTTTAACCAACTTTTACCCTATACTAGATGATAGATAAAAATACTTGCTTTATTTTTGAGCTGTCGTAACTTGTGTCTGGGTTTGATGAGTTACCTGCATCTGATATTTGTATGGCTCTATATACAATAATAATACTACTACTTTGAAATTTTACTTTTTTAATTTCATATTTTTGATGAATTAAAATTTGTATTGAGAGATGGGCTTTTAAAATAAAGAATTCCCATGATGCCAGGTTAAGCCTCAGGTTGGGTGGAAGCGACAAAACTTATAGTCCATACATGTTTTCCATTTATTTTCCAATAAAGTAAGTAAAGTAAAGGCCTGCATTCTGTGAATATTTTAGCTGAGTAACAGGTAGAAGACTTACTGAACAGGTAAGAATAATAAAATAGGCTAGGGCTAAAAGTAATAAAGAAATAATCTCCATTGAATGGCTATGAGTTAATTTTTATTCTAATGTTGGCTCTTCTTTACTTCTTAAGGAAATCTTGTAACTGTTTGTTTTGCTATTTTATGAGGACATTTTCAAGTAGACCCTCTGATCACCATTCTCTGAATTTGTTCTGACTCTCTTAGAGTTGGGAATCCCTGCTTCTGTGGATCTAGTGAGCAGCGACCCAAGCCATATGGTAGCATCATTCAGCAAAGGATATACAAGCATCTTTAACATGGAAACACAGCAGCGCATTCTCACTCTAGAATCCAACCTAGATTCAGGTATGTATACCAACTTTAAATAGTCTTTGTTTGAATCAAATTTTTAAGCTTTATCAAAATTATAGCTACCAGAGTCAACTACAAAAAGTACTTGTTGTTATAAAGAGTTCTGCCTTTTAGATCACAGGACACAATAACTTAGAAGGATATAATGATTTACAATTGATTTTAAGATTTTGGGTTAAGTTTACACACATTTATAACTACACTATTTGGAATAACATTTGAGCTATTCCAAAGAGGAGTGAAATTTTATCTTATACCAAATGATTAGTTTTCAGTTCTGTTGAAGACACTAATATTTATTCTGAATATAAAATAAATCTTTTTCGTTTCTCATGATTTCTTTTTTTTTTTTAAAGATTTTATTTATTTGACAGAGAGACGACAAGAGAGGGAACACAAGCAGGGGGAGTGGTGGAGGGAGAAGCAGGCTTCCCACTGAGCAGGGAGCCCAATGCGGGGCTTGATCCCAGGACCCTGGGATAATGACCTGAGCTGAAGGCAGACCCATAAAGACTGAGCCACCAAGGCGTCCTTCATGATTTCATTTTTAAAACAACTTAATTTGGTTTTAATAATGTAATTTGACACAGCCTGATTAGAATGTAGATCAAGTTGTGTCTCTCAGAATTTCAAATTATGAAGCTGCTTATTGGATATAGAAAGTCAGGAAATAATTTCTCAGATTGTGAAGAAAATACTACAGAATTTTAGTGGTTTTGGCTTTTTAACCATTGCTTTTTATCTTTAGGGTTCATCCAAACGGTGGTAATTTAGGATGCAGTTGATAAAGAAAAATGTGTAAACATACTATTGTTTTAGTCCCAAGAACTAGCTTTAGAAAGAATTACCATGGTGCGCTCATGTGCTTCTCTGTGTCTGTGTGTGTCTTTCTGTCTTTCTCTCTCTCTCTTTCCTGCCTTCCCTGTGCTCATTTCCTCTCAAAAATTTCCCTCATTCCATTTTTGGCTTTCTTCATTATCTCTTCCCAATCTGTTGTCCTTTGTTCTTTTCTGAGGTTCTGTGAGAATTGTTTGGAAAGTAGACATGAATAGAGTTTTGAACTATTTGGATGTAAAAGAGAGAGGCAAAAAAAATAAAAACTGAGATTATGGAATAGGAAAAAGAGAATTTTTTTTCCCCCAAGAAATGTAGGTTGTAGACTGTCAGTAAATTTAAACTCATTTAAATATATTTTACAGTAGTAAAAATACAGAAAACAATATAAAACTAAGAAAGATGTGAACATTTTTGGAATTACCTTCAGAGTTTGTGGTCAATTCTTTGAATGTCCTAAATGGTAAATATTGATTTTTAACGACTGCTCTAAATAAGATGTGAAGTCTGGCAATCCCAGTTTTTTCCTTAAGTGTATGACTATAGTCATATGACTTTTTGCTTTTTCCGAAGAAAACTGCCAAAAATGTTTGAACAAAGCAGCATTATTAGAATAAGTGATAATAATTATTTGTTTTAATAATATGTCCTGATATTTCCTAAATTATCAGTTTGATTACTTTAGAGTTGTATAATTTAGTCTTTTTATTCCTTTCTACCATGACTACCCCTACCTATTTATATTTCACTATGTTCTTCTTTTCTGGAATTTAGCAGATTTTTTTAAAATTAAAGTTCTGACCAAAAACATTCCAAGGGGACAATAAATTTCATACAGAATTTAAAAGGGTGGAGATGCCTGGGTAGCTCAGTCAGTTAAGCATCTGCCTTTCGCTCAGGTCATGATCCCAGGGTCCTGGTATCGAGTCCCATGTTGGGCTCCTTGCTTAGTGGGGAGCTTGCTTCTCCCTTGGCCTGCTGCTCCCCCTGCTTGTGCTCTCCCTCTCTCTCCAACAAATAAAATCTTAAAAAAAAAAAAAAGAATTTAAAAGGATGAAGAATTTTTGTTTTAAAAATCAGAATAAATTAGCTTTCTCCTCATTAATGTCAATGGTCATTTGACTGAAAAAGTTTAAGGTAGTTAAAGCAAGTTATTGAGTACTTGTCCATCCAGTGAAAAGTAAACCACTTCTAAGTTGCAAGCTGAATATGAATATTTGGAGGACTTAGATTCATTGTTAGAAGGATGGTTGGTAGGACTTCAGTTGATTTCTAGTGTTCTTTACCTTTTGCTTACCTGTCTCACTTACCATTAAGTGGAGAACTTCCTTGAAAGTGTTACTATATGAAAATTCTTTTGCCTGCATCCATCATTTGATTTCTATCATAATTATTTCCTAGATCTCAATATAATTGAAGCTATTCTCAGAAACCTCTTTTTCAGAAACATGGGATATTTTACTTAAAGTATTTCTTCCTGTTACTTTCCTTCTAGATCTTATAGAGGCTATTATTCGTGGTGTGTTATCTCCTGAGGGGGAAGAAAAATCTGTACGCTGAATTTTGAAACTAAACTCTTTGCTTAGGACCATTTAAATGAAGTATAACTGACCCAGAGCTTACTCCACTTGGTCAAATGACTTTTTGTTTTATTCTTAGATAACAGGCTGGGTGGCCCCTTGCCATTAACACTGGGGAAAAAAACAACAAAAAACAACTATCTTCATTTTTTGAGAGGGAGGGAGAGAGAGAGACAACGAACAAGCAGGGAGGAGGGTCAGAGAGAGAGAAGGAGAAGCAGACTCTCTGCTGAGCAGGGAGCCTGATGTGGGGCCTCATCCCAGGATCCTGATATCATGACCTGAGCCCAAGGCAGAGGCTTAACTGACTGAGTCACCCAGGCGCCCCCTATCTTCAGTTTTTAAGATGTCATATTTTTAGGAACCACAAGAAAACCTAATTGAGTACACTACTGTTACAGCTACTTTTACCTATATTTATCTATATTTTCTACTTGGAATGTAAATTCATAATAACTATTCTGAGATTAGAAAAATTTTTAACTCTTTTTTGAAATAATTTTAAATATGCAGATAAGTTTCAAAAATAGTACAAAAACTAGCTACCCTTCACCCAGAGTCACCAGTTTTTAGCATTTTGCCACATTTGTGACATTTGCTTTATCAGTATCTATATATGTGTATAATTTTAAATTCTGAACCACTTATAAGACATCATAGCCTTATACCTCTGGATCCTTTTGCATGTAATTCCTAAGCACCAGAATATTCTCTGACATAGCATTTTATCAAAATGAGAAAATTTAACAGTGACACTATGCTGTTGTCGAAGTTATTATTTATATTCAAATTTTCCAGATGTCCCAATAATGTACTTTATAAGAAGGGCATCCCTTCCTCTCCCTGGACCATAACATGATTTTTTTTAACTTTGACATATCTTAAGTTAGTATTATCTTTATATATATAGATTTTTTCCTTTAAAAGAAAATAAAGCACCTTAACAAGACTCACTAATTAAAAAGGTTTTTAATGATTGATTTCCTTTTTTTTTTTTTTTTTTTAAAGATTTTATTTATTCATTTAACAGAGAGAGAACACAAGCAGGCAGAGAGGCAGGCAGAAGCAGAGAGAGGAGCAGGCTCCCTGCAGAGCAAGGAGCCTGATGCGGGACTCGATCCCAAGATGCTGGGATCATGACTTGAGCCAAAGGCAGTTGCTTAACCAACTGAGCCACCCAGGCATCCCGATTGATTTCCTTTTGATAAAAGACTTTTAGAATGATTTATGATAGTTAGGTACCATTTTTGGCAGCTGTGTGATTTGCGTGAGCCATCTGGTTAGGATAGAGGTAGAAGTTAGTATTGGTATTGGCTTTGTCACATGATTTTGGGGGGAGTCACAACTTTTTTTAGATCTTGGTTCATGCACTGTGGTATGGACTTAATGACATGTGGCCTGCCTGTCTCATTGTGCATACAATTGAAATTATTTGAAAGTTACTATATAGTGCACATAGTAGTCAGGATGCTGACTATTTTAAGATTCCAAACATAGTAGACTGTCAAATGAGGACCATTTCTATTTTTAAGTTTTTATTTATTTTAGAGTGCACGCATGTGCATGTGCAAGTTGGGGGGAGGGGTAGAGTAGGGGGAGAGAGAGAATCTCAAGCAGACTCTGTGCTGAGCACTGAGCCTGACATGGGGCTTGATCTCACGACCCTGAGATCATGACCTGAGCTGAAATCAGGAGCCAGACACTTAAATCAGCTAAGCTACCCAAGTGCTCTGATGACCTTTTCTATTATGATGAGAAAGAGATTAAAGAGCTTAGAAGATAAAGAGCTCTGTATCTAGAAAGAGTGGAGATTTAAATTTGGTCAGCGTCTACATGTAAATAATGATAGAACTTTATTAAAGCAGCAGAAGTATTGCAAGTCATCAGAGTATGAGACATGTCAGTGACCCTAGGCTATGGCCTGGGTGGCACCCACTGCAGGTGGAAAAGAAAAGTCTCATTTGTACGTATCTAGATTTGTCAGTATGGTATTGCTTGGGTACTTCTTCTTTCCTAACATTGAAATTATGAATAGTCACAGAATAAATTAACTAAAGGCAAATTAAAGTCACATCATTTACTTTTTTCAGTCTCTTAGGTGAATATTCGGTTCTCTTGTATGAAGAAATAGTAGCTTTGACTAACTTGTTGCTCTTTTTTTTTTTCTTTTTTGCAGCCAACTCTTCCTGCCAAATAAATAGAGTCATCAGCCATCCCACTCTTCCCATTAGCATCACTGCTCATGAAGACAGGCACATCAAATTCTACGATAACAATACAGGTAAGTGTTTATGACAAAGTGATCAGTGATCAAGTAAAAAAAAACCCCAAAACCAAAACAAAAAACCCACAAACAAACCCCACCATAAGTATCCTGATTTGGTTGTTTCTTAATGGCTGTATGTCCAGGAGTGGGCATGAAAACAGACACCCTCCCAGCTCAGTTTCTATTCATTCTGTCCAGATCTGCTAAGAACTAATCTTCATGGTAGCATACAGAATCATCTTGGTTTATTTTATAGTAAGTAGATACTATGTTTTGACTCTAGAGCCAAGGTTATGACTACGGACACAATGAAAAGGTCATTCAAATAGCAATAAAACTGATCTCTTGCTGTGAATATGTTGCGGGAAAGTAGAAACATGTTAGTAGTAGAGGTATATGATCATTATATTTTGTTTTAAATTGTTCAGTGTTTGAATAGCTTTGGTATTGGAGATGGAAACCCCTGAGTCATTTGGTTTACTTGATTCAATTTTTCATGACTACTCTTTTCTGTATTATAATATTGACTATCTGGTCCTGATTGATTTGAATTAGGATATATGGGCTTTCCCATTTTTTTATTGAACTGCATTTCACTAAAGGAAAAATCCTGAAGAGCTGTGTTGGGAGAAAGGCACTCCATATTAGCAGCATATTTATCTGAATATCTGCTTTTGACTTTTGCCGACTATGCTTAGCTGTGAGTGATGAGTGATTTAATATTTTAATCCTTTTCTATATGTTGTTTCCACCAAAACTGTGGCTAGGTTTTCTCTCCATTGCTTTGTCTCAGTCTCTTCTGTTCTCACAACCCATATAATTTGCCTGTAGATAAAGGATACAAGGTCACTGATTAATAATGTCTGAGTCTTAGTTAATGAACATGGCTTAAAGGAATATTTGTGTAGAAATGACGGACTTTGATGTTGTTATTTGAAAGACAAAAATATAATCTGAAATTTGAGCTTTCGTTTTTCATCATTACCATGGCTGGAGTGGGGAGGGAGACACATTGTTATAGCTGTTATGGAAAAAGCTATTGATGCAATAAGTGCACAGAGAGGGGTGACTGGAGAAATCACTGTAACAACGTAGCTGGCATATAATCAGGGATGCGGAAAGCTATTAATAAAAAGTAACAATCTCTTTTTTCCAAAGGCAAACTCATCCACTCCATGGTAGCCCACCTAGAGGCTGTTACAAGTCTAGCAGTTGATCCGAATGGCTTGTACTTGATGTCCGGCAGTAAGTACATCAACTGTGGATTATTTATTTATCCTTTCTAGTTTCATGTTAATGTAATGTTTCCTTTCGATTTCTTTTTTTTCCCCCTTTTGATGCAGGCCATGACTGTTCAATACGTTTATGGAACCTAGAAAGTAAGACATGTATCCAAGAGTTCACAGCTCATCGGAAAAAGTTTGAAGAATCAATTCATGATGTAGCTTTCCACCCATCCAAATGCTATATAGCCAGTGCTGGGGCTGATGCACTGGCTAAAGTCTTTGTATGACACAATGCATCATCTTCACCTTCTAGCTCTTTATAAATAATCAGCTGCACAAAAAGAGATACAGAAGACCAGGGCAAGAATCAGCCTGTCCTGCCCTTTTGTTCTGCTGAAGGAGCACAGAGAACATTTGTTAAAGTATAGTTTTGCAATTCGTATACTGTTTTCTAAAACTAAGTAAGGTTTGTTCAGGTTGCTGCAAGCTCAGCTGAATCTATGAGCCTGAAAACTATTTCAAATTTTCCCCCAAATAGGAGCTTTTATTTCTGAGGTGGTTCTAAATCGCTAGGCAGGCCTGAGCGAACGTTAAGTTTAGCTTGTTCCTATTGAGTGAATAGGGCATGCTATAAAGGATAGTTAAAAAGCTTGATGACTGGGAATGAGTAGAGGAAGAACAGAAATTTAGACCTAGTTCTCCCCTGAGAAATCTTGTTAAACACATTAGGTAGTCAAAACAGTCTTGACCATATCTGCTGTACTAACCCCTAAGTGCATAATGACCAGGCAGTGTTCAAATGAGATTTTAATTTAGCTCTTCTTTCATCTGTGCACATAAAGCACCTGGCAAAGCATTTTACCTGTTAAGGGGAAAAAAAATGCAATAATATGTTAAATATATTATTATTCAGACATACTAAACAAATAGTTTGTAAGCAGATTTCTATATTGTATTACATTTTTGAAAATAGATTTGGTACCATTGTAAAGTTTAGCTGTCAAAATCAGTCACCATTAGGAATAGTTGATAGAGTCTGCTTTTACTAAAGGATTTAACTTATTCAGGTTTGAGATTCTGTTTATTTTTAAGGGCAAGCAGGGCATATCTTTATAATAATTTCTGTTAATTTTAAAAATTCACTTTATTCATGTGATATTTATAGTACCAGAGTGGTTATCTCATTGATGAAATTTTACCTTTCAGTGGTTTGAAAAGACGGAAGTTATCTGTGAGTACTCATTTGTCAAAACCCACATACCATGCTTCAGATGACCTCTTGCTCTTTCTTTGTGTCTCATATTCAAATTATCTGACATCTACCAAAAAGAGTTTATAATTATTACGTGTTATAATTATTACATTAACCAAAGGGTTTGGTTAATGTCAGGCAGCTGCTTTTGCAGCACTAAATAAAGCCAACGATTTTGTACCCCAGAAGTCCTCCATTAATATATCCAAGAAGGGAGAGCCCTCTGGAAATCTGGATGGAAGAGTGCAGTACATAACCTTGGCTAAGCAGTTCTCTTTCTCTTTCCCTGCCCCTACCTCTCCTCTATTCTTTAATTGGATACACAGCATGTTTTAATAGGCAGTGTATCAGTATCGTTTCTGGGGAAAACTATCATAAAGAACCAGGCTTCCCCTGAGCTCACCTAGGCTGTGATCCACATGTGGCAGCTCTTGGGATTCCTATGACCCCACTCTTTGGACCTAATGTATAGACCTCATCCCTACAACTGTCTCACCTGTCTTTACATTCTCTTGTTTGCCGCAAATGTCAGAGACCAATGTAGAAATTAGAAATAAATTACTAATGCCCAACGTTTCAGCAAAATGTATGTATAATAGTTCTCAGATTTAAAATATCCATATCCACGAATATTTTAACCTTTTAATAAAATTCCTACATTCCTCTCCCCACATATTCCATTGTCATAACAACACTTCTGATGATATGTGTATCTACTCCTTGAAAATGTATTCTGGTGGTTATATGGATAGTAATTGATAATTTTTCTTTAAAATTTCTGTTTTCTGCCTTAGAGTTTTACAGTATACAGGCAAATTTTCTTTAAAGATATGTGCTAGATTTGCCTGATCGATATACAGATATGCTTTAATATTTTGACCCAGCTACCTTGTCATTTCATCTGTGCTTTGGTTAATGTGGGCTCAAGGGATTGCCTTGTATAATCAAACGAATTGACCTGGACTTGAGCTACCAGGTTAATGTTTATATTATTCCCATACAGATATAGAATTCCACATTTTGTTTGGTGCATTCCTCTTTTGGTTCTTCAATGAGTGAAAAATGGTGTTGCTGATCTAACATTTATAGAAGGATACTGGAAAATTCCAGTCAGGTGCCCTCACTTGGAGTATATATGACGGATGAAGCTATTGTTCTATCAGTTACTGCTTTAATTACCTCCCAAGGTCTTCAGTGCCTGCTTTACTGTGTCACTGAAATTCTCAAAACCAAGACATTCTCTTCCCCTGCATTTTATACCTCATGGTTGAAATTTTTCTGTTAGTGAAAAATGACCCATGAGATATGTAGACTGTAGTGCAAATGATGGAACTGTTGAAAGTTCTTTAGCAAGCCAGTGCCATGCCGATGGAAACTGTACACAGAATCAGAGATTCTTCTCTACTAGCACTATGTGATTTCAGCCTAGAAATGAGCCAAAGCTGTCTTCCAACCAGATAGAAGTATAGACACGTGTCTGATTCCCCCCCAGCCTATCAACAATTTAATGAAAATCCACAAAATGAACAAATGCAAGATTCGAACAGTCATGCTTTCATAGTGCTTGGTTTGTAAATATTTTGGATGAAATATATTGGGATAGTATGAAAATCAGCAGGAGAAGTGGGTCCCTGCCTTATTTTCATATGCTATGGATACATTTCTGGGAGCTTGCAGCACCCTTCTCAAAACCCAGCTGTCATATGGAGCTCATTTGCTACTCGAACCCTAGACAGATATTTAACATAAGTGATATAATGACCTTCAGTATTTTTCTATTGAACAAGTTTAGCAATTTTTGCCATTAAACAGATAATTAGTTATGCAAAGTATTTAGCTTTTATAATCATTTTAGTTATGACTAAAAGGGGGAAAATTATGCTGCATCACTGATAATGAACTTTGTGAAAAATTTTTTGTTTATCTGACTTTCATTCCTTCAGTATTCTTGCTATAAATTTCTTTTGGAGATAATGATAAAGATTTATTTGAAAATGTCTAAAATGTATGTATATTTTATAAATATATATTATATATATTATAGGAATATATATAATATATATAGACTATATATATATATACATATATATGTATGTGTGTGTGTGTGTATATATATATATATATATATATAAACCATAGGTGCATTTTACTGTTTTGTATTTTTGTTTTTAGAGGCAGTGTACACCGCAGGTAATGATGAGTATGATGAGTGTTGTGCCGTTTGCTTTTGCAGTATAATATATAGTTCTAAATGTTTAAATTACTGTATATATTATATTCATTATAGGCTAGCATGCTTGTTTTAAAGACTGTCATTCTAGTTTATTAAAATATGAATGTAAGAAAACCTGGCTATTCAAATGTGAATTGAAAAATATTCCATTCTCAGTACTGAACAATTTCCATTGAACATTCAGGATTTTTAACAAAACAGATATCATCAAGAAGGCAATAGCTAGAGAATGAGAGGTGCCTTTAAATAAAATACAAATGCAGCCTTACAGTGAGGATGAGGGTTGAGTTGGGGGGGTGAATAAGAGAGAGAGAGTGTGTGCGAGTGTGTGTGCCTGTGTGTGTTTGCCAATCTGTGACGGTCCTGATTTGTGACCATCAATGTCTTCAATGTATCTGCTCAACTTCTAGGACTTCAGGGGACATTTCATGCGTTGTCTTTCTGCTCTTCTGAGCACCACATGTTTTTTCCAAGGATTTTGAATGTGAATTCCTAGAAATTTCAGTAGAGAGGAAAATAACTATTCTTTCACTATAGTCAAGTTCAGGTAAAAGGAGAAATTATTGGTTCACCAAAATGATAGAATCTCTTAAATGTTGGCTAAGTATATTAATTTTGTAAAAATGTGATTTTTAAAGGCCCTCTTTTTTAGGACTTCATATATTTCCCTCCTACACTAGAGCATGTCATGAAATTCTTATTTGATGAAGATTCAACTGGTAAAAATTATTTTTAGATTAAACACCTGAGCTAGTTAAAATACCACCTAAGAATAGTGTTTAAATGACATCTTTCATATCTACCTCTTTGCCATTGCTGCCATTTTAACTAAAGTAAATCTTTATGACATCTGAAAATGATGATTGGATGCAATTTAAAAATCTATGTTGGTGCTTTTCTCAGGCTTTGTCATTTAAGTTATAGTGAACTAAGATGTCACAAATCAGATTGAAAGACTTAAGAGTTGGTTTTCTTTTGAAAGAACCGCTCTAAAATTTATTATCAAGGTTGATAGTGAGTGGATATAGTTAAACTCTGGTTAGTATATGTCTAATATTTTCAACCAAGAGCCAAACTGTTACTGAATTTACATGGAAAAAGAGCTCTAAGTACAGTTTTCTTCAGCTTACTTTATTCTTTGAAAGCTATTTCAAGGCTATTAAGTACATAATCATTAATTTTATTTACTCAGAAGTCGCCTTTGTTACTATGTTATTTGTCTAGTTATTTATATAAGTATAGTACTTTATGTGTTTGACACTGGGATTCAGGTTGTACAAAAGTAATAGCTGACAAATTATATGTATATTTTTGTGAAATGTAACCAATTCCAGAAGTTCCTTTTAGGGGAAGGTTCAGAAAACATGTCCATCTTTAAAAACAAAGGACAGGCCATTGGTAAATGATTTGAATCATTTTTACTTTCAGCATTGAAAGTTTTTTAATTGGCCATATCTATCATCCAGCTGGACCTCTGTGTCAGTGTCAGGGACAGCAGATTGACAAAGTATTTAACAGATAGCATCAGTTTTGTTTTTCCTTTTGTTCCATTTTTGTTTTTGTTCTTAATCTTAAAACAAAACAAAAAAACAAAAAAAGCAAATTTAGGCCGAACAGAGATCCCTAGATTCCACTTATTTATTCTAGCGGTATTCCTGAAGTGGTACTTAGGGGTCAGAATTTTCTGGATCTTTGCTAGTCAAGCTTTAGATTTTATTTAACTGGGACCACATGCTTTTCATCCCTCTGATACAAATTGGAAAGTTCATTTTAATTTAGATTAACTTTGATGTCTGCCTGGATTTTTAACAGGCTGTGAACCAGTGAGTGCCTTGTTAATGTAGAATGATTTTTCCTTGGTTGTTAACTCCTTTCTGAGACTGTCTCAGAATGGTATTTTAGTCGACTTGTACAGATCTGCTAAATTTGGTATTATCAGCAGTCAGAAAGCCTTCAGTCTACCACATACTTCCCTCCCTACTTTCTTCTCATTGTTTGGCTGAAGTTTGCCTCTTGTGAGAAACAAATACAACCCCCCTCTCCACACACTTTTTTCAATTCAAATTAAGAGATATCCCCTACACGCATTCCGACTATATGATCTAATATCTGTTTTTAGGAGGAACCACTTTGTAATCCTGAAATCTACTGGTTACTTTATGTCTTCTCAATTTCAGTTTACTAGGGCTGATTTCAGGGCATCATCAGTTCATTTTCCTAAGTAACTCCTTTTCTCCACACCCCCAATTCCCCACCCCCCAGCTGGTGAGCCCTGGACCAGATTGTTTGATCTTCAGGTATTTTTAAATTCAGTTATATCAATTAATGTAAATTAATCCAAATGCTAATTTTTGTGGTGCAAGAAGTTTCTTTTGTAAATTCAGGGTATGGATAAGCTAATTAAGATATCCTTTTTTGGTGGCTCTAAGTGTATTATTTGTTTTTAAATAAAGTGTACAAATATAGATAATGTGCTATAGGTGTCTCATGAATTGAAATATTTGGGAATCTAGTGGATTTGCAGTTAAAATAATCTTGATTTGTGTTTTTGGTGGGGGGGTAGGAGAGGCGTGCAGAGAAATAAAAGGGGTATTAGACAAAGTAGATGAGAGTCCAAAGTAATGAACCAGTCTTAATTATGTGAGGAAGGTAGAGAAATGTATCATTATAGAGTTGGAACCTTTGGAAAGCCAGTAAAATGAAAATACCCCATAAGATTGGGTCAGTGATACTTTCAAGGACACATGTATATTTTTTCAAGTGTTCAATTACATATTTAAAAATGTAAATTTAATGTGTTTTTATTTTTTGTTTGGCTACTTAACAAACAAGCGTTCCCCTTCCCCTTGCTTTTTCAAATCAACATTATTTTTAAAGTGTTTCTGTGCCCACAACTCACAATCTCTTTGTTCCAATCTGAAGCCATAATGTTAATGAGGAATCTAAGAGTGTCCTTGAAACTATCTGCTATTCTTTGATATTTTGTATGCTTCTGTAGTAATGAGTGTTGTATCCTTTGTCGTGGACACATTTTTCAGTAGTATCAGAAATATCCCTTTTGTCCCTTTTAATGAGAACTGAGACATTTGCTAGAGTGATTTTAGAGTAATCCAGTACAGAAGGTCAGGAGGATGCTAAATGTTTTTTCATGGATTGGTGAACCCTCTGGGGTACCCCATAGTGGTATTCTGACCTGTATTGGATTTCCCAACACCATCCTAGAGCTGTTCTGACACCTAGGGTAGTCCCCAGGAACACCTAGGAACAAGTCTGGTGTAGCACTATTTAACCCAATCACTGTAACCATGAAGCGTCCCTCCACTTGTTACTTCTTAGTTATACCTGTTGCTTACAATGATCAAGACACTCCAGTTTTATGGGGAAGCACTGACCTGCAGATCTGAAAATTGAAATCCATATTTTCTGGAACACAAATTTTAATTTAGTATATTTTGTGTATTTTCAAAACCAAATAGTTCAAAACCCACCATATAGAAAATGACTCACTTAGCTTCACGTAGATCCTACAACCCATAGTCCTTTCTTAATCCTGTTTGTTTAATTAGATTACAGGTAATGGTGGTCTTAGTCAGACTTGAAGGATCTATTTGCATGAACAAAATCTACAATATCCTGCTAACAAGAAGGGCCTGTTTTGTAGAAAATTCTCGTCCCTGATAATTTAGCCATTCACCTTACATTGAAGGTTGGTCCAGATGCTAACTCCACATTGACTTTTCCTGTGTGCCTTTTTAAAGAGATAATTAATCCAGTAATGTAAAGGAGAACTCACAGTAAAACATCTGTTAAATAGCACTTGGAGTACTAGAATTAGTGTTCTTATTCATGTGCCAAAGTTTTCTGTGCTCTCATAAGGTCCAGTATGTATACCAGCTTCCCAATCTCTAACCTCAAACCAAAGATATTTTTGAATTACCTCATATAATAGCATCATCAAATTAAGGGTACTGGTAAGGGAAACCCAAAATTTCACTAATGAAATTTTCCAACCTGAAAAACTTTAAATAAAAAAAAAAAAAAACTGCATGGAAAGCAAAAAAGAGTTTTTATATTTGAGAGGGGCCCCTGGGTGGCGCAGTTGGTTGAGCGACTGCCTTCGGCTCAGGTCATGATCCCGGAGTCCCAGGATCGAGTCCCACATCGGGCTCCCAGCTCCATGGGGAGTCCGCTTCTCACTCTGACCTTCTCCCTTCTCATGCTCTCTCTCACTCTCTCTTTCCTAATAAATAAATAAATAAAATCTTTAAAAAAAAAAAAAGATTATTTGAGAGTGGGTGGAGAGGGACAGAGAGAAGGAATCTCAAGCAGACTCCCTGTTGAGTGCAGAGGACTTAGGGCTTGATCTCCTGCCCCAGAGATTGTGACCTGAGCCAAAATCAAGTTGGACACTTAATCAGCTGAACTGCTGAGACACCCCAGAAAGCAAAACTTTACGTTAAGTATGTGTTGTAAAAACAAGCAGCTTGCGACTTAGATGTGCTGAAATGTTAAAGTATACTGACATCTAGCTACTGCTTCCTGGTGGAAGTGGGACCAAGGCAGTAATATTTCATAAATAAACAAGATTACTTATGTTAGAGCAAAAGGAGTCTCTTTAGAAGGTTTACTTTGGGTGCTGGCTGACTTGAGTGAGAGTGTGGGGAAAGAAGTCCCACACCAAGAAGGAAAAGCTGCCAGCTCTGCCATCTGGACCCACCACCCATTGTCCTTTCTCTTTAAATGGCCTGGAACGATGACCTCTGGGATCTTTTGACTTACAAAAGTGAATGGTTCCAATTCTGGCTTGTCGTTTGGTCATCCCTGTTACCTAAATTAAAGATTTTTACATCAAAGTACCCTAGAACCCCCTGGTAAAGTGTCAGACAACATAGTTTTTATGATATTTTAGGAAGCTGTATTGACACAGGCCCAGGTATGTTGTGCCATTTGCAAGTGTCAGAATGAAGGCTGAACGTGTACGAAATGTTCTCATGTGGCCAAGTGATAATCTCATGAAAAGATTGGAGAATTATTTTTATAGGATGAGTTCTGTTTTGAATGATTCTGACCATGCTTTTAAAAGCATTTAAAAAATATATTTGCATATTTTTCTACAGACTTTTGAGCCCATATATTTCAGACTATCCTCTTGGAATAATTTCATTCAGTGTGTATTTTAGAAAAAAAAAAAAGTCATTGGTCTCACATCTTTTGACAGTCATTTGTGAATAACACTCCTGATACAGTACTCAGCTGCTATGTAGACAAGTGGTAAATGTCTCCATATTTTGACTGCCTGGAAAAGCACTGTACATAGTTTGCAGGTCAATATGGAGACTTGTGTATTTCATGTTAAAATTAACGTGTATATCATGTACATAATGTTAATTAGCAATAATCCCCTCAGACCTATCAGCATCAAGGTTGGATTCTGCCAATTGCCATTGACAAGTTTTGAAAGTATGCACATTCAGCTAAAATACCACTTAATTCACTTAAATGGAAACTTTTTCAGTGGAACAGTACCTGTTCAGTTTCCTTGTAGATCTCAGGGTCAGAAGAAAGACTTTCTCCCAACTCCAAAATATTCAGGCTTTTTTTTACTCATTTTAGTCAGCCTTTTAAACAATCAAGACAATAAACTCCTATTTCTCATAGCCTACAATACTTGGGAATAAACCTCTAATGATTCCAATTAAAAATAAATAAATAAACCTTGCAAGCAGATTGTTTTTTCTCCTTAGGAACATCATTGCTTTCTGGAGACAGAAATGATTTTACTTTTGAATTTGAAGGTTAGAGATCCATGCTGTTTTGTGTCCTTGGTGTATGCAAGTTACATTCAGCTTGCCTCTGCAGGTAAACACAAATTTTATTTTGTGTGATTTTTAAAAATTATTTTGGAAGTACAAAGGCTAGCAAGGGAGTTGATAAGTTTATTTTATATATTTCAAAATCTTGTGGGCTTTTTTGTGGTATGGGGAGCAGGTAGTGATGAGTTTTATTATGAATGCCTTCATTATACCCCATCCTCAACTCAGATTTTACGTATTAAGTATTGCTCACTGTCACCTAACGAACTAAAAACAGTTAATGATTATTTGTTTGCTTCAGTGTCTATAAGCTCCTCATTTGTTTTTCTTATATTCCCCTTAGCACCCCTCCTGGTGCTTTACCATATAAAAAGTACTCAATATCTATTTATTAGTAGTCAGAAAGCACATTTTCAAAACTCTAAACCTATCCGGATCTTCAAAATACAAAAAAAAATCATCTCTGCCAGTCCCTCGCCAATCTCAAATGTATCTGTGAAGCTGATCCCAAGATCCCAAGAGGTCTGCACCCTAATTAGGGAAGAATGCGGACCTCACCTAGAAGGTGGCAACAGAATGCCAAAGGCACCAGCCTCCTGCTGCCGCGCGCCTCCAGTCCTACCTTTATTGGAATTGAGCAAAGCATGTGGGGGACAACGAGGTGTGTCTGAACCCTGTTACGGTGCCCTTTTCCCTAACCTCCGCAGCACCACCCCACTGGTCTCTGCTCCCTGCTCTAACTGGCTCAGGTTTAGTTTTGTTTTTTCCCCAAAGAAGTAGGAAGTTCCTCCCAGCAGAAGATTGTCAAGAAAGGCATTCCTCTGGAGAGCTTGCCTTGCATTTGAAGAATCTAGGACAAATCCCTCAGGATGTTTTCAGGGCTGCTTTTTGTCTAGAACATTTGATGGTAATTATCTAAATGTTTATTAACTCTCCCCGGAAGAGCTCTTTGCTGTCTCGGTTTGCTGCTACCGTGGGCCCAGGTGGCTTGAGCTGCAGAACTTAATTGCTTCAGGAGTAAAATAGTCAACAAGTTAGAGACAGACTATTTATATATAACTATCAAATGACTTAAATCATTAATAGAATCATCAACAAAGTAGTGAATTGCGTGAATATGAAATATTCAATTAAATCTCAAGGTTAAACCTGTGTAAATGTAAGAACTATTATCTCTTTTTTTAATTATTAAAATATGATTCTTTTAAGATCAGTATGGCACAAAAGAAGAGGATTTTGGCCTGAACACAGGATGTTTATCATCAGTGAAACTTTAGTCAAGCTAATTCTTAGTTGGTTTCTCATCTGTGAAAAGAAGATAATAGCTCTGCCTGAGAGATTGATTTGAAATAATAGATATAAAACACCAGATAAAATATTGAGCAGTAATAAACATCCAACAAATCTCCCTAAATTCACACTCCCTAAATTCACACTTCTTGTCATGTAATTCTGTCACACTCCTGATAACTTTTAGAATATCAAGTATTTAAGAGAAACAAGGTTAAAATGCACATTAAGACTAGCCCTAAAGAAGAAGTTATACATAAAATATTACTTTCCTCAGTATTCAAGTGCCTGCTATGTGCTGGGCCATTCTAGGTGCTGGTGTTCAGCAGCAAACAGACGAAATCTTTTACGTGATGTGGCTTACATTCCAGATGGGGAAAACAACAAATAATACAGGTAAAAAATACAGAATATGAGTGGTAAGTGCTAAGGATAAAGGGAAAGGAGATGATGTTTCTCAGACATAAAAAAGTGATACAATATAAATTAATACAATTAATTAAAAGAGCAACACAAGGGCGGGGCTGGCTAGCTACTCTTGATCTTGGGGTCGTAAGTTTGAGCCTTACATTGGCTGTAGAGATTGCCTAAATAAATAAAAACTTAAAAAAAAAAGCAAAAACAACAAAAAGCAATAAATAAGAAATGAAGACATAATAGTAGAAGTCATCACATCCCACTATACCATTTCACTCCCACCCCCTTTGTAATAAGAGCGTGATATATGTAGCCCTATTTTTGTTCATACAAGTATGCGTACACAAATGCATAGTTTTGTCTTATTCTACATGTTCTCTCAATTTGCTTTTAAAATTTAATGTATTTTGAGCAACTTTTAAGTCTATACATGCATAGATTTCTTTTAAATTCCTTAATATACACACACATGATCTTACATGAATAAAATGAGATTTTTTTGGTGGGTCTGTTTGCTTTAAATAAATGAGATAATACATGTCCTCTGCATCTTTTCTCATCTAACAATATGTGATAGAAATTCCTCTAAGTCTGTCTGATAGCTGTTATTTCATTCTTTTTAATGATGAAAACTCTGATGACGATGGTGATGTAAAATTCTTCATAATCAGTGGGCATTTACTTTGCTACCAGATTTTCACTTTTATGGTAATTGTGCCTGTGCACATATTCATGACCATGATGGTTTCACTTCTGTGGAACAGAGTCCCTGCAGTAGGATTGCTGGGTTGAGAGAAATGTAGACTTAAAATTTTTTAGTAAGTATTGACAGATTGTTTACCAAAAAGGCTGGAACAATTTATATTTTCATCAGTAAATATACAGTATAAAAATAGCCTTACTCATTATACTCACTAGCAATAGCTCTTATAGCCTTTAAAAAAATAGGGAAAAAAAAGGACTGGTGGTGTGTATAATGATTTCTCCATATTATTTTGTTTGTGTTTCCCTGATTATTGTAAATCTGCATAACTTTTCATATGTTCTTTGGTTATTTGGATTTCACTCATAATTAAATTACCTTTTGTATTCATTTTCTGTTGCTGTATAACAAATTACCACAAATTTAGCAGCTTAAAACAATACCCATTTATTATTTCATAGTTATGTGGGTTAGAACTTCAAGTAGGCTTGACTGGGCTCTCTATTTAGTGTCTGATAAGGTGTGTGCCCAGGCTGGGCTCTTAACTACAGGATCTGGGGGAAGAATTCAATTCTAGGCTCATCCTTGTTGTTGGCAGAATTTCAAACCTTACAATTGTAGGACATTGTAGGACGGAGGTCTGTTTCCTGCAGGCTGTTAGCCGCAGGTTCTTCTCAGCCTTTATAGGTTACTCTTCAGTCATTATATGTAATGCTTACCCCCTGCCATCTTCAAAGTTAGCAAGGATTCATCAGATCTTTTCATACTTGACTCTGCTGCGTTTTCTCTTCTGCTATCAGCCAGGGAAAACGCTCTGCTTTTAAAGGGCTCATGTGCCTAGAGTAGGCCCACCCAGATAATTTTTGTATGTTAAGGTCTATTGGTTAGTAACCTTAAATTACTTCTGCAAACTCCCTTTGCTTGGTCCACCACAAATATTCATGTTTTTATTTATATTTTTACATTTATGTCCATGTTTCTATTATGTTTGACTTTTTATCTTTATTTAACTAGCTCATAGGAGGTTTTTGTATGTTACACACGTTAAGCCTTTCTACTCTTGGTTGCAAACAGTTTTTCCAACTCTTACAAGTTGTCTATTGGTCATTAATATTATTAAGTCCTTTTTCCATAGAAAACTTAGCCATTTGGATTTCACTCTTAAGGTGAATTGCGTATTTGTATCTTTTTATTCACATTTTAAATTTTTATTCATTTTTATTTTTCATTCACTTCATTTTTTATTAATATTTTGCCCATATGTGCATTGTCTTTTTAAAAAAAATTATAAGTGCTCTTTCTATATTATATGTAAACACTTCATCATATTATTTGCAGGTTTTCTCCAAACTATAATTTGTTTACCATATTTATAATACCTTTTCCCATTCAAAACTTTATATT
This sequence comes from Nasua narica, assembly GCA_028533885.1. Lineage (NCBI taxonomy): Eukaryota > Metazoa > Chordata > Mammalia > Carnivora > Procyonidae > Nasua > Nasua narica. The sequence goes on along the minus strand of CM052811.1, from coordinate 25,824,820 downwards.
AATATATACTCAAGTATACTATTTTACAAATTATGGATATTTGTAAATATATAAAAATTTCAAAGTTTTCTGTATTCATTAAGGCCTTCACCCCTAGGTGGCATGTGTAGTCTCCTAGAATGGCTTATGCATTTTATTCTTGGTTTTTGTTGTTGGGGTTTTTTTTAATTCGTCTTTACTCCATTTGGAATTTGTTTTTGTATAGAATGCAAGCTGTGGATCCAACTTCACTTTCTTCCAAGTGGGTTGCCAATTGTTCCAACATTTCTTATCACATTATCTTTTTCCAATGAAATGCCAACTTTGTCATATATTAATTTTTCATATATATAATGAGATTTCTCAATATACTTTGCTGTTTCACTGGTAGTACTCTTTATATATGGCGATAGCATGCATTTAATTTAAGTGATTCTATATTTACATACAGTGGCTTTTATAAAATGGTCAGGCAGAGCTTTGTCCTACCCCATACTCCTGGGCTACTGTTCTTTTTACTGCCTTTCTTGGCTATTATCAGGTATTTGAAGTTTGTGATCATTTTATCCAATTAGGAGTTGAAACTGCATTAAATTTAAAGATTAGTCTTGGAAAATTTGACATGATACTGTCTTCTAAGAACTAAGAAAATTGTATCATTTTCTGTTTGCTCAGATCTTGTCTATATCATTAGTAAGATTGAGATTTGAGACTTATTTGTTTAAGTCTTGTGTCTTTTTTTTTTTTTTTTTACTAAATGTACTCTTGTTTCTTAGTCTTTTGGTCATTATTGAGAATGGATTTTTTTCCATTTCCATTTTTAAAGGCTTATTATAAATAAAAAGCCTATTTGTGTGCATGTGTGCTTACCTTGTATACAACACATTTATTACACATACTTACAAAATTTTTTTATTAATTCCAGAAGTTTTCACTATAGTCTCTTGGGATTTTTAGAAACGTAATGATGACAGTCGCAAATATAATGAGACCCACACTCACAAAATCACAAAAATATGTTTTTTTCCAGTGTTTGAAAGATTCTTTTCTTCTCTATAATCTTTATTGCCTAGAAACTCCATTATATAGTGTTAAGTGATAATGGTGATAGCAGGCATCTCTGAGTGCTATTGCTTTTAATTGAAATAGTTTGCGTGTTTAGCTATTTTGGATATTTGTATTGCTATTTGGTAAATAATCTTATTTAAATAAATTCTTTTCTGTTTTACCAAGAGATTTTTATTAGAAATAGCTGCTGAATTTTGTCAAATGCCTTTTCAGCTTCTTTTGATGTGGTTGTGTGCTCTTGCCCTTCAATCCGGTGACTAGCTAGGTTGTTTGTGGAGCTGCTGATGTTAAGCAGCTCTTGTCTCCTTGGAATAAAACCTACTTGGTTGTAATGTGTTATTCTTTCTTTTATAAACCAGTTTTCCAGTTGCTAATGTTTTATTTAGAACTTCAGCATGCATATTCCTAAGTGAGATTGGTCTATAGATTTCTTCAGTGGACTTTTTATTAGGTGTAAAAAGCTATGCAGTCTGGCAAAATGTGGGACTAATCAGAAGGCTCAGCCACTGCCAGTGAGAATGCAAATTTATTCAAACATGTTGGAGAACCATTTGGATATATCTACTAACGTGCACATATGAAATCTAGTAATTCTGTTTCTGGGCAAATACCAAGTAAAATGCATCCATATGTACACCAAAAGATATGTTCTAAAATACTTATAGCAACATTATTAGTAATAGCTTCAAACAAGAAACTACCTAAAAGTCCATCTACTAGAGAAGGAATAAATACATTTTGGTATTCATACAATGGAATATTATACAGCAACAAGAATGAGCAGTTTATGAGTACATGCAGTATATGGATGAATCTCAGAAACATTACATTGAGCCTAAAAAGGCAGCTATAAAAGAATACTGTATGCTTTCCATTATATAAAGTACTAAAATGGGCAAAACTAACCTATGTTAACTGTTAGAAGCCTAGAGAGTGGTTATCTTCAGTGAAAGATAGGTAGGGGAGGAGATGATGTCGAAAAGGGAGTCTGAGGGGGACTTCTGCAGCGCTGGTAATATTTTGTTTCTTTATCCGGGTGCTTGTTTATGTCGGATTGTTTAGTTCATGAAAATTCATCTAACTTACACTTATATGTACACTTTTCTGTATGTACATTATACTTGAATAAAACATTTTTAGAAAGCAATATGTGTTTCATAGAATGAATTGGGGAGCTTTTCATCTTTTCCTACACTTTAGAATTGTTTAAATAAGAGATCATTAAAACTATATGTTAAAGATGAGATGAAATTTGGCTGAGAAACCTTTTGGTCCTGAGGTCACCTTTTTTAGAGGTAGGGTTTTTAATTGCTTTTCTAATATCTTTGTTTCAAAGTATTCACTTCTTGGATTAATTCTGATAATTTATGTTTTTGTAGGAAATGCTTCTTCTAGGTTTTCACATTTATTTCTATAGGTCTGTGTTTTTATGTTTCTTGTCATTTCTTCTGTGTGTGGTATGATGGTTTTTATTCTTATTATCAAAGGATTATCTATGTGTGTTTCTTAATTTTCAAGGAGTTCAGGAAAAGAAGTACTCACTTTTCACATTCATTTCCTCATGGCAAATTGAAGGATGAAGAGGAGAAAATTAAGGTGGATCCAGAATGTGCTCAGAATCCCGTCTGAAGATTTCTGCATCAGTAACTGAGGAGGTGTGTTACTCAGCTTCTCCATTTCCCTTGCCTTACTGGAAAAACAGGACACCAATTTTTTCCCCCCTCTCCTCAAGTCTTGTTGCTTGACCCAAACACTTCTTTTTATGTGTCACGTGGAAGAATAGTTTGGTTCCTTATACTATAGTCAGTGGACAGTTTCCAACAATTTAAACAATCTTTCTAGGTACAAACATGTAAAACAAATGGCAAAGAATAATTAGGAATGGGTCATAGATACAGCTACCTTGCCTCTCTTATTCCCAGTGTGTTTGATCATAATTACTGGAGTAATTTGTCTTCAATTTGCAGATGAACAAAGTGTAGCCCTGTCAATTTACATTTTGCTTCTGTATCAGCAAGGAATGGAATTAGCTTTTAAGTTTGCGAAAAGCCAACAAATAATGGCCTAAAAAATAGAAGTTCAGGGTAAGGGAGTTGTTGGCATTGGTCCAACTGTTCAGAATGTCGAGAAGGACCCAGGCTCTTTTTATTCCTCTTCTGCCCTTCTTAGAGGATTGAATTTTCACCTATTGTTTGGTTTCAAGATGGCTCCCACAATGCCAGTCATGTTATCCAAGTTCAAGGCAAGAAGAAGGTAAAAAAGGCAGAAGGGTAGTACTAAGTAGGACTTTTTTTCTTTTGACTGTAAAGGAAATATGCCCAGTGGTCCTCCAGCAGATTTCTCCACATATCTAAGTGGCCACAACATTGCTTCCCTACATTTAATGGATGTTGAGAAAGTGAGTATATCTCACTTTTCAGCTTCTATAGTAGGAGATGGCAGTGAGAAGTCAATTTCAAATGGCTTTTGGGTTAAAGACAAATGTTCTCTTTCACAAATGCCCCATTGGACAGGAATCTCTTTAATCACTCATTTCTATTTTGCATTTTCCCTCATTTCTTCTCTCTCACCCTGACTATAAAAGGTAATATATGTAATTTGTAGACACTGAGTCCTGATATCCCGACTCTTGAGAACAGTGCCTCAAATCACCTTCCAAATGAAACATTTCCTTTTTCTATATGATATCCCATTCTAATCTTGTTTGTTCATTCCCTGTTTTGAATTCACTCACTCTCTGAAGAATGGTCAAACAAACCCTCCTAAGTAGGCTTCCTTTCACACAAATCCTGAGGAGCCCTGTTGTCTTAGATAGAGCCTTGAGTTTGTCCCTAATGTTTAAGTTTTCTCTCAGTTGATGCATGACTCTTCTTGCATTCTTTCTACTCCAAGAGGATTATCTTTTATACCTTGGAAGAAGTTGGTTTGTTTTCCTAAAGATGCTAAATAAAAACCTTAAGATAGATCATAAAAGATAAACACCCTTAGGCATAAATTCTTTGGCCCAACCCGTACCCTAAAAAACCTCTGAATTTCAAACTTCTGATATGAAAAGTGTAGGCCTCCTTTGCTCTTTAAAATGAAAGCCTAAATTATGCTTCTGAATTTCAAACTTCTGATATGAAAAGTGTAGGCCTCCTTTGATCTTTAAAATGAAAGCCAATTAAATTATGCTTCTGGCCAAGTGAGGTAACAGACAGATTTATCTTCCCCCTTTAAACAATAGAGGGGGAAAAACACAGTAGTTTTCAGATATTGAACAATAACCAGCACAAGGCAATAATTCCTGAGAGAGAGGAAAACAAACTGTGGCCCTAGCTTACTGCCTAGAGAGTTTATGACATGAGGGGCAACCCAGCAGAGCCTAGAGGTCCCTGTGAATTGAGGAGACAGAATTGAGAGTTTGGTGAGTCCAAAATAGCTAGAGTTTGCAGGACAGAATACTACAGGAAAGCTCTGGAGATCTGAACTGGATCTTCCCCAAGTCTTCAGCTAAGTATTGATAACTATAGCATATGAGATATCTATCAGAGGCTGAGGAAGAGTCACCTAACAGATAGGCAAGAATAATCCTCTGATTTTACACAAGGTTGGGAATAGTTCATGTTTCGACCAGGCACAGTGGAATATATTATAACATTTGAGGCATTAGGTAGAGGACTCAGAAGGGTATTATTGCCTCATCACTGTGTAAAAATTCAGCCCTAGGTTAAAGGTTGCTTTGGTTCTGTCTTAAAGTTTAAAAGTAAGACATGAAAAGCTCAAACACACACACACACACACACACACACACACACACACACACACAGAGATATGAATATCTAGTTCCCAAAAAGGCAAAATTCATAATGTTGGGATGCAATTATGTGGTATGCAAGGAGAAGGAAAACACAACCCAAATGAGGATAAAATGTAATAAATTGAAAATAACCCAGAATTAACACATTTCATAAAATTAATGTTCAAGGTTCTTATACTATTTGTGAAGTAGTATAAATTATAGATGTATACCATTGAATCTAAAGCAACCACTTAAAGAAACTACAGCTAATATGTATATATATATTTTAAGATTTACTTATTTTAGAAAAGGGAAGAGCAGATGGAGATAGATAGAGACAGAGTCTTAAGCAGACTCCACACTGAGTGTAGAGTCTGACGCAGGGCTTGATCTCACCACCCTGAGATCATGACCTGAACTGAAACCAAGAGTTGGACGCCTAATCGTGCCATGCAGGTGCCCCCAAAATAACTGTAGCTAGTAAGCCAAAAAAGGAGACAAAATAGAATAATAATAAAATACTCAATCCAAAAGACAGGAAATGGAAAAAGGGAACAAAGAACAAGTATTACAAATAGAAAACAAATACCAAGGTGCTAGACTACCACATAAATAATCACATTAAATGTAAATGATATAAACACCATAATTAAAAGGCAAGATTGACACGTTATATACAAATGAGACCTTGCCTACATAAAATGCTGCATACAAGAAATCCACTTTGAACATAAACACTCAAATAGACTAAAAATAAAAGGATCGAAAAAGATGCCATACCAAAAGAAAGCCTCAGTGACTACAATAACATCAGGCAAAATAGATTTCAGGGCACAGGGGTAAAGAATTTATTTCATAATGATGAAGAGGTTAATTCATCAAGAGAATGTAACAATCCTAAAAGTATATGCACCTAATAACAGAGCTTCAAAATAAGTGGAACAAAAACTGATAGAATGAAGGGAAAAATAGACAAATATACAATTATAGTTGAAGGTTTCAGTACTCCTCTCAATAACAGAGAAGAAATAGAAAGGCAATCAGGATATGGAAGACTTGGGTAACACTACCGACCTAATTAACGTTTATAGAACTTTCTACCCAACAGCAGCAGAACACACTTTTTTTTTTCATGTGCCAAGAACATTTACCAAGGTAGACCATATTCTGAGCCGTAAAACAAGTCTCAATAAATTGAAGAGGGTCCAAATCCTACAAAGTATGTTCCCTGACCACAGTAAAATTAAATTAGAAGCCAATAAAAAAAAGTTGTCTGGAAAATCCCCAAGTGTTTGGAAACTAAATAACACACTTCTTAATAACTAAAGGGTCAAAGGAAAATTAAAAAGTATTTTGCCTGGTGAGGATGTGGAACAAGAAATCTTGTTCACTGATGGTAGGAATGCAGATGGCACTGCTACTTTGAGAGACGTTTGGCAGTTTCTTATAAAACTAGACCTGCCCTTAGCATACCATCCAGCAATAATGCTCCTTGGTATTTCGCCAACTGAATCGAAAGGTTATAATCACAGAAAAACATGCATATAACAGCTTTATTTATAGTTGCCAAATCTTAGAAACAACTGAGATGTCCGTTGGTAGGTGACTGGATAAATAAATGGTGGTACATCCAGAAAAATAGAATATTATTTAGCAATAAAAAGAAATGAATTGTCAAGCCATGAGAAGACATGGTGGGACCTTAAATGCATATTACTAAGTGAAAGATATGATTTCAATTATATGAAATTCTGGAAGTAGTAAAAAGATCAGTGGTTTTCAGGGACCTAGGAGGGGAGAGATGAATGGGCAGACCTCAGAGAATTTTTAGGGCACTGAAACTATTTGTATCATACCATAGTGGTAGACACCTGTCAGTATACATTGGTGCAAACCCATAGAATGTACAACACCCAGAGTGAACTCTAATGTAGACTGTGCGCTTTGGGTAATAATGCTGTGCAATGTAGGCTCATCGGTTATAATAAATGTACCACCTGACTATGAGATCCTGCTAGTGGGGGAGACTGTGTTTGTTGTGGGGGGAGTGGGCTGGGCAAGGAGTATATAAGAAATTGCTGTACTCCATTTTATTGTGAGCCTAAAACTGCTCTAAAAAGTAAAGTCTATTAAGAATATTGGGAGGGCATCTGGGTGGCTCAGATGGTTAAGCATCTGCCTTCCGTTCGGGTCGTGATCCCAGGGTCCTGGGATCGAGTCCCACATCAGCTCCCTGCTCAGCGGGGAGCCTGCTTCTCCCTCTCCCTCTGCTGCTCCTCCTGCTTGTGCTCTCTGTCAGATAAATTAAAAGAAAAATCTAAAAAAAAAAAGAACGTTGGGAAAGAATATTTTGACCAAAAAGAAAAAAGAATATTTTGAGCTGAATGAAAACAAAAACACAACATACCAACATTTGTGGGATGCCACTAAAGAGTACTCAGAGGGAATTTTATAGTACTAAACTATGTGAGAAAAGAAGACAGCTTTCAATTCAATCATCTCAGCTTCCATATTAAGAAATTAGACAAAGAAAAGTAAAATAAGCCCAAAGTCAGCTGAACAAAGAGAATGAAAGAGATAAAAGCAGAAATCAATAAAATATAAAACAGAAAAACAGAAAGTCAATGAAAAGATAAGCTGTATTTTTTTAAAAAAAAAGATTTTATTTGAGAGGGAGAGAGTGAGAGAGAACATGAGAGGGAAGAAGGTCAGAGGGAGAAGCAGACTCCCTGTGTCGCTGGGAGCCCGATGTAGGACTCAATCCTGGGACTCTGGGATCATGACATGAGCTAAAGGCAGTTGCTTAACCAACTGAGCCACCCAGGTGCCCAAGATAAGCTATATTTTTTAGAAGATGAATAAAATGAAGGCTATTCTGATAGGTTCTGTAGACAAGCTCCTCCCCACATAATTTGGAGGATGAGCCTTCAATGCCTTCTCACACCCAAGAAAAATGACAAAAGAGGTCTCTGGGTAATGAGAAATACCCACTACCATCTTATATGCAGGTGGCAATCTGCTTCCCAAATTAAGTAAGATCTGTGTTCTTCATTGAGGCAAAAATAGAGGATTTCTTTTTTCATCCAGGAAACTTGTTACCTAGTCCTTTGAGAAGTTTCTGTATATACTTGCAAGCTTGATAACAGTATTTCTGTAAATAATTCTGTATTTCTGACTTCACATTTTAGACCTCCTTCTTTCATCCTCATTCTTATTCAGAATTTGTAAATTTGACCTTTCTTCATAGCTTCACTTTATTTTCATTCCATGGCTTTTTAGCTTATTGGCTTTCTGTTTCCTTCTATAGGTAGAAACCTTAAATGATTGTTGTTTTTCCCAAAATATTGGTGCATGATTTTATTGCATTTCTTAAATTACGTTGTATTTACTTAAATTATTTTTTTTTTTCCCCTGAGACAGACTTGGGTTTAAACCTGCCATTTATCCGATATGTAATCCCAGGACAAGAGAGTCTCTGAGTCTTTACTTTCCCCTCTAAAAAATGGTGCCTTCACGTCTATTATTCCAATTAAGTTCCTCAAAGATAGTGCCAGGCATATGGAAACCCCTCAGGAAGGCCAGCTTCCCAGCTCTTTTTCTCCTCATCTCCACCCCAGCAAACGCAGGGCAGCTGCTAACAGTGCCTTGCCTGCTGCAGGAAGCTTCACCGTAGAGAATTCTGGACCTGGTAACCAAAAGCAACAAATTACAAAGACCTCTTGGTTTAAAAACATTCATAACCTGAATCTTTCCAGGTGATTTATTTAGAAACCTCCTTAGAAAAGGAGTCAAAACTAAAAACTAATTTTCTCCATGCCTAATTTTTCCCAGAAAATGAGGAGATTTATTTAAAAGAATTTACAGGCAATGCCATATTTAGGAGGAAAAGCTGAGAGAGCTTCCTTTTAATTCCCCAAGTGTGCTTTTCAGGTTGCAGCTTTGCTCTTTAAACTATAGAGGTGAGCAGACCCCAACTGGGAAAGCTGACCCTGCCGCATCGCTCTGCTGTGGCTGATGTTGCTGAGTTTAGCATCTCTTTCTTTAAGGGCCCTTGGCCTCAGAATCTCTCTTCAAATGCTTCCTTAGGTGGTATTACTACTGGTGCAAAACCCGTGCACTGTCCCAGCCCAGGCTTTCAGGGTGCCAACCCAGTGCGCTGAAGGCAGTGTGACCGCAAGCATTCACAGATCTCAAGAGAGAATTCTTTGTTCTGCAATTTACTCTTTAGTAAGGAAGAGTTCCTTAACTTCTGGCTGATCATTTGCAGCTGGGACAGGGGACCGGGGTAGGCCTTGGCGTTGTTGTGGGTGTGCAGGATCAGGGGCGACCAGAAACCTCCTGGGAGTGATGTTGTGGTAGGGAGGGCTTTGGAGGGCATCTGGAAAAAACAGCAGCTGTCACGTGGCTAGCGGTCCCCATGTAACAGGAGCCATGGCCCTGGCTGGGTGGGCTTGCCGCCCTGCATCAGCTTGGACAGGTACGGACACAATTGACCCTGTTGGATTAGGGCAGCCGACTACAGAGGCCCTCCTGTCCCCCAGGACATCAAAGTGAAAGGGGCCAGATGACAGGCAACAAGAGTGGCAGGACACCGGTTCCAGAGGGCAGTGGGTTCTCTATCAGCTGCAGTTCAACCCCCGAGGAGGGGCCAGGTAGGAAGTAAGTCCTAGGCTCCACACGGTGAATATAAACCTGCTGGTTTATATTGGTGCCACGCTGGGGCTTTGCCACTGATGCCTGGGATTGGCTTTAGTCTCGCCACCAGGATTTCCCGAGGCCTCCTCAGCCTTCGGGAAGGAAGGCAATCATAGGAACAGTAACTAATTGCTCGATGGTATTGGCTTAGCCTCGCCGGCATCCGGCAGGACCAAGCATCTTTGGGGTCTTGAGGTGTGCCTCAGGAGTGCTCATGAACACGCTGTGGTCCAGCCAGGACCCTCTTGGCTGCTGCCCGTGTGGGCATCCCACCCTTCCCCCTGAGGCTGCACGGCTCCGTTGGCATTTTGTGTCCAGGCCCAGAGCAACTCCCAGATGAAAAGGTTGATTTTTCTCTTTGGGAGAATGCCCCCTCTCTGCAGAGGGAAACAGGCCTGTGGGTGTCCCAGGCCTTGCATGTAGGTCACAGGAGCTGGAAAGGTCCCCGTGGTTTCCACACGATAGTTGTCTCCTGGTTCAATCAGGGCATTCTCATAGGAGAAAACCAAATTGCACTGCCACTTTGCCCTTTAGAAATTTCTGTCTGCTCATTTATTTTGCTTGGTGTGTATCTTAGACAGGCATTACCACAGTGGTTTGTAACCTTCGACTTGTCCCGTTCCCTCTTTGGCTTTAAAATGCCACACAACCCCACTATTGAGGTTGGAAAGAAACTCCCTTTCACCAGGATTTTAAGGAGAACTTGTAGAGTATTAGGATAATTGAAAAAAATTGATATCGTAATATAAAGATACAGGTTTACAGATGCCTTGGGGATGTCAGACTAACAACAATTAAATTGATTTGGGGTCTTGCTTGGTGTTTGCACAGTTTCCATGGCTTCCAGACCTTCCCCGTTTATGTGCCCTGGGCAGTCATGTAAAGGCTCTTTGTTGAGAACCCAGATCCAAATTTGCCATTAACCTAAATACACCCTGCTCACCTCAACCAAGTGTGAAACTAGAGGAGTCACAGAAAGAAGCTATTCAGCTGGAATTGTACTTTTTAAAAGAAAGTCTCAGCTGCCAGGCCCAGTACTGCATCTGCTCACTTGGGCAGCTTAGCGCCGGTGAGCCCAGTTTGTGTAAGAGGGATGGCAGGGGTTAAGCTAAGCTCGGTATTTCTCAATTATGAGACAAGAAAGCAAGGAAGAAAGGAAGGAAGGGAGGATGGGAGGATGGGAGGAAGGGAGGGGAGAAAGGGAAGGAGGAAGAGGAGGGAAGAAAGGGGAAGGGAGGAAGGAAGGAAGGAGGGGGGAAAGAGAAGGGAGAAAGGAAGAAGGGAAGGAAGGAGGGAGGAAGGAAAGGAAAGGAGAGGAGAGGAAGGGAAAGGGGAAACGGAAAGGGAAAGGGAGATAGGCAGGCAGGCGTGCGTTGAAACTGTAGTCTTTTCAACCTTGTTTTCCGTGTGGATGGTTATTTAAATAGTCCATTTCTCCTCAGTCAGACCTTCATACTAAAAACAGATGTGGATCCCAGGAGCAGTGTCTCTGCCTCCCTGAGAGTCTGAACAGTTTTCAAGGGCTACTGGCCTATAAACAAGTAACTGAAGTGCAGCCATCGAGGTGGAGAGAGGTGACCGTCTTAGAGACCGTCACTGGTTTTCTGGGGTAAAGTATCTGAACAAAGCAAAGGGAGGTGGTGGCCTTGGAAGATGTCTGTGCCGCCTGTGGTTGGTTTTCCCGATGCAGGAACTTGGGGCCTGTAGTCCCTGGCATTCAAGACAAGGAACTTCGAGAGGTTACCGACTGCAAGGAGGTCAGATAGAACCATGGAGGGCTGGTCCCCAGCCGGCCACGTGGCCTGGTTGCCTGGGTGGCCCTGCGGCCCTCAGGACCCTGCTACAGGGGGTCCGTCCTTCGTGGGCAGGAAGTTTCCCTCTGCTCCCTTTCTGCAGGTTGTTCAATGCTTTCCAGGAGAAGATCATTTTCGAGGAGAGTAGAATGAGAGGGCTGCCTGCTTCTCCTCTCCTGTTCCTGTCCCTCCTCCCCTTATCTGAGGCTCTGCTGTCTCTCTGACCCTGGGGTTCATGAGTTACTCCAACTTCCTTCCCAAAACTTCCCACTTACTTGAGCTGCTGTGAATGGAGTTTCTGTTACTTGCCACAGAGAGAGCTTTAAGCAACGTAGCCTCCCAAGGCCTGGCCCCGTCTCTCTCCCCAGCTTCGTCTCCTGACACCTCACATTTCACGCTGTCGCTGTGTCATGCCCCCTCACCTTTGCCTGTCATTTCCTCTGCTGGGACATCTTCTCCATCTTTCTTTGGCCGACACAGACACGCCCCGCTCAGGAAGCCTCCCCAAGTGTGCCTGTCACCTCTCCTATCAGTCAGGTGTTCGCTGCTCATCTGTGTGTCTCCCGTGCTAGCCTCTAAGCTCCTTGGACAGGAACCAGGTCTTATCCATCCCGGTCCCCCAGGGCCTATTACACTGCCCGGGACGTAAGAAGGGTTTGTTGAAAGAGACTCGGGAAGGTAAACAGAAAAACGGGGTTTCATTTCTGCGAAGTGAGAGCAGAAGGTGAGGGACAGGGTTACCCTGTGGATAGAGGCCCAAAGAGGATTCTGGTCCTAGAAGAAGAGTGCTTGTGATATATTGCAGTGAACCTCAGAGGGGCATTCTAAAGAGTGGTGCAGCGTGGATGGGATTAGAGCCTCTTTTTCTCTTGCCATCATACCCTGTTTCTCTCTTCCCGAAATATCCCTGCCTCCCATTCTGCCAGTGCCATTGCATTAGGGGTTGGCACTGTGGGGTGACTTAGATTTAATGTTCTCATCCCCCGCGGTCCATATCCCTGATGAGGTGTGTGAATGGTTTCTGCTAATAAGGGACTAAGGAGGTTGCTGGGAAATGGGTGGTTCCGGACTCTGTATCCAGAGAGCCCAAGTCTATCTGAGCAAGTCAGCGAGGGCTCCAAAGAGGAGGTGGCATCTGGACTGAGACTTGAAGGACAACTCGGAGTTTAACAAGAGGACGGGGAGCCCAATGCGTTCAAGGAGCCGCAGGGACTGTGGACAATAGGTTAAAGTCACTCATCTTAAGTGAGAGCAAGGTGTGGGGCGCCAGGGCGACTCGGTCGGTTAAGTGTCTGCCTTCAACTCAGGTCGTGATCTCAGGGTCCTGGGACTGAGCCCCATGATGGGCTCCCTGCTCAGCCCTTGTCTGCTTCTTCCTCTCTACCTCCCCCCAACCTGCTCATGCTCTCACTCACTCTTTCTTTCTCAAATGAATTAAGTCTTTAAAAAAAAAAAAAAGCGAGGGCAAGGTGGCTATCCAGAGAATCAAGGGGAGTGATGGGGGGAAGTGCAATGTGCCTTGGACGTTTAACAGACTCTTCACTTTGTACGTTTAATAGATCCTGAGAGTACACTTTGCAGAATTATATTTTAAGTCGTCCAGCATGCTAGAGAACCTTCTGTGCAGCTCCCATTAACAAGAAGCAAAGTGGTTAAGTATATAGACCCTGGAGTCAGATTGTCTGGGTTTAATTCCCAGATCTGCCTCTCCCGGCTCTGTGACCTTGGGCAAGTTACTTGACACCCCCATGCCTTGGCTGCACGATCTGTAAAATGAGAACAATAGTACCTCTCTGAGCAGGTCCCAGGGATAAGAGAAGTGAGTTAAGACATGCGAAGCCCTCAGAGTAGTGCCCCGTGTGCAGCAAACACTCACTCACTGTCAGGCACTAGTATGACTTTATTTCTCATGAGGCCGTTTGCAATCACCAACCGTGCAATGAGAGTATGAGCCCGTGATAATAATTACATGAGTTTAGTTGTTCATTTGGTGGTGTTTCCCACTGGACTGTGAATTCCTCAAAGGCATTAGTTGAATAAATGTCTCTTTCAAAGTAATTGACTTCATGCTTTCAAGCATATTTCCTACTTACTGTATTTTTGTGCTGATAATCTAAGGGGAGGACTTTTCTTAGGATTGTGAGTGGGAAATAAGATTATTAGTTGGAAACTCCTCCATGAGGCTGGAAAAATCCTTGCACACAGAAGCATTATCTTCTGTATAAACCCATGCCAGCCCCTTGAGACTGTTGTTGGAAAACTTGCTTCATGGAGGTTTTGTCCTGTTCAAAAGGGTTTAAAGAGCCCAGAGAAATAAATATCTGAGCCCTCAACCTTGTCCGTTTGGCTGGACATTTTTAGCAGAGCCTTGTTACAAAACTTTTAGCAAAGAAACTTCTTTCAAAGAGCTCTAACTCCTGAGAGGTGGGAAAATCAAGTTGAGTGGCGTTTAGACATCATCTGTACCCAGGGAAGCTGGCCCAGGGCACCCTGTCTGCTTGTTTTGGTTGCCTTGGAGGAGAAAAGGCACAGAGGAGCTTTTCTGCTGAGACCATGGAATGAAAGTTAGAGTGGCCTTCGGAGATTGGCTCTGAGTCTGCAGGACGCAGAGGGCTCTGCAAAGGCTGGACCGTAGCCCACAGAGGGCAGACCGGGTGCGTGTGCGTGTGTGTGCGTGTGTGTGTAACATAGGGAACGAGGTCGGGGGGGTTCTGACCCCCAAGAAGGCAGTCAGATGCGTCCATTGGAAGCCAGAGATCTGAACTGTAGTTCTGTCCCTTTGTGTCTGCGTGAGCTTCCACCGCCCTGGCCTTCCTTTTCTGCCACGGGACAGTTTGACGTGGATTGTCTCTAAAGTTCTGTTTCTAGTGTTCGGATTCTGGCTCTGCCCCAGGACGTGAGAAGCCCTCAGAGCAGTGCCCCGTGTGCAGCAAACACTCACTCTGGGCACAGTTTGGGTTGAGCAAGGCATCATTTATATCCAGACTTCCCACATCACCCATCACCACCAGGACCCTTATCTCCACACTGCTCTGTGCAACCCTGAGCTGACCCAGCCCCCCTCCCACGCCAGCCTCCCCGCTGCACAGCGGGCAGCTCCTCTCTGTAGCCAGTGAGCTCCCAGAAGCTTCAGCCCTTTCTCGCCTCCCCCTCCTCTGCAACCTCCAAGGGGAGGCTGTTGATTTTCAGGCCTAGGATGGAAGAGGCCTGCTCCTCGCCCTCTTTGCCTTTCTAATATCCTCAAAGTCCCCAGCTCCCTCGAAGACCTGACCTCACCCTTCATCCTTATCACGGCTGCCTTCTCCCAGCTGGATCACGGCTCGTTCACTGGTGATGGTGAAGCTTGGCTCACTTCTGCTCTCTCCATCCCAATTCCCCCTGTGGTCTCTGGTGACTTGAATGTGCAATCAGACAACTCCGATGACACCACAGTGCCTGGGTGGCTCGACTACCTCACCTCTGATGCTCCTTTCCTCCACACACACTCTCTCAAATATTTGCTGATGCCATGTAGACAATGGGCCCATTTAGCGAGGTTTCATTTATCCTTTTTTTTTAAGATTATTTATTTATTTGACAGAGAGAGAGAGAGATCACAAGCAGGCAGAGAGGCAGGCAGAGAGAGAGGGGGAAGCAGACTCCCCGCTGAGCAGAGAGCCCGATGTGGGGCTCAATCCCAGGACCCTGAGATCGTGACCTGAGCCGAAGGCAGAGGCTTTACCCCACTGAGCCACCCAGGCGCCCCTCATTTATCTTTAAACCTGTGATACCTATATCTAGAGTGACCATATAGTTTATTTTCCAAAAGAGGACAATTTTGTGAATAAAAGAGGACACCAAAATAATTAAGATTATATTACTTTTGGAAATACTTATTGATGACAAATCAGCTTTTGTACTAAGGTCCTTTACTTTTTGAATATAAATAATTATATTCAAAAGCTATTATTTTCCAAAATAAATTTTCCTTCAAACAATTAAAAACCTACCTGTGTACATTGAAGAGACATTGAAAAAAACTTCTGTACTGATTATCTGCATATTCAAAAACATAGGCAGAATAATTTTTCCTTATACTTATTTAAGTTCTTTAGTTTCTCAGCCAAATCTCTCACTAGTAGTGTGTGTCACTGGTATCTTTGTAAAGAATTTCTTCTTTGAAAATAGTTTTTGTGTTTTGACGTTTTTGAATGAATATGTTTGTAGTCGCTTTTAAAGTAAAATTTATGGTTAATGAATTTGAAATTGCTGACACCTTTAATTGATTCTTCTCTGTAGACGTCAATATTTTTAGCTGATAGTACACTCTCCAGGTACTGAGAAATTTGTCAGACTTGAGGCAAATTCTGCTGTATGGATGGCATCTTCCAATTCTTTTGGATATTAAAAAATATCTGAAGAATTCTTCCAGTTCTTTTAGATATTTTGTCCCAAGTATTGGCATAGCTATTCTCTTTTTGCCTCCATTCATAGCAGCATCCTTTTTTTTAAATCTTTTTTTTTTTTAAGATTTTATTTATTTGAGAGACAGAGAAAGTGAGAGAGAGCATGAGAGGAGAGAAGGTTAGAGGAAGAAACAGACTCCCCGTGGAGCTGGGAGCCCAACGTGGGACTCGATCCCGGAACTCAAGGATCATGACCTGAGCCGAAGGCAGTTGCTCAACCAACTGAGCCACCCAGGCGCCCCATGGCAGCATCCTTTAATACACACTTTTACAAAACATGATTTGCCAAGTAAGTCATCTTTATTAATGATTCTTTCGAACACTCCCCCATCACACACAGATGTCGTATCCTAACAGATGAGTCCTTGGCAGAAGCTGG
Organism: Nasua narica; assembly: GCA_028533885.1. Classification (NCBI taxonomy): domain Eukaryota; kingdom Metazoa; phylum Chordata; class Mammalia; order Carnivora; family Procyonidae; genus Nasua; species Nasua narica. The sequence continues at coordinate 25,808,680 of CM052811.1, read as the reverse complement.
AAGGAAGAAGTGGTGCCCAACTAAACCCCACCCCGACTTATTTTAATGCAGCTATTAATGATAATATCTGGTTAACAAATGAAAACTGTGGTGCAGACGCTCCAACTGGGGGGACCCAGGGCAGCAGGCATAGACAGGGGCTCTCCCGTCCCACTGACCACTCAGAAGTGGCCCTGTGGGTCCCCACTGGTGGCAGCATAGCAGTATTGCCAGAGTGCTCTTCAGTCATGGTCAGGCTCCAGCCCCACGGACCCCGATGCCACCGCTGTTGGAATGGGCCTGGCAACCAGCGTCGTAGTCTCCCAAGGAGATCTTCCGGATCCCCTTGGTCCTCCGGGGCCGTTCCTCGGCGGCTCCTAAAGCCCCAGGATGCAGGCACACAGTGATTCAGACGACAGAGAAGACGGAGGGAATCAGGAGTGGAGGTGCTGCTGCCGCGTTTTGTCTGCGCCCCGTGGCTGTGTCGTTCCCGTGGGCCAGGACCGAGCGCACAGCACGTGCTCCGCGGAGCGGGAAGAGCGGAGGGTCGTCCTGCCACAAAGCCTGTGAACACTCTCCACGACACGGTCAGAATGTCATCCTTTAAAACCTTTAAGCAACTCCTATATGGTCACCATAAAGATGAAATTTGCGAGGGTTACAGAATCCTAATTGGAAATAAAAATGGGGGGGGGGAAGCCTCAGAAAAACTCTAGTTAAGCCTGTCATAAGTTCTGCACTCTATTCTCAACATTTATTTTGAAAATAATAGTCAAAATGTAAATCCCCAGCCCCCTCCAAATGATGTGTCATTTTGCCTCATTCTGTACACCTATGATCACCTTTCTCACTCCAAGTTTGGAAGTATACATCCGGGCGCCAAGCCCCACGTGCCCTGCTGCCCCATGAAGTGTTGGGGGCCATCCCAGGGCCAGTCGGGAAAGCAGCCTCGGCTGGTGCTTTACCTGCTCAGAATTCAGTTCCGAGGCTGTGAGTTGAACTCTGTGCAAATGTTCTGGATGACCTTGGGGACGAGTTTGTACAGGTTGTGAAACTCATCCACAAAAAAGGAGTGGTGCTCGGCAGGGTGGGTGGCGATGACTTCCAGCTCGTCCTGGGCAGCCCACGCGACACCTATTGCATAGGTGATCACCCCTGTGGGGGCAAAGTTCAGATGAAGCCACTGTGCCCAAGAAGAGGCACTGTGAACCAACCGTTGCCTTTCTTTGCTCTGTTGGCTCTTTGTTGGGATGCCAACAAATTCAAAATCAGAAATGTCCTCCAAAGCATAAACATCTGCTCTACACCCACAGTCACAGAATTGATATAGCTACTATCTCATAGGAGTTTAGAATCTTTGGGAGGAAGAAAACCCAGACAAAAATGCAGTAAATAAATAAGATTTTCATGTCCACGGGCAGTAGAGGGGATGATATTTTGGGACAAGTGAAACTTGATGCCATGCAGATGACATCACAGCACATGCCTGCTCTACCTGTGTGTGGAGTCAAACAAAATCTCAGAGTTTTATTTATTTATTTTTTTTAGATTTTTTTTTTTTTTAAAGGAATCTCCACACCCAATGTGGGACTTGAAGTCGCAACCCTGAGATCAAGAGTCTTAGCTCCTGCTGACTGAGCCAGCAAGGGTCTCCCCAGTTTTATTTTATTATTATTTTTTAAAGATTTATTTATTTATTTTGGGGTGGGGAGGGGTAGAGGGGGAGGGAGAGCGAAACTCTGAGCAGACTCCATGCTGAGCATGGAGCCCAACATGGGGCTCGGTCTCACCACCCGGAGATCATCACCTGAGTTGAAACCTCTTGGTTTGTCGGATGCTTAAGTGACTGGGCCACCCAGGCACCCCTCCCCTCAGTTTTAAATGCATCAAACGTGAGTTCAAGATCTTCCTAACGAGAACAGTGGAACCAAATTACTTTAGGCTTAAAGGTGACTTTACGAGCCATAAAATGCAGTCTCCTTTCCAGCGTAGAAACCCTTGCACAAGGCCCAGGAGAGATGGTGACCCAGCACCGGCTCCGGCACGGATGTGAAGACAGGTTTTCAAGATAAGGGAGTGACCGACAGAGTTGAACGCTGCAGGAAGGTCACATGAGATTGAAACAAGAATGTGCTCATTGGATTTAGAGAAAACCAAGACATTGGTGGCTCGGTGAGAGCAGTTTCAGGGGCGTAGACGCCAAAGAAACCAAATGAATTGCTGTGAGTTGAGAGTGAAAAATGAAGATGTGGGCGCAGCACATAGAGCTGACCCTTTCTGGAAGTTTGGCTGTAAAGAGAAGGAGGTAGGTGGGACGTAGAGCAGACGTGAAGCAGACTTCTTCCTTTGCTGCTCAAAGAGGCCGGTAGTGTTTATCAACACCCCTAATAGGTTCCCTGTGGTTTCGGACCACAAAACTAGTGCCTAGCAAGACAGCCCCTCCCTCGTCCCGCCGGCCCGCCACGCCCCAGAGATGCTCAGCAGGAGCAGCTCACCCTTGTGATGGGCCACCATGGCCGGTATGCGGACGTCATCGTAGGACCTCCCATCAGTGATGAGGATCATCAACTTCCTCTTGTTGGGCTTGGACTTCTTGAAGAGCTGTTCCAGGGCATAGTTGATGGCCGCCCCCGTGCTGGTCCCACCGCTCCAGTAGCCCACCCTCTTGATGGCATTGAGGATGTCGGACTTGGTGCTGTGGTCGTCAAATCCAAATTCCAGCCGCTGCTCGTAGGTGTACTGCACCGCCCCGATCCGCGTGTCTGTTTCTGAAATCTCAAACTCTTTGCTGATGTTGGCCACAAACTGGAGAACCGTGCGGAAGTTGCCCGTCCCCACGCTGCTGGAGCCGTCAATGACGAAGCCGATGTCGGCGGAGTTCCAGCAGGTCTTGCTGCAGGCCAGGCGGTCGGTGTCGCAGATTCGCTTCAGCAGGGGCTGCACGGTCTTGTGGAGGCTGAACCAGCTCTGCACATGGAGCGAGTAGAAGCCGTTCGTTCTGCACACAGCCTGCAAGACAGAGGGGAGGGATACTCGCCCGCCCGGGTGTCGAATTCTCCAGGCGGTCACCGTGACCCCAACCGCCAGGGCAGGTGAAGAAAGAAACAGACAGACTCTTGTTTTCTGCACTCGTCTTCCTCCAGCTCTTTTTCTACCTTGGTTCAGATGCCCACGGGGGTCACCCCTGGACTCACTCCTACTCCCTCGCCTGGGTCTCTACCTTAGGGGGGAGCCATCGGTGAAGCGAATCCTCAGAGAGAGGTGAATCGCTGCTTTCAGCTTCATAGTTATGCCTCTCTGGGCCCCTCAGTTCATTTGTACTGGGAGCCGGCCATGAGACTGGCACCGGTGGGCACCAACATCTGAGAGGATTAAAGAAAGCTTCTGTTCCGATCGGGAGAACAAGACACACGAGAATTAGCTTCAGGAATGTTTCCAGAGCAGCCCTGCGCCCCGCAACAAGGGCTCCACACATACGTCAGGAGTCACACTAGATGTTCTTAGAGAGATTCTCTCATGAGCCCCCACCCTAACCCTACAAGGTGGATATAACCCCCCTTCATGAAGGACCAGACAGAGGGCCAGCTGTGAAGAGACATCCGAGTCCCCGAGACTGGAATACAGATCTCTCTCCCTTCACCCAGCTCCTTCCTCCAGACAATCCTGCCTACAGACAAATGAATACATATTGACTTGTGCCCAAGTTTGTTCCAGAAAAAACGTCAGGCAGCTGCAAATAAACATGGTGCAACCTGGCCTCTGTGCTCCCGGAAGTGACCAGGCTTGTGTTCTGACGTCAAGCATGTTCTCCCTGCCTCTGTCTCTCCAGGGGTCACAGGGGAGTCACAGACTTGGTGACTATACATGAAGTTGTAGAATTGACAATTTATTTTAAAACAAGAAATGACTTGAAAATGTCCTAGGAAGTATTTTTAATTGGTTTGCAAAACCCTAAAAGGGGTTTATAAATCTTTTCTGTGGCTTTGGTGTTGAGATGGGTGTCCCGGCTGAGCTTTCTTAGGGAGTCCCACCAGGCACCGGCTGAGGTCACGGAGGGAGAGGGCAGGGGTGCTGGGTGTAGGCAGGAGACACTGGGCGTGTCAGGACCACACTCCAGAGGGCCTCAAGAGTAGTGGGGGACAATGACGGGTTAGCTGCAGGGACCCCACAGGACTGGAAGAGCTCGTCATCAGCATGAGTGGGCTTCACTGTGAAATCTACACCAAACTGGGGAGCCCCGAGAGGGAGACAGAGCAGAGGCAGAGTGCTAGCTTGACCTAGGGATGTGGCACTGGGAGCCGAGGAGGCGTCCTGGGATGACTCTGGGCCTCTGGGACAGCTGTGGGGCCCTTTGTATAAAGTCCGGAAGAGGAATGAAATTGGTGGGAAAGATGAAGCACTTAGCTTCTTACATGTCAGATTCAAGGTTCTTCAGGACATCGGGTGGAGAAAAGCCAGTCGGCGAGAACAGAATGGTTGAACAGGTGGCTACAGAGCTCAGGAGCGACCGGGGACAGGGACAGGGTGAGGGTGTCTGCTGCTAGTGAGGGAAGGCGGGAGCTGTGGCCTGGGAGGGGCTCCAGGGGGAAAAGCCCAGGGAGAGAGGAGGAGAGGGCTGAGAACTGAGTCCAGAGAAGCCTACATTTAGGGTGCAGGGCAGGAAAGAAGAGAGAGCAAATGAAACAGGGGCCACATTGTGTCCTGGAAGTCAAGGGAGATGAGAATTTCAGGAACGATTGAGTCGTTGCAGCTTGGTATGGTGCCGGAGTCTGAGCCCTACCAGATCTGGAAGCACAGACTATTAAAGCTGGAAGGGCATCAGAGGAAACTCAGGACAAGGCATTCCCTTTCTTCTCTTCCTCCCTCCCATCCTTTCTTTTCCAAGCTGGGGCCTTTTCTTTGGCGGCAGGTTTATGTGGAGTTCCCCTGTGGACACGTAGAAAAGGTGAGGTCCTCTGGTGCCAGGGGTGCAGAGGCCGGGGTCCCCATGTGTCCTGTCCCTATCTGCTGCTAGCTGTCCCCACAGAACGCTGGAGCAGGGTTGGAAAACCTCATGTCCCTGACCTGATCCAATGCCTTCTTTTTCTGGTTTATCAGGTGTGATTTGCAGTGTGTGTGTGTGTGTGTGTGTGTGTGTGTGTGTGTGTGTGTATGTGTGTGTGCGCGCGCACACGGGTAAGCAAGGATATTCGTGCCTGTGTGTGTGCTCCTGTGAAGCCCTGCCGGGCGGCGTGGTGGAAGTGCCCTGGGGCTGTGGGAGGAGCCTGGGGAGCCTCTGTCTGAGACCTTGGGGCCACCGCTTCTCCTGAGGTGCTGTTGCTGGCTTCAGTTCACCAGGACAATGCGGGGTCTTGCTCTGAGAGGGCGATTCCAGGGTCCAGGCTTACTAGCCCCTCCCTGGAGGCTTCCCTGCCTCGAAGGAAGCTCTATGCCCGTTTGAAGGCACAAGAACAGCTGTCACAGCTGTGCAAAGCGAGCGGATGCTGACGTTGGGCAGGTTCCTGGGGGCAGTTCCGTACCTTATTCGAGAAGTTGGGCTCTGTCACGTACTGCTTCTCATTCTCAGTGGCACCTTCGACAGTGATGAAGAAAATGTTGATTCCTGACTCTCTTGCGAACCTCGAGGCCTCCTCCACCTTGTCCGTGGGCCAGCCGTCCACAATCACCACGGCCACGTTGGGAGCAGCGCCTCTGTTCCCATTAGCTTTGGAAAAGAAGTTCTTGGTCACGTAGGAGATGGCCCGGCCTGGAAGAAACAGAGAACTCGTGCTCGAAGTGACTGTGACCACACGGCTCGGAAATACAGGCGAGACCCCAGCGGCTTCCAGAGGGCCAGAAAAACCCTTTCGTGCCCTCCCTTTGTGTGTGTGTTCTCCCCCCCTTTTTTTTAAACCACATTAACTGTTTTGAGGTGTACAGTCCAGTGGTCTTACGCACATTTACAATGTCGTACGACCATCACCACCATCCGTTTTCCTCCCCCATTTCACTTCAGGCCTTTCATTTCTAATTCTCTATTATTTAAAAAAAAAAAAAAAAAGTCCTAGGGACCAGCAAGCAGATGAGAAAGACTTTCATGGGAATAAGAGAGCCCCTTCCTTGCCTGGGTGCTGGAAGTGCACTAAGCCCTTTCTGGGCGCGTGGGTTGGGAGGGGCCGGCGGGAGGGACAGGAGCCTCTCCTCGGCCTCCGGCAGCTGGGGCTTGGCCAGCACGGTGCTCCAGGGGCGGCGGGGTGTGGAAGGCTGTACTCCAGGTGCAGTGGTGTCTTCTGTCCAGTTCCACATGAGGGGCATGGGTCCGGCTGGCCAGGGAAGCGCGGTGCTCCCTGAGAACTGAGGGACTGTGTTCCAGCCTGGGCTGTGAGGACCCAGGCAGGTCACTCCAGCTTTCCACTCCAGTGGCAGAGAGCCGCCAGCATGGCTTTCCAAAGCACATGTTTCCCGCTGTCGAAGACCTCAGGAATTTTTCAATCAAGGAGGGGGGACAACTGTCCCAGTGTACTGGGACCCTCCCAGGTTAAGTGCCGAAACCCCATATGCTCCTGGGTAAATTGGGATGACCAGGTCACCGTAGAGTTAGCATAATTGCATATAATAAGGCAGGGCTCTTAACCCAGGCTTTGTGGACCCTTGTGGGGCATCGGGGGTGGGGGATATCCACAAATCCCCTGAAATTACACACAGTATTTTGTATATGTAATCATTTATTTAGGCAGAAGGGTAGCTTTCAGGAGATTCTCAAAGGGGTCCTCTAAAATCCATCTAAAGTCTTAAGACTTTAGGACTAATGTCATTATACTCAATGTTTTTTTGTTTTGGCCAGGATCCTGGCTCTGCTGTAATCCTAACCTATTAAATGAAGGGGTCAGATAGTTACGAGCTGGAGAGTAGGAGCTGGAGAAATGTCTTGGAGACCCCACATGACCAGGCTGCACAGAGCACAGCTGCTAAGGGGAAACAGCTTCTGAGAATTGCCCTCACAGCCAAGGGATGGTGTTCCTGAAGGCCCAAGCACCCAGCAGTCCCCGCTGGCTGAATGCTCGATGCCTGTGAACAGAGCACACCCCTGGCCTCACCCAAACTTAAATCTGGAGGTCACGGTCCATTAGTGCTCAACCCACATCCCATCCACCTTCCAGCATGTCTTGAACGCTGAGGCCAGAAATCTGAGAACCGCGTTGTTGAGACTCCCTTGTAACTACTGCCCTGGATTTATGCTAATTTCATGAATCAAAGCACCTACATAAGATTTAGAAGGTAGAAGCAAGTCAGAGACTCTGTTATTTCTGCTGCTGAGCATTTGAGGGTCCTTGACCCCTCTGGGCGGTGCTAGAGGAACCCGTGTCTGGTCTCTAGCTTTGTCGCTATTGAGGTGGGTGGGGGCAGAACACGCATTTTGTGGGTGTGAATGGAGCAGGCAAGGCCTGGTTTGGGGGCTGACTGCTGTAGCAGAAGCTTCCAGATTGTGGTGGCTTCCTGGCTGAGTCAGATTCCCAAAGAGGCTGTGCTGGAAGAATTGAGAATGTGATTTCCTGATCTTGGAAGAGACTGCAGCTCCTTGGAGGTCTGGGTCCTGCAGGAAGCTGTCACAAGTCATCCCTCTCAAAGTTTAGCCTCAAGCTCATTTCTTCAGCCCTTTTGATTATTCTCAAAACCATTTAGTACCTAGGAATAAATCTCTTTCTGCTTCAACCAGCTGAAATGGATCCTGTTCTCCAAACACAAACCCCGATCAGTATAGGGCAGAGACAGAATATGTTATCCCCTGAAAACGGTATATGATTTTATTGAGACACTACTCTAATCCCATCAAGGATATACGGTGTCTTCTGAAGTTTATTTTATTCCATGATACGTTACTGGAATGTCAGTGATCTAAGTATTCTATGGAAAACAAATGGGAAATCCACTCTACCATGTTTGCAATGAGGTGGTATTGGTCTGGGGTCCCGGAGAGCAGTGACTTGGCTGGTGTTTGATTAGCATTTTTCAAAGGCTCTTCATTTGCCGGGTACTACTATACTGGTGTACAGAGATGTACGCTGCAGTGGGGAGGGAAATAATCTGATTTACAGTAGCTTCAAAGATGTTCCTTCAAAGACCGTTCTGTGTGCGCTCCCTGCCAACCCACTGTGGCTCACTTCTCCATTTCTTTGGATGTTGATGATTCAAAGAGGTTCCCTGAGAAGTAGACAGCCTTCCCAGTGCCCCGAAAGCCGGACTACCATTTATGAATCGGTACATTGGCATAGGCTCACTGGCAGCCTTTGAGCTTGGTTGGCATGAAACTGTTTCCCAATGCCCGGGGAGCTCCTGGTGAACTGGTAAGATGGTTCCTGGACCTGCTCCACTGAGGGCAGGACTTCTGGAAAACCCGCCACCCCACCTCCTTGCCGACAAGGCTCAGACATCTCAGGAGACTCAGCTTGAAACAGAGAACCTGTCTCTCTTTGTGCAGTCATCACTATAACAGGAGCTTATGAAGAAGCTCCCCAAGGAGCGCTGTGGAGCTTTCTGAATGGAACTGGTTATAATAGTTAATGTTAGGTAGTTGATGACTTGTCAGCCAATCAGGAGACAGTTCTCATAGCCGTCCCGCCTGTCCCAAAGAAAGCTGCCAACCCGAGGAGCCAGGCATGCCGGAATGCTCCAGCGTGTGTGTGATACTGACGCTTGCCCCTAAATTCATGATGATACTTGAGAAAAAATACAGATATTATGAGTTATTCCTTGATGGATCGTTATTATTCTTTCTTCCTCCTGTATAGGACATTAGGAGACAAGCACACAGAGGGAGAACTGCGGAAGCCAATAGAATGATCTGAGTTCGGATTGCTTACCTGCATTAGAAAGCCCTCCTCGCTGGGTGATTTTCTCTATGGCGGTCTTCAGATCCTGGGAATTCATGTGAGTCCTGAGGTTAAACTGGGCAGCAGGGTTGTCTCTTACGAGTGAGAATGAGAAATAAAAATTAGCTGGAAAGTTATTATCTTTGGCGGAAAGCAGAAATCAGAGTTCATTATTTTATATACAAATAGAAGGGAAGCTGCTTCAAAGCCTTAAGCTATGTTTTATAAAATGCCCCAATGTGGACAGAAGTAATGGCGAGATGGGAGGGCTGGGGTCCTCCTCAGCGTGGGTAGAAAAAAGTGGTCTGTTCCAGGACTCAAGGTTCTAGTTTCAATTGTGCTTCCTCGCTGTGTGGCCTTGGGAAGTCACTTAACTTCTCTGGGCTTCAGTTTCCTCATCTAGGTAAAAGCAAAGATCACAACATTCATATTGCTAAAAGAACAGGATGATTGTCCAGTGGGATTTTGCAAATGTCAGGGTGTCCCCAGGCTGCCCCAGACCCCCCTCTCCAGGGAGAAAATCCCAGCTGATAGCTACTCCCTGGTTTACCCCTACACTGGAATTTTGTCTTAACTGTGATGTTTAGGAGAAGACATCCCTTCACTTTTCATTTAATGGTTCCCGTGATGAGGTGAGAATATTCAAATCTTACCCAAAAGGTTAACAGCTATTAACCAAAAGGTCAGCTGGAGGGGAGGTGGAGTAAAATTAAGTAGAGAGACAGAACGAGAATCCTTCTCTGGAGAAGAGTGTCGGTGGGCAAGCCAGGTGGATAAGGGTGGGAGCCACTGGGCAGAGGGAGCAGATGTGTTTTATGAGAAGGGGGGGAGGGGGGCTCTGTCAGGCCCACGATGAAGTGGGGACGCACAGGAAAAGCACATCTTGCAAAGCACTGACATTTAGCCATCGGCAAGGCCTCAGGTGAGTGGGACCTCCAGGGTCTCACGGGACTCCGCAGTCCAGAAGAACCTGCACTTGGTTCCTTGCTCTGATGCTGTCATCTTGAAATCCTTCATGTTTGAAAATAGGGCTCTGCAAATTTTGTAGCAGGTCATACCTGCAGGTGACTAAGCCTTCAAGGGGAGGGAAAAGCCCCTTTCTAAAAAGTAGACTCCACATCCAGTGTGGAGCCCAATGTGGGGCTTGAACTCACCACCCTGAGATCAAGACCTGAGCTGCGATTGAGAGTCAGCTACGTTACCGACTGAGCCACCCAAGTGCCCCACCCCCACATTTCCTTTTTTTTTTTCTTTTTTTGAGGGAAAAGACTTTTAAAAGCACCCTTTCCACAAACACCAGCAATAGGTCTCCAGAGAAGCACCTTTAGGCAGGTTAGGTGGCAATACCAAGGGGACTTAGGGTAGGTTCTTAGCAAGTTGTTTGGGGGACCTGACCATGTGGTCACCAGAAGCCAGTTCTCTGGGACTGCAAGGAGACATCCTCTCTTCCCACCTTCTTCCCCTGCTCCATCCCTATTTTCTGACTTTTCTAGCTATCTCCAGGTGGTCTCTGTTGGAGGAGAACTCCTGGAGGCTGGAAGTGTGACCCTCCATCCTCCACTTTATTAGTAAATACGAGAGACACGGGCTGGGTCTTAGATGAAACCAAAGCGAAGTGCCCTGCGGGCATGCTTATCTCTGTGAGAGGGGGCCGGAACCTGGGAGGACCGGCTCCCTTCAGGGAAGACAAGGGAGGTTTAAAAGAACTTCAGGGAGATGCTGTTGGCGCCTAGATGAAAACCAAGGATTCAACAAAAACAAACAACAACAATGACAAAGCCAACTGCAGAGGGGGGAAACGTGGGTGTGTTAGCTGAACTCGACCTTCCTCTCGACCTGTGTGCAGGGTGAAGTGAACTGGGGCCTCAGTAACACGTCCCTTGTGCAGGTCACAGGCAAGAGGGATCACACTGAGAAGGAGCTCTGTCGCTTTCACAGTTAAATTTTTCTTTCCCTCTAGGCTCAAGGGCTTTCGGGTTTATATTCTTTACAGATCAATATCAGCTAATGCTGAACTTGGCCCCTAGCCATCAAGGCTTAAAACCTGGAATCCATCTTTGCTCATCCTTGGGCCTGTGGGTCCTGTAAGTCCCTCCATCCACCATCGCTTGCTTTTATCCTTCCTCCACATGTCTGCAGTGACCCTCTGAGTTCAGGCACCCTACTTCTTGCTGTTTCTAATATTAAGAGTCTATTTAGTTTCTGCAAAGCCAACTGTATGCGTATCTCCTAAAAAAAAACCCTCTTCCTCCGCTCAAAATCATCAGAGGCTCCCATTCTTAAACTTCATATTTTGGCTTTCAAAAGCCCATCTGTAATTTAATTCCAACCTATCACATTCGTATGGTGCTCTCGGTCTGTCTCTGTCTACCCCTCCCCCAACTCTCTCAGAATAGCCTACAGTCTAGGCAGGAAGAGCTGCTGTTTCCTGGTTTTCTAGCTTTGTGTCCTTGCTCATCAATCCCCTCATCTGGAAAATCCAAAGTGTGCCCACCCTCCAGCTGCAGCTCCCTGTCGCCTGCCCCCTCCCCAGCTGGCAGCCTCCGCCCCTGACTCTGCTTCTCTAACCCTCGACACCTTACACAGCCCAAAGCACCTGCAGGCTCTCAGTGAACGGTACTGAGGAACATGCATTTCTTCTTTCTTCTTCTGTGTATCTCTACGTCTAAATGCTGGCATTGCTCAGGGTGTATCTCCCTCATGCCTCCCTCTTCAGTGTATGCACTTCCATGGGAGAGCTCATCTACTTCAGTCTCTTGGGCTTCAGAGACCATTCACATCACCAACAGCTGTCCCGTGCACGCTGGCTGGTCCTCTCTCTCGAACCCCAGAGAGCCATAAGATGACTCCCATCCATCTCCATCCGGAATGCACTGGGTGGCGCCTGGAGGTGGTCCACGACCTCGTCAGGTTTGATATTTCCATTACTGAGGTCATATCTTCCAGATCTGCTCCATCCAACCACCCATATGCCCTTCTGAATTCCCTCCTCTGACTCACTGTCATCCCAGAAGAATGCATCCTGGACACCTTCTGACACCTTCTTCATCAAATGCCACGTCCTGTCGGGCCAACCTCTAAAATATCTCTTATCTCTCTCGCATCCTTTCCAGCCTCACGTTTGGACTTCTGTCTTTAGTTTCTTGAACTATTGCTATAGCTTCCTACCTGGTCTTCCCAGAGCAGCCTCTGCAGGGGACCTTTTATTCAATAAGGTCATGCTGATCAGAGGCAAATTAACCTGGGAACTAATAATACCTCTTCCAAGGGACCCAATTTTGTACTTGTAATTTTGTGCCCTTTCTCTTAAAAGGACGCTCGAAGTGCATAAGCTTCAGAGTTCCCAAAGTATTGATCTTCCTTTGGTGACCAAGGAATATGAACTTGCCTTGGGCCTAAAAAATAAAACATGAGTTGAGCCAAGATACACAAAATATTACTGGCTATAAAATGAAAAATTGCGGGGTGCCTGGGGTGGCTCAGCGGGTTAAGCCTCTGCCTTCAGCTCAGGTCATGATCTCAGGGTCCTGGGATCGAGCCCCGCATCGGGCTCTCTGCTCAGCAGGGAGCCTGCTTCCCCCTGTCTCTCTCTGCCTGCCTATCTGCCGACTTGTGATCTCTCTCTGTCAAATAAATAAATAAAATCTTTAAAAAAAAAGAAAAATTGCAAAATTGATATTGTCAATAGCAAGTATATAATTGTCTACCAAACATAACACAATATCCACTTCATTAATTATAAAATTTTAATTCATAAAACTTTAATACATTTGAAAATGATCTGTGGGCTAGATTTTCTCCTTTGCAAGATTCCTTGAGTCTGTCTGATGATTGTGAAGAAATCATAGCTAATCATAAGGTGTTGCTCATACACAAATAATGTAAAAAGCAAAAATATAACTTTTTTTTTCAAAAGTTTTTTCCAGAAAAAATGTATTTAAATGTAGAACCTAGTCACCTAGTCACATCCATGACGTTCTCTGGAATGCTGCTCAGGAGGCTATCTTTGTGTTGATCACTTTCCAGAGCAATTGATTACCTGTCTCTTTCCCATACTGCATATACAGCCCAGTCTCCTTATTTGCAGTAGTTACATTCTATAAAGTTGCCACAAACATCAAGTTAGCAAATACTGAGCCATTGCTCCTAGGGGAAGTACTGGCTTAGGTTCCTGTGGGCCTCCGGTCACAACATTTTCTCAGTATGTCAACATATAAACTTGTTTTATGTACGTTTCTGTTGGAAGACACCTAATTTAATGTATATTTCTTAAAAATAATTAATCACTTGTAATATTTCTGTTTAATAACACACCAGCTGAGAAGGGTTTAACAACTTTCTGACCCCGGGTAATGTTACTATAAATTTATTTGGCTCTTAGCCTCACAATGCTGTCCACTATGTTTTGTTTTGTTTTGTTTTCACATCAGTTGTTACATCATGAATTCATAAGTTCAGCTCCTTTTCCATAGCTTCATCAGGCATTCTAGTTATTACTTGAGCACTTTCCAGAGCAGAATCTCATACAGATCAGTGATTTTCCTCTTTCCTTTTCTGAAAGCACCGAATCATTGATTCGTTGACATTGAACTCAGGCCTGAAGGAAACTTCCTGAGCAGGGGCTGTTTCTCCGTAAGCACCTCATAGCCTTCTTGTGCTTGCAGCACTACAGAGCATTCCAGCACTATACTTGGGGGCCATTTAAAATAGTGAAATCACCAACAGAAAGCACAAAAATAGGAAAAACGTGGCACTAAATAGATTGAAACGAAGAGACTTGTTCACAGTATGGCTGCTGAAGCAGGAAGGCAGAGCATTGCCTTGTTTGACCTTGGTGGGAACTGTGGGTCAAGCAGCTCAAATCCCACCCCCTTGCTGTGCTAGTCTGCAGATGGCTGTAAACGTGTCATGAGAATTTGCTTGCAAATATGGAGGTCACAAGTCATGAAGATTGACTGTTACCTATTTGAGAACAGGCTCTCTGTCCTAGTGTTTCCCATCCCTAGTACTTAGCATACAGGGGATTAAATAAGTCATTATGAGATAAATAAATGAAGAAAGCTCCAATGTCCTCTCCTTTCTTGGATCACCCTTCCTGGAGTTGAACACTCTGCTTTTCAGCTCCGCACTGATCCTTCTCTTCCTTTATTACATCATAGAGGTGGATGAATCCATCTACAGAGGCAGACAGATGAGCTATTCACATACCCCATGAATAGATGCTTTTAGTTTTATTTAATGTTATTTCTTTTAAAAATATTGCCTCCCTTACTAGATGGTGAAGTCCTGAGGAACACAATCTCTATCACATTTGCTGATTTATTTTTAATGGACTGAAAATTTGGATCAGAAGATCTCTGAAACTCTCCCGTTGCTAAAAATTGTTATTAGGGAGGGGCAAAGCTACTGAGCCATTCATCAAGGGACTTACAGACAAATGTAATCAAACCACTTAGAAAAATTTTACATTATATCCCCTGCAAATGACATAGAGCTTAGTGCATGGTAAACACTCAATAAATCTTTGTTAAATTGAAATGTAGTTAAATCATAGGAATGAATGATACGTTTTTAACTGAAAACTGTAGCAGCTCTTGGTACCAGAACACATGGGCGTGTGTCTCCTTTCTCAGGATATGTGGGCTGGTGGCCTGACATCCTAGCCAGGTTACTTTTCAGAGACAGAGACTAGTTACAAAGTTCAGCTATATTTCCATCTAAACAAACTTCTAATTTGGAATTTTATAACAAGATCTCATTAAAGGAAAAAAAAAATTTCCCTTCAGCAGTATCAGTGATTTCCTTTGCAACTAAGAGAAGAAAATAAATAAAATATAAATATAATATAAAATATAATATAACATAAATATAAAATATAATATAAAAGAAGTTTTATAGCTCAAGGAGAAAATAACCAGTTGTACCGTTTGGAAGAGAAGCTGATGATGAGAGATTATAGGGAGCGAGAATTTGTTCATGGAAAGGAATAACTGATGCAACCGGAAATCATTCCCCTGTGCGCGTTAAGAAACAAGAAGAATGCCCGTCAGACATAGTCCCCCATGATCCTGAGGAAGGCTTGGCATCTGGGAACAGGGCACAGGGTGGGATGTCAGTGTCTCCAGATCTCCCCGAAGGTAAAACTCTCCTGAGGCACCTGTTCCAGTCCCGAGACCCCAGATCTCATCCTGGCAGGAGCTCAGGTCAGTAGGTCTGGCTGGAGGTGGGCATCTTTGTTTGTTTTAAACAAGGTATCCAGGTGACCCTATCCTCAGCGAAGTTTGGGAAGCTCTGGAGTCTAGAAGACTTCTGTGGTCCCTTCAGTTAAAGCCCCAGAGGCTCCTGCGTTGGCCCCAAGTACTTGTAGCCACACTGCGTGAGCCTCTTACACAAGTTCCTATGCCAGCAGAGACATACTGACTGCTCAGATCTCCTACAGCACCAGCTTTTCAAAATGGTTTCCTCCCACAAGGCATCACCTTGGGATTACAATAAAATCACCTGGCCATATTGAATCTTCTCATTTTCTGAAATGCTAAAATGTGATGATTTAGGGGCTTAGTCCCTGAGATGAACCATGCCTGTGGAAGTGGAGGATGTTCTTGGGTGACCCTGGCTGCCCAAGGTCATGCCGGGAGCCGCAGGCTGGGTGGGAGACTCATTCCTTGGGTGCATCGCCTGGCTCAGAATGAAATGAGTTTGCCCCCAGCCTCTCAGAGGACTGAGCAGCTCCGGCCACCCCTGTGGCCTGGGCCAACCTGCCGAGGGAGTTGGTACAACTAGCCCCTTCTGAAAGGACACTGGTCCTACATTTCCTAGGACTGGAGATGGGAAGCAGGGTCTTATAATCAAATTTTGTTTCTAGATGAATGTTTTTTGTAACGAATAACAAGAATTCAATGCACCCATCAAAAAGTAGAGAATTAACCTGCATAATTTCCTGCAGGGGGAAATGCGGACCCACAGTGTGCTGAAGTCACCCTGAAGCACATGGACTCCTAGGCTCACGGGTCTGTACCCGCGTCACAGGGCTCAGAGGCCCGATGCCAAGGAATGTCTGCAACAGACGCCGCGATTGGCACTTCCTGACCTCGGGCACAGGACGACCACCCAGAGATCGTGTCAAAATGTAGGTTCTGATTCTACAGTCCAGAGTGAGGTCTGAGGTTCTGCCTTTCTAAGAACCTCCCAGACGATACTGTGATCACACGTTGAGTAGCGATGTCTTGGGGGATGCGGTAAGAATCAAGAAAATCAGCAGTGGGCTGCCAGTGATAAGAGGAGGGAGGAGAACAAGCAAGAAGAAGTCTGGACAAAGCGTGAGAAAGACTGAGAAAAGGAGGAGGAGGAGGCCCAGAGCCGGGAGAGGAGTCACTGGATGACAGCACAGGCCTGTGGGAATCTCTGTGCCTCCACTCTCTGCTTCCACAGTGGAATCATCTGGGAGCTCTAAAAATTAATGATGCCTGGGTCCCACACTCAGAAATTCTGATTTAATCGATCTGAGGTTTGGTCTGGGAATTGGGATTTTCCAAAGCTCCCCAAGTGGCTCTAATGTGCACCGAGGTGGCCATCTGCTTCTCTAGCAGAATGATCTAGGGATGGAGGGGTGTAAGGAGAATGATCTCAGGGGAGCCCTGTGATAAGCCCAGGCAACGGGCGATGGGGGCGGAAGGGGAGCTGGTGAGCAGAAGTGGTGGAGGTCAAGTGCAGTCCTTGTTTTATTTGTGCCTCTGGGAGGACTCAATGGGGAGGAATAGAAAAAGCATAGGAGTTTTGGGTAAATGTTATTCATAGCTCACTCAGCCTTGAGACTGTGTCCCTGAGGAGTGTGGCTCAAGGGCTCACCTGCCCTTCTCTTAGAGAGGAGGGTAGAGGCACCGTCTGTGCCGTTAGGCCCCTGAGAGCCGAAGACAGGCAGCTGCTCTGGGATCCTGTTAGTTTCTGTAAAGGCAGTGGAGGCCGTGAGAAGAAGACTGGGGCAGGCATCGGAGGGATGGGCTCTGGGCAGTGTGGCCACTCGACTCCTGGGAAGCTCGGCTGTCTCTTACCCTCTTGGCAGCAGATTGGAACTACAGACTAAAATGTCAGTTCCTGGGTATTTTACCAGATTCTGGTTTAATAAGACTGGAATGGGACCCGGGCATCAACATTTTTAAAGCTCCCTAGGTAATGCCCGTGTGAAGTTGGGACCTTCTTGCGCTGAGCCCCATGGAGCTGTATCTCAGGCTCCAGTCCTGCCCACACCTCCTTTGCTACAGACTCAAGAGAATATGCCAGAATGTTTAGTTTCCTATTTCTGCTGTAAGAAATGACCATAAGCCTAGTGGCTTAACCACACATTAGCCTTACAGTTCTGGAGGTCGAAAGTCTGACATGGGTCTCCGTGGAAGGGCTGTGTCCCTTCTGGAGGCTCTGGAGTAGGGGTGGGGGTGGGTCCATTTCCTTGTCTTTTCCATCTTTGAGAGGCTGCTTGCATTCCTTGCTCATGGCTACCTTCCTCCATCTTCAAAGCCAGCCATTGTCTATCTCTGACCATTCTTCCAGTTAGATGTTCCTCTGACTGAAAATAGCAGGGAAAGGTTCTCTGCTTTTAAGTTCTCATGGGGTTAGATTGGGACGCTGGATAATCCAGGATAATCTCCCCATCTCTGGGTCCTTAATTTTAATCACATCTATGGAGTCCCTTTTGCCATATGAGGTCACATATTCACGGGTTTCAGGGATTCAGAGGTGGACAGTCTGGGGGCCACTCTTCTGCCTACCACACCTGTTCTGACACTTGTTTTTCCCTCCACTCTGACTGTCCCCCACACGGTGGCTCAGCTGATCCACAGGTGCCTCTGGGCATCCTTCCTTCCAGGAGCGGGTGGCAGCGAGGGGCGGGGAGCCACTGAGTGTATGACTGCAGCTTTTCAGTCCCGGGCTGAGAGGTAAGATGAGGAAGGATGTGTAGCCCACCCCAGACCCACTTTCCAAAACACTGGGCAGCTGTGACAGAACCAGGAGCAAAGAAAAGTCTATTTCATTTTGAAATGAAGAAAAACCAACATTTGGCTTTGCTCTATAACTGTTTTCCAACCGTTGATATCCTAGGGTTGATTACAAAGTTCAAAGGAATGTGTGCAATTTATTCCATTTATCCTGACACTGGAGACCAAAACAAAATCATCTGGAAGGTCAGGGGGCACTTAGCACCCATGGCCCCAGGCAGCCAAGAAAACGCAAGCAACTTGGCTTCATTCATTCTGCAGACTAGAGTTCACCTACCAGCTACTTGCTCTGGCTGTCCTTTCACTCAGCCTTTCCGTGTCCCACTTGGTATTAAGTGCAATGACAAGCCCGTCGTCTGTGTACTTCTCTATTAGAGCTCACGCGCCAGATGAGGGCTCAGTCCTTGGCTTTTTGTCTAAGGACAGTGTCTTGGTCTTCACCGTGGTGGAAACCCTCAATTATCAGCAGCTTTCTGGGCAGATGAGCAAAATCTTCTCTTTGAAGTCAATTCTGTTTGCCATTTTAGGAATTAACCCAAGATTTAATATTTTGCCCTCTCCCCAGTGGTCATGCATTTGGCTGTGTGCTCTTGGGAAAGTCACTCAACCTCTCTGAGGGCGGCACTGGCCTCTCCTTGAAGGGCTCACTCTTGATGGGGTGGTCATTTCTTTTAGAGCCTCATTTCCTCTATATAACATGAGGAGGTAGAGGCAGGAGGTTTCTATGGCCCCAAGGCTCTGTGATTCTGAGAGAGCAGGGCTGATCCCAGTGATGGTCGGGTGGGCACTAAAATCCGAGGAGAACCCAAACACCGGAGAAGAATTAGATTCCCAACCGGCCAAGCATCCGCTCTTCCTGCTTTTTCTTTTCCAGAAACACAGGCCCTCCATCTGTATCGACTCCCACCTCCTCCCTTTTCCTGCCCCACTCCCTCCTGCTCTGTGCACTAAGATCTTTTGGTAAAGGGAGGATTGGAGGAAGCCCCTCAGGGAGGAAGCCAGGGGGCTGAAATCAAAAGCAATTTCGGCTGGGCATGCGGATTTCCCCTTGCGCCTCATCACACCCTTCTTATACCACCGTCCAATTTATCATGTTCCCCACATTCTACTGAAGGATGCATCACCTCCGTGCAAAACCTCATGTCCTTACTAATTACCCCGCCAACCGGAACCGAGGCTGGAAGGAAGGGAGAGGCGGCTCATCTCGTCTGTCAGCCCAACATTCATTTACTGGGTGTCTTCCGAGTACAGAGCCAGTCCCCGAATCACAAAATGTCAGGCTGGTAGAGCCCTTACAGATCATCCCATCCACCCCCTGTATTTTATGGATGGCAGCGCCCCCATGGAGAGGTGAAGGCACCCAGCAGAGCTCAGGCCAGAATTCAAGCTGTCCTGTCACCAGTTCATTGTGCTTGCCACTGCACTCTGTGGCTTAAGGAGGGTGCCAACGATTGAGTAGCTTCTATGAGCATAAAGTGAAGGAAAACAGACACCATTTCTCTGAAATGCTCCAAATTAATAAGGACCCAGGACGCAGAAAAGATGAATAGCAAGGCCTTTTTAGAAAGTGAAATCGGAAAGCATGGAGGTAACTCTCTCCCGCAAATGGTGATCACATTAGGAAAATGTGGGCAAAATGCTCTTCTGGACGGGGGAGGAGCCTTTCCTGAATTGGTTTTCCTTCCTCGCAACATTGGCTCATTCATCTGCCGTCTCACTGGCACACACACTATTCTCCTGCCATTTTTCTTTTCCTTGACATATTTATTACCTTATTTTCATATTATACTATAAACCTCAGTATACACAGCTTTTAAAGCAGCTATTTTTAATGCAAGATGACACACCAAGCTTTGAACCCCCCGATAAAATTGACCAGGGACATCTGGTACTAAAATGCTTACATTTCCTCCTCAGAGAAGCCTGCTCTCTGCTTGCTATCTTTAAAAAGTAATGTAGGAATAAAAATAGGTTGACATTTTGAAAATAAGAAAACAATGACCCCCTCCCAAAACTCTTATTTTTCTACTTCAAGTTAAAGTCCTCAAGACAGATCCTTTGACATCAAAAGTTGACCTTTGTAGCAATTGGTTATTTTCATCTATTTGATTCTGATGATATACAAGTGCCAGATAACTCATCTACTAATTTTTCTTCACAGGAACAGGAGATAGTACTACATGTGTTATTGGGATTTAATGCTAAAAATACAAATGTTATACATTCTTATGAAAATAAAGGGATTTTGATTATTTCTTTTGACAGTTCAAAAATCAATATTCTAGGTAGGGCCTTTGATAGAACAGCCTTAGTTAAAATACTGCTCCTGGAGATCCTTGGAAAGTTTTTAAGCATCCGGAGACACTCTGATTGTTGTCAGATATAAGTGTTTCTGCTTTTTGGGAGTGGGGGAGGCAAATAAGCTGGGGCTGCGGTTTCTTGGCACAAAGCACCAAGGTCTATGTTAATTTCCCTTGCTAAGGTTAAGCTGAAGATGTGTGGGGAAGGAGGGGTCATATTGTGTCCGAGGGTCCTCTGTGGAAAAAGAGACCATTATCCTGCCCTTAATGGTTTCTGGTCAAAAGTCCATCTATCATTTGAGATCTGTGCTTGTCTTCTCTTTTGGTTGTTTGCTTATTATCTGTCAACATCTGTATATCTGCTTTAGGGAGAAACCCATTATTATGAAATAAGATTGACTTATCACCCCCAATAAGAGAAAAGGTTGAGCTTGGATGTCAGTATGAATGCTCAATTCCTACCCTAACTAGAATAATAGGATGGACTGGGGACAGTCACCTGGTGATCAGCTGACTGATAGAGGCCCCCAGCCCAGTCTTCCCCATTGCCTGGTGACCTTTTCCAGGACCAGCACAGAGGCCTAAGGTCATATGGAGAAAAGAGAAAGGTCAACCTACAGCACCGTATTTTCTAGTCATCTTATCTATAGGTGGACAGAGTACAGGGTGCATTCCACCTTCTTGGTTTACAGAAAGGGAAACTGAGGACAGAGAAGTGAAGCTCTGGCCCAAGAGAAGTGAAGCCCTGGTCCAACGTAGCTTGTTACTGGCTGAGCTAACACTTGAATCCAGCTCTCCTCATTTCCAAATAAATATTCTCTGCACCAATCATGAGTGCAAATGCCATTTACTCTCAAGTGTTCATTAACCTGTCCTTCCCTTCTGGAACAGTCAGACTTCTTAAATGGCACTGCCTTGTTTCTATTTCTTTCATTTACATTTTATTAGGGAAGAGAATGAATTTGGACTGTAGGATGTGTTGGTATTATTTGTGGCACAAGATTCAGCATGCGACCTCCCTCGGTTTCTGGATTAAGAACGGCACTTACCCATACTGGACAATGCCCATCAGTGGACCAGCAGGGCCGATGTCAAGAGCTTGGGCCACATCAGCCAGGAACTGCTTTTGGATTCGGAATCGACGTTTGCCAATGCTTGAGCTCCCATCAATTAAAAATGACAAGTCAACTTTGCAGTCTGAGGAATGGAAAAGGCCTCTGTTACTCTGATGATCTCTCATTGCATTAACCCAGGCATTCTCTTCTCTCTCTCCCCACCAGAGCCCCCTGAGAATCCAATGCAAAGAAAGTAAAAAGTAGTGGCGAGTTGCAGAGTATATTCACTTATTTAAATTCATAACAGATTTCCACTGGGCACTTGGTTCAGCACTTATTTCTATAATGGCTTTAGAATTCTCTGTATCAGCCACACTTAGAGCCTCAGAAGCCATGGCCTCCGGGTCAAGTGTGGGAAAGCCCTGACGATTGTTTCCTTGGCTCAGACCACATCAGTGTAGACCCCCTAGATGTAGAATTCACTGACACAGAGTCACAGGAGCTTGTGGTCTCTTACCCTCATTTTAATTTTGTAGAATTATGTGTCGGGATTTTATAAAGGTATCAAAAGATCTGCAAGGCCAGTGCTGGGGGTAGGGGCAGGAATGGTAGAATGAGAAATTGATACCAATCTTCTCCACTTCCCCAGGTGAGGCAACCTTAGAATTACCCACATATATCTACACATCTCAGGACTTGATTGTAGCAGTCTTTGAATTTTTTCCTTGCTTTCAGTTGTGATAAAGACTAAGACAGTTGTTCCGGTTAGGATCTCTGGACCTCTATGCATATATGAAGGTTATGAGGGAGGTGGGGGGCTAAAAGCTCTCTTCAACCTTTCAAACACTGCAGGAGTTGGTGGAAAGCCACATAAGCTAATAGTGTCTTCTTTGTTCTCGACTGAAATGACATCATCTTAATATGATAAAACTGATTATTCAATACTGATCAGAAGTTCTTATGGAGAGGTATATATCCCTTTGATTGTTAAAAAAAATGGGAAATGAATCATTGAACAACTGTGATTTGGGAGACAAAAATATTTCAAAACAGAATTCCATGGGGAGGGGGGAGAGAGAGGAACAGTAAAGTTAGGAATTTCTGGGCTGGAGTACCCACGAGGACACATGGGTTAGTGCTGTCCTTTGTGCTTGGGTGTGCAGCTGCCTGGACAAGCCTGGCTCTCTCTGGGCCACTGCACGATCACTCACAAGGCCACTCTCAGGCTCTCTTCTCACTCTCAGCTCTGTGTAAGGCATGTTGCATTGCTTCCGTGGGACCGGGGTCTTCCCATTCCCCAGGAGGAGATCGATAGGCAGGGAGGGATATATGTATATATTAAACGAGAGCAAGAAATGGACATGAGTTGACACAGTGTTACGCAGAATCGATGAGAGATATTTATGAAAGAGCGATACTACAGAATTGGCAGATTAAGGAAAAAATGATATCTGAGAATGTGTTTGATCATCATCTTGCATAGGCGCATGGCAATGAATGCCAGAGGAGAAGTGGGCGATGACAGGGACCTCTCTGGAGCTGGCTGGCTTTTCTCCATTTGGAATTAGTGCCTTGGCTCATTAGCAGATCTTGCAAACTTTTATTTCCTGTCTGCCTGGACATTTAGTGCCTGCCAACTCTTCCAGTTCAGCAGGCTTCCCCTGTCCTTTGCTGCCCCCAAACTGCCCATGCCAAAGCATGATCCTTCAGATGAAGATTAGAAGAATCAAAGAAAAGCAAGAAGTGAGGCTTAAAGATACTGTGGAAGGCTGGGCAAAAGCAGAAGAGAAGCAGAACTGTTCTCAGTCTTGTGATGTTGCACCCCACACAGGACCAACCCCTTCTTTCCTACAACCCAGCTGGCAATGAGAATTGTTGCCAGCAGGTGGCAGTGGTGTTCTTCAGGGCTCCTCGCTCACCGCACTTGCGGTGTGCTGGAAATGAGGATTCCCCGGCGCCACCCAGACCTCCAGAATCAGATGGCCATTCTAACAAGATCTCCAGGTGAACTGTGTGCCCATGAAAGTTTGAGAAGCACTCCTGGACAGGGGTTTTTCTTCCGGCTGTCAGCAGTTTAGTTCAATATGACTTTTAAAATGAAAACTTTCTTTTTTAAAATAACTTAATTAGAATAAGGCCCAAAGGTGATTTTCTTTTTAAATAAATAAAGCACATGGATTGTGAGTCTCTGTCTTACTTCTTCATAGACAATTTTTTTTTCTTATTTCTTACATCTTGAACCATGCTCAGGATTGAAGTGTTCATTTCATAGCTGGGTTTAAGACGTTGAGACGCTCTCTATTGGCTTGGCTCTTTTCTCATTACCTTGATGGCTGACATTGGAATCACCTGTGCTCTCCATTTCCCAAGATGCTTTAAGGATCATGATTTCAGCTCTGCGCATGCGCTCAATGAGACCTAGCGGCCTCCTCGTATTGAGATGAAAACATGCCGCCGATAGGAAGAGGACATCAATACTACGGGACGGAATTGAGTCACTAAATGTTCAGCATGACCAATTCCTATCACAGAGGACAGAGGTTGGAGGACAAGGAAGAAAAGGTAAGGTAAAGTGTCTGCAGAAATCAATTTACCAACTTTCTTAATTGCTTTGGTTTTCTCCAACATGATATGATTTTATAGATGAACGCTTTGTGCTGTCCAATGCATGAGGCCAGTGTTTCTTAACCGTGGATATAAATGACAGTCGCCTGTGAAGCGTCAACAAAGAGGGATGCCTGGGGATCCCTCTGGGTTGTACTTCTCAGGTTTGATGTGCAAAGAAATCCCTTGATTCAGTGGGTCTGAGGCAGAGTGTGAGGTTTTGCATTTCTAACAGCCCCGCAGGGGGTGATGATGTAGTCAGCACGTCCCCTGAGTAGCAAGATCTAGGGTGAGGGTGATTCGGTAGGTATGAGCCAGGAACCGGGCATCTTGAGTTTTTAAAAATGTCTTCAAGTGATTGAACCCTACATAGCTGGGTCGGGGTCGCAACTCACGGGTGGCTGACTTGCAATGGCTGTCTGAGGAAATCTGCGGGTGACCTTTCTGGTCTGCAACACGCAGCTTCCTCTGGGTTTTCCTCTTTTCCCTAATCCTTCCTTCCTGGTAGCTTCAGGTGCTTCTCCTCCACCATTCAGTGCTGAAGGTCCTCAGGTGTAAGCCCTCTGGTTTCCCTAGGTCACCTTTCCTGTCTTCATAACCTTGGTTTTGAGTCCTTAGCTCCTCATCTCCCAACTCTGAATTCCCAGAGGTGGGGTTCTCCTTCTCAAGTCGGAGCTGGGTAGTCACTTGTCTACTAGATCGAATGTCTTAGGGAAGATGGCAGCCGGAAAGGATCTCCCTGCCCCCACCTGCCCCACCCTACTGGTCCTCCTGGCCCCATTAGCCCAGTTGTTCAAATCAGTTTCCTCTCTCACACCACCTCCTCCAACTCTCTAGATTCTTTCTTCTCTGTCTCCTCAATCTGCCCATTTCTCCCCATTTCCACCTCCAGCTCAGAGGTCTGTCTGCCATCCTGTCTACTAGGGCCACCGACCCTGCTGGCAAGCTGGTCTCTTCCTTTACCCCCTTCCTTTGTCTCCCTTTTCCATCCCGCCCTGTTGCCATGGTGATGTTGAAAAAAAATCTGATCCTCTCCCCCTCATGCACACAGATAGTTTAAATCCTCCATAAGCTTCCCTTTCCCCTTAGAACAAAGTGACAGGAGAGAGGAGATAAATCGATCCAGGGTGGGAGAGAAGCGGGTTTGGATGGGAATGAGTGGGGAGAGAGGGGAGCAGATCGAATGTCAAAGCCACTATGGGTTCCTAGTTGTCAGTTCACTTACTTGGATCTCCCTGGGATACTGGCTCCAAAGACTGTGTGCTTAATTCTTCTTTTGGAACAAATCCTGGAAAGAGCAGTAAAACTTTTGGTGACTTACAAGAACAGGAAGCATCTGGCCTTACCCCAGGGATGGGGACATAATAGATATTCACACCCAGCTTGGGGTTGCGGGGAGGCTTGGCTTAAGGCTGACTATGCTCTTCTCCACACCGCCCCCACCTTCAGAGATATGAATGAATTACTGACAGCCTACTGAAGACATGGGACTCTCCTGGGTGCTCAGGGGGTTTGAAGTTAGAAGACTTAGCTGTTCCCTACTGCCTGTTAACCGAGTCTATTTGAGCCTTAGTTTCCTTATCTGCAAGAAGGAAGCACTTGGCCAATGTAAATTATCCCTCTGTAAAAGTCTGAAAATCTCAAGGTCTGGGCATGTGTCTTGCTCATCTTGCAAACCTTCACCGTGCCTATCACACGTAGGTCCTTGGTCAACACTTGGTGACTGAGTCAATGAAAAAGGTGGGTGAGACACATGGACAATCTAATGGGGGCAGATATAGACTGAGGGGAGGACCTAAGATCCCCAGTAACGCAAACAAATAAGAGGGTCTAGAGCAACCCCTCTGCTCCACAGGCTGTGATGAGGTAAAGCTGCAAAAGGGTTTTGTGCTTTGAGAGAGAGAGAGAGGGAGTGTGTGTGTGTGTGTGTGTGTGTGTGTGTGTGTGAGAGAGAGAGAGAGAGAGAGAGAGAGAGTTCAGACTCAGGAGTTTTCTCTAGAGCCATTTACATGGGAGCCAAGTTTCACACATGTATCATTTAAGGGATTAAAGACAATCAGTGCAAATCTTCTCAGACTCTGAAAGGCCAGTGAGTTTCTCAGGCAGCACCAGAAGTTGGTCAGTTTATCACCAGGTCTCCCGGTTTTCGGGAGGTCCAGGAGTGCCCTCCCAGAGGCTCTGGCAGAGGAGGAAGGTGCTGGGGGCTCTGCTTGTTCTTGGCTGCGGTGAGCTTTCTCTAGGCTTGTTAGTTTTTCCAATTTGCCAAGCACATGATTTCATCTTTCCATGAAAGGTCAGTCTGCTCATCCCACTTCCTCGCATCATTTTAAAAATTTGCTTTGGGTGTCTAATGGCATTTCTCAGCCAGGAGCCTCTCAGGGAAACTGTCCAAGGCTCCATGTTGGAGGGAGAGGGGAAGAAACGAGAGGCCAGCATCCTTTCTTCCACCTGATCTCTCCCTGCCAGTAAAATCTGCCCTCAGACCGAGAGCTGGGTTTGCTGTTGGAGTTTCAAATACTTAATTCAGTAAACAGCAAACAATGCTCATTCACATGAAGGGAAAGCTGAGCACCAGTCTGCAAAGAAAGAAGGGGAAATAGCAAGAAGTCATGGTAGGCTTCGAGATGGAGTGAGCAACGAAGCCTCATTTGGGGCTGAGGAACGCACTCACTCCCGTTGTAGATCTTCGTCTTCACGTTTGTTTCCCTTTTGTTACCCGATGGACAACAGTGCCCTCTGCACCACCTGCTAGCTTGTCAGACTCTCCTAATTTTGTCATCCTATGTGTCTCCATCTAGTCATGGCCAGGAGGTTGGGCTGTATAATTACCTGCATCTAAAAGGACCGATCCAGGTTGCCACAAGTCCATTTCCCCTGATTTTCAAAATTAAAAAGAAGCAAACTTGTTATTTAGGTGAAACCAGCAGAAGCTCTCAAATGAACTTCCAGGGTGATAACATTGTTTACAGTTGTGGCAGAAAGTTCAGTAAAGGAACATGGGACCAGGCTTTAGGATGAGGCTATCTAAAATCTTTAGGATTCTTCTCTCAGAAAGCTCTAAAAACCAAAGACAGAAACATCTTTGTCTTTTCCTTTCTTTCACTGTGCACCAAGAATCATGAAAAATAGGAATCCTGGGATTCAAGGGAACCAAAAACTCATCCAATCCAAACCAATTCCCCCCACCCCCCAGCATGCTTCTACAACATCCCTACCAAGTGATTGGATGGCTGGTGTTCGAATACTTCCAGGGACAGAGAGCTCATTATACATACTCAACCAAGATAGCACATTCCTTCTGGGACCACTGAGACTGTTAGGATATGTTTCACTGTATCGATCTGAAATCTTAATCCATCCCACCATCCATGCTTATGAAGCACACACACTGAGCCCAGAGTCATTTTAGGTATATCTGATTCCCCATCTGTTTATGTTCTCTTCCTTAGAACTATACTACAAATCTAGGCCCCTTCGGAGGTCAGGCGTCCCCTCATTTCCTGAATCTCTGCTTCTTGCTGTGTGCGGCCAGCAGAAGATAGCAAAGCAGTGCCTGACCTTTCTCTCCGCAGTAAAATGTTGAACGACCCTATCCTAAGCTGGTGCTGATAAAGTGCAAGGGTGGTCAGGAAGGAAGGATTCTTACCCCATGGTCCCTGATGGCTGTAGGGGAGTCATGACCAGGAGGGGCTCTGAGGCAGCACAAATGTGTGATGAAGCCTCAGAAGGACACCAAACATAGCTCTTTCTCTCCTTCTGTCCCTTCTCTGCCCACCTCCCCAGCTCGGAAACCTGAAGGCTGAGGGCCTGATGAGCCCGTCAGCTTGGCTGCCTGCTGCAATGATGAACACACTCAAAAGAAGTGGTATTTTTCTTTGTATGATGATGTCGGGCTCTTTTGAAAAGCAGTCTGTGTTTGTGCACATTCTGATTTAACGGTGAGAACGGAGTTTAATTTGGCTCAGCCATTAACCCAGTGTATGACCATAGACAAGTCACAGACCCTCCGAGAACCTTGATTTCTTGGTGAATAGCATTTGCAGGTTGGGTGAGATGCTCTCCCTGTTCAGATTTATGATTTAGTAGGTTTTAAACCTTCTGTTTCTTTAGACTTATTTCTCTATCGCCACCTGCTGGCAAAACACGCCCTCCCCTAAAACAAACAAACAAAACCCCCCAAACCAGTGGGGGTAACAGCATCTCCGTTTTTGCCGGAGGCGCTGGGTCCCCTCGAAGTCTACAGAGAATTACAGTGCTGGGCGTACTTCAGCGGGAGAGAAACAAGTCCCTGACAGCAAGGACCTCCAAGCCCTCGCTCCTGTCCTGGGCGCCGGTCCTTCTGTTGGTGCCATTTATATTTGCTTGGGACAAGTATGAACCGAATCGCTTTTCTCCAAACGCCGAGGGCTGGACAAATATTTGGGCAGCTGAGACCTGGTGTTTTCAAACTTGGTGGTCATGGCAGGCCAGTCTGTGGGAACACTTGGGTTGTGGCGCCGAGGAGGCTGTGGGGATGCGAGGCAGGAGAAGGCCCACCCTGGCTCCGCCGAACCCCAGGCGGCAGCCCGCGGGACTCGCGCACCTTCTCCCGCCGGACGTGTCCTCCTGTGTAAAGCCGAGGTCGCAAACGCTTGTCCTGCCTGCCTGTCACCGAGGGAAATGTGCACAAGATCACCCTGAAAGGGCAAGGCAGTCTTGGCACACGAGGACTTATTTTTGTGGCCCTGCTTGCTCGGTCACCTCCTCGATGCCCTCCGTGTCCGGGAGAGACACCGGCTCCGAAGGGTTCCCGCGGTGAAAACGTAGAGCCACTGACGCTCGCTGAGAGCGCGCCCAGTGTCAGGGTCTGACCAAGCGTGTCGCAACGGTAAGTCGCCATAGCCCCGTGAGCTGGGGGACAGCCACGACCCCGTTTTAGAGGTGAGGAGACTCCTGCGGAGGGAGAGCGGGAAGGCCGCGCTCCAGAGACTGCACTTCACCCCCGCCCCGGCTCATCGTTCAGGGGTCTTCGCCCCTGGAGCACCTCCCGGCACTGGCGAGGCCCTGCAGAGGCGACCCCCTCACACGCTCCCCGGAACTCGCCCTCAACCGGCCGCCCGAGATGATCGGGGCTCCGGCTCCAGCTTCTCCTCCCTGGCACGGGACCCAGGCGGGGGCGATGACAGGGGCCCCGCAGACCCCCCCCCCCCGGAGTGCACCGCGGCGCGTCCTTCCCCGCCGCCAGGCCTCGCTCACACCACTCCCTCCCGCGGCCACGGGAGACGGCAGCCCCGCGCGCCCCGCGCTCAGACGAGGCCGAGCGCAGGCCGAGGTTGCGGGCGCCGTGGTCCCCGCGGAGCATCCGCGGCCCTGGGGTTCCACGCGGGCCACCCTCCCAGCTCGGCTTGGGATGTTGGTTTGGGACCTGGCAGCCTTTTCTCACGCAAACGACGTGAGCTCCACGGTTGGGCTTCCAGGCCAGTGAAGCTTATTTGGTCAAACCTGGTAGCGGGAAGCAGGATGGTTCTGGGGAAAAGTCACTGAGTTCTACCTGAAGTCTTCAGGGGCACCCCTCCCTCCGCCGGGGTCGGGGCAGGAGCAGCCGCTCCCGCGCCATGGCCCTCGGCCCCCCACTTCGAGGGCCCGGACGGAGGGCTAGGGGCTGGCAGTGGGGCCTAGAGGGGGCAGTGGCCTTGCTGATGACTGGGGGGACCAGAGGATGGGACCCTCCCCCTGTAGAGGCAGCAGTTCCCACAGCACAATTCTAGAATCTGAAAATAGCCGATTCATCTTTGTAGTTGTCACCCAAGGCACAGCGTCTGACACAGCAGGCTCGGTAAACGTATGTTCCTCTGTGGTGCGTGGCTGGGGGTGGCGGAAGTCGGGCATGTGTGAAGCTACACCAGTGGGCAGAAGGCGTGGCGCAGGGGCAGCAGGAATCACTCAGGGGGCTAAGCCTGGTGTCCTGTGGAACAGAGGATGAAGTACTGAGGTCAAGGACAGCCTCACTGGGTCGGCCTACGGCTGCTCTTGTCTGTTAATGGGTTCCCCTAAACACAGATGAGGCATTTAGTGGGGCTCATGAGATTTGGTCCCATGTAGTGTATTTTTATCAGTGACAAGAATAGAGGCAGGTGGCATGTTCATCCATTTTGTGGATGACAGAAAAGTCGGAAGGATAGTTAATACACTAAATGACAGAATTAAGATTCAGGAAGATTGCAAGAGACAAAACTAAAAGAGAATTTCATAGCGGTTAAGTGTGGTATTCTAAGTTGGGTTCAAAAAACCTCAATGGTACAGAGACGGGATTGGTGTGACCCGCTTCTCTAGATGTGTAAGAGAAAAAAGTCCTGGTGCTTGAGTTATTGCCAATTCAGGAGGAGATGAACTGATGGGCCGACAGGACTTCTTCCAAATGCAACTTGGAATGTTTTCATGGAGGCGCGATATTTAGGCTGAGAGAGGCAGCTGCAGGGCACACAACCCTTGCGGGCTTGTGTTCTGCTCTGGGTCCCTCACGGACTGGAGGGTAACTAGCGGGTATACCATGGGCACAGAAGGACCTGTGGAAGGAACTGGAGAAATTTATCCTAAAAAAGATGAGACCTGAAGGTGGATGTGAAAGCTCCTTCCGTATATTTGAAAGGCTCTCAAATTCATGCCCTTAAAAATGATCGAAGATCCCAAAGGGCTGGTGTTTGTGGGGGACATATCTATTGTTTTTATCACTAAGAATTGAAATGATGTGCTCTCTCATCTGAAACAGAATATTAACTATCTCCCCACTTCCCGATAGAGCTATTTTGTTTTAGCATACTTTGTATGAGAAACAGCTGTTTTTTAAAACAATTCAGTGAGAAGTGTGAAAACTTTCTTCAATGTCTGGCATAAGAGAAGAAGGCCCGAATCTGATATCTGTTCCTCAGTCTGTGTGATATGTTGTTTTGGTTCACGTACACAAAGAAAATCTGGCCTCACACAGTTGTGTGGTAGGAGAAGGGAGAACCTTATAAAGTCCCTAGAAGCAGGGTCCTCAGACCACACTTTGAGAAGCTCCAGTTCAGGAAAATCAGGATCTGTGGGGCTAAGTTCTAGAAAGTTCTGTCTAACAGTGAGGGGGCTGGAAACCCCTTGATGGCTCAAAGTTCTCTGACCTGGGGCAAAAACCTCTATCTGCCATGCCCCTGGGATTCATTTGTTTGGTGGGGAATGAGAGCCCAGGCACCTTATGCAATTCTTCCCAATCTCATGTTTCCATGATTTCCTAGCCAAAGAATTGGGTGATTTGTCTGATAGGCATGATTGTTTCTGAGGGGAGAGCCAACAGAAGGGCATCTAAGAACCCTAAGCATTCTGACCTGCCTTTACTCACGGTGTTCGAGTGGCTTCCATGCACCTGCAGGAGCCCCAAGGAGGCTGCAGGACTAATGAGGTCTGGGCATCTGCGGGGCAGGAGGCACTCCTGAGGCCAGGGCTCTCCCAGAGTGGGTGGGAGGCTCAGAGCAGTGCCGGGGATGATGATGGAGGGAGAGGAGCCACAGAAGTGGGTACGATTTAAGGATACAAAGGGAGCTGGGAGCATCTGTGAGGCTCAAGGAGATAGACCATAATTGCTGGGAGCGTGAAGGAGAACAGAAAAGGAACAGGCTCGGAGGTGGAGGACCAGGGGTAAGGTTAGAGAGAATGAGTGGGGTCAAACCCTGAGAGTAACCTTGGGTTGTTGGCAGGAAAAAATAAGAGCTGGGGGTCAGGTAATGACCTTGTTGCACCTGCCTCCTGAACCACGTCTGGTTTGAGGTGGTGTCTCTGGGTGTTTGAGCTCAGTCCCCGAGGCGGATCCTGGGCTGTGCAAGGTGGGGGCACAGGCCGCCCAGCTGGGGACCTCTCAAACCGACCCAGCCCAGGGATGCTCTTGGGTGTGTGGACGCCAGAGATTTTTCTCTCTGACACGCTCAGAACGGACAAGACAAAGAGACATTTTCTAGCGGTGGAAACACCCTGGCCTGCCCCCCAACTCTGGGGACGTGGACATGGGCTGCGGAGGCTAGCAGCGAGTGTGCGGGCAGAAAGCGTTTGCCAGTGTGACGGAGCAGGGGTGGTAGGCAGCCGGCAGCTTCCTCAGCTTGACCTGTGCTCTGGCAGGGTTCTGGAGAGCCGCTCGGGGAGAATCCTGACTTTGGATACCGGAGGGGATGACACAGCACCAGCGGACTCACGTGTCACCTGCACGCTGCTCTCTTCCCTTCATTTGCCCCTGGTTCCGCTTCTCCTCTGAGGTCAGTCGAGCTGTCTGTGGTTGGCTCTCCTTTTGGGGGTTGTGGAGGAGGCAGAGATCCCAGCCACAGGGACAGGAGGGGGGAGTGCCCCACGCTTGGCTGCCGGAAGGGTCCGAAGGCCTGCTGAAGGCTCAGATGGCCCTGGAGTCCTTGTTTTGTCCAGCAATCTGATTCTTAAAACCCTTTGTCCAGGACAACAGCGTGTCCTTTGGCAGAGGTACAACGGTGCAGCTCCTAGATGCGGGTCCTGTCTGGGGGCCCTCTGGGGAGCCCCTGCTCTAATCTAGTATCAAAGCCAAACAGAACCTACAGTCTCCAGGAATCTTTTAACACGTGGAGGACAGATTGGTATCCCCCAGCAAGAGTAAGGCTTGAACTGTTTGCCTCGGGAGATCTTAGCCCCCACCCCTCCCCCGTGGCAGTGCTTTGTAGCTACAAAAGGTGTCGTATCCTTCTATCAAGCTTGGGGTTCTGGCACAAGCCCTGAGCAGAGTTTATAGAAAGCAAGCATCCAGCCTGGCTCGATTTTTCCTTTCTAATCTCTGCAGGCCTCACAGGCATTGCAGAGAAGAGAACTTGCCTCATCCCTCTGCAATCCCAGTGTTTGGGCCAAACCTTTAAGGGATGCACCCAGAAGTGAAGAAAGGAGAGTCGGGAGTATCGTAATTCATAGAATTCCTGGAAGTGAGAGGATGCGTTTCTGTTCCCCATATCAGAGAAGTACCCAAGCGAAGTCAGCCCTGCCCTTTCCTAGACAATGCTAAAAAAGGTTCTCTTTCTTTTACCCTAGTTACTCAAGCACAAACCCCAGAGAGTATCCTTTTTCAGCTTTATAAGAGCCTAGTTACTGAATCCTTAGGAATTTCTATCACAACCTCCACAAAATTGCCTTGAGGGAATGGCAACTGGTGAAAGCCTTGCTTATTTAATGGCTCCCTGGCTTTCCTTTCAAGTTTCCTTACAAGTGGGGCCCTTGAGCAGTATCTTCTGTTGGAATCACTGGTTTAAGGCTCTCTGTCCAGATCTAAATCAAACGGCCAGGCTCTGGGAAGGCAAACCCCATAGATACACTCTAGATTCCCATCAGGAGCTGGAAAGGTGGGTTCAGGTTCTTACCTGGATCGGCGCGGGGGCTATTGTGGCCACTTGTGTAGGAGCCGGTGGACCAGAGATCTGTAATAACATGGCACTGGTCAGAGCATGAATTTTAATCTGCTCTCATTCTTTCCATGATCCCACCTAGCAAGACATTACCAGTCAAGGTCAGAACTAAGGTAAAGCTTTGTCCTTGGGTGTTCTGAACCTGCCCCAAGGAGACCTTGAAATGGAAAAAAAGGTGGGGGGGCTGGATTTAACTCAAAATACTGACTGAAAATTCTAGGTAATTATAACCCTTGTATTTCATAATTGTAGTAAGTATCTTTTGCTAAAGGGCCGTTTTTTTTTTACACTTCATTATTCTTACAATAATTCTCCTCACCTGTGACACTCCTGAGGCGGCTAAAGTAATCCTTCAGTAGCAATGTGGCTTAACATTTCACAATTTGCTTAAATGGCGTTAACATGATATTGATGCAAATAGCATTAGCTTTCGGTCATTTTAAAGGTACACAATGAATGGATTATCCTTAATTACTTTGCGAGAAAAATCAAATATACTTCAGCATTCATTATTTATATATAGGGCAATTTCTCTGAAGCAAGGCTTTAAAAGGGAGGAGGGGGAGTGGGGATTTTGTAAAGATTGATGCAAAGTCTGTTTTGGGGGGACAGGGAACCATATGAAAATGAGCTGAGGGAAAGAACCAAATTTCACAGAAGAGAAGAGATCGAAGGTCGTGGAACACTGTCAGTTCCTCAGAAAACCAAATCTAGCCACAGTCAATGTTTCACTCTCTTCGACTTTGTACCAATTATTTCAATACAAACTCAAAAATAGCTTTGTTTTCTAATTGTAGAAAGAACAGGTGCTCACTGTAAAAATACATACCATGTACAGTAAGAACTCACCTGCAGTTCCTCTATCCTGCAGTTACTGGTACGCAACTAGGGCGTAAAGTGTTGTATCCCTTTCTCTATGCACACATTCTCATGTACAACACACGAGTACCAAAATGAGGTCAGTACCCGTGCTCTTCTTTGACTTAACAATCTGTCACAGGCCAATCTCAGGTCAGTAAATGCACATATTCACCCAAATGTTAATAGCTGTGTGGTAATTGCTTTAACCATTCTGATAGTGGACAATTAAACCGCTTATCTTTATTTTTCTATTAGAACAACATCTGCGTCCAGGCTCCTTCTCACCCTCAGATGATAATTACCTTAGGATAGATATACTTTCCTGTAAGTACAAATTCTGGGTCATTTCTCCACACTCTTGACCAAGCCATGTAGTGTCAGTTTCTCATGTGAATTGGTGAAAAATGACATGTTTTTGCTTAATTTGCATTGATTTGATTCCTGGCGAGGTTGAACAACTTTTGTTACATTTATTGGTTACTTCTTCGGCTCTGGCTTGCCTGGTCATGACCTTCCTGCATTTTTCTGTGGGAAGTTTCCTCTGTTTCTTACTATTTGTAGTGTTGGATTTTAAGAAAAAAGTTCTCCAGATACCTTCAATAAGATAAATTTTCAGAGAAGAGATAAATGTTGGTGAGAAGGGAAATTGCATGTGGAGGAAATAGGGAGTTAGAGATGCTGGTCTCCCTCCTCCCCAGAAAGGGGAATGCCCACAGCCATGAGCATGCCTTGCCATTAGGCGGCGCTCTGCTCCCCTCCTTCGTCTCCCTCTTCTTTGTGGACAGATGTAATCCGTTAGGTCTCCTGAGGCAACTGTGGCACTTCTTGAAAGGAAACTGACTAGGAAAATAACGCCTAGCAAAGCCACCCCACCCCTGGAAGCCTGTGGCAGATTCAGCTGACCTTGCAGCCAGCCTTTTC
The DNA here is from genome assembly GCA_028533885.1 of Nasua narica. NCBI lineage: Eukaryota > Metazoa > Chordata > Mammalia > Carnivora > Procyonidae > Nasua > Nasua narica. Next base: position 25,773,699 of record CM052811.1, on the reverse strand, counting down.
CAGAACCTTTTCTTCAGCATATCTGAGGATCTGCTTCTACAGGCTGCCCCCTCCGGCCCTGGGATGTGGCTCTGCAGCCGCCTGGCTCGTGCGGGTGCCTGTGTGGTCCTTGGCATCTCCCATGATGAAAAGAACAACCTTGCTCCCGTCCCGTGCCGTCCCTCTGAGAGGTCTCTATCGCTCTGGCTCTTGGCTCCCTTACCCCCAGCCTTGACTTGTTCCTCACTATCTTGTTAGGTTTGCCCATTCTTGGGTCAGTTACGGGGTGTCCAGCCCCCATCTTCCTTGTTCTTCCACCTGTATTAGCTCCTCCTCCTGGGCTGGGAGAACCCCTGTCTTTTCCTGCTGTGAAGTTTCCACTTTCCACTAGCCTCTCTCCACTTTCCTATGTTCTGTGTGAATGGCAGCTCTTTATCACATTGTAGAGCAAAGAGGACTCATAGACCCCCAAATGCAGATTGTTCCTGTTCTGGCTACACACTTCTAAGGGTCTAGAGCCGAAGTGACCCTTTGCAGGGATATTGGTAAGATGTGTTCATAGGTGTAGCCCAAGATCCCAGAACAGTGCCTGACACATTGTAGGCACTCAATAAGTATTTGTTGATTGAATAAATAAATTGGGTTTTACTTGGCCACCCCATACAACCAACTTCTAGAACCCTTGACTCTAGTCACATAGAAAAAGAGAGGGAAAAGCCCTTAATAAATGCACTAACAACAACTCACTTGTCTATCAGCAGTAGAACTGGCAGAACATTTTCGATTCCTTTGAAGAAGAAAAGGGATGATCTGTATACTAAATATTATTTAAAATAGTTGGGCTAAACTATCACAGCAAATATCTCTAGCCATACATTAATATAGGCATTCATCAAAGTAGACGGGCAGTTACCTGTGGCTGGGGAGGGAGTAATATTAGTTCATGGGCACAGGGTTTCTTTTTGGGGTGGTGAAAATGTTCTAGAATCGGTCATGGTGATGGTTGCACAACTTCGTGGTTACTAAGAACCACTGAACCGTGTGCTTTAAATGGGTGAATTGTATGCTATGTGGAAAGTATCTCAATTAACTGTTATTAACAAAAAGACACAGGCATTCAAACACCCATTTTCACTTCTCTTCGTTTCTACAGAAAATCCTTTGAGCAGGCAATATAATTTTTTCTCGCCCTCTGTCCCCACCTCCCTCCCCAGTTTGGCCTCTTTCTTGGCAGCTAGGGTGGATGCGTGGAGCGCTAGCTCTGAGTGTTTGCCCGGCAGTCTGGGGGGCGGCCTGGGCGGGGCTGCTGGACGAGGTTGGGCAGGGAGGCCGATGGGCTGGGAGGCTGCCGGCCAACGGCCCTGTGCCCTGGCCAGGAATAAGGAGGCTGTGCCAAGTTGGGAGCCACAACCTGAGGTGGCTGAGGTTTCTACAAGCACAGGCCCAACGTGTCCCGGGATTTCCAGGCTCCCAGTGTAGCCAAATAAATATGCCACGTGTTTAATTATATGTGTTATGTAAAAATTGACCTCCTCCAAGGAGGCCCCAGGAGCAAACAACTTAGTCAAGTACTCCAAAGTCTTTGAAAGAATTCAGGGCTTCAAAAGTCAAGAGCTTGACCTTTAGAAAAAGGAAAACTCGTGGCTGTGGGACTCCCCCACCCAGCACCCTTCCTTCCTTTCTAACTGTGTCTCTCCCTGGCAGCCACAGTGGGCCCGTGCTCCAGTCAGCAGGGGTTAACCGGGAGCAGGATGGGGGGCAGGTCCTATGTATTCCAGACAGTATATTTTTTTCCCTAAAGATTTTATTCATTTATTTGACAGAGAGAGATCTCGAGTAGGCAGAGAGGCAGGCAGGGAGAGAGAGGGAAGGGAAGCAGGCTCATCGCCGAGCAGAAAGCCTGATGTGGGGCTCCATCCCAGGACCCCGAGATCATGACCCAAGCTGAAGGCAGATGCTTTAAACCACTGAGCCACCCAGGCGTCCCATCAAACAGTATTTTTATGGTATTTTTATTGGGGACTTTATATCATAGCTTCTTCCACAGGTCTTCATTGAAAGGACTGATAATACTCCTTGATTCGTAGAGTCCTTAGGGTGTGCCCCGCCCGGGGAAGCCTGGACCAACCTGCACGCTGCCACTGTTGCTACTCATCACAGCGGGAGTTGATGGTGCCTAACAGCCCTGCTTCTGTGATGGCCTCATCTGTGCCTGGGGGGCTTGAGGATGGCAGGGGCACCTCCCGCAAGCCAGTCCCGGGAGAACCCACCCCTGCTCCCCAGCTGCGTGAGCTGGGCTGGCTGGCTCACAGCCCCACTCCCCACGTTCTTGATCCGGACAAGGGATTAGTCAAAGTAGAAGTCATCCATTTACTGCAGAGTGCTGCTGGGAGGATTTCCTGGGGGAGTGTTTGTAAGGTGCTTCAGAGAATGTCTTGCCCCTTGCAAGTGCTGATACTATTTGTTAGAGAAAAGGGTGAAACGATGGCTGGGCTCCGATATGGGAAGAGGAAGGGCCATGCTGTGTGGTGGAAATGTCTGGAAGCTGGAGGTGATACTGAAGAGAACAAGACCCAGGCACTTCCTCCTGGGAGGAAAAAATGGCCCCAGGTGGGAAATATTTAGAAAGGCCTGCTGAGACAATAGTGTCACTCCTGCTGCGGAATTTTCCAGACTCTTGCCAGAAGACATTTAGAAGTGAGAGGGGTGCTGATTAGCTTAGGGTGGCTGTCACAGAAGCCTGTGTAAAAACTAGAGATGGGGTCCTCAGATGAGCTCTTCCGGTCCTGTTTGGTGTAATACCAAGATTAATTTCATAAAATGACTTTGGTAAAACCTAAAACATGATTTAAGAGATGGATGCATAAGAAGCTATCAGGAAAGGAATAAAAATGTAGCTATCTGGTTTTTCCTACAGGAGTTGTTTAGTTTTGTCTTATTCGCTTCTAATATTTGAAGACTTCGGGAATGTACGGTATGTCCCTTAAAACCCAACAGTATTTCCATTGAAACCTACTATTCCTTCAACGGGGCTTTTGGGGAAATGAGGATTTCGCGATAGGAAACTTTTGTGTAATATCCTACCTTCCACAGTATGACAGGAGCAATTCCACTCTCGAGTCTGTCTTCAGCCCCTTCTGCACGGTCTGTTTAGCTCATAGCGTGGTCCTGAATTAGCATCAGGCTTAAGTCTACCCCTTGAGTCTGGAAGGACACAACCACATAGTCCTGGCCCAGGTCTTAGCACGGCCCCTCAGGCAGCTCAGAAGGTGGCAGACGGACACTCCCCACCAGCACTCAGACGGAGCTGGGACTCTGAAAGCCCAGCCTCCTACTTTGCTAGCACAGAACAACACACAGTCCACCTACTGACCTGGCTCCCAGCTCCGGTGGCCCACGGGCTGTGGTCGGAGGCTGCTGGTGGTCGAACTTGTGGATGTGGATGGCTTTGGCGGGCTGGTGGCCGTGGCTTCGGTGGCCGTGGCTCCTGTTACCTGCATCAGGGTGAGTGGCCGTGTGGTTGTTCCTGGGACTGGTGGCTTCTGATAGGCTCTGGTGGCCTCACCTGTAAAAAAGATGAAATGACACTGAGGCCTACAAAACTGCTGGTAGGCTCTTGAGGACAGAAATAAAATAAATGTCTATTGAACACTAGCTTTGAGCAAAGATCTGTGCTGGCCGTAGAGGAGGATAAAATCCACCTGTCTGAAAGAAATGTACAACCTGGATGGAGCAATGAGCCAATAAACAAACTAAACACTAAATAACAATAAAATAAATAATAGTTAAATACTACAGCAACATAGAGAGGGTAGAACTCGATTAACTGCCAAATTAATTTGCCAGACGCCAGAAGCAATGGTTCATGAACTTTCTTTTCCTTCCTTCCTTCCTCCCTTCCTTCCTCCCCCCCTCCCTCCTTCCCTCCTTCCCTCCCTCTCTCTCGGTCTTCTGCTGTGTTCAGTTAGCATTGACCCAGGGGTGGAAGGAACTTTTGGGATTTTCACTATGACTGACTCTTAGAGAATGCATTCTAGATGTTCTAGCTTGGATTGGTTCATGGCTAGTCAACTAACTCCTCTGGGCCCCAGCTTTCTCATCTGTAAAATGGGGTAACAGAAATAAATGGATGGCAAAGATCATCTAGATTCTACTTCTAAATTGTGCTCTTCATTCATGTGTAATGATTTTAGATTGATTCCATGATTTTACACAAGTCCCAATTTATGAGTACTCTGGGTGCCTTGACAGTTTCTCTAAAGCTTCAGGGCAAGGAAACAAGGGGCTACCCAAGTGGGCATTGGCTATTGAATTGACAACCATGGGTCTGTGCCAGAAGGACACACATAGTGGCCCCCAAACTGAACAGTGCCCCAGGTCTGGGAGGGAACAATAGCCACCAGTTCCAGGGTCTCACAGCAGGCACACCAGCTTCTACATAGGTGAAACTGTAATAGCTTCCTGGGGTTGCTGTAACAAATTGCCACATAGTCAGTGGCCTCTGGAGGCCAAAAGTTGGAAATCAGTGTCATGGGGCTGAACTCCCTTGGGAGGCTCGAGGGCAGAATCTACTGTCTGGCTCTTCCATCGTCTGGTGGCTGCTGGCATTCCTTGGTTGTCACCACCCCCCTCCAGCTTCACGGCTGACATCCTCAGGTGTCTCTCTGCTCCATCTTTGCATGACCTTCTCCTCCGTGTATCAAATCTCCCTCTGCCCCCCACCACTCCAGGTGATTCAGGATAACCTCCTCGTTTAAGATCCTTAACTTAGTCTCATCCACAAAGCCCCCCTCTCTCTTCCTATTTGTGTTTTGCCAGATACGGAAGAGTGCGCAGATTCCAGGGACTAGGACAGGGGTATCTTTGGTGGGGGACATTTTTCAGCTTACCTACAGCATCCTAGCTCTAGCTTTTAACTCTACTTGGGGCTGATGCCTCTCCGGTGCACAGAACAGCAGCCAAGAGGCTCGCGTGTGAGATGAGAAGGCCCTGCACCCTTCCTGTGAACCCTCCAGCTTCCCCTTCGACACATACAGCACACGGGAAATGGTGTCACCCCGTGGCCGGGGCCCAGTCACGTGGACAGATGTGTGACGGGGCATGTAGACCCACCACCCAGTGCTGGCATCTGCATGATTGTCATCCTTTTGCCATCGGCTTCTGCGGGAGTCACAGCAGTGACTCGGGAGAGCAAGCCGGCCAATGGTGCCCCGGGCACGGGTTGGAGTTTGGCCCTTCAGTCTGCTCTCCTAGGCACTGGGTCACTGGGGCAGGAGACAGATCTCTCACTCACCCTGTTGTTGCTAACAGTGGGTCACCTTCAAATCTGTCTGTAGACTGTGCCAAACAAATTGCTAAAGAGCTGGCATTGGCCTTGGGGGGTCAGCCAGGCTTCACGCCATCCTGGGGCAAAACCGGTTTTGTAATTTATGACATTTCCATGACTCCTAAGGAACTGAGCGGTCATAACAAGGCCTAGGGAAGTTCCTCATTTCTCCAAAATAGTCTTCTGTTTTACCCTCTGGTAAATGCTCTGAAGCATCAGTGCCTTGGCAGGGGGATGCGGGCCCAGGTTGGACCTGCTTCATACAGGGAAAAGCCACTTCATAGAATGACTTATACTTTTGATGAAATGGGATAAAATTATTAATTTGGAAAGAAATGTAAAAAACCTACAGTACATTTTATTTGCAAATTATTAATTAAACCACAATTAAATTAAAAATAAAACTTCTAACAATAATGAATATTTTTGCCACCTGACACTTACTAGATGTTGAAACTATGAATTAGCTTTTTCTCATACCATTGGATAACTCTGAGGTTTCTAAATACCCTAGTCTCCCTTTGCGAATACTGATTGTCGGATAACAGATTAAATATCCCAATGGCAGCCATTTGTGTTACTTGCTTAAAAGGCAGATACTTGCAAGCATGTCACCAATTCAACCAACAAGGCCATCTCTGGTTTTCCATGGTCTTCCACGGGCTGTTGTTTCTGTAGGCTCTCCCACATGTAACAGAACTGACTTCTGTTAGATGAAGACAGAGAAAGAGCTCTACTCCAATTGCCCCCATTTCCTTACTAAACATAAGGCCAGGTGTGATCCAAAGTGAATTCCTCATAGCACCTGGTTCCTTTTCAGGAATTTGAAATGAAACCAGTAAAATAGTTTCTCCATATAATCTCAGATACATGGAAGTTTCATGGAAAACTTTTCAAAGATTTTCATGGGAATACATACCAAAATTTCCTTTAGGCTCTTAACATATTACTCTCTGGACGAGGTCATGAACAATTTTTTTTTTTTTTAAGATTTTATTTATTTATCTGAGAGAAAGTGAGAGAGAGCATGAGCAGGGGCAGAGGCAGAGGGAGAAGCAGACTCCCCATCGAGCAGGGAGCCTGATGTGGGGCTCAGTCCCAGGACCCTGGGATTATGACCTGAGCCAAAGGCAGACACTTAAGCGTCTGAGCCACCTAGGCACCCCAAGGTCATGAACAATTGTAGACAACTACCTTCTCAGCAGCAGTAAGAGGTCCTCAGAGCTCCCTACACTTGATTCATTATTAGGTCATATGAAGGTGTTAAAATGCAGACCCCAGGGCCCTAATCACATAGATTTTGATTCACTGGATCTGGGATGGGCCTTGAAAATCTGATTTGAGAACCTCCAGCCAATGGTAGACTGGACTGCTGACTTCAGCTCTCACTAGCTTGGCCACTAAGGTTCTTTGAGCCTGGCTCCCTTCGCTGAAAAATGGGGATGGTTGGATCTACCTGGCAGGGCTGTTGTCATAATTAGAGGTCATGTCTGCTTGACACATGGTAGGTGTTCAATCAATGGCAGTAGCTGACATTTATCATCATGTTATGTCACATGTTCCCTCCCCCCAATGGAAAAAAGTTCTTTCAATAGGTGTCAAATGTGGGACGCCTGGGTGGCTCAGTTGGTTGGGCAGCTGCCTTCGGCTCAGCTGCCGGAATCCTGGGATCGAGTCCCGCATCGGGCTACTTGCTCGGCAGGGAGCCTGCTCCTCTCTCCACCTCTGCCTGCCTCTCTGCCTACTTGTATTCTCTCTCTGTTAAATAAATAAATAAAATCTTTAAAAAAAAATAGGTGTCAAATGTGAGATGCCATGAAAAAGACACTGAAGCCAGTTTAGCAGCAATGCCTAGAAGTCAGAGTGATGGGGAAGATTTGGTTCTTCTGCCACTAACTCACTACAGGCTGCAGGATTATACATGAGGGCAGGAAATCTAACATTCATTGAGCATCTGCTATGTGCCAGACACTGTGACAGCCTCTTTTATATAAGCATTCACATTTGATAATCACAATCCTGGAAGCCAATCCAAGAATTCCCATTTTTAGGGTAAGGAATACGTTTTCCAAGAGGTCAAGAAATGTACGTAAGGTCTCACAATCGGTAGCAGAGCCAGGATTTGGACCCACATTTTTTGTGGTTTGATTCCAAATTCCATGTTTTCCTTCTAAAGTGGAAGGCAAGTCACAAATAGCCTCAAGATTCCTGAATGTGGTTCCCATCAGAGGGTGGCCCAAGATTCCTCTAGAGTTCTAGTGGAAACTGTCTTATTCTCAAGACAGGGGCAAGGGGTAGCCTTGGTGGGGACGGCAGTGAGGGCAGGAGGTTCTTAGGAAGTCAAATATATTATCATAAACTTCAGCTTGATTTTCCTCTGGGGGTAGAGGCTGGAGCGATGATCAAGGGGAACCTCTTTCTCTCACCACTCCTGCTCAGCAGCTTCTAATAAAGATTTATCTGCCTTTCTCTTGTTGTAGCACCAGCAATGTGCCTTTTCGGGGTTGGTGAGCTTCTACAAACCCACACTTCCCTATTTTTCTGTAGCTCAGAGTAGCCTGAGAGTAGCCCGAGCCAAGTAACAGCTGCCTGCCTGGTGGTTGCTAACCACCTGGGGAAACAGCGTTTAAATCTTAGGAAAGTCCATCTTCAGCAGGAGCTGCACTAGGCAAATCAAGATGCTTTTGGTTTTTATAGTTTTAAGGTGCCTTCTATTTTTTTTTGAGTGAGATATTTTCCCATGGAAGAAGGTTATTATGCTTTGAGGGGGTCATCCTGACCTGATTTACCTGTTAACTCACAGTCTTGGAGGAATTAGGAAGCATTGTATAGGGGCATGCCAAGACTGGAGGAACCAAATGCTGGCCCTCACATCTTCATCTTGTCTGCTTCCCTCACTTTCTATAGGAATTTTATCATTTGGGTAACTACAAGGGGGGCCACCGTTTTATGGTTCTCACTGGAATTTTTTTTATTTGAATTGGTGAAAACTTACTCTTTAATGAGACTATAATTTTAAGGAGCGGTTCCTCTAGAAGCTGGGCAAGACCCCAAGTATCCCTATTATGTGTATGTTGGAAAGGGACATTTATCCCTTCTCTCTGTGGAGAAGGAAATCAGAGTGCCCTCAAAGACACAATAATGCATAGCACAGTTCCCACTTTAACACAGAAACTTAGGAAAAGGTATTTTCCTGGGCTGAGGTCCACTTGTACTCTGTTTGTGGTTCACAGGAAGCTGGGTCGGTAGGACCTCATAAACAGTGTATCTTTGTCTTGGTTTATATCCATGAGTCGCTTTCCGTGAACATGTATACCACATCATCTCCTTTGCTTCCCTTCATTTCATACCTAAGCAGAGACAACCTTTCCCTTTCAGCTGCCAGGGGACCTTTCTAGACAGAATGTCCTGCCATCTTCTAAGGCAACAATATGGTGCAATTGAAGGCAACAGTCATTCTGAATGCAAATGACACTAACATAGAGATGATCTTGGAACTGCAAAAACAAAACCGAAAAACTAAAGCATCACCCTTCAGCCTGGCCATCTCACCCCCTTAATTTCTGTGCCCGTGTTCTTGGCATCTGTTGAAATATTGCTGTATGGGGCGCCTGGGTGGCTCAGTGGGTTAAAGCCTCTGCCTTCGGCTCAGGTCGTGATCTCAGGGTCCTGGGATCGAGCCCCGCAACGGGCTCTCTGCTCGGCGGTGAGCCTGCTTCCCCCTCTCTCTCTGCCTGCCTCTCTGCCTACTTGAGATCTCTGTCAAATAAATAAATAAA
>CM052811.1:25627289-25764115 GCA_028533885.1 Nasua narica | reverse complement strand
AAAAAAAAAAACTATATGGAAACATATAGTTCCACTCATTTGGAACTATATGTTACCAGAGACATGAGAAGATTCTATGCTGGCATTACCTATAAATATCACTCAAAGTGGTGAAGAGGCAAAATGTTTGGGCTTATGGAGTTATTTCATCTCATTAAAGTCCCTCGGGAACAGGGTGTGGCATTTCCAGGTCCCCCCCCTTGTCTGGGTCTCCAATTAACAGTGATGGGGTTATTTCGGACCCAAGGAGGGCCCCAGGGCTGTGGTCCCCACTCGATCAACAGAGCACACGGCAGAGACATGGTCTCCCTCTGTTTACTATTCTTCTCGCATCTGAAATCCTCTGGTTCTTTCTGTTTCTATTCAAAAGGAAAAGGAACATGAGCTCAGTTTTCTGAAATGTGGATCAAAGAACAAATGGGCTATATTAGGAGGTCCCTCTCTGACCTTGCCTATCCCTGGACTGTCAAAAGATTGTGCTGACCAGAAATGCACATCCCAGCTCCTGCTCCCACCCCGGCCTGCCAAAGTGAATTAACTAAAGGAGCACAGTGATGTGTGAAAATTAGAAATAAAAACCTAGAAAGAGGTCACGGAGGCACCTGAGCCCTCAGAGGAGGACTTGGACCCGATCCAGGTAAACCTGAGCCTCCGGATAGTGGGGAGCAAGTCTTGGCGGCTGGCCAGTCCGTGCCCTTCCCCTGCAATGTGTTCTCCCTGTTTACACATTCGGAAGAGGCTCCTAGACATTGCAGAAGCACACACACGTTTGTTATAATTGGCAAGAAGTGTTTTGGTTAAACGTCACTAGGTGAAATGAGCAGACACAGAAGTTGAGATTTATAGGGAATAGTCTCAGCAGACCGATTTTCATTACAAAACCCCAAACATCTCTACTCTCTTGGAGTTAATTTTTCTTTTTACGCTTCTGTTGGGATTCTTGAATTGCAGGCTATGCACTTAAGATTGAAACATTCTTATTTAGCCAGGAGCGACTTGGTAAACACCTATGTAGAGATTCTATTTCTCTCTAGACCTGACGCATTTGGATTCTAGATATTAGCATTTTCATATGGCCCCTATTCTGCGTTTTCACGGTGCTGTGCTGGATGACTTTCCACTATTGGATGTAGAAACCCATTTAATTTGAACCCTGGGGGTGCAGAATTCTGCAGGCAGGAGGAAATAGGGACTACTCAAGTTGTGAAGAATCCTAAAAAGTCTGTTTGTAGTTCTATCAAAACTCTGATCCATGGAGGACAGTAGGAGCTGGGGCTTGGGACACAAGAAGATACCAGAAAACTACCGAAACTGGAAGACCTACTATGTTACAAAATATTTCTCCCTTCCTTGCTTCAGTTGGTCCTTCCGTAGGTGCTTCCTCAAGAGAGTCGCAAGCCTAATCTTGTTGAGATGCCAGGACATTTTGTTAGAATCTATTTAAAAATCATGTGAAGCCTTTTTGAAGAAAATGGATGATTCAAGGCCCAGAGTAAGGCAAGTGTAAGATGATGACAGAACACTGTGTTGTGCTCAAACACCAATGAGGACATGTCAAAAACACACACACACAAAAACCCCAAAAAAGACCAGAACGCCCGAAGGGCTGGCCAAACTTGGAAAATCTGAGTGCCGAAAAGAATAATGATGATAATGGATTATAACATATTTTCAAAAACAATCCATGAGTCCATAGTGGTACTTGAAAAAATAAGTGTGGAGAGGGGGAAATACCCCTCTTCTTTATGTAAGAATACTTGCTAATAAATGTGGAAGGAATGACAGAATTAGAACAATTACAATTTTTCAGTTGTGCAGTTCTTGCTGCCCAAGGATCACCAACGGATATTAAAACCAATAGGTGATTTTGTTGGGGAAGCAGCACCCTACACATTACTTATTAATTACAAGGTATCTTTCCCATGGAGAGATACTGTAACGTATCCAAGCAGTCAAGTGTAGCGTCTCCAACAAGCAGACAAACTGACATTATTGGGGCTTCTGAGATGGCCCCTGTCAATACGGCACAACAGAGATGCTGTGATGCTACCCATGTAGTGACCTTGGAAAATATTTAACCTGAAATCAAATCATGAGGAAATAGCTGGACATGTTTGTGGTCCATATTGTGAGGCACAGCATTAAACAACTGGCTGGGACTTCAAAAATGTCATTGCCATTCGTGACCAAAAAAGGTAGTGCAGTAGTAGCTAGTTCTAGATTAAAAGAGAGTAAATAGAGGTGACAACTAGGTGCAATGGATGATTTTTATTAGATTGTGGAGAAGGAAGGAAGGGAGGGAGGCAGGAAAGGAGGGAGAGAGGAAGGAAGGAAGGAGAGGGAGGGAGGGAGAGAAGGAGTAGGAGAAAGAAGAAGAACTTACTATGAAGACTATTTTAGGATAACCGATACAATTGAATAAGAACTATTGGTTAGCTAATGTTATTGTACCAGTGTTAATTTTTTAGGTGTGGTATTGGTATTGTGGTTATTTACGAAAATGTCCTTGTTTTTACCAGGTGTGTGCAGAAGTATTGAGGGATAAGTGTCATGACGCCTGCAGCGTATTGTCACATGGATTAGAACAAAATAAAATAAATGATAGATAGATAAATCAAATGTTGCTAGGTGAAGGGAATATGGGTATTCATTGTAGTATTCTTCCAATCAAAATTCAAAACAAAAGGTTAGGTTGGGGAATTTCACAAAAATAGGCAAGGGCAGGTCACAATAATACAGAGATACTTGGTTACCTTTTCACAGTGAAATCGCACTAGTCATTAGCTCACTGCCATCACTTCATTGGAAGAGGGAAGAAAAGAGTGAAGGTGATTATCTGCAAAAACCCTAAGGAGCTAGAGAGCAAGAACTGACTAGTGAGACAATTAATTAAACAAAAAGAAATCTCAAAATAGTAGTTTGGTTCTCTAAGAGCCTATATCCCTATCCATTTACCAGAAATGTCAAGGAATGAGGATCCAGATATGAGACCTATTTGGCCTAACTAAAGGAGTAGTTTTAAAAAGCCCAAGTTATCAAATGTAATTCACTTCATTAAAAGTTTGACTGGATTTATGGATAGCTGCAGCGTGTTTAAAATGAGCAAGTGGGACCTTTTAATATTTCCAGACTTTGTAGTGATTTATCACGGTAATTATAATTTATTGTTTCATGATCCTAATTATTGGAAGAGCTAATGCTTCAGAGTTTGGTGAAATGAGTTGGGCCAGACACCGAAGCCAACAGAATGTTGAAAAGGCATATTTCATCCCGTGAGGTCACTTGCGCCACGCGCCCGGGAGTACCTGAGACGACGAACGACTCTCTCCAGCGTGGCAGCGACAACGACTGGACACCGTTGGAGTAAGTCCCTTTGTAGCCAGATTGTCCAGCAACTTTCCGAACAAGTATTTTCCCTCCCGAATTATCAAGCACGCCACTGTGAAGAGAAACAAAAAGGTGAAGAACAGAAAGATACCGTTCGACGCCATGAACAGACTATCAAACCGGCCTCTGTCTTTACTGAAAGATAGGAAAGCAGGGAGATTAAGACAAGGTTTACCCTGGTTTGCAGTCCACCCCCCAAGAAAGGTGCCTCCACCGCATGGCCCAGCATCTGACCTCCAGGTCAGACGTCCTCTTTCTTAGTACAGGACCCGGCTATTCGGTTAGGTGGCAATTTCCTTTTGCCACCGTGCCTCAGGCTTCTTTTGCTTGGTTTCCTCGTTCCCACCGGTTCGTTGTTTTAAGGAGAACATCTTTCCTGACCATTTCTAATTTGGTGTTGTGTCATGGCAGAATGGCTCCCGCTATTTTGAAGGGCGGCCATGACATTTTACAAAGCAAATTCTTCCTTTTATTTTGGGCCCGGGGAGGGAAGTGTGCAGCTAAACTGAACTCATTAAAAAGATTCCCTTCCCAAGGACTAGAGATTGTTTCTTTAATGTCTAGGATTTTGAAGGTTTTAGATCCTGATGTGACAGAGACTGACAGATCTACCTCTTTGCTCGTATGTGAAGCGGGGGCTCCATTCTGGTTCCTCAGCAGCCCTTCTTTGCCCCGGAGCCTAAAATGGCTCCTGTGATTTGTGGTATCTGTGATTTGTGGCACACGGGCAGCTAAAAATGCACTTAGATTTGTTCTCATCCACACCTTCCCTTCCCTCCAGGAATGAGAGTTGCCGTTTCCTGCCCTCCCACCTTCACAAGTCAAGAACTTTCAACACTCAACTGCTCAATGACCCAGAAGGAAGGAAAGTGATAATAGTATTTGACATATAGAGCACTTAATTGCTTTAAAATCATCCCTGTGTAAGGCTTCTCCTCGGGTCCTCCTCCCAGCAATCCTGTGAGTCACAGAGTGAAGGCAGTGCTATTGTTCCCATTTCCCAGACTTGGGCTTGGAGCAGTGGAGTGACTCAGTCCAGGTTTTGTAACTAGTAAATTGCAAGGGAGGGATTTGAACTCAGGTCTAGCTGACCTAGAATCCTGGGTTTGTCCCACTGGGTCACAGTTGTCCCTCAGAGTCCAAAAGCACAGGCACCTCCTGATGCCATTTCCTCATCTTTCCAAAAAAAAAATTTTTTTTAAATTCTGACCTGGAGAGAGATCTATCTATCTATCTATATATCTGTCTATCTATCTATCTATTGAGGGTCATCTTTCCAAATCCTTGTGACTCTGCCCTTTCTCTTCTCTCGGGAGCTCAGAGGCAATTCCCTCAGGTCTCCCAGCAGCCGCCAGCCTGGCCTCCGCTCCCCCGCCAGAGCACAGGGCTTCCGCTCACAGGTCTCTTCACGGGGCTCTTTCCCTCAGGAAAACCAGCTCCCACTTCTGCCCGACGAGGCCTGTGCTTCTTGGTGCCCAACACTTTCTTCTCCACAGAGATTCTGAAGAGACTTGGCTACATCCCTTCCTAACGATGCCTCAGACTCTTGTCTCACAACCAAGACTCTGATTTAATTCAGTCTTGTGCAATTTCCTAAAAATTTCTTGAGTTGATTTTTGTCTCCCAACTAGATTAGACATCTTCTTAGGGAAAAGACCATATTTTATCCTTTTGCGTTGGAAGGCCTGTCGGTGGCGGGTGCAAGCCGCCCACATGGGCTCCCGAAAGCCAACTGTTAACTTTCCAGGACCGTGAGAGTTGGATCATTTCACATGGTAGCTTGAAATCAGCCATGGGGGAGGATTTCTACCCCCTGAAATTGGTAAATCAGCACTACCTCTGCTTTGGGTGAGCTGGTCATTCAACATTTATGAGCACGGCCCTCGTGTAGGCTGAAAATTCTAATTATTTGAAAAAAAATTATCCTATGCTTCCTTTACTTATAATTAGTGGGGAAGACAGAAATAACACCTTTTTTCTTTCCCTGACAAGAAATTATTCTGCCCTCAGTTTCACAGTCCATCGGATTGAGAAAATGTGTGTGTGACGCACTGCACCGTAGCTGCCGCTCCCAGTGAGGGGGCAGGGGCCTGTGTTGAGCTTCCCTCAGGCTGTTTGCGGACATGGGAAGGGCCCTGGGGCTTCTCAGGCTGGACAGGCCTGCTGGTGCCCCATCTGAGGGTGGTGTGAGACTGAAAACTCGGACTCTGGGGAAGGTGCTCGACAGAACTATGGCATGCTCATGAGATTTCCCTGTTGCAGGCAATAGGGCTGCCTCATCTTGAGGACGGACTTAACTGGAGGATGTGGTCTTAGAGATTCTAGAGAAGGGTAGATGCTGGGGAGGTCAGGGGTCTATAAACTACAGGTGCCAACGGCAGTCTGTGGAGGTGCAATGCACCAGAGACTGGACCCCTGGAGGAGACACTGGAGGAGGGAGAGAGCCTGCAAGAGGCTGTGGTTTCACTGAGGCAGCAGATAGGAGCTGTGGTACTTTGGAGAATTTCTGGAAATGTGACCTCGTTTCTATCCTCACTCAGAGATAGGCACCTTGTATATATTATCTGAAAGAGCAAAAACCAGTTCCACTTCTTTGCGTCCTCAGACACCCTGCATGATGCTAGACATAGCCTTCAGGTTCCTGTCCTCCCCGACCCTGGTACCAGGGACTGGGCTCAGCTGCGGGTCAGCTGCATGGTTCAGAGAAAAGGGCTGGGATTTGACCAGCTGCCATTCGCAGGGTGGGCGTCTGGTCAGAAATCAGTGTGAAGTGTGCTCTGCATGGGAGTGGCCTCCTCATCACCCCACTGAGGAGAAATCTTCCCTCTCCCAGTTGGTCCCACTCTAAATACAGAAGTGAAATCAGGACAAGACTGAGCCAAAACATGATGCCTCAAATATGTTCATTGTCCCTTTGGTTTGAAAGAATCGAGGGAGTTGCTCATAATAAGACATCTGATTATGATATATTATATGACTATTAAATCCCAAAGCTAAATCTGAATGTCAAAACCCAAGTGTGCTCTCTCTTCCCAGTTCTGACCACGGGGGGCTCTGATGGGCAACTATTGGAGGCCCCGTGTGTACTTTCTACTCAAGTTCTCCGTCTTAAATCCTACCTTCTGAAAACAGACTTGTTTTGTTTGTGGAAAACAAAACGGAGAGTGTCCAAAATTCCTATCTGTTCTCCCTTAAGACCTGTCTTCATCCTCCCCACAGACAGTGATACTTCTTTCCGAATAGAGTTTTCCACTAGATCAGACCCTGGTCCAGGAAGTTTCAAAGGTCACTTGGTTGCTCAAGTAGCAAATCTTGGTTTTTGAAACATTCAAGCTCTCTACCCCCTCTATATTCTCTCCATGAGTTTCTACCGCCCAACCAAAAGGCTGGGATTGCTGAGCCCTGGTCTTTGTCAGCAGCCCTTCTTACTCTGCCCCCAGTGGTGTGTCCACCCATCATAAAGCCTTCCCGACTCTTACTGGTCCAAAGTCCATATCCACTTCACGTCCCCACTTTGTATATTAAGCAGCGCTGGGACTCCCCTGTTCTTATGTAAATGTGTTGCTTGGGCTCTGCACTGGAAGTCAGGGGGTGTGAGCTCTAATCCTGAATGCGCAACTAGCTAGCCATTGAATTAACTTCCTTATTTCTCGGCTCCTCTTCTAACAAATGGGATGTTAACAGCAGCCTCGTGGGGCTGAGATGATGCTTGTAGGAGAGAATCACAGTGCAAACGATTACTGGGATTATGAGGACATCTTTGTGAGGTTGAATCAACTCACGCAACTCTGTCCTGCCTCGGAGACGT
This sequence comes from Nasua narica, assembly GCA_028533885.1. Classification (NCBI taxonomy): domain Eukaryota; kingdom Metazoa; phylum Chordata; class Mammalia; order Carnivora; family Procyonidae; genus Nasua; species Nasua narica. The sequence goes on along the minus strand of CM052811.1, from coordinate 25,756,920 downwards.
GGAAGGCAAGGGCCAGAGGAAGCAGGGACCAACAATTTTGGATCCCCCTGGAAAAATATAGTGACCTTAATACAGGCTTAGTCCCTGCAGCAGACATCAGTGTCCACACAGACACAGGCTGGAGAGGGCTTATGGTGTGGGAGCTGTTCGGGCATGCACACACGTGTGTAAGGATGCATGTGAGCATGCACATGTGTGCAAGCATACGTGTGGGAGCAGGCATGTGTGTATTCGTGCACACGCACATACGGGTAGATTTATGTACCTCTTTCCTTTTCGTGTGAAATTTCTTTCAGAATGAAAGCAAAATATTTTTTTCTGTATTCTGGGGTTAAGAAACAGGGTTTGAGGTAGTTTTTCTTGAATGTCTCCCTACTTCTCCGTATAGAGCTCCCATTGGAGAATCAGCTCATCAGCCCTCCTCGGCGGTGGTGAGAAGAGGAGGATGGCCAACAGATTCTGCTAGGAGTTCTTAAATCTCAGTTTACACATAGATTTCATTCTTGCTGCTTCCCCAAATTTCTGAGGCTACTGACGAGATACCTGGAGAGGGAGTAAATTTTACATCTTTGCCCCTCTCTCTGGCAGGGAGACGATGGCTCCCTCACCTGACTGATGTGCAAGTAAAGAGAAGGAAAAAGATACTGAAGCCCGAATACTTCAGAAACTTTGTATCTGGTGGCCGAGCATTGATTCAGGAGTCCTGTCCCAAAGCAGCCTCAAAGTGGGGGGTTAGGAGCGTGGGCAATGGACTTACGTTTGAGTCCCCACTTGGATACTTTTTAATAGTGTGGTGTTAGAAAAGCTAGTCAGCTTCTCTCCGTCTGTAAGATGTGGACAACAGTCGTGGCTACTGTACAGGGAATCGTGAGGATTAAATAGGTGACATAAGGTGCTTGACATGGACACATTAGCCTTATTATCAAAGACAGGAAGTAAACATGCATCCCCTTGGGTCTGGACTCCCAGCAGAAGCAAAAGACGCCTGGGGATTCTGTGAAGGTCACTTCTGCCTCTCTTCATTTACGTAGTGACTTTGTTCAAGGCATGTCCTACTTCCTGTCCTCCTTCCTGGATCCCAAACCAACAGCTGACCGAGTAGAACCACCTGTCACCTTCCTCCTCGCTTCTCCTGTTCCACTTATCTCCAGGCCACTGCTGTGGCATTCCTTCTCCAAACTTCCAGGCCTTCCATAGTCACATCCCTCTTATTTCCTCATTCAGTACATACAGGTAGAAAAAACATGCTTTAGGTCACCGAGAACTTTGGTTTCCTTGTCATGGATATGAGAGAGTAGAATTCTCCTCCCCATCCCCTTAGGGTAAAGAAAAGTCGGTCCTTTTCCCGGAGTGCTGGGAAAGGAGACCCTGGACCACGTGTGGCTTCTGTGTGGTCCCCGGGATAGGATCGCCACAGGAAGTACGGGATGCTCATGACGTGTGTACAGCGTTGCTGGCGAAATCCGGCAACCCCGCCCGGGGAGCCCTCTGCCCACCCCCGACGGCTCGTCGTGAAGCAGCTCGGAGCTACCCACCTGTGAATCGCGGCGCCACACACGCTGGAGTAGGAGGCATAGATGTCCGTGCCATAAACGTGGTATTTGGGGTCTTGGCATCCTGCTGGGCATTTTACAACGAACTCAGGATTGATTATCTTTCCAGCTTTGACATCGCAGCTGATCTGGGGCACAGCTGGGAAAGCAAAACAAGGTCAAAATTACACCCAGTGGTATCTGCTCATATACGGGTGACTCTGTTAGGTCGTAACTGCTTCATCTCCAGAAGCCAGGGCCTGGGCTCACCCCGGGTGCTGTCCATGTAATGAAAGCAGAGTTTTAATTAGGACGATCCTCAGACCAAATGAACAACAGTGACCACCCATAGCATTTAGCCTTTTGAGAGCAGAAACAGGTGGACTCTTGTGCTTCTCCAGACAACTGAAGAGGAGAACTCTGGGAAAAGACCCATCTCCAGGGGTCAGAAATGTCAGCCTGAGCCCGTGGCTGGAGAACACTGGTTTTTCAGTGCTCTGGAAAGGAAGGATCTCTCAGACAACCTCACAGGACAAAGGGAAGGCATTTCAGGAAGGGTAAATGAGGGAGCCTGGGGCCCTGCGGCCCGGACCAGCTTGGCCCACTGCCTCAGAGGCGCTGTGCTGGAGCCGGCTGGGAGGATGCGGACTGGGACGGCTGGGCCGGTGAGGGAGGCCTCAGTTCTTGTGTCCTGGGGGCACAGTGGCAGGTGTTTGGACTGGGAGACAGATCATGAAAGAGATCTTTGGTCGTGATCCCAGAGAATGGGTCCTAGATCCAGGTCACCTCCCTCAACACTTGGCGGAATGTGAGGAGCTCCCCCACGAGCATCCAGAGGAAACTCATTCTTTCGTGTCTCCTTTTTGGCTTTATTGCAGCCATTGGCAGACTAGCACTGTCCATCAGGCACATCTTCTAGAGCTGAAAGCTTGCCTGGGAATGAGGTGGTGTAGATTCTCTAGTGGCAGTACCTAAAAGGGGGCCTAGCTATGTCTTTCCTGAAAAAAAATGGCCCTCAAAACTCCTGAAGGAAAAGTCTCCTATAGGATACCATACTGGTGCCCTCCTAGCCAGCAATGTCTTCTGTTCTGGGCCTCGCTCTTCACAAGGGACTCTGAACATGAGCACAGTTGAGAGAGGAAGTGGGATCAGGAGGAGTCCCAAAACCATCAGACGTGAGGGCTGGCTGGCCTACTGGACTGTTTGGCCACAAGGAGGCAAGAATCTAGAGGAGGCCAGGGGTCATTGTCTTCCCAAGTTGTGCTGTGACACCAGACGGCCAGCAAGAATGAAAGGGGGTGTTTTCCAGAGGCAAATTCTGTGAAGAAGAACTTTCTAGTGCCTGTGGTTGCCCCTGAGGGAAGGGGCTGCCTCCTAAAGCAGTGCTGGCATGAGCGGGAAGCGTTCGAGCAGGGACTGAACAGTGGAAGAGGGGATTTCTGCGCTGGGTGGGAGGGAGAAATAAAGCCCCGCCCGGTGCTAGGAGTCCGTGATTACACACAGGGATCCAGGATCTTGGCCAGGCCACCCACCCTCTGACTGGGTTACCAGCATGGTCTCAGAGTTGTTAATGGCTTCCAGCTGTATCCAAAATGCACACTCTTTTTTTTTTTAACCCTTATGTACCCGAATGGAGCAGAGTTGCGTTTCACTCAGACTACAGGGAGAAGCAAGTTAGAACTGCTCTCTTCTTAAACACTCCTCCCAGCCGATCTTGGCCATGCAGGGCTGGCCTGGCGTGGAAGCCCTTCTCCTGGGGGCGGGGGTCCGGGTCTGATCACAGGCTAAAACAATTTGTGGTCTCGGTGTAGAAGCCGAGCCCTGTGCTCAGAGCCGCCTGCGGTTTTCTCCTCCCTACCACAGGTGGCCTCCTCTCCAAAGCTGTGTTCCTTTTATCTTTCATTCTTTTCAGTCCTGATACTCAAGACTGTATTTACTATTTTGAGCCTTAGAATATTTTTTGTAAGGCAATTTGGGGCCTAAAGACACCAGTGTAGTCTCTCCTGGAATCAGTTAATTGATCCCTGGGTGTAACTAGAAGTGCTCAGCTCCATTCTCTTCTGCACCCCACTTCCCCACTCCCCAAACCATCTGCGGACATAAGGGCGAAGGCTGCCTTCGAGGTTCTCACGTATTTGAACTGGGAGGTGACCAGCTCTGTGAACTGGGATTTAATGTGGATGTGACTGACTTTGGCTCCCAGAAGTTTTAGCTCTCCTGGCAGGCCAACCCAAATTTTCTGGAGGGGGAGAACTTAAAAGGGGGGAAATCTTGAAGCTTATTGTATGACTATTACAAAGTGATCAAAGCTATTGAAAGACTTCAGAGTATTCGCAGTACATGCTAGGGGTTTTCCATGAAATAGTTGGTTTAAGAAGACAAGGGGGAAAAGGTCATATGGGAGTATTTCCTTCCTGCTAATCAAGTTTCCTTCTCTCTTAAAGGATGTTTGTTTGTTTATTTGGTCTCAGTTTTTACAAAGGCCTGATAGTACCTTTACTGAGATTTGCTTTAATGGCACCCAGTTGGATTAGTAAAATCAGTGAATTAACTCAACGCATCGCAGGGAAAAATACAATCAAGCACATACGCTCATGTGCTTTGGAAAAACAGGGTGCAATGGCAAAGTGTGGCTAAAGGTCAACTATTTGTTAAATTGGTACAGAAAATTAAGCTGGAGAGAGTGAGCTAATTAAAAGAAATTGCCAAAATCACTGGAAAGTGTAATGTCTGAATCCGGCCTCTGGAAGCAGCAGTTATTTGCGTCTTTTTGGCCACTCTTCGAGTGTGGAAACCACGGTTTAGTTCTTTCCAGTATTCCCCACCTTGTTTGTGAAGGCGTCTGTTTTCTTGTAACCTCTGAGACTCTTTCCTCCATCCACATAAGGCCCAAAAGAAGCGATTTCTCTTTGCATTTCCCCAGAACACTTTTGAATTATTCAAGCCTACAGCTTAGGTTTTCCTTTTCCTTTTCCTTTTGTTGTTCAGATTCATTTTCATGTCTCCCTTTACCCTTCTTTGGGCGTTATCTCAGACGTGCAGAAATCAGACTTCTTTAAGAGGACAAGTCAAAATGAAGGCAGCTCAAGAGGTATCATCCTCAGGACAGAAGGGAAGTAGGAAGACAAGTGGCAAATGGCCAGAGTTTGGGGGCAAGGGGCATTGTGTCCCTACTGTTCACCTCAGGAGACGACTTAGAAGTCATCGAAAGGTTTCTAGCCAGGAACGTTTTCGGAAAGCAAGGCAAGAGCCTCTCCCATTCCGTCCTAAGTGGACGGTTGCTGGGGTAGAGAGGGAGCCCTGGGCTGAAGTCACAGAGATCCTGGGGTTGCCCAGAACTGCTTGGGTAGAACCTATGCCCAGAGACCTGTTCCTCAGCCATGTGCTCTTCTCCTTCCTTGTAGGATGCTTGCCTTCTCAAAGTCACCATCACTTTCACAACAGAGCTCAACATTAGAGCACTGCAGAATCTGCCAAGGACTTTTCCTGGATGCCCTTGGCACCAGCCATGGGCAAAAGAGAACCACTTGCAACCCAGATGGTTAGAACTAGAAGATGACCTTTAGATGCTGTTCCCTGAGGTCCTGTGATTGCTGATCTCAGAGGGTCCCTGGGCAAAACTGGTACGTCTGAGCCACAATTTCATGCAACCCTGAAATCTTAGAGGCAGGACTGCGCATGCTTCTGCCCTGGGTTGGGTCTCCTGCCTGATCTAATAATGGATCAGGTGGTGGGGTATCAGACTGGGTGATGTCACATGCAATAAGCCAATGACGTAGCAGGCCAAATCAAAGGGAATACTCGTTGTTCTCCATTCATCTTGTCACTGTTCCCAGGCAAGCTTCTCTGGTTTTGGAAAACAGAGTTCCTAATCAGTTAAGAGAAAATCATTGTAAGCTTGCCTCCTGGCTGCTTATGAGGAAGAATTGTTATAACATAAAAGCACTTACGCATAAGTAGTTTTGATGTGAAATCTGATTTGGTTAGACTGTGATATTGAACTAGAGCAAAATTCTATTTTAAGAGAATTATTAAAAATGTTAATTTAATGAAATAAAAATGACCATTAAATAAAATTTGAAGATGAATGTTTCCTTCTCCTTGATCCTGATACCCAGTGACCAAACCATGGTAATCTTTCCTGTATAGTGACTTCTTTTGCAAAAACATTCTTTCCCATTTTTCTTAAACAGTCCTCTACCACCTTGAATTTCTGGGTAAAAACCATCAATACCTCTTTGTTACTTGTGAAAAAATTCTAAAATCCTTAAGGCCTTTCCATAGCCCCCTCCACGGAACTTCTGGGCTTGCTAATATTGTTCCTGGTACTTTTCAAACGCATATTATCTTGCGAACTTGGCTTGGATCATTTCTGACACCTGGAATGTTTTTTTCTTTTATCTGTTTAAATGCTACTACTTTTCAAGGTCCCAGTTTCACTTGCATCTTCATTCATCTACTAGAATATATACTCCACAAAGGTAGGGATTTCTGTCTGTTTTGTTTACTGCTGATCAAGAATGTCTGCTGAGGGGCGACTGGGTAGATCATTTGGTTAAGCATCCTGCTCTTAGTTTTGGCTCAGGTCATGATCTCAAGTTCATGAGACCAAACCCCATGTCAGGCTTCATGCTTAGTGGGGAGTCTGCTTGAGATTCTCTCCCTCCCCATCTGTCCCTCCTCCTGGCTTGTATGTGTGCTCTCTCTCAAATAAATGAATAAAATCTTAAAAAAAAAAAAAAAAGAATGCTGAATGAGTGAATGAATGAAATTAGTCCATTAGCAAATCTTATTAGTTTTATTTCTGAAGCTGCTATTTCCTCCCTACCTCCACGTTGGTCCAAGTCACCAACATTTTCTGTCTGGACTATTAACATGATAGCCTGGTAGCTTGTCTTCTTCCTTCCATGTTGCCGTTCCCTTTGCCCCAGTCATTTCTCCATTGGGCAGCCAGTGTGATACTTAAAAAAAAAAGTAATCACATTTTATCAACCTCCTGCTTAAAACCCTCACTAGCTTACTATTGCCCTTAGGATAATGTCCAAGCTCCTTGAGATGGTCTACAAGGCCCTAAAGGATTGGTCTCTGTACTCCTGTCTACTTAATCTCCTACCACTGGTACTTGGTGATGAGAAGGTGCTAGCCAGCAAAGGCCTAGAAGAAAGACACACCGGACAGAAAGAAGAACCAGGGCAAAAATCCTGATGTGGGAATGGGCTTAGTGGTTTGAAGAACACAAAAGAGGCCAGTGTGTGTAAAGAATAGTGGATGAGGAAGAGAGAGGTCTATGATACAGTCTGGGAGGTAAGCAGGGGCCAAATCATGTGAGGATTAGATGAATTAATAATCCCGCTATAACCAAGACGCCAACAAGTGTTCTTGCTAACACACTTTTCAGGACTACACATTAGTTTTTTCTCAGAAGAATTTTCTTGATAAGCCTACTTGGGATAGAGGCTGAACTTCCAGGGCCTGTGTGTGGGCTGGATTCTTCAGAGAGGCAAGGAGAAGCATCTACCCATTAAATTGGCTTGTTAGGAGAGAGCAGGTGGGGCATGAGATAGTAAGGGAGAGAGGGTGAGGGTGGAATGAGGAGCCGGTGGAAAAAGATTTTACGATCCACAAGGTGATCTCTTCTGTTGGTCCTTGAAAATCTATAGTAAAGTCTCCAAAATATGATAGAATATCAGATGCAGGACAGTTTCTTGTAGGAGTTAGTAAAGTAGCTGAGTCACAGGGCAAGGTAAAACAGGAAGGCCATGGGAGTGGCCACTCCTACAGGAGTGACTAGGTAGAGGAAATACATTTCAGATTTTCCAGAAATCATGAGGCATGCTCCAGACCTCTGTAAAGATTATAGAATTGGTATTTACACAGGCTTAATCTGCCATTTGAGGATCCATGGTGGCCACACCAACACTGGGGTGATGAAATTATAGCATTAGTTCATGGTGGGGCTGGATTCGAACTCTGATGTCTGATTCCAACACCATCCCACACTTTCACCTGAGCCAAGCTTTTGCCAAGTTGTGAATTCATGGGCGCCAAAGAAATATTTTCCTCTGGTCATGAAAGATTTCTCAAGAAGACTGTATCAAGCAGCACTTGAGGGAAACATATAACATACGATGGAAACTGTCTATAAGGACAGGCCCAGGACAGAGCATGTGCCTCAACAGGTAACTCCCAACTCAAGATTTAAGCACTTCAAAAAGTCTGTGAAATTTGGTCCTTCTAACCAGGCTTGAGACAATACCTTTATCCGTATGCCATGGGAGGACCGTGACGAAGGAATGACTGGATAGCAGAGGTTCATCTATCTGTGGCAACACAGCTTTTGGGCAGCTGCAAAATTTGTGTCTCTAAAAATTACCTATATCTAGTTCACGAAAGACTCTAATACACATTATTTCATTTGACTCTTACAAAACTTTGAGAGGTATATTGTCTCTCTGTTTCAGAGAAGTGAGTTGACTTGTTCAAGCTCAGGTACCAAGTAAGTGGCAGAGGGAGGACATGAACTTAGGTCCTCTGGCTCTAAAGCCAAGACTTTACCATCTCCACCTGGTTGCTTCTTCCATAACTGAAGAGAAAGAGTTAAATTGCTGTTCCCTACTCTCATCCTGTGTAGGACTTTTCTGAACTCAAAGATCACTGACAACCATTGGCAAGTGACTATTTTGCACGTAGGTTATGTGTATGTGTGCACACACTCGTGTGTGTGTGTGTGTGTATGCATCTGTGCATTTATCCCATTATTTTCCTGTTATTCCTGAGAATTGCCATGGAGGAGTTTTCTCAGCTAAAATATTGTACTTCTCTTCTCACCCCCAGAAGGAAGGCTCGAAAGTTAATCCTCTTCCTTTTTCATGGTCTGAGAAAGGGCACACACACCGATCTGTGTGGAGGACGCACGGGTGTTGGCACCAGGTGTCTGAGAAACTAGCACACACTGGGGATTACTTACACATTACTGCAGCTAACAACATGTGAACCTGCTCAAGAAGCTGTGTGTGTGTTAGACTCAAATCCAACAACCACCTAGAGCTGTATATCTCTTCATCAGTGTCCAATGCACTAAATAACCAAGTCCCAGAACAATTACCTCTTCGTGCCCAAGGCAGTACTGCTGGGAATCATCAACCTTTCAAGGTTGATTGCAAAGATCTTTCCATGCCTTACAAGGTATTAAGGTTAACTTATTGGAGAGAACTATGTGAATTAAAGGTTGTACATTTCACCGCAAGCTAAGACTATTTCAACAGACTCAAACGTAGTGGAAATATTTCAGAATATAGCTTCACTGCTTGTGGAGAATATCCTGCTGTTGTTTATCTTGCTGATGGTTGTCTTCATCATGTAGATGGCTCTGAAGACTCTGAGGATCCCCACTGTCTAATGAATGGCCAAGAACAAAGCTTCTCTGAATGGCCTTGCCTAGTCCTAATGCATGTCCCAGCTACATCTCCCAAGACTCCTCCCACGTTTAAACCAACCACCTTGCTCACTATATCCTGATCTCATCTACTTTTTCCCCGGGATGTCTGGGATTAGTCTACTTGGAAAGCCTTCCACCTACCTCTGTCTGTAAAATTCTACTTATAGTTCATGTCCTACCTCAAATGCTTCTTTGTGAAATCAGTATGAGACCTATTCATATATCCCTTGTTATTCTTATGTAATAATCACCACATTTTACTTTATTTTATAGTGGGTTTTTGTTTTTGCTGTTCATTTGTCCATCCATTCAACATATACTCGATGAACACTAATTAGGTCTTCGTGTTGCTTGGCATTGGGCTCCTTGCTCAGCAGGGAGATTGCTTCTCCCTCTACCTGTCATTCCCCATTTGTGTGTGTGTTCTCTCTCTCTCCCTAGAAATAAGTAAATAAAATATTTTTTAAAAAAGAATGGGTGATAAGTACAGAGCAGACGAAGTGCAGCACACACAGAAGCCATCAAAACTGGTTTAGTGTGTGTTCCGGCAATGGGAATTGGGTCCAGAAAAGTCTCACTTTTACATAATTTTATTTTATCTGACACCAGATTGGGTGCTTACTGAAGCCAGAGAAACTGCAGGATGGAAAGTCACTAACACATTTCATGGAGTTGATCGTCCTATGGCTCTAACTGGTGTGATGCCTCCTCTTCTGAACCCACTCTTCCCTGAAGCCATTGCTTCTGAGGTTCTTCTGGGGCTTCCTTACACATAGAAAAGCTACTGAGGAGATTTGATAACTTAAATGCTTTTCTTTCTCTACAGGCACTGATGCGCAGGGATTGTTTCGAGAGTTGTTGGTAGACATAGTTTAAGGGAAAATCCATGGTGTGTTTATTATAGTATGGGCTGAAATATTCATGAGTGGAAGAGCAGGCCCTTTTTGAACACGTAGTCTACATAAATGAAGTTAATCCTTAAAATTCATAAGGTATCATGACTGCCTTTGGAGATGAGTGTTATGAACATACCTAAACCTTTCAATCATTATTTGTGGCCTTCCATAATCAAGAAAAATGCAGCCACATTTTGGTCATTTGTTAGAAAATGCTTGAACAGGTTTGTGCTGACTAAAGCTACCACTAATGTGCCTCTAAGGAAGGCCAGCTCCAGGGCTTCGAAACGTAACAGGGAAATGAGAACCTGGAAAAAATCACCTCTAAAAATAAACTTGGTGAAACTCTTTTATATAGTATGGTGAACTTTACCAGCAGGTTAATTTATTGCGACATTAACTCAGGTTTATTTTCATTGTATTTTTTCCCTTATACTATTCTAAGAAAGTAGGCAGGCATTTGTCTTCAAACACCTCTGGAACTCAAGATTGCCAGAGGAAGGACAGAGTTGCCCAAAGAAAACTCTCCCACAGGCATTGGGAGTTAGTGTCTCCAAATTCCTTTTGTTTGAGGGCAGCGGGTTTGGTCAGCCCAAAGAGTGACAGAAAGGAAATGATTTAAGATTGGGAAGAGTGGGCAGGTAGGTCCCAATAAGAGGAATGACCCTGTTCCCTAACAGGGACCTTGGAGGAGCCTCATCTTGGAGCAATACCTGATGTGGTGCCCCTCAGGGTGAAACCTTAGGCATGGGACTTCCCCATCTTCCCCAAGATGCCACCATTCAGAAAACAATGGAGGGCCCAACTTCTACAGGTAACAGGCTTAGACACGGAGCAATACAGGGGAACTCCGTGGATGTTGTAGACTGTACAAGGCTTTCAGGGCTTGGCTTGGGGAGGGAGGAAGCCCCTCGAATGATGGAATTTTAATTTCTCAGCCCCTGGAAACGGGCAGTTTGGAGTCCAACTTGGTTTGATTTAGAAAATGAGGTGGTGATAAGCCAAATATGGTGGAATAACATTGTGCCCAATACAACTATGTATAGGAAAGCAAAATATTAGCTTGAAATGAGTGGTCATGTATAAGCAGGAGGAAGAGATTTGTAAGAACTTGTCCCTTTCCTTTCCTTCTTTTCCTTCTTTCCTTCCTTCCCTCCCTTCTTTCTTCCTTTCTCTCTCCCTTCCTATCTATCTATCTATCTATCTATCTATCTATCTATCTATCTATCATCTATCTTTGCTTTCCCTTTTGTAAACCCACCCATGCCAGATTATTTTCTACATGTACTACCTTCCTGGTCCAAACAGCCCCCAGTGGAGCTGAGTGATGTCTGTGAGGGCCTCTGGGAGGGCCATGGGCAGACCAAAGAAATGGAAAAAGGGAAAGGAGATGAGAAGAAACAGAAAAAAAAAAAGTATAGAGGAGAGAATGTGGCCATTGCCTAAAGCAAAACGTTCTCTCTTCTCTCTCTGCATTTGCTGGCAGGGAGGGTTTTGTTTTGTTTTGTTTTGCTGTTGGCAGGATGGTCTTATTTCCCTAGCACAACCCTAACCAGCTTACTCTTCTCTGAGAACCACCCTGCAGCCTGGGATGATGCAATGAGGTTCTCTCTCCCGGGAATGTGGACTAAGTACTGAGAGACACAGTGTGCACAGAGCCGGGGGTGGAGAGGGAAGGACAAGGGAGAGGGGGACAGGGAGGCTAACATGTCGAGAGAAACAGAGGTACTGATTCTTGAGGCCTTTTCATCTGAGGTACATTCCAGTGAGTTCTAGCTGCCAACCCATGAGCTGCTCCATATCCTGCAAAAATCCCTTTTGGATTTATGCTGATTGCAACCAACATCACCTGCATGTAGACATTCCCATTGCCCTCATGAGGAAGTCCAGATTCCTGGACATGGTAACAAAGCTCTCCACGATCCAACACCTGCTTACCCCTCCATCTCTTATCTCAACACATTTGCTTCCTACTCTAGGTTTCAGTCACATTGGACACTTTTTAACTCTTTCCACTCTTCAGGCCTTGGGCATGCTGTTTTCTTTCTGCTTTAACACTCTTTCCTCCTCATCTTTGCCTGGTCTATACCTATTTGGTCTTCACATATCAGTGTAGGTGTGTCGCTCCCTCAAGAAAGCCCTCCCAGATATACAGCTTCTTCTCCATATTCTCAGAGTACCTTTAGCTGCCTGGTGACTTGTCTTTCTTTCTCCCTAGATTTTGAGTTCTGTGATGGCAAAGGTCTCAATCGCTGTTGTATCTGGGTGTCTAGCATAGTATCTGGTACTTGGTAGGCACCCAATAAATACTGGTAAAAGGAATGAAAGGTGTGCCTCCTTGCCATCAGTCACCTACCCCAGTGGCAGATTGACAAACTGAAAAGAAAAAATGAAAATTGCTTTGGCCTCAAGCTATAGACTGTCAATTGGAAATATTCCTGAGGTAAAGAATCTGATACTGCCATGGTTTGGGAATATCCTATTACCTTCATTGTATCTCCTCCCCCCAACCCCCATTTAATGATTGTGCCAGGGTTTCTAATTAGAGAAAAGACTTCATGCATTTATTGATTCAAATGTGCTGCATCACCAGGGAGATTTTGAGTATAAGGTTAGAATTTAGCATATCAGAAACTCAATCCATTTGAGATCTCTCAAAGAGGTTTGCCCTTGGGTCATTTAGCACAGCCTTTCATAGTCACTGAAAACCGTTGTCATGGTAATCATGGAACCTTTCATGATTTTTGTATATGAGTTAATGAAGATACTGGAAACAGCCCAAAGGAATTCATACTTGGGTGTGCATTTGTCTCCATATTAACCCAATCATTGTTTTGAACACACATCTGCCCCTGGGCTGATTCTCTTGGCTCTTGGTAATGACAAGAATAAATAAGCAACTGATTCCTTTTTAGTATTTTGGGCTTGGAGGCTGTGGCTGGCTGCCCTTTTGGTCTCATTTCAACAGGAAATCCCACATGGAGGGTTTAAAGGAGCAGAAAGAAAAAAGAATGGTGTGTGAAGCAAATATCTTTCTTTTATTTTGGATTATTAATATTGCTGATTTCAAGCATCTAAATTTAATGCCTACAAAGAAGTTTCAATTGTGGAGAGTGAAGAACATTATATCTATGGCATTTCTTTTATGGTCCTTTATAGTATGCTTTAACTTAGGCCTCCATCAAGTCTACAAATTTAAGTCCAGATATCTCAGTGTGCTTACAGCATTTGAATGTGAGCATTGCCACCTATGTCTCGTCCTGCTAGTTATTTCCCAATATCCATTCTTCCTTCTTTCCTGTAATATAACCCCTTACCTTTAGCTTAGGCAAGTGGATGCTCAAAATCAAAACATTTCCCATTCTCCCTTAATACTGGCTAGTGATATTTAAGAGTAGTTGTGTGTTTGATTTCCTGGACTTATCTTTAAAGGGATGGGTATGTGTCCTTCTTCATCCCTTCCTGCTGACTGGAACAGGGAGATAATGGATGGAGCTGGGGCACCCATTTTGGACAACAAGTTGAGAGCCACGTTGAGGAAAGCAGAATGATAAGGTAGAGGGAGTCTGGGTCCCTGAAGATTTTGAAGCTTCCCTAAAAGCCCAGACTGACTATGTTTACAGGAAAGAGAGAGAAAACTTCAGTCTTATTTAAGCAGTTGTTATTCTAGATTCCCTGTCATCTAATCTTAACTGATATACCATCCAAAAATGAAATTTTTTTTTCTTCTATCCACTGATTAGGTGTGAAACCTTCTGGGCTTTGCTGTGAGATTTACCTTCTGATCCCAGAGCATGCTGGAAGGAGGGCAGATTTGTATTAGCTAGACTGAACTTTCTGGTATGGGAAATTGACATTTCAATGGTGAGAAAATACCTACTCCAGCTTAGCCATAGAGACATAGTGTTGCCCGGTCTTTGTATGTGCATTTTGAAATGTTCCAATATAATGGAACCACATAGCTTTCACCTAAAATCAGCACTCCTCTCTCAAATGCTTTTTGGAATGAAGTAGATGATAAATAATAATCATTATCAGACTGAAGGCAAAGCAATTGAAGTAAGTCAAAAAGCCCCCAAACCTTCTAAATTATCTGAAACAAGTATAACAGCCCTCTACATGGGAGACACAAACCTTATGCTTATGAGGAATTGCAATTTTACTTACTGAACTTGGGTCTTTTGATCTTCTTGGTCATGTCTTTATTTGAGTGTATTCCTGTCGCCAGCAAAACTACATGGAGAAAACAAAAGGAAATCTAATCAGTATCATTTTACCCAAACACTTTCTCTCTTTTGAGCCTTATCATTGCTTCCATCACATGTTAAAATATTCTCATCAGTGGAACTAATGTTCCCTTAAATGAAGGTTGGGGAAATAAGATGAATAGTTTGTGTACTTTGGCCCCTGCTGAGGGGAGGCTTCCAAAAACACCTTCTGGGCACCTATCCTCTGTTTTGCTGCTTTGCATTTCACCACCTGGAGTCTGCCCTCTCTAGTCTCCAAAAGAGGAAACGGGGGACCTGAGAAGTCCACTCATTTGCTTGTGCAAATGCAGAAACATTGCCAGAAACAAACGATAGAGGTAGGGCGAGCACCCGTGCCTTCTTGAGCTCTTTCCTCTGTTTCACATTGAGTTTCCAAATAGCTGATTTCAAACTGGTCAGAGCACTGCGCATGCGTGTGCGAGTGCATACATGCGCGCGCGCGCGCGCGCGAGAGAGAGAGAGAGAGAGAGAGAGAGCGCGCGGGTGGGAGATAAAGAAGGTAGAATGGGGAGAATATGTAAAAAGCCCCAGGGAGGGCTGTCTGGGAAAGGAAGACAAGGGGAGAGGGGACTGGGGAGAATAAGGGGACTGGTCACAGGGTCTGAGGGGTGACCAGAGTGTCCCCTGGTGGTCCACTGTACCAGCACCCGCTTCTGGGCCCGGTCAAGGCCAACTGTAGGTAGCTGACCTTCCTCCTCAGAAACAGAAGCAGAACAGCTTTTGGATACTGCTGTCTTGAGGAAGAATAACAACAGAGGAAGAAGGGGGAACTCTTTATCCTTTTTAGTTCAAAGTCGCATTACCAGCTTGAGCCTTATGTTTTTAAAAAATAGCATTGACCAGTTTTTTCTTATTACCAGAGTAGTACTTGTTCCTCACAGAAGAATGTAAAAAACACTAGGAACAGTATAGAAAACAGGTGAACACAAAAGATACAATATTTTCATTTTTTCTACACGTATACATATTCGTGCAGGTGCCTTTAAACAAACATTTGATCAAGCTCACACTGTTTACAATGTTTTGTAATTTCTACTTAAGGATATATACGAACATTTTTTTCTTGTCATTAAATGTTCCTCTCGCAGTAATTTTGAGTGCCTGAAAGGTATTGCAGTGTATGGATGTACCATAATTTAGTCAACTTTTGACTTAATATAAATAGCTTCCTCTTTGCCCTGATCCTTTGTTATTTCCTTCAAATAAATTTTCCAAAAAGGATTTCTTGTCTGAAATATAGGCCCACTTAGAATTTCAATATGTGTTGTGAACGTTTCTCAAAGCATTTTTTTTTTACTAGTCATGTCTGAAAACGCTCACGTCTCTGTACCAACGCTAATTCTACCAGTAGATGGAAAAGCAATGTGTTCCTTTCAAAAGGCTAGCCAATTCTCCATTGTTCTTCCTGCCTCTCCAGGCATCCTTCTACCTTATCTACTGCTTAATGTGCTTCTATTTTGGCTACTTGTTTTGAGAAACTCACTTTCTGGGTAGGGTTGGGACTCCAGAGGTAAATATGAGGTAATAGAGTAATCAAAATAGGCATTCTACTTCGTGGTGTGTGTGTGTGTGTGTGTGTGTGTGTGTGTGTGTGTGTGTGACAACACAGGTGCTTAACTTAGGCATAAATGGACTTAGGAATTCTTGATTAGCAACTACCTTTGAAGGAAAATGTCACCATGGTTTGTTAAGAAAATTTTTATTTATCTTGTGATTATCTAGCTAGTCTGCACCAATGACGCAACTCCCGAATTCTCCCCAGTTTTGAGCAGGAGCATGAGTTGAGGCTGGAGAGCTGACGTAGCATGTCCTGCGAGAACAGGCACATGAAAGAGAACTGAGGAGGAACCACAAGTCTAGCCAAGCGGAATGAAGGCAGACATTTTTGAGGTGTTATTTACTTCTGGGGTTTGGGTGGGTGTGAGTGTCCTGGAGGTCTAATTTTTATAGTAGTCTCTGTGTCATTTAACTCTGTGAGAAGACACATTTTCATTTTATACAAAAAGAATGAATCCTAGAATATTTTAAAGAACAAATACTAAATAAATATATAGCAGAAAATTAAGCAAGTCCATTAGAAGGAATAATTGAAATAGTCATACATTTGGGTATCAATTCTTCTGGAAAACCAAATACTGTCCTTCTGGGCCTCTGGGCCTGTGGCAAGTGGTTTCTAAGTCTCTGTATCATTAGGAATATAAATATTTCAGTAAGACCACCCCATCACTCGCATTTGCTCACCCACAACCCTCCAGGCTGAAAACATGCATAGCTGGGTTCAGTTTTACCGCAGTGGTTAATAAAGTCATTATGTTCAATGGTACACAGAGGCCCTCTCCTCAGTTTAGATGCTTGTTAATTAAAACTCCCCAGAAAAAAAAAAAAAAAAAAAAACTCCCCAGAAACCACTCTTCAAGGGGAGGGCTGGTCAATAAGCCTGAAAATGTGCTTGTGCCCTGGAGTCTTCATTCCTCGTCTGTAAGGCTTCTCTTGCTATGCTGAAGTGGTGAATTGAGTGTTGAATTTGGGAAAAGGAAAAATCAGTCTTGTGTCGATTTTCTTAGGAAGCCAGGCAGAGCACAGGGATGGATGGCTGATTCTTCCTTCAAAGTACAAAGTGGATCACAAGTCTGAAACCCAGTCCCTCCAGCAGGAGTTGCTAGTTATCAGGCAACTGAGGCTGTTAATGTCTAGAAGGCTTGAGGAAATTAAGTCTAGAATCCAAAGTTCCAAGGCAATCATGGTTTATGAAATTTGCACCAATACTTCTCAACTGTTCAAAATTCAGTGTTCTCGTTTTGAATAACATTGACTAAAGTTCTCTTTGACATCAGTGCTTGAAATTTCAAAATAAGCTGAATGTTGAAACTACTTTTTCAGACAAAAGATCTCCCTCCACTTCTCACTCTCTTCCTCTTTAGAGTAGCCACCAGTATAGTTAAAATGACTGAGGTGTAATTGTTTTAAAATTAAATTTAAATAAATTATCATCCATATAGCTTATAGATAGAGAAATGCAAATAAATGAGCTTAAAACATGTTCAATCTCATTAATGGGAAAAATGCAAGCTAAAGCCAAACAATGGGGTAGTTTCCCATATCATGTCAGTAAATACTGAACACAAGATTATACTTAATCCTGGCATGGATTTGAGATTAGGGCATTTAGGTACACTGCTGGTGAAGTTTAAGCAGGTGGAGTCATTATGGAAAGCCATTTGGTAATATATTTCAATAATCTTAAATTTGTCCTAGGAAATATACCCCTAGGAATATATCCCAAATTATAATTAGAGATATAGACAAAAATTTATATAAAAAATGTTCACTGTAGCATTATTTATAATGGCAATCTGGAAATAATGAAATGTTGGAAATGTCCCCACAGTAGGGGTATCCCAAACATTTACTACAAATGATGTGTTAAAGAATATTAGATGAACTGGCAAGTGCTCAGCCCTAAGCTAAAAAATGATTCTGACAAAATTAGAATATATGCAGGGAGAAATAAGTGGAACAAACATACCAAAATGTTTATAATGATGGCGTTGTCATTTCTATTTTATATTTTGTATATTTTTGCCATTTCATAGTATATTTCATATATAAATTCCATATTTTATAGAGAATATATTTCTTTTACAATTAAAAAAGATAAGATAAGATAAATCATTTTTTAATTGGGTCATTTTGAAATCCCATAGACTTGTGAAATGAAAACTGCATACCAAAATCATCAGTATGGTTAATGGGCACTCATATCCCAGTCTTCCGGTCAGTCGTGAATTATAATCAGAATTCACTTACTTTCAAGAAAGACATGAAGTGCCAGGACATCTAATCAATGATCGAATCAAGAAGTACTTACTGAAAACTTATTATGTGTCTATAACTTTTATAGAAATGCCTCCATGTACCCCATAAACTCGAGGGCCCCTCAGGATACTAACTCTAGTAGTATTGACAAGGACTCTCTCCTTGACCAAACTCTAATGGGACTCTTTCAAGCCCTCTTCCCAACTGGCCTTTGACCCTGGGCTTCAGTGTTCCTCCTTGTTGGTTCTGTATCACCTGGTTTTAGCAAGAATCCTGTTTAGAGAGAATCCCCCACCCTTGATAGATATCTATGATCACCCTGGTCTACCTTTAGCAAGAATCATGTCAGATAGATTTAGCAAGAATCCCCCACCCTTAATGTCTTCTCTCAATAATTCCCATCCACTGACCCCCGCAACCTGCTGCTTGGATATAAATCTCTGTGTTCCTTGTTGTATTTGGAATTGAGCCCATTTCTATAGTGAGATCTCCTCTATTGCAGTAGTTCCCAATTAAAATCTGCTTTTACCACTTTAAACACTCTCTAGCTCTGGTTCTCTTTAAGTGTCCACAGTGCCTTCCTGAAAACTGATCTACAAAGCAGATCATTTTAAAGCCGTTCATGGGGCGCCTGGGTGGCTCAGTGGGTTAAAGCCTCTGCCTTCGGCTCAGGTCATGATCCCAGGGTCCTGGGATTGAGCCCCACATCGAGCTTTCTGCTCAGCAGGGAGCCTGCTTCCCTCTCTCTGCCTGCCTCTCTGCCTACTGGTGATCTCTCTGTCAAATAAATAAATAAAATCTTAAAAAAAAAACAACAACTATACATTATTAAAAAAAAGCAGTTCAAATTTCCCCCATGCTTTAATTTGGTATCATGTACTCAGTGAAACATCTAGCATCCTATAAATCAGAGCTTCATAGCAAAGACAGGACAACTTATTCTCTATAATCATGTAAATCATAAAGGTATGCTTCAAGTCACAGACTATTAAAGCTAGAAAAAGCTTTGTAGGTTATCCTTTTATTTTATAAAAAAGACACAAAGATCAAGGTTAACACCTTGGCTAAAGCTGCAGTTCTTTGAGGCAGAAGCTGGAACCAGATTGCAAGTTTGCTGACTACTGCCTTAGCCCATTTATTCTACTTGCTCCCCATAAGCACAGTTGTTGATTACATGTGGTACTCCAAAGACAGCAGCATAAAACTCTGCTGTATCGTAAATTCAAGGATGTCTAAAACAAACATGCTAGTTCTGATATATATTAAGCACTTAATTGACATTAATTTAGAGGGTTTTGGAGGGATCATTGAACAGTACTGTGTGGTATTTGATTCATTGTATATATATTTTTTGGTCTTTTGGCTAAGTTTCTGGGTCATAGTTCCCCAAACTCTTGAAATTTCCTGAATGCTAAGAGCAATAGGGACATCTTTTGTTATAATATTTTGTTTCTTGTTCTCCATTCCTGAAACCAGATCCATAAAGGTGAAATAGATGTCTTGCTATTCATAACAAGCCCCTTTCAATCACAATTGAGTTTATGTTAATGAGGTAGCTTTTGGGAATCCTCTAAAGATAGGGAGCTGGTGGCCAAGGGAACCAACCTCAAATAGAGGATTTTGGTCCCACTCTCTGATTTCTGGGTGGGGAAAAGGGGCTGGAGGTTGAATCAATCACCAATGGCCAATGAGTTAATCAATCATGCCCATGTACTGACACTTCCATAAAAACCCAAAAGGATAGGGTTCAGAGAGCTCCCATGTTGATGAATCAGAATGCTTCGACATGCTACTTCTGCCGGATTCCAAAGTCCAGGGGGATAGAATCTCCTTTGTTTGGGACCTTGCCCCATATATCTCTTCATCTGGCTGTTGGTTTGTGTTCTTGAATATTCTTGGTAATAAACTGGCAATGTATAGTCATGAGTAAGCTGGTTTCCTGAGTTCTGTGAGTCATGCTAGCAAAGTCATCAAACCCAGAGAGTCGGGATCATGGGAACCTCTGATTTATAGCCAGTCAGAAGCACAGTGACAACCTGGACTTTCAGTTGGCATCTGAAGTTAGGGATGTATGCGGCCATCTTGTGGGACGGAGCCCTTAGCCAGTGGAATTTGATGCTGTTTTCAGGTAGACAGTGTCAGAATTGAGTTGAATTGTAGGACACCGAGCTGGTGTTGGGGAACTTCCTGGTGTGGAGAAAAAGTCCACACGTTGGAATTAGGTTCAGAGTTGAACTCTGATTCCTTGCAAATCTAGCATCCCTGAGAATAATTTATCTCACAATATTTCTTGAGTGCCTCTGAGATGTGCTCAGCACTGAAAATGCAGAACACAGCTCCTGCCAGCTGCCCTCAGTGAGTTCATAGCTCTGGGGGAGCCAGCCGAGTGGCAAGGTGATCACCACACAGCTATGATGAGAATCAATACAGGGCACCACAGAAGCCCTTAGGAAGATGGCCTGATCAAATAGGGGGTGGAGGGAAGACCAGTAGGGCTTGTGGGGGTGGGGGGGAGTGAGAGGAAGAGCATTCCAGGCAAGGAACCCAGCATGGTCAAAAGCCTGAAGGGGAGAAATGATGTGAGCCCCGGGGGTCTTGAAAGGTCAGTACTTTTCAGGTCCTCAGAAGCCAGAGTGGACTCTTTGGGGAGTAAGGAGAGCAGAAGACAGCAAGGGCCATATCAAGAAGGTCTTCTCAGGAAGCAAGGTACTTCTAGAGATGTGGGTCCCATCCCAAAGACAAAGGGGAAACACAGAGGAGTTTAAGTCAAGAGTGGTGATCGGACATGTTCTTTAGAGAGATTAATTGGAGTGTGGTGGAGAAGGAATTAGAGGGGTCAGGATTTGGGACAGGGAGGCTGTCCCAGTACTGAGAAGAGTGACAGGGAAATGGCCCTGGGATGGAGACAAGCAGATGAGTAAAAGAGATGCTGGGGAGGCAGACATGTGAAGACCTCGAGAGGGGATTGTGTGACAGGAGTCTCCTTTGCCTGCTTTGATTTCTTGTCTTCTGAATGAGCAGCCCTGAGGGGAGAGGGTTCTGTAGAAAGGCGGGTTGTGAGAGGCTGGGGACAAGGAAAGACAGTCAAGTCTCCCTTCTTGGTTCTGTGATATGGGGGACATGCAGAGTATGAAATGGCCTCAGGGTTTGCTGGCTTTGTGTGTTTTACAGCACCTAAAGCCTTCCTATTCCTGACTCCCCACCTGCCCTACATAAGAAATGCACTAAGCAGTGGGAGAGTGTGGGAGGGGACAGCCTCTCAAAAGGCAAACTGGGAATGAAGGAGCTGGAGCTTCCAAGGTGACTATTGTTTAGCAGGTTGGTGGGGCAGTCTGGACTGGAACCCACATGTTCTCTACGACTCCCAGTCTAGGCACCTTCCACTCTGTGAGAGCCCTCTTGCCTTCCTACTGTCACCTCTTTCTCTTCCACTCCCAACTCTGCTGTGTAGACCTCCTCTGTACAGATCTGGAACATTCTGACTATATTATGGGTTGAATTTTGTCCCTTCTAAATTCATAGGTTGAAGTCCCAACCCTCAAAACCGAATGTGACCTCATTTTGAAATAGATGTAATTATTTAAGTTCTGATGAGGTTGTACTAGAGTAGGTCAGGCCCCTAATCTTCAATGACTAGTGTTATAAGAAGAGGAACTTTGAACACACACAGATACCCAAACGACAGAGGAAGAATGCCACGTGAAGCTGAAGGCAGAGATGCCAAGACGTGCCAAGACTGGCCGGCAGACCTCCTGAAGCTGAGAGACAGGCATGGAGACTCTGCTCCATCACTGCCCTCTGAAGAAACCAACCCCGCTGACACTTTGGTTTTGGACTTCTAGCTTTCAGGACTGTGAGAGAACAAAACTGCAGCTTCAAGCCACCCAGTTAGTGGTATTTTGTCATGGCACCCTAGCAAACGAATACACTGCCGAAAAAGTTTTCGTACCCTTCACTAGTAAGAGTATCACAGTGATACATTGGGTCACTCTATCCAACGTAGCCAGGGCACAGCAGGGTCAAGATTAACAGACAATCGCCCTTGGACTTAATGCTAAACCCATCAATCCTTTTCTCTCTTGGAGCTGCTGCTCCTCAAGAGCCTACCCGAAATTGTGTTCTCCACTGATAATGGGTATGGGTTTCGTCTCTAAAAGCATGAGTCACCAATGGTACAAAGAAGGACAGGTCAATGATGAGATTTTTTTTTTTAAATAAGCAACAAGATTTCTAAAATTGAGAATCTATAAATATGCTCCATCTGAAACATTTGCTAGTTGCTGAAGAAGGCAAGATATATGTGTGTAATGTGTATACAGGTGTGGTACATAATTTTACATTATACAAAAATGTATACACACGTACATCCTGAATTTGATCTATACTTAACATTCTCACTTAAATGTCTCTCTAAAATGTTTATCATAAAAAGATACAGTGTACTGTTTATATGTTCTCTCTTGGTTTAAACTTCTTCTTGGCGAGATTCTTTGGACCTCAGGAAAATGTTAAAAGTGTATCCAGATACACATATAAAAGTACTTACCAAGGATCATTTCAATAACAGATGCCTTCATAGTGAGGACAACAATCCCCATAAATATCAAAATGGCACCCTGGAGAGGAAGAAACAATAACACCATCACATTTCAGCCAAGAGTTCTGAATTGGACACGTGGAGTGTGGAGAGGGGCCCCTTCATTTTGCATTACTCCCTGGGGTCTCCAGATTCCAAAGCTGCAGCTTTCTCTAAGGATCCGCCAGAGATGGCAGTGGCTTGCCTCACTGGTACCCGGGGAGCCCATCCTTAGGTAGAAATCCCATTCTAGCCACCAGTCCCCATTCTTCAGAGATTTGGTCTTTCCTTAGAACTGAAGAAGACGTGGCCCCATGATTTTAGGAATAGGTTCAACCCATCTTCAGATTAGGACAAAAGCTACATGTAGGTATTGAGAGAATATTTTTAGATTACAAATAAATGATGCATTCATCATTCATGCAATAAATATTTATTAAGCTCCCATTATATGCTAGGTAGTGTTAGGGAGGAGATGATAAAAATTGAACGAAGAACTAGTTCTTGCTCTTAAAAGATTTACAGTTTACTAGAAGTGGGAAAACATACATAGACACAAATAACCTTAACATTAGAAAGTGTGCAGGCTCCATAAAGGAGTATAAGGAGAATTTATAGACCACTGGTTTTCAAACTTTGACACATATTAGGATCATCTGGGAATTCTAAAAGACCCTGGTGCCCAGGTTGCACCCCAGACCAGTTGAATCAGAATCTCTTTAAGGTGGGATCTAGGTGTTAAGTTTTTTTTTTTTTAATTTTGTTTATTTATTTCACAGATAGAGAGAGATCACAAGCAGGCAGAGAGGCAGACAGATTGAGGGGAGAAGCAGGCTCCCTGCCGAGCAGAGAGCCCAATGCGGGGCTCGATCCCAGGACCCTGAGACCACGACCCGAGCCGAAGGCAGAGGCCCCAACCCACTGAGCCACCCAGGTGCCCCCTAGGTGTTAAGTTTTTAAAAGCTCCCTGGGTAATTCCAATGTGCTGACAAGTTTGAGACTCAGTGATTTAGAGCAAGACTTCCTAAATCTTACCTGCATAGGAATCACCTGGGGGTCTCATTAAAATGCAGATTCTAATCCAGTAGGTCTGGGAAAGGACCAGAGTCACCAATGACTCCCCACCTGCCCTAAATAAGAGATTCCCCAAGAAGCTAGGGAATTTCACAGGAAGGAGAGATGACGTCAGCCATGGGAAAAAGAAACTCTCCTAGAGGTGATAGCAAATGGGTCAATTTTGAAAGGCAAACAGTTTGGGCACGTAGAAATAGGAAGAAGTGACTCCAAGTGGGAGGAACAGCATTGACAGGGGCTTAGAGTTTGGGAAGCAGAGTGGATATGAAGAAACCTATATGGGGTTTCCTCCTCTTGAACAAACCTAAAAGGTTTGTTCATCCTACCATTACTCATTACATAGAGCATATACTGTGTACTCTATATGGTCTCAAGTCTTCACAATAAACCAGTGTGGTAGATTTTATGATCCCTTCAGGAAATGAAGGCTTAGAAAATTTACATGTCACTCCCATGGTAACCAGACAGTCAGTAGGATGAGATTGGAGGTGGACGAGGTGGGAAAGATCTGCTCTGGGCATGGGCAATAAGGAAGAACCTTGTCTGTAGAGAATTGAAAACTTAAGGTTGGTCTGCTTCTTATTATCTTTATAAGCTAGCAATTCTAAGCAACGTCAGTGATAAAGCACCCCTACCTTTTGGGGTGGATGGCTGCCATTATATCCTCTCTGTCCAATGCCACCTCCATGTGGCCTAAATCTGGCAGTCACACCCTACATGCCCCTATGCCCCATGGTATCCTGCTGAATCTGCTTTCTAGGGGAAAAAAATCCCCAACTTGTAGTGTTTGTTGATTTCTGTGTGTAAATCTTCTAAGGCTGGTTTTGAAGCTGCCAAAGTAGAGAATTTGAAACATAATCTGGTACTAGCTAGGTCCAGTGCAAGCTTATATCCAATATTTAGATTCAGGACTATGCAGATTTTATTAACAAAAAGCAATTATCAAATTATGGTCGAGGTAGTAATACGAGTACCTGATGCAATTAACTTAAATAAAGATGTTTAGTATATGAAAGATTTTATTACAAACAATTAAATTAGGCAGTAAGAGTAACCTCAAACAGAACTGATGATTTTGTTAATTTCCAGCAACAATTGCAATGTGTTAAATTTCCTAATAAAGCTAGTTGACTACTGGTTACATAATAGGCAAAAAACGGTTTTTGGTTTCAAAATAGAAGTAAAACCATGCATACAATCTATTTGCAATTCGATGCTTAAGTAGCTGGGTTATGTTTTAGAAATAGGGTGATAACAAATAACATTTTGTTCGTCTTTTACTATCTTGAGAGGCTCCAGAACAACTTACATGTTTTCAGGCTTAGACAGTTACCTTTCTTCTAGGATCAATGCAGTACAGGAAGCTGCCCCACTGTATCCCTCTAAGCCAGTTGCACCAATCACCTGTTACTGTTCAGCTTTGCAGATTTCAAGTCACTTTGACTTCTCCTTCTTTTCCCCCACATCTTCTCTCTCAGCCAGGCCTGTTGGCTCAACACTCATATTCTATCCAGAATCTGGCCCAATCTTCTCATTTTCCCATTGTTGTCTGCTCCAGGCCATGCTTCCTGTCTCCTGGATTATTACAATCAGCTCCTAACAAGACATCTCCTTCTCCCTCTGACTCCACAGTCCACACAGCAGCCAGCATGACCCAGTTCAAAGTACATCTGTTCGTAGCATTCCTTAGATCAAAACTCTAAAGTGGCTTCCCACCTTACTCAGAATCAAAGCCAAAGTCTTGACCCTATGTGACTCCCTGACCTCATTTCTCCCTCACCTATTAAGGTCTGGGCATACTGGCATCCTGGCTGTTTCTAGAACACACATCTCATGGTCTCTGCACTTACTGTTTCCTCTACCTGGATGCTCTTCCCACATATGAGAACATGATTTACTTCCTCATTCTTTCAAGTCTTTGCTTCAATGTTACCTTCCCTTGAGATGTCCCCTTACCACTCAGCTTAAATTTATAATTCATCTCCCACTCACCACCAACTGGTACACCCTATTTTTTTCATGTTACTATCATCATTGACATACTTTATGGTTTACATATTTTATTTGTTTATTGTTTGTTTTCTCCACTAGAATGCAGGCTCCATGAGATAGGGATTTGTACTTGATTTTTTATGTGCTCAATAAATACATATTGAATCAATGAGTGAGTAACTTAGGCTCTCTCCTTTCCCTAGGAAATAAAAAAAGGAAAAAAAAAAACCCCAAAGACAACCTTATGAATACACTAAAAACTAGTGAATTGTACACTTTCAATTTCTGGCATGTGATTTATCTCTCAATATGCACTACCAATAGTCAACAAGCAGAGGGAAGATAGATTGCGGAGAGAAATGCTTGCAGATCTGTCTTACAACTTTAGGAGACACAAGGGATCTGATCTTTCCATGCTGGGATGGGTGAATAAAAACAAACATAATTCCAGGAAACACTTTAACCCTGGAGGAATTATCACCCAAATGCTGACTCGCTGGTGATGGAACAGGACCAGAATCACTCTGATCTCTTGGAATCAGAATGTTTTCAAACCTCTTTCTCACCACTTCAATTTCTCTACTTGCTTGGTCTAGTTACTCATGCCTTAAAACATAGAGGTGTCTTTTGAAATGTGTATAAAAAAATTCAAACCCTCTCTTAGCTATTGCAGAGGTTGGGGATAAGGATGGCCACCACCATCGTTAAGCAGTTGCTGCAGACTGTCCTGTGACAGGAAGCTGTGGCATGCACAGTAGTGCTGGAGCCCTATATTCCCATGTGCTCACTGAGGTTCGAACTCAAACAAAACAATTGGAGTTTCCAAAAGCATGTGTTACTAATTGGTGAATTTATGGCTTGTGCCAAGAGCTGTAATATAGAGTCCTGAATATGAAGTTCTTATGAGGCAAATGAAGCATGATTGTGAGATAAAAATACATACCAATGTTAGTAGAGTAGCCAACCAATTTAATTCGATCTCTGGTTGCCCAGAGTTAGAAAACTGCAAGTTGGTAATAAATAATAACATCGCCTTATATTTATATGGTTCTTCAGAGTTTTTTCTCCCATTATTTTATTGGGGTAAAATGTACTATCTAAACCATTTTTTAAGAGTACAGTTCAACAGGATTAAATACACCCAATTTGCCATCATCGGCACCATCCATTTTCAGAACTCTTTTTGTCTCATAAAACTGAAATTCCACACACATTAAAAAAAAACTTCCTGTTTCCCCATCTCCCAAGCCCCTGGAAACCACCAGGCTGCATTCTGCTCTGGGATTTTGACTCCTCTAAGTACTTAATTTAAGTGGAATCATACAGTATTTGTTTTTTTGTGACTGGCTCGGGTCAAATAGTATAATGTTTTCAGGGCTCATCCATGTTGTAACATATGTCAGAATTTCTTTCTTTTTAGGGCTGAATAATATTGCATTGCTTGTATAAACCATAGTTTACTTATCTGTTCATCTGCTGATGAACTCTTGGTTTGCATCTACATTTTAGTTATTGTGAAAAATGCCGCTATGAACATGGATGTACAAATATCTTTGAAACTCTGCTTTCAATTCTTTTGTGATTATTACACCTCAAAGGGAAATCACTGGATCATACAGTAGTTTTATTTTTAGTTTTTTTTAAATAATATTTTATTTATTTATTTGACAGAGAGAGATCACAAGTAGGCAGAGAGGCAGGCAGAGAGGGAGAGGGGAAGCAGGCTCCCTGCCGAGCAGAGAGCCAGATGTGGGGCTCAATCCCAGGACCCTGAGATCATGACCTGAGCTGAAGGCAGAGGCTTTAACCCACTGAGCCACCCAGGTGCCCCTATTTTTAACTTTTTGAGGAAACATCATACTGTTTTCAGAATGGCTGTGCCATTTGCATTCTCACTAACAATGCACAAGGCATCCAACATCAGCAGAGTCTCACCAACACCTGTCTTCTGTCTCTTGATAGTTGTCATTCTAATGGGTGTGGAGTCCTATCTCATTGCAGTTTTGATTTGTATTTCCCCCATAATTAGTGATGTTGAACATCTTTTTTTTTTTAAGATTTTATTTATTTGAGAGAGAGAGAGAGAAAGTGAGAGACAGCATGAGAGCAGAGAAGGTTAGAGGGAGAAGCGGACTCCCCACAGAGCTGGAAGCCGGATGTGGGACTCCATCCCGGAACTGCAGGATCATGACCTGAACCAAAGGCAGTTGCTTAACCAACTGAGCCACCCAGGTGCCCTTGAACATCTTTTTGAGTGCTTATTGGCCACTTGTCAGTCTTTGGAAGAATGTCTATTCCAGTCCCTTGCCTTTTGAATTAGGTGTTTTCTTGTTGTTGTTGAATTTTAAGAGTTACCTATACTTTCTGGATATTAATCCCTTATCACATATGATTTGCAAATATTTTCTTCCATTTTTTGTACTTTGTTTACAGTATCTTGGATGCACAAGATTTTAAAATTTTCATGAAGACTCGTTTGTCTATTTTTCTTTTGTTGTCTTTGCCTTTGAGTGTCATATCTAAGAAATCACTGCCAACTCCAATGTCACGCAGCTTTTGTCCTCTGTTTTCTTCTAAGAGTTTTATAGTTTTGGGTCTTACATTTAGATCTTTGATCCACTTGAGTTAGTACTTGTTTATGGTGCTAGGTAAGGTCCAACTTTGTTCTTTTGCATGTGGATATCCTCTTCTCCCGGCACCATTTGTTGAAGAGACTATCTTTTCCGTATTGAATGGTCCTAGCACTCTTGTCAAAAATCATTTGACCATAACATAAGGGTTAATTTCTGGCTCTCCATTCTATTCCATTGGTATATATATCTACCTCTATGCCAGGCCCACACTATTTTGATTACTATAGCTTTGTAGTAAGTTTTCTAGATCAGGAATTGTGCATCTTCCAGCTCGCCTCTTCTTTTTCAAGACTATTTTGGCTAACTGGTGTCCCTTGAGGTTCCATATAAATTTTTGGGTGGGTTTTTCAATTTCCATAGAAAACATCATTGAGATTTTGATAGGTACTATATTGAATCTATAGATTGCTTTTGGTAATATTAAGATCTTAACAATATTAAATCTGCCAATTCATGAATATGGAATACATTTCTATTTATTTATGCCTTCTTTAGTTTCTTTCAGCAATGTTCTGTAGTTTTCATTGTACAAGTCTTTAACCTCCTTGGTTAAATTAATTCCTAAGTATTTTATTCTTTTTGATGCTATTGTAAATGGAATTATTGTCCTAATTTCCTTTTTAGATTGTTTGCTTTTCACTTATAGAGATGCAACTGAGTTTTGTGTGTTGATTTTGTATACTACTACTTGACTGAATTCATTTATTTATTCTAACAACTTTTTTTTTCCGTTCTAACAATTTTGTTGTGGAATCTTTAGGATTTTCTACATATAAGGTCATATCATCTGCAAACAGAGATAATTTTACTTCTTCCTTCCATTTTTGATGTCTTTTATTTATCTCTCTTGCCTAATTCCTCTGGCTAGAACTTCCAGTGCTATGTTGAATAGCAGTGGAGAAAACAGGTGGGCACCCTTGCCTTGTTTCTGATCTTAGAGGAGAAGCTTTCAGTCTTTCACTTTTGAGCATGAGGTTTGCTGTGAGATTTTGTATATGATTTTTATTATGTTCACGTGGTTTCCTTCTATTTCTAGTTTGTTGAGTGTTTTTATAATGGAAGGATGTTACATTTTTTACCAAATGCTTTTTCTGTATCAGTTGAGATGATCATGTGTTTGTTTTTTCTCCTTTATTCTATTAACATGGTGTATTACATTCATCAATTTTTTGTATGTTCAAACATAATTGCACTCTAGAAATAAATCCCATTTGGTCATGTTGCATAATTATTTTAATATGCTGCTGGATTCAATTTGCTAGTATTTTGCAGAAGATTTTTGCATCAATATTTATAAGAGATATTGTATTGATAGGGGACACTGTAGTTTTCTTGTAGTGCCTTTGTCTGATTTGGTATCTGGGTAATTCTGCTCTCATAGGATGACTTAAGGAGTAGTCCCTTATCTGCATTTGGGGGGACATGTTTGAGAAGGTTTGGTGTTAGTTCTTCTCTAAATATTTGGTGGAATTCACCAGAGAAACCATCAGACCCAGGGCTTTTTGTTGTCAGGAGATTTTTGATTATTGATTCAATCTCCTTACTAGTTATGGGTCTATTCGGAGTTTGTATTTCTTCATAGTCTTGGTATGCTTTGTGTTTCTAGAATGTGTCCACTTCATCTAGGTTATCCAATTTGTTGGCATGCAATTGTCCATAGTTCTCTCCTATAATTTTTTTTATTTTAGTGACAGTGCAGTGATTGCTTTAGAGAACGAAAACTGGGTAAGCAGTGATCAAAGACACAAAAGTGGGTCTGATGATTTTGTTCTATTTTAATCCTTACTCTGTGCATATATGTTAATAAGTCAGAATTAATATAATAACATTTTTGAAGCTTGAACATAGATAATGTTGACATCAAATGAGAAGCTGCAATGATCTCCTAGCCTACTCCTTGCTGTCTGCTCTCCAGGATCCAGGTCAACCTTCCCTCCAGCTGGGGAAGACTGGCTTCCTAAAGCGTGGGTCAGATTTTCCATTAACCCTCTCAGACTCCTTCTTCCCAGTCCACTCAACCTATTCAGAATAGAGCCTGAATTCCTCAGCGAGACGTTACAGACTCTTCCTGAAATGTCCTCACTTTTCAGACCATCACACTGTAGTCCTTTCTTGTAATCCTCTCTTTGGACCCACAGCACACCTGGGGTCTGAGGAGAGTCTTTGTCTACATGCAGCACCGCCGTGTCTTGCCCCATGCCCTTACTCTTACCCTTTCTGGAATACCTTCCCACTCCGCATCTGCCCCTCACGAGCCTATCCAGCCTATCTGAGGTTCAGCTCATGGGCCACCTCTTCCCTATAAATCTCTCCAATCTCCTAAAGTCAAAATTCATCTTCATTCTTGCATCTATTTCATTACTCAAAAAAAGTTGTGTATGCGCTCTGTGCTGGGCAGATCTGGTGCAGGTCTGCTCCCCAAGTTGCCTGGAGGCTTCTAGAAGGAGTCTGATGCACCTTCATCATAACTAACACTGATGGAGTACATACTAAACGTCAGTGATATATTAATTCATTTGATCTTTACAATAACCTGATGAGGTGGGGGCTACTTCCTGCCTTAATTTTAGAGGTAGAAACGTAGAGGCATGCACAGGGTGGGTACTTTGTCTCAGGTCACATGGCTGGGAAGAAGAGGAACTAGACTTCAAATCGGATGTCCTGAGCCCAGAGCCTTGCCTTTATATTTCACCACTTTCTACAGCTGTTCCATAATAAGCAAGGGCACTTCCCTCATCTGTTCTGATGTAAGCAGTCTGAGCTGGTATTGATATTGTTTTAAAGCTCCCCAGGTGTCACCCCTGTGCAGCCAGAGTTGAGAATCTCTGCTGAAAAGCAAACAGTGATGGCAAAAGGGGTGGATGGTCAAATAGGCCTGGGGCATAGGGATTGGAAGGGCTTGAATTAGTTGAACTGGCAGGTTGGAACACAATGAGTGGTGAGGGAAGGACACGACCCAGGGGACGGAGTAGCTTTAGGAACTGGGAGCTGCTCCGAGAGGCCAGGAGAGGAATCAGACTGTTGAGAGGAAAGAAGGGGCCATGTTGGCCTTGAATGTCACGCCTAAAGAATGTGCAATTGATCCTTTAGGCAATAGGGAGACATGGAAGACTTAAAAATTATTTTTGCATTCATCATTTTTAATAAGCCCCCTAGAGATTTACTTGAGCCCCTCACTTGCAGAAAATCTGCCCTAGTGGGTGTATAAGATTTATGCAATGCTGATGTTTGTCTGATCTATGACTCTACAAGGGGGAGCACCTAACAATACTCTTTGTCCACAAGGCAGAAAGAGCCAGTGTCCATCTGGAAGCATTTAATAGTTATGAGAGGCTTGGGCTGTATTTCCAAAATGCCAGAAATCCCCTGAGGACTGACATCTCTGAATGGGGAGGGGTCACATCTGCAGCCTTGCTTTTTCCACCCCTGCCTGATGTAAAGCCTCAGCTGCTTGTCAATGGATGTGGATTGATCTAGCGAGGTCCTAGGAGGGGACTTTACAAGGTGGAGGTGGCCTCGATCTGCATATAAACCTTCACACAGATCATATTCCTCTGGGCTGGGCCTGCAACACTGCATTTCCTGTTGCCATGACACCAGCAGCCACTATTACCATCCCCCAGGATTTTGTGAAAGAGAGAGGGAGGGAAGGGGGAGGGAGGGAGTACAGGAGTGAGCCAGAAAGCATGGTGGTTTGTCTTTCTTTCCTTATTTTTCTTCTCTTTCCAATTCCTTCCTTCTTTTATCTTTTTGGTTAAAGATTTGTTTATTTATTTTAGAGAGGGTGGGAGGGACACAGGGAAGAGAGAGAATCTTGGGCGGGCTTCACACCCAGCACAGGGCACAAGGCAGGGCTCGATCTCATGACCCTGAGATCAGCACAACCCCAGCCAAAATCAAGAGCCAGACGCTTTACTGACTGAGCCTTCTTTTATCTTAAAAAAACACCAAGAGAGAAGCGCAAGCCAAATAGTGAGGGAGGCAGGGATATTTTGCCTTTTCTCCATGTTGGCTCCAAAGAATGTACCAGGCTACCTGAAGATGTCCTCTCCATCAGGATGTGTGGACCAGATGCTGTTGGCTGCCTAAGTAGAGTGGCCGTTTCCCCACTTCCTCTTTCTCAACACAGCTCCAATTTGATAAAAAGAATGAATACACACAGATGACTCAGAGGAAGCTGCTCCATCCCCAGCTCCTGGGGTGGCTTCTGATTCCAAGTCTAAGCCAAGGATTGTTTATATACATTTTCCCTCTTCCCGGGGATCGCATCAGAACCTCAAGCTTGAACCCATCAGCACAGCATCACTCTCCACGTGATGGCACCTAGTTCGAGGGTGGGCTGTGTCCTGAGTTGTATCAGATGCACAGAATGGAAAGACTTAGTCCTGTGTTTTTTAGGGAGAGAGGTTGCCTCCCTTCTTGGTGTGCTGGCAGCCATCTTGTGACCATGAGACAAGTCAGTGTGAGGAGTAAGTCAACACTGAGAGGTGAAAGGCACCTAAGTGAGTCACAGAGAAATGGAGCTGGAGCTCTGTCTGTATTGTGCCTAGAGGATTAGCCTATCTCTGGACCACCTGACATGGGAGATAATGTATTTTCCTTTCAGTTGGGCTTGCAGGGAAAAAAAAGTATTCCTGACTGCTTCCTAACTCACAGTACCTGTCTTTTTCACTGGAGAAGACTGTAATAATGCCAGAGTCTGTAAGATGCTTTCTCAACAATTCTCGCATCTGAGTCACCTAAGAACCTCTTGGGGAGGTAGAATGGACATTATTCTCTCTATAATTCGGAGAAGTGAAGTGACTTGTCTAAGGCCAGATCTCTATTTTAGTCTCATGCTCTTTTTAAGATATCGAACGTCTCACATAATTATTATTGTAAATTCCAAATAATTCTATGATTCATTATATACTGTTATTCTAAAATAAAAACTCCACTTATCATTTGTGTAATATTTTGCATGCTTAAATGCCTGGTGACATCTAGGACTTCAATCTCAAAAGACCCCTGAAATAAATGTCTCAAATATTATAGTCAGATGTAGAAATAACACTCGCGGAAATCGTGTGACTCAGCTTGTCTGGCAAGAAAAGAGTCTTGGTCTCCCTTGCAATCTTAGCATCGGGACCCTGAAAGCCTTGGAAACTGTGGGAACCAACCCAAAGGCCATATGGACTCCTGAATAA
Organism: Nasua narica; assembly: GCA_028533885.1. NCBI lineage: Eukaryota > Metazoa > Chordata > Mammalia > Carnivora > Procyonidae > Nasua > Nasua narica. Next base: position 25,723,509 of record CM052811.1, on the reverse strand, counting down.
TATGGAGAAGGTAAAGGCAAAAAGGAAGGAGAAAGGAAAAGGCTGCTTCCTGCAGCCCTGGAAGAAGCGGGGGAGAAGATGCTTAGGTTTCTGGCCACTTCCCAGGTCCCATTTCCAGTCTGAAGGAGGTCCAGCTGGACTCAGTCTCCTGTGCATGACATAGATGTTTTGGGGTCCTTTTACTCTAGCCAGTTGGAGTTGGTTTCTATTTCCCGAAGCTTTGATTCAAACTTTTTTCACTTCTGTTGTTTTAGTTATCTGTTTCCCTGACATGATTGGTGGGAAAATGAAAACGGTTGAAGCGAAAAGGGCACCCGTGGCTGCCTGTCCATTGGTAGCATCGAGCAGGGGTCCGAGAGGCTGGATCCAACTCGAGAGCGAGGCTCTGGGAAGAGGTGTGACAGAGAATCCCATAAGCCATGGCATCCCCCAAGAACGAGGAACACAGCCTGCATACCGGGAATGCTCTGGGAGGCAAACATGGGAGCAGGTGACCCTGAAACTCTGCCATCGGAATGTCACCGTGGAGTTCCCAGTATGTTGATGACCACGGTTCAGAACCAAGAGTGATTTTGCCCCCTCCCCTGAAGACTTGGCGACATTTGAAGACATTTTTGGTTGTCATAATCTGGTGGGGCCTCTGCCTCTAGTGGGTAGAGGCCAGGATGCTGGGAAATGTCCTACAGGGTACAGGGCAGCCCCCACGACAAAGAACTCATTATCCAGCATGAAATGGGAATAGCGATTGGGTTGAGAAACTCTGACTTGTGAGAATTTTTTTTCCCCAGTGTACTTCTAAGAACATTATGCTTACTGATGTTCCAACCCAGAAATTTTCTATCAATATGGGTGATTTTTTTTTTAATACATAACTAAGATGTAAACACCTGAGGATCACTTTCTGTAGGACCACTCTTGATCACCATGTCCAATCAGGTCCAATCCTAAAGCAGCGATGTTGACTCGTGGGCAGTGGGTGGGTAAGGGCAGTCGTGCCCATGTTCCGTGACTGGGCTATGTCCACGCCGTCAGGCTCATCGATCCATGTGGCGTGCTTCGACATGTCAGAACACCAAAAAGGGAAAGCCTTTTTTGGTGTGCATGTCTCAGACCATCATTTTGTACCTCGTTAAGAACCTGACATATGGTAATGCTTACCACATCCACAGAGCCCTCGACCAATAGTGATTTCTAGTGAGGCTGCAAACAGTAATTACGTCTCTGAAGTGGTAGTTTAGATCTTACATTGCCAGTAGGAAAAAAAATACTAGTTTGCAGGCATGCCCCCAAATGAGCTCTAAAGAACTCCTTCCGAGAGTTATTTATCCTCCGTAAGGGAAGGGCAGTCAATCTTGGGGAAGGGCTGAGGACCTCAGTAAAAGACGAGGTGGACCATGACCGCTCCTCTCAGTTACTCTGGAAACCGTGTGCCTTTAAAAGATTCTCACGGAGCTTTGGAAGAGGAGCTTCTCTCATCAGAAGCTTCTTTACCTAATGTGTTTGACATTGTGGAGTCGTCCTGCCGCCTCCCACTGGGTTTTCTCCCTCGGGCTTTGAGGTTTGTGGTTGCCAGGGGGTCATCCGGGACTTTGGAGCTGTGTGTCTGGATCCGCCCAGCTGCGATCCCCAGAGCCTCGACTGGCCCCAGCGCTCTGTGCTTTTTGGTTGGCCTTCAATTCTGAGGCACAGAAAAAACATTGTCAGGTCTCCCATGGGCTTCCAGCTGAGGTGGGAAGGAAGAGGAGGGTGTGTCTGTAAGGTCCAGAGCATCTTCCCATCGGCCTCTTGGTAACAAGGGGGCTCATCGCCGGCGACAGGGTCCCAGCAGTCCCCATGCTGCTGAGAGGCCAGTGCAGGGCTGTGGGTCAAAGCACATTCTTGAGTCCCAGCAACCATAGGCAGCGGCAGGGGTAGGGGGGAAGGGAGGGTGTGGAGGGGGCAGTCACTGCGGCTGGGCAATTGAGGGCATGGAGGATTAAGTCCGGGCAGTTGGTGGGGACCAGCAGAAGGAGTCGTTTTGAAGCAGGAGACCCGGGTCTCTGAAGGGAGCCATGCAGCATCAGGCTCCAGAGACCCTCTCCAGACCATCCTCAGCCCTACCCGGGCCTTCCAACCCTCCTTCACATCCCTCCCGACATTGAGGCCCCGCTGTCCGGTGGCCTGTTACATGAGCTGGGATTGGTCTCTTTGTTCCTCATGGGAAGTTTTAGAAGCCCAGCGTCCCCTCCGATACCAACAGCTTCATTTGTTGAGTGCTTTCCATCCGCTGCCCTCTGCGTGGGGGCCAGCTCGTTTCAGTATCATGGTGAGCCTATCAGCCAACTACAATGAGGCCTGTTTTTCCGAGCAGGAAATCGAGGTTTAGAGAATTTAGTGAGCTGTCCGAGGGTGGGATGAACGCGAAGCAGCGGCAGAATTCCACCCCAGGCCTCGCGTTTAACCCCACTCACCGCCCCATTCTACCACTCTCCGGGATGGGTTCACCTTCCTTTTCGCCCTGACACATATTCCGAGGCTTTTTGAAATACTCTGTTGACAGTAGTTAAGACGTGTGCTCGAAAATACAGACACTGTGCGATACGATCGTCTTGGCTGTAACGTCAGGAGCTTTTTTTGAGTCCTTCCTGGGCCTGAACTCACATACAGCTTTCTCTCTCACACAAACGTTATTTAGGGTAAAGTGATGCACCAGGCATATTTTTAAGTTTAACCAGGCATAACACACCCATCTAAATAAACATCGGAGTGTATTGTAATTGTCTGTGGGATGAGATGTTGAAATGGGAGGACGCTCTGTCTTAGCTTCAGCTGAGACTACATGAGAGCCGCTTCCATGCTCCCAAGTGGTCTCCTTGACGGTTCTCTCATGACTGTCTGTCCTCCTGGTCCCCTCCCCCGGGGGAGGAGGAGGGAAAACACCGATAACTTTCCCTAAAGCAATTCCTGCTGTCCAGTCTCCAGCTTCCCTCTTGGCTCCGCCAACAGCTGTGTGGTCTGGAGGGAGGCAGGCGGCCAGCAGCCTGGCTCTCAGTCGCTATCTCTGGAAGTCCAGTATCTCTTGGATGTCCAGTAGCCACAGTTGAGATGACTGAGGGGTTGTGTCTCTTGGGCTTGGGGGAACAGTGGCCTGGCGTCTGGCTTGTGATTCAGACATCTACAGGAGAGGAGGGAGCTTGTGGCAAAGCAGCCTCTGTGTGAGCGTCAGCCTGGGTCACTTTAGGTCCTGCCCGAGCCAGGTGCACGGAGAGCTGAGGAGGCAGCAACAGGAGGCACAGGAGAGCGAGCCCTGGGGTTCAGAGGCTGAGCGAGGAACCCCGTAAACCTCCAGCCAGAGCAGATCCCTATGTAACAGCACCTGGAATTCCGAACAAATGGGGAGCTTCTCCGAACCCATGGCAGTGCCCCATGCAAACAAGAAACCCCTGTACGTGCCTGCCACGCCCAAGGAGCCCAGGGGGCCCGCTTATGACAGTATCTGCTCACAAGACCCTTCTATCCCCTTACCTTTCCTCTCTGTACCCACTCAACTCCAGACATGCTGTTGTTAGCAGCCGAAGGGGAGAGGGGGAGGCACAGAGCAGAGAGAAAATCCAGTCCCACCCCCTTCCGCGAAGCAGCAATTAGGCCCTGGGGGGGGCTGGGTGAAACTTGAAACTGGGAACACCTTTGTTCAGTTTTTAAGCATTAATTAAGGGATACATCCCTATTAATGACCAAACCGATTGTTTGGGGGTGTAATGTGGGCAAGGTCTTTTTAAAAATTCTGTGTGTGGCCTGAAATATTGAGGGTCCTACGCAGATTTCATGCAGGGCAGAGACAAGAGTGGCAGGTGGAGTGTGTGAGTGGGCACTGGGGGGCTCCTGGGGGAACTCGAGCATCAGGATAGTGCTCCCGCATGGACTTGTCCGGTACCTCCCTATTACCTTTCTTCTTCATGCTGCCTGTTCCAGACACTGGCGCGTCCAAGCCTGGGGCTACCTCAGGACCTTTGTATTTGCTCTTTCATCTGCCTGGATTGTTCTTCCCCCAAGTATCCACATAGTTGCTCCATGGCTTTGCCTTCACCTCTGTCCCTCTCTCTCTGTTTAAATGTCCCTTCATCAGAGATTTATCTAACCATGCAGTGCAAATCATCACTTCATCTCACTGCTGTGTCCAGCCCCCTTAGTCTATGTTCTTAGGTTTTTCACAGCCCATAATACCACCAGAGTTCTCGTGTGTATCTGTTTATTGTGTGCTCCCCAGATTGGCAAGCTCTAGGGGACCGGAGCCTATTTTGCTCTCTCTTCTTCCTGAGCCTGTAGAAGTATAACGGCGGTGGCCCAATAAATATTTGTTGTTCCTGTCATTCAGTGTTATCTCTGCTTCCCCAAATTCCTTCTACATTTTGGACTATAGATTCACTCCCTCTATTATACAAGCAAAGCCAGTCTGGGCAAGCTGACTCGCACCTTTACTTTCAAAGCCTGTTTTCTCTGTCTGGGGCACAGGGGAAGCCGGAGGATGGAATTCACTTAGCATTGAGATGCCAGTGGCCTGATCTCTTGGAAACTATACATTGGGTCCCCTGAAGGAATAGTCTCTCTCTCTCTCTCTCTCTCTCTCTCCCTCTCTCTCTCCTTTTTTTTTTTTTTTTTTGAATCTGAGAAGAAAGAATGCAGAGTCCCTTCTCATGATAGCCTGAAGGGTAGTTTTTATGAATTTTTACCACATGTCCACACAAAACTTTAGCCTTTCTTTCACTGAAGGAAGGAATTTGAGAAATTTTTACTAAAGTCTTGTCAATGTAGAGACCCTTATCGGGGAAAGTGCCTCTCTGAAGAAGTCTGAGTCATTAGGAAACAAGTTTCCTTCTGTGCCTTGCTTCTGACTTAGCCCTGGAGTGAAGATAAAGGACACTTTTTTGGGGACAGGCTACTCCCAGGGGTTGATAATGATATCTGCTCCTTGGCCTCCCCTCTCTCCTGCCCCGGAGTTAGGTTTGCCCAACACACCTGCCAAGTGTCCTTAAGTCAGGAGCTCATCTAAGAATGGTGGAAATAAAAAACCTCCGCTTCCCTCCATCAGTATTACTCCTGTGTCTCTACTTGCAAGAGTTGCAAATTCTACTTGCAAGTTCTTTGGAATTTACTTGATGATGAAAATGATGTTTTCAGGCATGGCAAAGATTAATTTGGTGCAGTGACAGAAAAACCAGGAGCAGGTGTACCCGTTGCCTGGTAAGTTAGGAACGTGAGTTTTGAAAAGAGACTGCTTGGGTTTGAGGTTGAGCTCCGTCGCTTACTAGCTGTGTGATCTTGGACAACTTACTTAACTTCTCAGTGTCTCAGATGTCTCATCTGTGGCATAGGAGTTGTTTCCATCTACCTCATAGGGTTGTTGCTAGGGTTAAATGAGTGATTACATGAAGAGGGCCTAAACCAGGATCTGTCCCACAAGAAGAGCTGTGTGGGTGTTAGCGAATATGATTTTTTATTGTTCAGTGGTGGTGAATCATGAGTACCATCCTCATCCTCATCCTTTTTATCTCCCCCTTCTTGCAAACATGGCATAGCTAGACTCTAGTTGAAGACTAGAGGCAAGGCAACCAATCGAGTCTCTCTCAACAAGATGCTGCTCAGATTCATTATGGCTTAATTTTGGATCTGGTTGGTGAAGGAACCACATGGGTTTGTGTCTGCCATGGAGTTAATTCTTCTAGGACCTCAGAAAGGGAGCGACTCTACACCTGTGTTCTTTCCTTCTCTCTCAAAGATTTATAAGGATCTTCAGCTCGTTGTCATGGAAAGCTTCTAGAGGACTGTAGGACCACTGAACCAATCAAGTGCCTGAGAAAGGATAGCTAGCATTTTTCAAAATAATTTAAAAAAATACCTAGTGAAGGAATAGGAAGCAGAAATGAGCCTGTGCCTTTTTAAAAACTGTAACATCAAAATAAAACACAAACAGCAAAGTAGTCCCTAAACCGAATCTAAACCAAAGTAGTGTTCCTTTTGTTCCAACACCTGTGGCTTGTAGATTTAACTCAGAAGAGGACTTTGGCATCCCATTATCTCAGCTCACCTTTCTCCCTCAGGATATTAGCGCTGGAATGTGGCGATGGATTTCAGCGAGCCACAACACCTGCTGTGTGGGGATTTGCCTGGTGCAGGTTGCCACACGACGTGCAGATTTTATGGGTCTCAACTCGGAGCATCGCCTGGTGCCTGCCCTGTGCCGTCCCCAGGCAGCCCCGAACACTTCAGATAGGCAGTCTCTAAGGAGACTTCCTTAAGATCTGCAGTCTGTTGAAGTGGAAAAGTTTTCCAGTTGATTAAAAACAAATTCTAAATCCTGTATCCACAACTGTTTGTATAACGGGTGAGGTAACCGCAGAAAAATGCAATAAACAAGACCAAAATAGTCTTTGCTCCATTGTGAAGGTGGGGCTCTGGGAATCTCCTTGGATTCTGGTCCTTTACCTCCTGGTCTGCAAACAGGAACTAGGTGATCTCAGACTGACTTACACGTGTGTGTGTGTGTGTGCACGTGTGTATTTTTAAATTACAATTTTATGCTTCAGTTCCAAAAGTTGTTTGGTTCTTTTTATACTATCTGTGTCTTTGTTGAACTTATTTTGTTCTCGTGTTGTTTTCCTGATGTCATTAAACTCTTTAGCTGTACTCACTTGTGAATTCTCTGTCGGGTGGTTCGTGTATCTCCATTTCCTGCGGGTTAGTTACTGGAGGTTTCCTGTGTTCCTTTGATGACATCTTTTCCCTGGTTCTTCATGATGCTCATAGCTTTGCGTAGATGTCCCGTTACCTCTTCTAGACTTTATGGCCTGACTTCAGTGGCAGAAAGTTGCTTTGGTCAGGTGACCTCACTGGTGGGTCAAGGCATGCTGAGGCCTGGGTCTAGTGGGCCTTGTGGTGGCTCTGGGTCCAGGGAGATGTTCTGGGGTCCCCAACATTAACAACCAGGTAGTCCTTGGTGAGCATGTTGGGGGTATCTTCAAGGGCCATCAGCATCTTGAGGCTGGAGACAGGGCAGGCGGTGGTGAGGGCTGGAGCTGGTGTTGTGCATGCAGGGGCTGCAGAGGTCAGCGACAGGGCCCTGGGTAGCTGCAGGGGCCAGGTGCAGGACCATGTCGTGGCAAGGGCCAGGCCCCACTGCTGGTGTACTAGCAGGTATCACCCCTGACTGTCCTCGCGCACTCCCGTAGCGACAGGGTCTCGCCACGGACTGTGCACAGCAGTCGAGGCTGGTGATGGTTGTTGGGCCAGCGGGGTGCAGGTGCACCACCGGCAGGGCTGGCTGCCAAGGAGCCCAGGGATGCAGGCAAGTGCAGGAGTTAGGGCCGGACCCGGGCTGACAGCTGGCTGGGGAGGCCTCCGCTGTTGGTGTGCACTCCTGCAGCTTCATTAAAAATGAGCAACCAGCACTATATCCGATGGCCACTGCTGACACCACACCTAAATTTGTCCTGCTCTACTGCTCCTTTCTTTACCTGTTCTCTGCACTCGTAGAAGCTGATCATCGCCACACGAACAAGGACTTGTCATATCGGTAAAAGGTGGGAGGTTCCCCGGGCAATTCTCTAGCTCGCTCTCCGCATGCTCAGAGAGCCAGGAATTCTGCCTGCAAACCACAGAGGGACCCATACTTAGAGAGGGGGGGCCCTTGGGGCTCCTTGCATCCCACACATCCCAGAAGTTACCTCTCTTGCTTATCATTTGCTGATTGATGAATTAGCTCACATCCTCTGGATGATGAAATGGTGACACATTTCTAATAATTACATCAGTATCACATAATTTCACAAATCTGTTTGCTTCCCACAGCCACAGAGTTAATGTTTAAAAGTTTGAAGAGTATGATGATCACTTTGTTTCACAGCTGATCTGATTTCTTCATTTTGGACACATATAATGAAGAAAATATTTGCTAACATTTGGGTGCTGACAATGTACCAAGCACCAACGGGAGGTTTTTGCTACAATCCTATGAGGTAGGCACTGATAACAGACACCTTTTACAGATGAGAAAACTGAAGCCCCAGAAAGTTTAAGTAACTTGTCGAAATTAACACGTTTAAGAAGGAACGGATCCTTCTGCCTGACAAACTTCCAGAGGATCCACATAGTGCTGGAGGGCCACTTGGCCTTGACCTTGCACGGAAGGCCTTAAATTCAGATATTGACATTATCTCCACACGAGGTAAACAGATAGTTATAGAAATGCACCAGAAAACGGAAGTCTGTTGTACAACGTGGGCCACACTGTCCTTAGTAATATATATATATATATATATATATATATTATAATATATTATAATAATATAGTAATATGATAAATACACATGTATGTACACATATACACCGTTGTGTTACATTTATATAATATGCAGTTACAGTACATTTCATCTTTGTATACGTCAAGAAGTCGTTAGGTAAACATAAATATTTTAAATGTACCACAGGTCCCCAACCCCATTTTGATACTTCTTCACTTTGTAATGTACAGAGGCCTGGCCATGTCTTAATATTGGAGAGGTCCCAGTGCACGGAAACAGCGTTCGGAGGGAAACTTAGAGACTACCTTGTCCAACTTCTTCATTTCCTATGTGAGGAAATGGAGACACAGAGATGTGGAGTAACTTCCCCAGGGTCACACAGCTGGAATGTCCCTCCACTGAGAGATCACACACTGCCGGTGCTTCCTGGCTTCTGCTTCCAAGGAAGCAAGGAGAGAAGTTACACGCGTGGCCACAGGTAACATCCCAGAGGCCACGAAACATTTATTTTGAGACCAATGACTCCTTTCAGTGTAATCTCATTTTGAATAGATGGAGGATCGAGGGAAAGATTGATTACGTGTCTATAGAACTTGTCACATTTCAAAACTGTATTGGAGCTGGGAATCAACATTGAACCTCATGACCACCATGGGAGGGGTGCGGGGAGGCATTGCAATTTCTCCTTTTCAGATGGGGAAGCAAGTGAGGAAATGTTGCACCCCTTTCCCAAGGTGGCACAGCCAGGCAGTAAGAACCGTTACCATACTCTAGAACTCCGGGCTTGAACAGTGCACTACCCGTACTGCTTTCCTGTGAGCCAGTACATCTGACAGGAATTACAGATGAGAACAGCACAAGCATTTATGTTTTCCCAATGCTATCCATAAATCATTTTAAACCCAGGGCCTTTTTTTCCTGAAAGAAACTATCTTCCTGTAATCAGTAACTTGGCCAAAGAGATAACTAGATCTTCTAAATGATATTCCTGGAGTAAACGCCATTTTAGGATAGATACTAAGCTTTTCCAATGCTCTTTAGGTGTCTCCTTTCCGTGGTGAGGTGTAAGATATATTTAAAGCAAGCTTAGTCTGGGAAACCGGCACATTGCAATTAAAAATGCAGCCCTTTAGTCTTGCAATTCTCTGTCTAAAGCCCTTTTACAAAAGAGGGTATTTTAATTCAATAAATAAAAGACAGACGTCCAGCTTTCCTACCGGAGGAGGCGTAGCCACCATTCACAGCTAACGCACATAACAGAGAAAATACACAAACAAATAGCGTTTGATCTTACTTTGCTGCAGGCTGTTTTCATCTTTCAAGAGACAGGGAAAAACAACCTCAGAACTTTACCACCAAAAACTTCCAAATTTATTGCTACGCAACGTAATGGCAAAATGCTATTTTCTTAGCACTCGCATTTTTGAATAACCACCTTGGCCAAGAATGCCTGGTTTTATTTTTACTATAAACCCAAAGAAAATCTGGAATTCCACTCTCAATCTGAGGACAGCAAAGATGCCTGGGTTTTTCGGAGCAAACCATTGAGTCTAACTATTCAATCTTATCCTCTCTGTTTAACCTGGACTTGAGGCATTTATTTCATGTTTATACTGGTTTGACACAAATCATGCTTAAAAGAGATTTTGTACTCCGTTTCCCTGGGCAAAGTCGATCTACAATAGTAGACTTAACAATACCAGCCCTTTCTTGGGCTTATCAGTTAAAGAAGCATTCAGCCTAAGAAAACACTTCCAGTAGAAACAAGATACAGAATTGTACAACTAGCCACCTTCCACTGAGATCTGTCTGAGTAGAGAGAAGTTCAGATCCACCCTAAATCATTTCTCTTCACTTAGCAACAATGTTAAGTGATCACAATCCATCACTTAGCATCCATTTCTCATACTGCTTTTCATACCTTGTTGGAAGTAATTTGTTACATTGCTATCCGTAGAGGAAGCAAGGTACAAAAAAGGGCAGCATAATAGAGACTTATGTCATACTTTCCAACTTGTTTTAGCCATAATAACATTGGTTTGAAAATACAGTAAAAAATCTTGTTCTAATCTTATCTCAGCATAATTCATTTATAGTTCGTCTACAGATTAGTTGTTCACAAGGTCAACTCCCCCACCCCCTCCCAATTCTCCTGAGACTAAAATGTGTACATACTGATTACTTGGTCAAGGGATGTATTACAGCTTCTTAATGACAAATACATTTTAAGGTTTTATAATAAGGAATGGAAAGCAAACTATCTGCATAGTTTAGTAATTCATCAGACATACCTTGTTTGAAGAGAGCAATTTTTTTTCAAAAATTTTCCACCACACAGAATGGATATCCTTTTTTCCTTAAGCTTTTCTGCATCACAAATCCCATCCAAATTATTCTAAAGAAGAAACAAGGAGAGGTCCAAGCAACTTTTCTCTTTTCTCAGAGGAGCTAATCAAACATTCCCATCAACCTCTCAGCACTTTGAAAAGCACATTTTAGCCACACACGCACACATGCACACACTCTCACACACACACACTCACACACTGCTTCTCACACTGGGTTTAGTGCTGAATTAGGCGGTCCTCTTTCAAATTTCCACTCCCACTTGCTTTTCTTTGGGGGTAAGGATTTCTAAATATTCTTTTCTAGCCTAAAGCACACATTTTCAGTAAGCAAATTCTATAATTAGAAATTCTAAAAAGTGGAAAAGAAGTGCCTCGATAAAATGGGAAATAAAACATATACTTTAAAAAGGACTTACATGGGGCAATTAAATTTTCTTTCTTTTTCAAATGCCAGTGAAGAGCTGATTAAACTGCGTAAGGAAAGAACACTGTGCCAATACCACCAAGCTGGTTCTACTGGGCTCTCACTCTTAGAGTTGAAAACACTTACTTTTCCTACGTAGTAATGCTATATTTTTGTTTAGCTGGCTTCGGTCCTTTCTGTGTTTTGGCAAGCTTAATGAAATGACTGTAGTCCATACTGCCAGTAACAGGACACAAGATAATAATAGCGGGAAGCAAAATCCGACTCACATTTCAAAAAACTGATGGTGATTCACGTCATAAGTAAAATCTCCCGATTTTAGTTATTATTGGTGTCATCAGTTAAATTGAGGGGATTCAGACTCAAAACATGCACGTGCACTAGCATATCACACCATTTAAACACACACACACACACACACACAAGCGCGCGCGCAGGCAGCGTACATCTGGCACTCCTTGAGACTCAAATGTGCGTCAGTAGGACGGAGCATCTTCTCTCCAGCAGGGCGGGAGGCAGCACAGAGCCATTCCTCCTCCTGCTGGGGAATGTGCACTCCCGCAGCCCCGGAGGAGGTCCTCACTCCCAGCAGCTCTGTCTCTCGCCGCTGAGATTGCTCCTTATTTAAGATCAAGGCTAGAACACTATCTATCTTTTCCCCCTCCATTTGGTTCTGCATCTAAATTATTTCTTAGTCCTGTTTTTTCCTCCACAAAACCCTGAGCCTAAGACCATTGGTAATAAGGGTGGCGCTGCCCATATGGAGGATGTCTTACTCCACCATCAGGGGGTCAGGGAAAGTTCAGATGAGATATACCCTGAACCGAATTAATAATAATAATAATAGTAATAATAATAATAATTGCCATTTATTGAATACTTACTTTTGCTAGGAATGGTGATAGTCCTCTACATATATCACCTCATTTAATACTTAGAAGAACCTGGGGAGGCCAGTACTATTATTCCCATTCCTCAGATAAGGGAACTGAGGCTCAGAGACATAGTAACTTTTCCAGGATCACCCAGACAGAAAGGTAGCAACTAGGATTCAAATTCAAGGCTGTGTGATTCAGAGGCAATTGTGCTGTTAACTTCTGTATTCCTTTGGAGCTTCTTTCACTAATTTGTTTTCTTGTGATGAATAAGGCAGTAATCAAATGCAAATGTATTGAAACACATATGAAGAGATGCTCAAAGAAAAATACAAGTTAAAAGCGATGTGTGCGGTGATGAAAACTTTTGGATCGACAGTAGTCACCCCTCATCTGTGGGAGACATATTCCAAGACCCCTAGTGGATGCCTGAAACTGACAATAGTGCCAAATCTTACATGTACTATGTTTTTTCCTATATGGACCTACCTATGATAAATTTCAATTTAGAAATTAAGCACAGTGAGAGACTAACAACAATAACAAAAAATAAAATAGGACAATTATAACAATATACTGTAATAAAAGTTATATGAATGTGATTACTCTCTCTCAAAGTTTCTTACGGTACTTTATTCTTCTTGTGACTGTCCAAGATAGGGCACAGTGCCTGCACAGAGCAAGGTGACAGAGGCACTGTGACATAGTGTCAGGCTACTATTGACTCTTCGGTGATTCATTAGAAGGATCATCCGTTTCCAGCCCAGGCTGACTGTGGGTAAGGGAAACTGCAGATAAGGGAGACTACTGTTGATATGGATGGTTGTACATTATGAATGTCATTAATGCTAATGCATTAATGAACCTAAAATGATTAGACTAGTGTATGTTTTGTTGTATAGGTTTCATGATAAAAAGAGAGGAAGAGAAATTCTCTGTTATCTTTTTATATTTTTAAGATTTACTTATTGATTAGAGAGAGAGAGTGTGCAGAGGGTAGGGGCAGAGGGAGTGGGAGAGAGAAACTCAAGCAAGCTCAGTACTGAGCACAGAGCCTGACTCAGGGCTCAATCTCATGACCCTGAGCCAAAACCAAGAGTCGGATGCTTAACTGACCATGCCCCCCAGGTACCCCTAGAAGTTCCCTTTTAAAAAAAGTAATGAAGGGGTGCCTGGGTGGCTCAGTTAGTTAAGCATCTGCCTTCAGCTCAGGTCATGATTCTGGGGTCCTGGGATTGAGCCCCACATTGGGTTCCCCGCTCAGCAGAGAGCCTGCTTCTTCCTCTGCCTGCCACTTCCCCCTGCTTGTGCTCTCTCTCTCTGTCAAATGAATAAATAAAATCTTAAAAAAAAAAAAAAGGTTTTGGGCGCCTGGGTGGCTGGGTTGGTTGGGCGACCGCCTTTGGCTCAGGTCATGATCCCAGAGTTCCAGGATCGAGTCCCACATCGGGCTCCCAGCTCCCTGGGGAGTCTGCTTCTCTCTCTGACTTTCTCTCCTCTCATGCGCTCTCTCAATCTCTCTCTCTCTCAAATAAATAAACTAAATCTTTAAAAAAAAAAATCCCTTAAAAAAAAAAAGGTTTTTTTTAAGTAGTAAAATATCACCTTATTTTCATCAGATTGACAAAAATGAAAAGCTGGAAAATGCCCATGGCAGACGTGTGGTGGCCCTGAGGGGTTGTCGGCAGTGTGGGCAAATGTGACCATTCTAGAGAGACATCCAAAGTACTTAGTCACAGTGCATGTGTGCCTAGGGACCCGGGAACGCACTGTGTCGGATATAGCCCCCCCACCTTTAGCTTCTTGCACAGGGCCATGAGAATTCCATCCCCAGAGAACTAAGGAGTAAAGTATGGAAAATGTACAATATGAAATATTATGCAACAGGGGTGCCTGGGGGGCTCAGTCGGTTAAGTGTCTGCCTTCGGCTCAGGTCATGATTCCGGGGTCCTGGGTTAGAGCCCCATATCAGTCTCCCTGCTCAGCAGGGAGACTTCTTCTCCCTCTCCCTCTGGCACTCTGCTTACTTGTTCTCTCTCTCTCTCTCTCTGTCAAATAAATAAATAAAATCATAAAAAAAAATGTATGCAACAGCTAGAAGCAAAGGACTACCTATAGGGCTTGCGCCTGGATTCCCCAGGCCAGACCACCTCAGTCTGACTGTTGGTTTCAGCCCTGACATTTGACAAGTAACCTAACCTCTCTGTCTCTTAGTTTCTTCATCTATACATGGGAAAAATAATAAAACCTGCATCGCAGAGTTATGACAATTAAGGGAATTAATATTTGTAAAGTTCTTGGAATCTTACCTCACGTGAGGCAAATATGATATTAGTGTTTCTTAAATAAGTACAGTGTACATCCAACACTGCCGTATTCGTTTTACGCGGCTGAGTGAAGTTAGTGTCTTAAGACAGCAGCCGGTTAGGGGCTCACGGTTCTGTGGGTCGGAAGTCCTGGCATGGTCTGACTGGGCTCTCCGCTCAGGTCTTGCTGGGCTGAAATCAAAACGTCCGCTGGGAGAAAGGGGAACCCCCCTACACTGTTGGTGGGAATGCAAGCTGGTACAGCCACTCTGGAAAACTGTATGGAGGTTCCTCAAAATGTTGAAAATAGAGCTACCCTATGACCCAGCAATCGCACTACTGGGTATTTACCCTCAAGATACAAATGGAGTGATCCGAAGGGTCACATGCATCCAAATGTTTATAGCAGCAATGTGCACAATAGCCAAACTATGGAAAGAACCTAGATGTCCATCAACAGATGAATGGATAAAGAAGATGTGGTATATATATTGAATGGAATACTATGCAGCCATCAAGAGAAACGAAATCTTGCCATTTGCAACGACGTGGATGGAACTAGAGAGTATTATGCTAAGCGAAATAAGTCAGAGAAAGACAATTATCACATGATCGCTCTGATATGAAGAATTTGAGAGGCAGGTCAGGGGCTTATGGGGGGGGTGGGGAAGAGAAATGAAACAAGATGGGATGGGGAAGGAGACAAACCATAAGAGACTCCTAAACTCACGAAACAAACTAAGGGTTGCTGGGAGGTGGGGGGGGGGGGTAGGGATATGGACATTGGGGAGGGTATGTGCTATGGCAAATGCTGTGAAATGTGTAAGCCTGATGATTCACAGACACATACCCTGGGGTAAATAATAAATTATATGTTAATAAAAAAATAAAATAAAAAAATAAAAAAATATTATTAAAAAAAAAAAAAAAAGTCCACTGGGCTCTTATCTAGACCCTCGGAGAGAGAATCTGCCTTGAGCTGGTTCAGGTGGTTGGCGGAGGTCAGCCCTTTGGAGAAGTGGGTGGAGGGCCTCAGTTTCTTATTGGCTGTCAGCCCGGGGGCTGTTTTTTAAGCTCCTGAGACCATCGCCCTCCTCGCCACACAGCTGCTTCTGTCTTTGGGCCAGTCCTGACATGCTGTGTCCCTTTCATGCTTGGCTTCTTTCTGACTTTCCCTTCTGCCACAAACCGGAGAGAACTGCTCATACTGGGACTCTGTGAGGAGTTTGGGCGCGCTGGGATAATCTTCTTATTTTAATATCAACTGATTAGTAACTATAATTACACCTGCAATGTTGCTTCGCCACAAACCTAACATAATCGTGCCCCAGCAGCCAAGATCATGGGCCATCTCAGAACTCTGCCTCCCCCAGCTATTTGATTTTAAATACATTCCTTTGAGGGAAAGTAAGAAGCAGAATGAGAAACATAATACAACATTGGAATGGTTGACTTTATGTGTCAATTCTATGTGTCTAACTTGCTGACCGCGGATCCTGGATTTCTCAGCCTCCATGTTGTCCAGTTCCTTATAGCGAATCTCCCTCTCCTTCTCTCTCTCCCTCTCTCCCTTCTTGGTTCTGTTTCTCTGGAGAACCTAGACTATTACCAATGCAATTATGAAAATTAAAATGATGCACATAATATACATTTTGCAGGAACACTTATCAGTGAATGTATACCCAACAGACCCACAGTGCTTCCGAGCCTCATCCTAGCTGTTGCTGACGGCTTCTCTCGGGTGTCCGCACGGATCACATGCTCGCCTTCTTCACCACGATGCTCACATGTCAGATCCTGAGTGAGACCCTGCTTGGACACCCTGTTTAAGATGGCCCTCACCCCCCAGCATTTCCTCCCCCTCTCCTCTGCTTTCTTTTTCTCATAGTGCTTATTACATTTTAACAATATTTGCTATTTAATTTTTCATTATGCATCCACTAGAATGGAGGCCTGGGAAGGCAGTGGTTTCTATGTTTTGGTCACTGATCTCTTCTCCTAGCTTTTTGAACTGACACAAGATAGATATAAGGTGTGTATTATTTAAGTGGTTACAAATAGGTTAGAATGCTTGCCTGGGAGGGAGGAAAGGGAATGAGAGTGGGGAACTGGGATAAAATGGAATAAAAAACATTGTAACAGAAGTCCCAGAGTCTGGTGCTGACTAACAGTGATGGTGTGGAGAAGTGACCGAATTGACCTGACCTGACCCTGACCGCACCCTCCACACCCAAGGCGGTGGGGGGAGGGGGGGGCCCTGCCCGAGCAAAGGTCAAGCTGGGAGCCTCAGGGAAATCTTTGACCTCTTTAATGAAAACAGGGTCACAGCTTCCTGGTAAGTGGCCTTGAGCTTGCTACTTGGCATAAACCGAACTACTAGATTGTCCCTAGTTGAATTGATGATGTTCGTTTTTTTCCTGAATTACTGCTTGAGATTCTGTTTCGGTTATAAATCACCTATAGATGCTTGAAAGCATCAGTTCTTTCCTAAATAACTGTTTGTCACTACATAAACGTAGTGTCTCGGTCTTTACTATATCCAGTAGAAAAACTCAAACTCTCTTAGAACATTCTCTATTAAAAGTTTTTATTATTGTCATAAACATGGAACTTGATGGCTCTTTAAAATACTACCTCATTTTTTTTCCCCCCACTCTGGCGATAGAACTCAGGGAAATCAATGCCCTCTTCATCTCACAAATACATTATTTTATGTGACTTTTAAAAATGCAGGATGGCAATTTAAGAGTCAGAGTAATGAGTAGACTTTTCAGACCCTCCTGATACTTTTACTGTGAGCTGGTATAAAACACAAGAGTTACACTTTTTATAACACAAGTTCCGGAAATGTCTAAGGCTGCCTTGTGTTTGATGCTACATCAATTTTTCATAGAAATATGATTTGCCTTGGACTCCTTTACAGTAGTTTTGAGACTTTTTTCCCCCTGATCAGGTGTTATTTCTGTTTTCTGGACACTTTTGAACATTACTTCCAAGTACACCTGTTTTGTGTAGTGTTCATGTGAAAATTTGCTACCCTAATTAACTTTTGTTAAATTTATGGTCTCGCTGTTGTCAGAAGCAAAGGGGTTATGGCAAGAAAAACATATCTTTTGAAAAATGGAAGGAGCGAAACTGAGAGTGAGGACCACTTTTAAACAGGTAGACGAATTTTGACAAAGAATGTAAAAAAGCCTCCAAAACTAGAAGAAAGAGTTTTTAGGAATATATCAGAGGCAAAAATTGGCTAGAGATTAGATAGGAGTTATTGATTATGATACAAAAGATAAATTCAGTGACACAAAGACAATAGTGGACCAATAGAGACCAGTAGAATTCATCTTTTAAAAAAGAATGTTAGAAAGATTACTACTCCCAAATGCCTCCCCAAAAGAAAGGAACTGAAATGACTGTAGGAAGTACTGGACAACACCCGCAATATTCTAATAGGCCAAATGGACAAAAAAATAAATGCAGATAAATCACTCTGTTTGCAATAGCATAAAAGAGATTCAAAGACCTAAAGGATGATATTTGGAACTGGAGGCTCTAACGTAGATCCTAGCATTAAAAAAGGCTGCTGGTCTGGCAGATTAGCAAAATACAAAAAGTACCTTACTCAAAACAAGGGCTCAAAATGTTTGGCAGGAGATCATAGGCCTTATATCTCCCTTTTATGCCAAATAAGCAAATGGAGTCTAAAATAAAGGATTGGCCCATTGAACGCTGGTCAGCCGGGGCTCTGTGCGTCTAAGCCGTGTTGTGCTGTGCTCTGCAGCTCTGCTTCTCACTATAGGTCTGTGGGCTGTCTGGTCAACCTCTCTTCTATGTCTATTCTGGTCCCGATGCTGCAAGGCAACAGCTGTACAGGGGAAGGACTTCTCGTGGCAAAAACGGCGAAGTCAGGAGACGGCAATAGGAAATCTGTCCAGCGTCTTGAGGCCTAGTCTCAGAACTGGCTCGCTGTCCCATTTCTGGCCCATTCCACTGGCCAAAACAAGCCCTCCAAGTTAGGTACAGGATACAAGACTCTACTCATAAACAGGCTGTGGCAAGGGTGCGAATGAAGAGAGGAGGGAAGACTTTCATCGCTAATATGCCGGCAGGTTTTATCAGGGTCCATGTTTGCCATGGTGTCTTTCTTCCTTTGCCTTTTGTCTGGATTCAGATTTCTTCTTGCTGATAAAAGTATTCAAGAAGCCAAGAATGATGGATACTTTAACATAATAAAATATATATGCCTTAGTCCTAAAATCTATTATTTAATGGGGACAATCTAGAGACATTTTTACTATGTCATTACATAAAACAGGATATTTATGTAGCCTCAAAGTATCTCCCCAGAGAGCTGATGATAGGTATCAGCAAGGATACCTACTATCTCTACTACTATTTAACGCTGTTCCAGAGCTGTTAGCTAATGCAATTCAACCAGAGAAGTCTAGTAAAAGAAAAAAACTAGCAGAGAAGGAGGAACACTGTCTCTATTTACCAATATAGAGGTTTAGATAGGCGTGTGAGTGTGTGTGCATACATATATGTCTTTGCTCTGCCTCCTGGAGATGCCTAGAAGCAATAAAAGTCCATTACCAATGAGCCTATGTGGAACAAAAGTTGGTTTCTAACTACCATTCTTCAATAGACAGAATCAAATATCCTTAGAAAATACCTGATTCTGGGGCCGAGAAGGGGAGCATACAAGATGTGTCTGGAATATTTTGGAGCCAGTAAGTGAAGAAATGATGGTAACATGTCAGAAGGCTAAAGGGGCCACCTGGAGGGAGCCCTGAGTAGCCAAATCTGGGACAACGTGAGCAACAAATAGAATAATGGTATTATTGAATTAAATGAAATAAAATGCAATACAATAATAATTTAGGGGGTTCTACTAATATAAAAAAATAAATAAATGGGGGAGTGGAACAGCTTCTCTTTACGAAAGAGTTCCAGCTGATAAATGAAGAAAGGACGATGGAAATAGAAATCAAACCATTCAGCAAATAAGAGTCATGGGTGAAAAGACGATGAGAAACAGGATATTTAGGTCACCTCAGAGTATCTCCCCAGAAGATCTGTATTAATTAAGTAGGGGGGGACAATGTCTCTACAGTGGAGAAGCCAAAAGATGCCACCTGACCTAGCGATTGCATTTCGCATCATCAGTAATTACACAAATGACACCACGTGCCTCTTATCAGGATGTACTGGGACACATCACTTCTGTGGGATCCTCACCAAAAATGCACAACTGACATTAATCACGAGGATGCATCAGATAAACCCAAATAGAGGAATGGTCTACGAATGAACGGGCTAGTACTTTTCAAAAGTATCAAGGTCATGAAAGACAGATTGAGGAATGATTACACATCAGAGGAGAAGGAGATGGGCCGTCAATGCAACAGGTGATGGTAGATTTGATCTTGGGCCAGAGAAAGGATGTTAATGGGAAAACTGGTGAAATTTATATGAAGTCCAAAGATCAGATAATGATGCTGTATCAATATTAATTTTCTAATCCTGATCATTGTAAGTATGTTAAATATTAGTATTAGAGGAAGCTGGGTAAAGAGTATACAGAAATTCGTTGTACTCTTTTTACCACATTTTTGTAAATCTGGAATTATTTTATTTTATTTTTAAGATTTTATTTATTTATTTGACAGAGAGAGAGATCACAAGTAGGCAGAGAGGCAGGCAGAGGGAGAGGGGGAAGCAGGCTCCCTGCTGAGCAGAGAGCCCAATGCGGGGCTCGATCCCAGGACCCTGAGATCATGACCTGAGCCAAAGGCAGAGGCTTTAACCCACCGAGCCACCCAGGCACCTGGAATTATTTTAATACGAAGAGATCATTTTTTAAAAAGCGAAAAAGATAATGTATGAATGGAACGTTGGGTTAGAAAGAGATAAGTTTCAGTAGAAATATCATCAGATTTGTGACGAGGGACATACATTCACATCTTTTGGCTCTTTAGCCCCAAACAGGTCACGTGGACAGTCAGATTCGTCATTTGTAAAATGAGGAAGATAATTGGCTTGATCACTTGGAACATCAAATGGGGTAAAGTTGATTAACAAAACACCCTATAATCTGTAAATTGCACAAATTGTTATTATTAATAACAATGCTGATGTGGCCTTGTTCTGGAGAAGATCAGAGTATTCAGGAATCAAATCCTTTTAGTACTTTGTGTAACTACTCTGGCGAAGAAGTGCGTAGCAAGTTTTCAGGTTTTCTGGACGCACCCAACTGTGCTGGCTTATAATTCCATGCCGACACAAAGCAGATGGCAGCCAAGCCTTGATGGGGGACAGTGCAAGGTCCAGAGAGAAACGAAACTCCTGCCACGGGCAGAAGGGAAAGGCTCAGTGTGCCCTGAAAACAACACAGGAAAAGGGTCTGGGTCTCTTTTCAGAAGGATCCCAAGAACGGCTGCATAAAGCCCACACAAGCCCTGCACAGAGGTCACATGGATCAATATGTTTGTCATAATGTTGACATTGTGTTGGTCTTAATGTGGGAAATAATGGCAGATTACCACCTGGAAGAGCGTGTACAGATGATCCATATGAGGGTGGACGGGGCCCAGTGGTAGTAGTGATGCTGTGGGAAGGTGGTCCCAGGACTCCCTATCAGCAGTACAATGAAGAGAGCTTCTGTTCGAGAGAGCCAGGTCTGAGATAAGACCGGACGGCCATGCAACCCAAAGAAGAAACGAAGAAACGACAGAAGAAAAGATTGGTTTAACAGGTTTACCAATAAGACTGTGGTGTGGTCTGAAAAAAACCCACACATGCACAGTGAAGGAATTAAAAGACAAATGACCAAATGGGAGAAGATATTTGTAAGAACTATGACAAATGGTTAACTTGTGTGAAATATAAAAATACTTAAAATCGGTAAGAAAACTTCAAAGAATCACCAAATGGAAAAAGAGGCCAATGGCATAAACAAATAAACACACACACACACACACACTATAAATGGGCAATAAACATGTGCAAAAAACCCCATTTAACCTATCTGGACATTCAATAAATACAAAATAAAGTGATACTGCAACACCATTCTCAGCCTGTCAGCTTGGCACGGACTTGTTGAATATTCGGCATCAGTGTGGGCGAAGACCAGCGTTCTCATGTACTGCTCAGCGAAAGCAGTAGAAACTGGTACACCACATTTGTTGTAACCATTTCAGAAAACATTTTGGCAAGCTGTTCCGTGAGATGAAAAGTGTTCGTGATCTTCGACGAATAATTCCCTTCCTAGGAGTCTATGCTGAAGAGGAAACAAGAGACGTGTTGGTTGTATCTAAGTGCAAGGAAAGTAAACAGCGTAATTTATGCTGCTTCCCTGAGCTGAAGGTTACCTAGCAAAGATCTTGGTTCTCACTGGGGTCGGGGTGGGGACATGGGCAGGGCCTTTCCAGCTCTCTTGGCAAAGAGCACATCCTTGATTCAGTGCCGCCCAGCATCCTCCTGGGCATTCACTAAGGTCCTGGGTTGTGCCCCCAAACCTCGTTTGATATTGGCCCAGTGGAAAACATCTGAACTTCTAATGCTATGTATTATGTATTATTTAAGAAGCTTTGCCCTTCTGTGCTTCTGGTCTTGGGAAACATGGATAATGATGATAACTACAGTATTAGTAGTATTTAGTGAGCATTTACTCTATACCAGGTAGACTTCTGAGCATTTTGCATAATTGAACTTGGTTAATCTTCAGGCCACCCCATGAGTAGCAATCATTGTAGAAATGAGAAACCGTAGGTAGAGAGAGAGAGTGACATGCCCAGGGCCACGAAGCTGGGAAAATGCGGTCCAGGTTTAAACCCAAGCAGCCAGGCCCCTGAACGTGCTATCTCTATATACACTGCTATGTGGATCAGGACAGAAAAAAAAAAAGATGTAAAAGAGATTGTTTAAAATCATAAAGCAGGACTTACATGGAAAGCCTATTTATTGCCTAAAAGATAATAATAAAGGACATAATTTGGAGCACTTTCACTGGCAGCATTTGCTGATGATTCCACATTTAAAAATCAAATAAAGAGGGACACCTGGGTGGCTCAGTTGGTTAAGCAACTGCCTTTGGCTCAGGTCATGATCCCGGCGTCTTGGGATCGAGTCCCACATCGGGCTCCTTGCTCCGCGGGGAGCCTGCTCCTCTCTCTGCCTCTGCCTGCCTCTCTGCCTACTTGTGTTCTCTCTCTGTTAAATGAATAAATAAAATCTTTAAAAAAAAAAAATCAAATAAAGAAATCTGACTAGATGTAAAAATGAGTATTGAATATCTTTTTTTTTTTTAAGCCATAAGCTAGTTGAGAAGGGTTACTTTGCTAACTGAGAAAAATGGGGGAACGTATGATTTGGAAAAGCTTATTTTTCCAATTTTCCGAATGCACAATTTAATGCAGACTAGAGAGGCCATTTTTCAGCAAAGGTAGGTTTTCTGTGGCCTGGTTTGCCTGGCTCTATTTCCGCCCTGCCTTTAGGTTGAAAAAGCTTAATTCGATTTGCTAGTAAGAAAAATGTTTTGCTTTCCTATGTTTTGTGATGTATTAATGTATAAAAAGATTAATTAGCATAAAAGATTAATTACAAAGCACTTGAACTAAATGAATGCTAATTACGATGAAAGCTGAACATAACCACTTCATTAGCAGAACAGGGAAAATGAAGATGGCAAGATGAAGAGATCGAGAAGCTCCCAACCACGGGACAGGGGAGCGACGTGCAGAAGCCTGGGGGGGGGGGGCATGTCCAGCTCGTGGACTGAGCCACGGGGCCACGGCAGTGTTCCAGAGTCCGGGGAGGGTCCAGGTGACCACCGAGGTTCGCTGATTTAGCAAAGTCATGTTTAGAGGTGCTCTCAGGTATTTTGAGATACTGAGTGAGTGCCACTGCTGGACTTGGTCTGTGTCAGGGTATTGATTTGCCTCTTTCTCAGAATTTCTTCTCGCCCTCCTTGGAGGGCACCTCTCCTGTCCGTTCCTGCAACAAAACTTTCCTTCACAGGTCTAGCCCCAGCCTCTTCTCTCTTGGCCTATGTGCCCACCTTCGTTTGTTGGATTCTCTCTTACAAGTTCCCCTAGCTAAGGTTCATCACCGTTTTGATACTTAACAGGCACCTCAAACCAAATTGTCCAGAAAGGAGCTTGTCATCCTCCTGAATTCCCTGCCCTGATTTGTGGGTGGCCCCAGCTCCCCACCTCCGCAGGACAGAATCAGAGAACTTTTACTACTTGCTGTCATTCCAGCCTCATTGTTTTTCTTAAAAAAATATTTTCTTAAAAAACTTTTTAGTGAGGTGCAATTCACGTACCATAAATTCTCCTTTTTAAAGTGTACGATCCAATGGCTTTTAGTATATTCACAGAGTTGTGCATCGATTACCACAATCAAATCTAGAACATTTTCATCATCCCACTTCGCAAAGAGCACCCCCTAGCCATTCCCCTAGTCTCTCCTCCTCTCAACCCCTGGAAACGACTATGCTACCTTGTACCTCTCTCTGTTTGTCCATTCTGGACATTGCGTGTGAATGGAGTGACAGAGTATATGGCCTGTTGTGATCAGCTCCTGTCATTTAGCAGAATGTTTTCAAGGTGCATCCACGTCATAGCATTTGCTAGTATTTTGTATCTTTTTATGACTAAATGATATTCCATTGTGCTCATTATTTCTTCACTGAGCGATTTTATAAATTCCTAACTTCCAGTCTTATTCATCCCCTTGTTCTCTGTATTGTTGCCAGAGGAATCTGTAAGCGTAAATCTGATTACATCCCACTTAAAATTTTTGGTGGCTCCCCGCTCCTTGAGGAGGTCCAAACTCCCGGGCATGGCACTTGAGTTCTGGGATGCTTCCATTGACCTACCCAGCTCCTTTGCCACCTCTCTGCTCCTGTATCTGGGCACAGCCAGACATGACCACCTGCCCCATTTGTTCTGTGTGATGACCCCTTCCTGTGTGTGTAGGTGCAGCTCTTCTGCCAGGAATGTCTTTCCTCCCAGATGTTGCCGAGCATACTCCTGTGCATCCTATTCTATTTCCAATTTAAATTTTTTTTATACATATACATATTTGGGAGAGAGCACTTATGTGAGTTGGGGGGTACAAGAGGAGAGGGAGAGAGAGAATCATAAGCAGGCTCCACAACCAGCACAGAGCCCAACGTGGGGCTCGATTTTCATGACCCCAAGAATGACCTGAGCTGAAATCAAGAGTCCATTTGAAACCAACTCATCCACCCAAGCACCCCTCCTACTCTACTTCTAGATCATCCCCTCTTCCATAGGTCCCAGAAGGCAATTCTATTAGGCTATGTGTCGCTTGCTATAATTATTTGTAGAATATCATGAACCTAAATCCAGAAGCTAATTTTGCTCCTCTCTCTATTCTCCAGGTCTCGCAGAGAGTCTAGAATATAGGCAGAAATTGATAAATATTTGTGAAATAAATAAATGCTTGGAGATAGAAATATATTATTTTTAATGTTTCTGTTTGTAGCTTACAAAATAATGAACGATGTGAATATTTTTGTCTGGGCACCTTTGTAATAACTGGAGTTACTAAATAGCAGACCATTCTGTGAAAAAAGAAGCAAAGCTACCATTAAGAAGAGTAGAAATTTCGTTGCCTGGGAATGACTTAATTTACTTATCAAAGATTTTCTAGGCACTTGCTGACCACTCTATTTTACTCTGACACTAATAGCACAAGGGTCTCAATAAATAACTAATCTGTAGAAAGAATCTGTTTTTGAACTTGAATGTGCAAAAGGCCTTTCACTCATACATCATAAATTTGGATTGTGAAATTCTTGTAGAAATCTTGAAGGCATGATCATGGAGCCTGTCGGGGGCTCAGTCGTTAAAGCGTTTGCCTTTAGCTCAGGTCATGATCCCAGGGTCCTGGGATCGAGCCCCTAGTCAGGCTCCCGGCTCTGTGGAGAGTCTGCTTCTCCCTCTCCCTCTGTTGCTCCCCCTGTTTGTGTGCCCCCTTCTCTCAAATAAAGGAGAGCTTGTGCTCTCATGAGCTCTCTCTGTCAAATAAATGAAACCTTAAAAAAAAAATTAAAGGCATGATCACCCTATGTAAGGCATGATTACCATAAAGGCATGATCACCATATGTAATTTGTTTCTACACACTAAGTCTAAGAAGGCAAAATAGAATTTCTTCTTTTTAGGAAGCGAGTGACTGACTCACTGAATTGATCAGCACTCTACATGGTGTTCTGCTGCTAAAGCTAATTCCATGGTTTGTGCTTGATATTTTTGAAGATTTCAAAAAGATTTCAGTTTAATAGAGTTCTTGCTCTCTTTATTTCATAGCAACAGTAGGAGAATGTACTTTTGGAATTCTCAGTTGACGATGGAATTGTAAAAAGTTAATCGACTTAGCAAACAGATTTGCAGGTACGTAACATTCAAAGGGAGATTATAACCTTTGTGTGCCCGAGCATAAGAAATCTAAGGGAAGCAGTGTTCTCAAACATCAGATATGTAAAATTAAGATAGGTAAGCTACCCAAATAGTTTTTCTTCTTGCCCTTGTGCCTTTCTCCTTCTCTTGGTGGAAAATTACTTGAATTAGCTACTGGTTCTCTTAGAATTCATATTCTGATTAGTAAAACACTGCAGATTTCCCTCAATCCCTCTCCCCAGGGCAAGTCTTAGTTGTTCTAAATGTTTTTCTGGGTGAATCTATGAAATTTGAAGGCTCAGAGGCATCAAGAAGGATAATGAGTTTCTATGAAGGACTTTGTTTTCAGTCCTAGCCAGGGCAAACTCTCAGGAGCATTACTGAGATGATCATTGCCTGACGAGGTCCATCTCGAAATCCTAGTCCTCTGGCACCTGAGCGGTAGCAATGACACTCGGTTTCTGAAAAACCTGACCTTGTGCATATGTGAGGCTAAACAGTATTTTCAAGGAAAGGGTTTGGGGATGGCACACAACTGTAGGGTTCATATATAAAAATATATTTCATTAAATTCTTTCCTTCTCTGAACTATTAAAGCATTGGTTGGTTTTATTACCCTGATATAACTAAGCTATACATTGCCCTTTTTGTTTTCTTGTTGCCTCAAGGGTAAACCTTTTATTTCCAACTGGATTTTAAGAATACTGAGAGCAGAGTCTGGTATTTAGGCTTTTCATTTTCTGGCAGTCTGGCAAATAGTCAGTACTGGGTAAGACTGGTACTTGTTTTGGGCTGACATTCCTACTGATTAAAATTTTAAACTCAAAAAAATGTCAAAAACTACTCTTGATCTCAACCCAAATCCCAGAAAGTTATTTTGTGGGTACTGATAAAGTGATCCAAAGCTTATATGGAGAAGGAAAAGACCCAGAATAGCCAACCCAATATTGAAGGAGAAGAACAAAGTTGGAGGACCAACTGTTGGACTTTAAGACGTAGTATAAAGTGGGGTGCATGGGTGGCTCACTCGGTTAAGCATCCAGCTCTTGATTTTGGTTCATTTCATGATCTCAAGGTTGGGATCTGCATTGGGTTTGGGACCTGCTTAAGATTCTCTCTCCCTCGCCCTTTGCCCCTCCCCCTCTCTCCCTCACCTTAAAAAAAGAAGAAGAAAAAGAAGACTTAGTGTAAAGCTATATTATCAGAATCGAGAGTCCTTTTTTTTTTTTTTTTAAGATTTTATTCATTTATTTGACAGAGAGAGAGAGAGATCACAAGTAGGCAGAGAGGAAGGAAGGGGGTGGGGAAGCAGGTTCCCTGCCGAGCAGAGACCCCAATGAGGCACTCAATCCCAGGACCCTGAGGTCATGACCCGAGCTGAAAACAGAGGCTTTAACCCACTGAGTCATCGAGAGTCCTGATATAGACCCACATAAAGACAGCCAACTTTGATCTTTTAGAAAGGAGCAAGGGCAATACCATGGAGAAAAGTCTTTTCAACAAATCATGCTACAACTGGACCTCCAAATGAAAAAAAAAAAGAATCTAAACACAGACTTTACACCTCTCATAAAAATTAACTCAAAAGGAATCATAGATCTAAATGTAAAATGCAAAACTATAAAACTCCTAGGATATAACATAGGAGAAATTCTGGATGACCTTGGTATGGCAGCAACTGTGAAATAAAACCCAAGGCACAACTCATGGAAGAAAGACTTGATAGACTGATCTTCATTAAAATTGATGAACTTCTCCTCTCAAAATTGATAACTTCTACTTTCTCTACTTGAGAAAATGAGAAGATTAGCTACAGACTGGGAGAATATATTTGCAGAAGACATAACTGATAAAGGACTATTACACTAAATATACAAAGAACTCTTGAAACTTAACAATAAGAAAATGAACAACCTGATTAAAAAATGGTAAAAGAACTGAACAGACATTTCACCAAATAAGATATATGGATGCCATATAAGCATATGAAAAGATACTCCATATCATATGTCATAAGGGCATCATACATTAAATCAATGATTAGATACTACCGTGCACCTATTAGAGTGGCTAAAATCCAAAACACTGACAACTACAAACTCTGGTGAGGATGTGAAGCAATAGGAACTCTCATACATTGTTGGTGGAAGTGAAAAATGGTACAGTCATTTTAGTAGATAATTTGATAGTTTCTTACAAAATCAAACATACTTTTATCATACAAGTCAGCAGTTGCATTCTTTGGTATTTACCCATTTGAGTTGAAAAGCTATCTCCACACAGAAATCTACACATAAAGACTTATGGAAGATTTATTTATAAATATTAAAACTCGAAAGTAACTAAGATGTCCTATTGTGGGTAAATGGATAAATAAATGGTGGAACATCCAGACAATGGAATATTATTTAGTGCTAAAAGGAAAAGAGAAAGTCTACATACTATGTAATTCCAACAATATGAGATTCTGGAGGAGGCAAAGTTAGGGAGACAGTAAAAAATCAGGCGTCAGGGGAGAAGTAGGATGAATAGGTGGAACACAGATGATTTTTAGGGCTGTGAAACTATTCTGTACGATACTTTTTGTCTTTTCAATTTCTCCGTTTCTGGAGCACTCTCATCAGCATACTAACATGCTCTAAAATCTTCCATCTTGAAATAGACAAAAAAAAGTCTTTCTCCCATGGCTCAGTATTCTAATCTCGTTACTACTTCGAAGTTTTGCTCTACTTCACATGCAAACTTCTTGAAAGTTATCCATGTTTACAGTGCCCACTTTCTTATTCTCTCCCCCACCTTTTCTAATGGGACTTTGGTCTTCACTTGTCTTCTGAAACTGCTCCTGCCAAGTTACCCGTTACCTCTACAAGGTCAAATACAATGACCACTTTCTTGTTCACTCTTACTTGACCTTTCAGTGCATTTGACATGTCCTCTTTCTTGAAATACTCCTTGTCTTGCAGCTATCCTGAGAGCATGACACCCTTTCTGGTTTTGTCTCACCTCATTACCACACCTCACTACGATCCCAACTGAATACTCCTTCTCCATCTCCTTTGCTGGCGTTTCCTTCTTTGCTTTCCCTCTACTTGTTGGTGTCCCCAGAGCTCAGTCTCAGGCCCTTTCCTCTATTTTACTGTCCTCCTAGGTGAGCCATTGAGTCCCATGATTTTCTCTTTTCCCATATACCAATAACTTCTTTTCTGCATATGAGGGTCTCTGACTCCAAGCTCTAGACTTCTGATATCAGCATCAGGGCAGGTGGTACACATGGGGTGTGTCTCTTCTCCTTTACCACACTAATGGCTATCCTACCTGGTCAGCAAATTAAGATCTGTCTTGAGACAAAATAAATAAATAAATAATAAAGTAAAATTTATGATTTGGAAAGACTATTACTTATCATTAAAGAAGATTTCTTATGATAAGTTACTTTATGAATTCAGCATAAGAAAGTTCATTTCTTACCACAATAGCCAAATGCATTGCAATTTGTTTTAGTTTCAAGCTTCCTGGCTCTAAATATAAAAGTGAACCCAAGTCGACCAGAGCGCACATTTTCCATGTGTGACCCGCCTTCCCTCTTCCCTTAATTTTGTAGTTGGAAACACCTTAAGAGGAAAAATAACTACACTTTGGGCAAAGTGAAGCAAAAATATAAACCGCATCTTATGCTATCTTGAACAAATGTATGTTTCCCATCATTACATGTTGTGGCTGGGAGTAGGCTCTTGGGAGAAAATGGGGAAAAGAAATAGAAAAATATCAAAGCACATGCATAAAATCATAAAAATAGAAGAGGTGGTTGTGTGATAGCTTTAAAAAAAAAAGAAAGAAAGTAAACTGATCTATTTGGTTCTCCTGCCAGCTGAATTTTTAGCATCTCTAAGAATAGGTTGGTAAGAATAAAAGATGGGCTTTCTCCATCAAGCTTCCCTGTCTCTGCTGAATTCAGGTTGCTATTTACTCTCCATCATTTCAGACAATTGATTCAAACCCTAATTCAGTCCTCTTGCCTAGAGGACTTATTCCTTCAGCAAAATTTCCCTTTGTTCATCATAGTACAATCACCACTCTGCCTTCCCAAGCAAAGGAGATATTCTCTCTCCCTGCCCACCCCCCCCACTCCCTACTTCCAGATCTGCCCAAATGCCTAGTTAATACTCTGGAAATTACTGCTGAAGTGTTCACACATAGAAACTACAAACTTTAGAAGAGCTGTAATTATGAATCAATGTGGGGTTGCTAGTAGGTTTAGGAAGGAGAAGTAAAGTATATTGCTGTGGAAGTTAATATTGGGGACAAGTGGCTGTTTTGATGCTATCTTCTGGAAAAATGTCTCCATTATGCCTTGTTTGCAATTGCAGAGGTGGGCTTGGGGGTGTAGAAGAGAAAGAAAGGGTGTTTCTTAGGTAATATCATACAATATGTACTTCATTGTCTCTGAAACAACTGACCCTATCAGTTTATTGTTCAAATTTTGTATTTTGCAGCCATAATCTGTGAGGTTATAACCTTTAGGCTATACTCAAAGGCACATGAACACATCTCGGAAAGATACAAACTTCCCTATCCCTGCTCTCAAAGACTTGCAAAGAGGCAGGTAGCATAAAGAAAAAAGTTGTTAAACAATGAAAGTCTAAGGACTATGTAGTAAATTCTTCCACAGAGCAAATAGTGTATGATCGGAAAATAGGGTAGTGAATAAGATTGAGACTGGGGAAATCAATGCTGAAGTTAACAGCAGGAAAGAACAAGAAGAAGTTGGGGAAAAGTTAGCATGCACTGCACTGTTCATAGCTCTGAGAATTTTGGGGAGAGTGTCAAACTATTATTGAGCCAGAGAGAAATTTGGCTATGCCTAAGAATGGTAATTACTGGAAGGTGGAGTCTGACAAGAATGAGGTAAGTAAGTTGGAGTTCAGATCTCTTTTCCTTTCTCTTAATTTTGAACAGCTTTATTGAGATGTAATTTATATACCATAAAGTTCACTTGTTTAACATGTATAATGATTTTTACAGAGTTGTGCAATCACCAAAATCTAATTTTAGAACATTTTTATCATCCCCCGAAGAAACCCCAGTACCATTTAGCAGTCACTCCTGTCCTTTCCTCCCCCCAGCATCTGTCTCCATGGATTTGCTTATTCTGGCCATTCTATATAAATGGAATCATAATATTTGGTCTTTTGTGACTGGCTTCTTTCACTAGGAATCAATCACATTTACAAGGTTCGTTCATGTAGTAACATATATAAATTCTTATTTTTTTTATGGACAAATAATAATCCATTGTATGGATGGATATACCACATCTCATTTGTAATGTCATCAGTTGATAGACATTTGGGTTGTTTCCACTTTGGGGCAATTATGAATAATACTACTATGAACATTTATATACAAGTTTTTATGTGGACATACTTTTTTTTTTCATTTCTCCTGGGTAGATATCCAAGAATGAAATCGATGGAGCATTGGTATATTTAACATTTTGGGGAAATGCCAAGCTATTTTCCCAAGTGAGTGCATTATTTCACATTTCCACCAGCAATGCATGAGAATTTCGATTTCTTCACATCCTTGGCAACACTTATTATTGTCTGTCTTTTGATGTTAACCATCTGAGTGGGTGTGAAGTGGTATCTTATTGTGATTTTGATTGGCATTTCTATAATGACTAATGAAATTAAGCATTTTCTAATGTACTCGTTGGCCATTTTTCTTGTCTAGCTTGTCACTACACATTCATTCATTGTTCCTCAATCTTCCATCCTCTCCTTTCTCTGGAGATCTGGCACAAAACCTGGATACATAGGACTTATATTTCCTGTCTTATATCTTTCTTATATCTTCCAAGGAAACTCAAGGACAAGTTCATTACTATTGATTCTGGACAATTGAAATTACTAAATTTGACTCAGTTCAAGCCAACAGACTTTTATTAAGTGCTTTGGTGGCATTTGTGTTCAGACTACTGGAATAGTATACACTCACTGACCATAAGGCTTGCAATTTACTAGAAACTATAGGTTAAATCCATGAGTAAATATAAAATAAAGAAGAACTAAGTAAATGTGAAGTAAGAAAAGTATAAGGAAAAAGTATAAGAAAAGTATAAAAGTATGCTATCTCTGAGTGAAGTGAAAACCTTCAAAATATACTTACCTTTGGATCAACAACCCACCACTAGAAATCTACCCTAGAAAAATGATTGCATATTTCCATAAATGGTTAGGTGTGATGACAGTTGCTCGAGTGTTATTTCTAATTGTATGAAATCGAGCCCTGTGATAGGTAGATAAATTATGACATATCCACAGAGTAATTACACACTTATTTAAAATACTTTACAAATATGTTCATTATAACATGCAGAAAGTATGGGCAATCTCCAGTGGCCAGAAAAAAAAAAGAAATGAGAAGCAGGACAGTAAACAGGAAAGCTGGCGTTGCAGTTGGCCTGGGGAGAAGGGGTGTGGGGAGGGATGTTACTTTGTTTCCTAGGGATTTGGGTTTTGACACTCACATGGGTACAGGAGATGAGAGCTAGGGTTCCTGACTACACAGCATGCAGCTGGACTCCTTGAAGGACTACAGCCATAGGAGCGGGGGAAATTAGGAAAGCTCTGCTCAGTTGCAGAAGTGACATGGAACTATCTAGCTTGGTTAGTCTCTGGGGAGAAGCCATAAATATATTTTGAAAATTTGTAATCATGGGCCTGTAACTTCTGTAGGATTAGGGCCCATGTTATAGTGTCTAAGTTCAAGAGGACTCCAAGGGAGGAAATTAAAAAAAATAATGTCTTCTATGCAGAGGCCCCAGGGTACCTGTCAGAAGACAAGAGACGTGTGCTCTGAGGACACATGTCTGCAATGCAGAATATGCCAGGTCACCAGCAGATCAAGGTCAAGGAAGAAAAACACATAATCCACAATTCAAGGTCAGTTTCTTCTACTTCATAGATTTTTTCTTCTTACAAGATTCTTCCTTTTTCCAAAGTCTGAAAAGAAGAACCAAACTCATTCTGACCACTTTCATCTTTAAATGTTCTTTCTTGTTCCTCTCTGGCAGCCTGGAACTCCTGCCTTCGTTAAGGTATAAAATCCTAAGTCTGTGTCAGTGAGGATGATTTCTGAGTGGAACTGAATGGGCTCTTTTAATTGACCGAATAACAGCGTGACAAAACTATCCATCAGATTGGGGACCAGTTTTCTGTTTTGTTTTGTTTTTTTCAAATGTCCTTGCTCCTGCTTTCTTCGCAGTTGGCATTTTGTGATTTCCCATTTGCTCGTGGTTGTAGATGCTTCTAGCTCATATCCGCTTCTTTGAACCCTTGTCATCTATTTGAGTCACTGCATGTCAGTCTGGTTTCGCAGATCCCCACCACTCTGTTTGTAATTGCTTTGCTTTGCAACATTCACTGAGCTCTCAGTTTCTCCTCGGTGTTCTTTGGCTATCATTACACATCCTGCTTCAGCCATCAGTATTCTTTTGGAGAAGTCAATGCGATTTAATTCATGCCTTATAAAAAATATTATTATTATTCCCGTTCCACTTAGTTTGGAACATTCTGCTCCAGTTTTCTGCTGACTTGGGCTTCTTTGGTGATGGT
Source organism: Nasua narica (assembly GCA_028533885.1). Lineage (NCBI taxonomy): Eukaryota > Metazoa > Chordata > Mammalia > Carnivora > Procyonidae > Nasua > Nasua narica. The sequence continues at coordinate 25,690,236 of CM052811.1, read as the reverse complement.
GTAACCTATTTGAACAGAAACTCCAGTTCGCTGAAGACTTGCTTGTTGCTTGAGAAACACACCCGGCATTTTAATTCCTGTTTTATATTCTTGCAGATGATTTTACTTTTAAGTTTTAGTTTAAGCTCGGAGGTGGTGCCCTCTCTGACAGCGGCCCCCCTAGACTGCAATGCGGACAGGGAGAGGCGGGGAAATGATGTCTTGTGAGGGTCTGCTCAAGGAGACTGGAGATAGTTCACCTGACGAACAGAAGACCCAGAAAAGTCATAAGGACTGTCCTCAATATTGGGATAGTGGGGGAGAGGTAGGAATAATTAAGGAAGAAGTTGTAGCTTTGATACATGGAGGAAAATGGGAACCAGACCTACAAAACAACCACATTGATAAATGAGTGCTTTTTAACTAACAGTGGAGTTTGAAGGATCAAGCACAAACGTCGAGCCCAGATGCAAGGGCTTCACTCTCCTTTCCACCTGCACAATACACAGTCCATAGTAGGAAGAAAAAAATAAGTTTATGAATTATATACACGGTTCTCTTAAAATTTAATTGATGTAATTATGAGATGATGATTGGAAATAGGATGCCATTATATTTTATGCTTTTTTGTCTCTTACCTTTAGGGGAAGAGAATTCTGTGATGTCTCTCATATTCTTTTTATGACTTAAATGTCCTTACCCTTGGGGGATCATGTGGGGAAATAAGACAGTACTTTGGACAAGTAGCTTTTATTTCCTCTTTACTCTTTGGACTTAATCGTTAGTCTAGAAGTTAAGAAATATGAAGGGTGTTTTGTTTCTAAAGTCACCTAAACTATGTATGTTAATGCACTCGCCGATATGATTGGCTTCTTGCTTTTTTCAACTCTTAAAGACATTGAGTTACAGTTTCTAAACTACAGAAAGTTTCTCATATAAAGAGAAGCCCTTATAAGAAAACAACACAAAACCAGGCAAAAAGAAAAAGAGCAAAACCGTGAGTAGAAGTTAGTTGTGCCATTGTTCCACAATGGGGCACTCTTGAGTTTTGCAAGTTGCCCTTTTAATGGGCAGAAAGGGAAACTTGATACAAACGATCACTTAAAAGGTAAAGCTTCGGTTTCCTACAATGAGTTAGGTAATACGTATTTTTCTTAAGTGAGGACCACAAGTCCTCACCGAAGAACTGAGTATATATTTATATAATTTCCCTTCAAAAGTGCCATAATCTAAAAAAAAAAAAAAAAAAAAAAAAGTGCCATAATCTCCTGTTGAATGGTTCCAATTGGGCCTGAATTCTTTGGAGATGTGAACAAGCATACAGAAATTTTTAAATTTGCAAGTGATGTGCTAGGTTAAAATTTTTCCTCTAGGCTTTGCATTTGTGAATACGGCAAGAGTTATTTCAGTCATTAGACTATTAAGTATCCCAAAGGCCCTAAAGTCCCATTGACTTCTGCTCTTTTCAAAATATAATGCTCTATACCAATATTAGGTTAAGGCGGTATGATACAGAAATAACCTGGGAGTTCAAGTAATTCAGTAAAGTAGCAAGCAGATTGCTTGGCATCATAGATGTAGACCAAATGATTACCTTGTTGGTTCTATTTAAAATTTCATCTTTTGTCATCATTAATGATTACATGTAAGTATGTATTTTTCTTACTAATGTTTTCATTCTTTTTGGATAAAATAGCCCTTGCATAAAAGAGCAATTTTGAAAAGAAAGGAGAAAAATGAATGTGTTATGGAAAACAAGTTGTTGTGCCTATGTATTACTTCCAAGAGGAGAGATATGTAATCTGGGGCATTTTGCTCTAGCCATCTTAGCCTGTTGGTAAAATCGCTGGCCCAGAGGTGAACTCATTGGAGAAATACATGGTACATTGAGGTAGGAGGAGAGAATGAATGGAAATCTATACTGAGAGACAGTGTACACATTTCATAAGTTTCACTTGCTCTCCGCTATCTCTTGTGACTCTCCTAGTCTTCGCTGATCTTATAGAAGGATGGTATTTAGAGAAGGAAAAGTTTCAGAGGACACTCGATCCACATTTGCATCCAGTGGGATCTTAAGTATCCCAGAAAGAAACACATGTGTCTTTGGCTTACCTACAACCCTGGGAAAGACGCCATTTTGCCTACCAGGGAGGCAATGGTGAATTTGGAAGGTCTAATTACTGTGGCCTTGGAAGGGTATGTCACTGTTATGTTGTTTCAGATTTGCTGGCTTCTGAGTGACCTCAGAGTTGCAATAGCTCTTACTATCTATCTCCCTTCTGTTATGTGACCTCCTGTAAGAGAGGACAGCTCCTTAGTCATTGTCATCTATCTAGTCATGTCTATCACAATGCCTGCAGAATTATAGCCATGGAAGAAATGTTGGTTGCTGCTTACTATTTCTGGGGACTGGAATGGTTTGTGACTCCAGATTCTCCACCACTGTTTTGTTACTATTCTCACCTGAGCATAATGGAACCAGTCTTTAAAGAATATCACATGCGGGGGTGGGGGGGGGGCGACTGAGTGGCTCAGTTGGTTAAGTGTCTGCCTTTGGCTCAGGTCATGATTCTGTAGTCCTGGGATCAAGTCCCACATTGGGCTCCCCTGCTCAGTGGGGATTCTGCTTCTCCCTCTCCCTCTGCCCCTCCCTGAGTAGTATGTGTTTCTCTGTCTCTCTCAAATAAATAAAGTCTTAAAAAAAGAATATCACTTGCATGTACCAAATAGAGCTAGTATACTGGATAGAAGGAGAGTCAGAAATCTTACATTTGCAACTTAATTATTTTTCTGATCGTAAAAGTAAAATTGGTTCCTTGGCAAATATTTGTAAAATACAGAAGAATACTGAGAACAAAATGAAACAATGTGTATTTGTATTCCACAGAGGATTTCATTCCCTGCATGCATGTATATGTACATGTGTGTATGTGTGTGTGAGAGTGTGTTTGTGTGTGAGTGTGTGTATGTGCTGGTGTAAATCCTGAGAATATGCTTTGCATCTCTTCTTGAATGCATGAACCATTGTCTTTTTCTTTGGGAGTCACAGAATGTGAGGCAACATAAAAAGTCCCACTTAATATTTTATTTTCATAAAATATGTCATAATCTATATTTAATATAATGGAATGATAATTTGAAATAATAATTGACTTATTTTTTTCTCCTCATACTTCCAGCTACTCTTGTAATCTTTCCTCAGATGGGTCAGGAGACAGGAAGCCTCTTTTCCAGGGAAGCTTTTTAATTTTAAAAGCTACAATCCAGGTGTGACACCAATGGATCAGGGAAAAAATATGTAATCAGCTCTACTCTCCCCAGTACTTTTTCCTCTTTCTACAATGAATATGAGGAAATATGACAAAAGTTATGTTAGGGAAGATAACAAAAGAAAGATCTCAATCCAACTGTAAAAATAACAAAAATTATAAAAATTAGCTTCAAAAGAAATGTACAAGACTAACATACAGAAAATTATTATAAAAATTACTCTACTGAGGGTCTGGAAAGAAGACAAGAGTAAATATAGAGCCCTGTCTTGTTTTTGATAGGAAGACTTAATATTATAAAAATGTTAATTCTCCCAAAATTATTTTAGAAAGTTCATGCAGTCCCAAAAATCAAATGGAAGGACAAACATGCAAGAATGTTTGAAAAATTCTGAGTTGGGAAGGATATGAAAATGTGCTCCACCACATATTAAAATGTAGTATGGAGCTGTAGAAATGTGCCCATCATACTCCTGGTGTGAGAACAAAAAGTCAGATCAATGGAGCAGAAAGGAGATCTGAACTAGAGTCCAAGGTATGTGGGAGTTTTGCTTCCCCAAACGTATGGCAGTCATTTCCCAATTTTTAAAAAGGATTTTATTTATTGATTTGAGAGAGTGAGAGTGCACAGAGGGAGAGGGAGAAGCAGACCCCATGCTAAGCAGAGAGACCCACACTGGGCTTGATCCCAGAACCCTGAGATCATGACCTGAGTCAAAGACAGACACTCAGCTGACTGTTTTCTCCCAGTTTTCTTTATTGTGGTCCTCCTACTTCTTTTATTAGCCTCTTTCTATCCTTTCTCCTCCCAACATCTGAAGTCATTGCCTAAAAACATAACTGAGTCTATGTTTTTAGGCTCCTTCCACGTGCGGTGCTTGTCCCCTGGCTCTTTGCAAGGGGGACTCGGTCTCATTCTTTGAGCTTTGGCTTAAATTCAATGGAACTTCCTTCGAGCAGTCTATAGGAGGAAGCTACCCTGCATCTCTACCCCTTCGACCTCTCTCTGCACTGTATTTGTCTCCTTCTCAGCACTTTCCAAGTCGTGCTTGCTTGTTTGACTGGTACTTACTGCCTCGTCCACCACACCGTGCACTGCTCCATGTGGCCCCGCATGGCAGGGACTGTGTTCTGCTTCTCTCTGCACTCCCAGCAGCTAGTACAGTGCCTGGCACTCTAGGCTTGCAATTGATATTTACCAAGTGACAAAAGGAACGCATGCATAAATCAATAATAAAGGTAGATCTTCAAATCAGTGGGTTATTGACTTGACGTTTGGACCACAGGTTATGAAGTTTGGACCACAGAATAGCTCTTTGGAATAAAAAAAAAATAGCATGAACTTTATGAGGCTTTATTTTCTTATAAACAATTTCTTAAAAATAATGTCTTAAAAATAAATTTAAGGTGGACCAAATTTTTACATTTAAATTGTAAAACTATAACATCTTGTAAAGAAAACATAATTGAACGTTTTTATGTGTTTTGTGAGCTAATATGAGTATGGTTCTTGGTGAAGACATGAACATGAGATATCCCAGAGATGTCTAAGAAATTGCTTTTATCTTAAATTTCAATTTAAACATTATTCTCTCTTATGTTAAAATATATGTTTTGCATTTTTGTATATAAACCTATAAGCAACATCACTGTCCCTTGTCTTTCAGTGTAAGTTGTTGTAATGGAGACAACCCCAAAGGCTGTGGCTTAATCAAGATAAGAACTTATTTTGTTCTTAAAGAAGTTCCCAAGCTAGGCAGTTCAAGGTTGGTAGGGTGACTCTATAGTCTCAACCTGTACCTCTATCTTGTGGCCAGTGGGAAGAAGGAAGGGTAAAGGTAGGTCATTTTATCCTATTGTCAACCTAGAAGTTAGTCACATGGACACCATGTGCATCTTTTTGGTTCATATCTCACTTACTGGAATCTGGCCGTGCCTAGCTGCAGTGGAGGCTGGGAAATGTAGTCTTTAGTTGGATGGCCTTCTTCTAAGCTCAAAATCAGAAGTTTCTTTCCCAAAATACAAGGAGAATGATCACTGATGGATATCCTGGGGTTCTTGCCACAAGGAGGCAATTGACCCCAATACCACCAAGCTTAGTTTTCCCTTCTCATTCGTGTTTTGCCATATATTAGTTTTTAAAATTTGTTTTATCTGGATTTTTCCCTTTCTGAAACTCAAAGTTCAAAGTTCAAGATGTTCTTGCCAATTTCACTTTCCCTGGACTTTGCGAAAGTTTTTCAGTCCACTTCTATTAAGAAACCCATTGCCCATGTGCTATGGGCAGATTCAGCAAGCCAGACCTGATGTTTTAGCACATCTACACTCAGCTCTCTGTTTTCAAGATCCTTTTCCTTCTCCCAGAATCATGTCCATTAACCTGATTTTGTAGAGCAAGGGTCAGCAAAAGTTTCCTGTAAAGGACCAAATAACAAATGTTTTAGGTGTTATGGATAACATGTGATCTCCAGGGCATAATTTTTTGTTTGTTTTGTAACTGTTTAAAATGCACAATTATTGTTAGCTTTTAGACTGTACAAAAACAGAGTGTTGGGCTGCTTTTGGTGCACATGTCATGGTTTGCTGACCCCTCTTGTAGAGCAATGAATGACAATGTGTGTCTGTACATCTCTCTTGACCAGTGAGGCTGGCAGCTACAGGGTTCTTGCACCAGATGATGTATACCAAAGAACTACAAGGAACATCTTGCCCCATCTGAGCAATGACTGTAACTTAATATAGCTACGTTTGCTGCTAAACCCTGAGTCCAATGGCCAAAAATTATAATATAGTCAGTATCATAAAGTTTTATTTATTTATTTATTTATTTATTTATTTATTTGACAGAGAAAGAGAGTAAGAGATCACAAGAAGGCAGAGAGGCAGGCAGAGAGAGAGGGGGAAGCAGGCTCCCCACTGAGCAGAGAGCCCGATGAGGGGCTCGATCCCAGGACCCTGAGATCATGACCTGAGCCAAAGGCAGAGGCTTAACCCATTGAGCCACCCAGGCACCCACTTTATTTATTTTTTATTTTTATTTTTTTTTAAGATTTTATTTATTTGTCAGAGAGAAAGAGAGAGAGAGAGAGCACAAGCAGGCAGAGTGGCAGGCAGAGGCAGAGGGAGAAGCAGGCTCCTTGCTGAGCAAGGAGCCCGATGTGGGACTCGATCCCAGGACCCTGGGATCATGATCTGAGCCGAAGGCAGCTGCTTAACCAACTGAGCCACCCAGGCGTCCCTTTTTTTTTTTTAATGATTTCATTTATTTATTTGAGAGAGAGAGCATGAGCAGGGAGAGGGGGAGGGGGAGAAGGAGAGAGACAATCCCAAGCAGACTGCAGACACCGCATGGAGCCTGACACAGGGCTGAATCCCAGGACCCTGAGATCATGACCTGAGCCAAAATCAAGAGTCAGACACTTAACTGAGTGAGCCACCCAGACACCCCATATACCTTTGTGTTCTATTTATATCATATCTCCAGATGAAAGTCAGTTTGTCACATATATCTCAGTGCCTTTTTAAATGTTATAAACATGAACCTAGGTACTTATCTTTGTTAGAAATATGTTGATGATACCCTAATAGCTGACAATATATAGCTGAGAAATGATTTTCTAATTCCTAACTTAAAATACCTACACACTGCATTCTCTCTGAATACACATTAAACCACTCATTGTATGATTAAGTCACAAGGGTTTAATGAACAAAACAGCAGGCACTGTACTGGACCCTGCGACTCCAACAGTGACTGAAGTCCCTACTCTCCAGTAGGGGGAGCTCACATTCTAGAGAAGAGGCAGGCAGTATTGTAAGCACATTCATTAAATAGTAGGATGCTGACAAGGGCTACAGAAAAAATAAAATATGGAGGTAAGGATACGGATAGTATTTGAAGGAGCTATCTTAGAGTGGTCAGGAATCTCCAAAGTGAGGTGAGAGTCGACCTAATTCCAGAATGCAATCAGGGAGCAAGCTCTCCGGGCTCTGAGGGACCACATGCAAAAGCACTCAGGAATGCTGAGGACCAGGAAAGGGGCAGCTGTCTGGAGTGAACAGAGTGAAAGGGAGGGTGTTGTAAAGACGGTCAGAGGGTTAGTGAAGCCAGATAGAATAGGGTCTTGTGTGTGGATTTCATTTAGAGCGAGATGGGAAGCCTTTGGGGGGGTTTTGAGCAAACAAGGGTTTTGATCAGACTCAGGTTTTTAAAAGAACCAGTGCAGTTGCTGTGTAGGGAACAGACAAAGGGCAGGAGAAGAAGCAGGGACACTGGATGGGAGGTTATTATAACTGTGCAGGTGAGACATGACAGCGCTTGGACTGGTTGGTGGGGGGGAAATGTAACTGTTTTCATGCGGCTCAGCACACATGAAGTAGTTTTATCTTTAATTGTGTATATTTCTAATCCTGGAGGAATCCCGTACCCCCTAATTGTCTATCCCAGAATAGGCGTTGGTAGCCAACAGAAAACAGGCTAATTAAACTAGGATTTATTATGGTTTGCTTATATCTCAAAATCTAGACAGTGCCATATTATTATTACTAATAAAGAGTCCTGGCTATAAATTAGGATGACTTCATGAGGCAGTGCTTCCTTTAATATTGAAAGAGTTGATGGAACGCTATTTAGAGCTGAGTTATGTAGAACACTAATCTTTCAGCAATGGCTTGATTTCCAATTCTCTATTTACATCATTGCATTGCTCTCCAGCAATAAGGAATGAACACAAACAAATGTAACTCTACGCCTAACAATGCAAGGCAACAACTGCATATAAACAAAGCTAAGCTCACCGTGGACCTACAATTAATTGTTGTGAATGACAATTGAGTGATGACTTTCAGCATTTAAAAATTAACACATTCAAGGGCTGAGGACATCATAGGAAATTAGAGGACTCTGAATACCCTCCAAATTAACATATTTTTCTTATTTACTGCCAGGAAGTAGTAGGTGCAGAGTAAATGGAAGCTCCCATTCTCTGCCATTTTTTGAAGTTCACTACAGTGACGAGTTTGGAATTGCTTTTTTCCTGTCCAGCATTCCCCAAACTTACTTACTAGTTGATTTTTGGGTGGTAGCCTGTCTTAAAAAACAAAAAGAGAATATCTTATCAATGCAAATGGGTCCTTTTGTTAAGGCTGATCTTTGCTTTTTTGGACAGTTGCAGCTTCTATAAAAGAAAATGTACAGGTTTAAATATACTTAAAGCTTAATTAATTTTCATATATGTGTACACTCATGTAACTACTACCTGGATCTAGATATAACATATTTACAGAATCCCCAATAATCCTGCATTTCCTACCAGTCAATACTCCACCAATGGAAATCATATTCTGACCTCTAGCTCCATAGTTTTGCCTTTTTTTGAATTTTGTAAAATTAAAATTATGTAATATGTATTCTTTTGTATCTGATTTCCTTTACTGAATACTATGTATGTAAAATTTGTCCAAGCTGTCACATGCATGTAGCAGAAGTTCTTTTTTTTTAACCACTGTTTTGTATTCCTTTATGTAAATACACCACAATTTACTTATCCACTGTAGTGTTGATGGACATTGGTAGTCTCCAGATTGGGGCTAATATAAATAAGGCTGCTATGAATACTCTCATACATGTCTGATAAGGAATATACTTACTGGTATATGTTAACTCTATACCTGGGTAGAATACTATGTTAGAGGGTCTTTGCATTGCTAACTTGCAGGAAACAATGTTTTATATTATTGCACAAAGAACAAATTATTGCCAGAAAGACAACAGTGTTCAATGATTCTGTGAAAAGAATTTGATAGAATGTTTAATTGGATTACTTGGAATTATTTGCTTGGTTATTATTTTTCATTTTACAAAGATAAAAAGTGAGGAACCACACTGAGATATCACCCCAAAGCGTTCGGATGGTAACTATCAAAAAAACAATAAATTCTGCTGCAAGCAACTTTCCATTCCACGTTATCTACATAGAGGACAGAAATTGGGATGTCTAATTAAAATTATAATAAGGGACACCTAGGTGGCTCAGTCGGTTAAGTGCCCAACTCTTGATTTCAGCCCAGGTCATGATCTCAAGGTTGTGAGATCGAGCCCTCCGTTGGGCTCTGTGCTGCAACTTCTCTTTCTCCCTCTGCCTCCCCCCCAAATCATAAGGAAGTTTATGTCTAATTTTAAAAAATAGTAAATAACAAGTGTTGGCAAGGATATGGAGAAATTGGAACACTTGCGCCCTGTTGGTGGGAATATAAAATGGTGCAACTGCTATGGAAAAGGATAAGGAGGTTCATCAAAAAATTAAAAATAGAATTGCATGTGATCTAGCAATTCCACTTCTGGTTCTATTCCCCAAAGAACTGAAAATAGGATTTCAAAGAGATATTTACACACCATGTTCACTGCAGTAGCATTCACAACAGCACAGAGGTGGCACCAACTGAAACATCCATTGAAAAACGCATGGATGGAGATAATGTGGTATCTATCTATACAGTGGAATATTATTCAGCCTTTGAAAGGAAAGGAATCCTATACCATGGAGAGACCTTGAGGATATTATGCTAAGTGAAACAAGCCAGTTACAAAAACACAAATAATTATGATTCTACGGATATGAAGTAGTTGTGTAGAGTCAAAAATCAGGGACCCAGAACACAGAGCGGAAGTGGCCCAGGGCTGGGGGGCGGGGGGAAGGGAGCTGTTGTTGGGCGGATGTAGAGTTTCAGTTTTGCGAGGTGAAAAAATGCTAGAGACTTATTGAACGACATGCATCTAGTTCATATGACTGCACTGAACTCTTAAGAATGGTTCAGAGGATGAGCAAAAAAGCTAGATGTTAGAGTAACATTATCGCTTGGATTGAAAAATACTCCTCTCTGCTTTCAGGCAAACCTTTCCTCAAGAAATGAGATGCAGGCCGGTGTCTAGTAGATTTCCGTGGTCCCTGAGCTGTTGTAGAACATCAGTGTATTTGCTCACACAGGCTTCTCCGCTGTCTTGTTACCGCATGGATAATTTGGGGGGAAATAAGGTGCTCAATGTTGAACAAAATTCGAAAAGTAATTTTTTAGAAGGTAGTGAGGCGTTATGGCTGATTTATAGAGACTAATAATTTACAAGTACAGGATCATTATTTTCGAGTTCTCTCTGATTAAATGGATCTATTTTTGTACTTCTGATCTTGGCATGAAACAAAAAACTCTGAAGTTACAGGAACTCATAAATAACCTTAGCGAAGTATTCAGCCCATGACCTAGCAGGTTGCAGGTTGTCGAGAGCGGTGATGGAGTGTGAAGGCCTCTAGAAGACAGGTGTGCTGGAGCAGCCCCCCCCCCCCCCCCCGGCCCCCGCCAAAGAGACACATCTCTGCAGGGGAGCCTCCGCCTGCAATTCCGGGGGAGCCGGGGGAGGTGGGGTAGGGGGTAGGCACCGGGGTTGTTGAGCAAAGCTGAGGCTTTAGGGAGACGTAACAGCTTCCCCAAAAGGATTGTGAATTTAGGTAAGCCAGAGAGCAACGTAAGCACACCAACTGTTGAAGAGGGCAGGCTTTCCAGTCAAGAATATTATTGGCCCTTAATTGTCCTAGACTCGGCTTTCTGAGTTGATCCTACTTGAAAATAGAATGGGCTATTCAGATGCTCAGAAAAAGTCGCCTGTTAGTACTATGGAATTTGTGAATCTGTTTTTTGTCTCTCTTGGGGCATGAGCCTTTGGGTTCATCTTGGTGCACCCTATGACCTTGGGCCACGTGCTGCCTGCCTTACCCTTGCAGCAGGGCCCAGGATCTAATTTCAGAGTTAAAGATTGGAATGCTGCCTCCATTTTACTACTTCCTAAATAGACCCGATAATAACATTGTAATGGCTAAAATAAGCAGAGTTATTTTTCTCATCAGTACTGTAATTTTCCATAAAGCAGATAATCTACATTATAAAATTGTAACATTATACATTTTCAGTGAGATGAAATAAAGTTCTTTTTATTTAGAATTTTATTTTTTTTAGAGTTTATTTTTTTTAGAATTTATTTTTTTCCTTTCCTTTTCCTTCTTTCCCTCCTCTCTGTCTCCGTCTTTCTTTCTGTGTCTACCCCCTCCCCCAACTCAGATACCAGTTGAGTCAGTCTGGAACACAATGTGAGCCCCGGAATCAGACAATCCCAATGGGGCTCTTCCTAGTTGTATAAACCTTACCCCTCAAGCCATCTGTTTCTCTTATAAGATAAAGATGATAATAGTATATCCTTCAGAGTCGCTCTGATAATCTTGATGATCACATAGACATTTTGTGCCTGGTTTATAGCAAGCACTTGATAAATGTTAGCTACTATATATTATTAACATGCTGGGACCACATAGTGTACGCAACATCAGGAACATTGATCTGGAGTAAGAAAACAAAAAGGGAACGCTCATAAGCTAAAACCAAAACTAAATGAAAAAGCTAAAATGATGGCAAAGCTGTTGAGAGAGATCTCGAAACTGCAAATCAGATACACAGGAAACAAATGAGAAGGAGGAAAAATACATACTTTTAGTCAGTGAAATAACAACAATAAGATTGTTGCCGTAAATGAACAAAAATTAGTTCGGGCCCTAAGCTGAACAAGAGAATTTTCCTAATCATGATCAACATTTATATTAGGAAGGCTGGTTTAGGGGATGGTATTTCTTTGAATTATGTGGGAGATGAAAAGACCTGTGAGCTTACAGATCTCCTGGTCCATCTCAATCTTTTCCCACGTCAAGAGACTAGGGTTCCAAGAGATTCAGCACCTTGCCTCAGGTTACACGTCTCCTAATAGTAGAGCTAGACCAGAACAAGGGCCCCCTGGTTGGAGCCCAGGGGGATATCCTACTGGGGCACACAGGTTTCAAATTGTGACAAGATCAAAAAACCCAGAGAGTTCATGCTGGAATGAGAACAACAGCAGCCTTCACATCAGGGATCACTTTTCACCCATGGAATTCAAAGCATTCTAATGAGGTATCATTATACCCATTTTCCATAGAATAGAATGAGAGATAGGCTCTTGGTTGACTGAGAGATAGGCTCTTGGTTGACTGAGAGATAGGCTCTTGGTTGACTGGCTTTGCAACCCAGTCTCAGGCACCATATAAACAGACCCATCATGCCCAGGCAAGCTGCTGTGTTAACCAGGGGTAAGTTCCTGCCCTGACTCTGGGCCATCTTACAGCCCGCTCTCTGTTGTCTACAGTCTAGCCATTGTCTCCTTTCTACCAAATATAAGACTCCCAAAGGAGTATTTTCTGTTGTTCATAGGTAGATCTCCAACTTCTTAAACAGTGCCCAGCATGTGTTTGGCTATCAATAAGAGTCATGCTATTTCTTGAAGGAATAAACAAAAAAATTGATCGTCTGGGTTTCTCTGTCTAGCCACTTGAATTGGCAGGTGAATTTTGAGCCAGATGTGTAGGCTCTGATTTGGAGACCTCTACTGTATATTGTCCAATTCCATGTTCTGCAACCTTGGGTCAAAAGTACCTGTCCTTGGATCATACCCTGGATTCCAGATGCAACATACTGAGCACATTCCATGCTCTACTCAAGACTGACAGGAAAGCAGATAAGACTGGTATACTCTAAAAGACAAGACTTCTATATTTCAGAGCTATAAAAAGGAATCCTCCAATCCCTATGCATGGTGAGAACTTTGTTGATGCTTCCTTAGGGAGGTCAGTGAAATCTTCCCTCTGGGAGAAGGAATAAAACCCAATGCCCACAGACACAAACCCAGTAAATCCAAACAAGACTTCCCACCAGTGGAATCAGCCAACCACCATGATCAAGGTTAACTCCGCCTTCAGACTGGGTGTATGAGGTTTCCTTTAGCCTAAAGTTGTACTTGATTTTCATTTGAAGCATACCTCACCAGCATAAACAGTTTGTTTAACCACTGATGTCAGAGTTGGACAGCAAAACAGTTTTAGGCTTTTGCTTTGTTTCTTTAAGCAAACAGCTTCAGACTCTTAAACAGTCCCTCCATCAACAACCTCAGTGTAAACAGAAAACCCTCCACACACTGCCTTATTGAAGAACTGTCATAACTCCTAAGTGCCCGATGTTGTCCATCGGATTCCTCAATAGGGCCTGAGGGTTCACACTAATTTAACTGCTGTGGTCACCTTACTAGATGGCCTATTTGCCCTCCAAGGCCCCCTGAGACCCACCCCTTTGGGAGATTTCATGTCATGTCAAAGGTAGGCTGAGTAAGACCTTCTCACGACATACGCTACAAGATGACTGGATGATAGGGTGCTTTGGATGTCAGCAAATACACCACTCATCATGGAAGCACCTCAGAGCAGATACTGTATTTTCATTTCTCTCCCAACAAAAGCAACTTCCTCCTCGTCGACTACGGCTGAAATGGGCCACTCAAGATCAAAGAATTGACCATCTTCAGGCTTAGACAAACCCCATGGGTCACATGCAGATAATTTGTGGCACATGCTGCTCCTGCAGAGAAGGATAGACAAGCCATCCACTGGATCTTCAAGATGGGCAACACTTTTAGGCCTTGGGGATGTTTTCAATGTCCTCTACTTCAGCCTTGGTTGCTCCTGTTTCTATACTGTCACGGGATCAACAATAAGTTAAGAGGTTTAGAAGGAAAGATGCTGCTAAGTAAGTTGAAATGAGAAAAAAAACAGCATCTGCAACACAAAAAAATACCTTATCAAATCCCCCCCCCCAAATTGACCTTAATTTCTGACCCCAAGACAAGATAATTATAAGTTTGGGAGAAGCCTTCTCCTAGAGCAGTCCTGGATCCCTATTCAACTCTAAAGACAGTTGGAATAAATGTGAACAGCACTGACTTACTACAGTACCTACTGTTAAAGAAAACCATTTTATGGACTTAGAGCATTGGGATAATATTTTTTTTAATTTTTTTAAAGATTTTATTTATTTATTTGACAGAGAGAGAGAGAGAGATCACAAGTAGGCAGAGAGGCAGGCAGAGAGAGAGGGAGAAGCAGGCTCCCTGCTGAGCAGAGAGCCTAATGTGGGGCTTGATCCCAGGACCCTGAGATCATGACCTGAGCCGAAGGCAGAGGCTTTAACCCACAGAATCACCCAGGCGCCCACTGGGATTAATATTTGTCCCTCATAAATATGTCCTTTCAAAAAAAGGAAGTTCTTCCAAAAAAGGAAGTAAAAACAAACAAACAAAGGGAAGTAGACGTGGCTTTTGTGGCTTTGATGGGGGTTCATCTCATTGTATACCTGTTTCCCTGGTGAACCATTCTGCCATACACTTGTTCCTATACTTGTTGGGAAGCCAAAGTGAGTGGGTCATTGATGGGTCTTTAAAGAGAAGACCAACGTGACTCTCCCTTCTTCTGCCTGCCCCCTAGACTAACGTGGCAAAAATTCAGATTATTCTACAGGTCATTAGGCTGTAGGCTTAGGACAGGAAGTCTCAAGAATTGTTTTTGCAAATAGCTTATTATCAGAGGAAATGTCAGCTGAGTCAGGAGCATTATTCTTCAAGTGGACCTGGGTGTTGAGGGATTTAATTGGGGTGAATAGTTGAATGAGACAAAGATGGTTTTTCCTTGGGGACGCATGTACTCTATAAAAGGGCCAAAATAGAAATGCTTCCGCAATGATTTTCTTCCTAAAAATTCAGAGCACTTCAGAAATGCTCATTAATTATATTCTCAGCTCAACTCTGAAGGTTAGTAAACTTATGATGCAAATAGGTTTGCTGGGAAGTTACGTATATGCCCATAACTCCTTGTATGGCAATGTATAGTCGTTAGAAAAACTGGCAATTTTTTTTAGTACCATCACCAAGTATCATCAAGGGCTGCAAATATAAACCTTATGCTGGGAGAGAAGAGTTTTGAGATATCTGGAGGGCTTCAGGAATAATCAGCCGACCAAGTCTTCCCACAATTTCTCTTTTTCAATTTCAACGTTTAAGCACTGAGTATTTTCATTTGTTTGGTCTTGTATGGAGAAATTTGATGTTAAAGTCTATTATAGTGGGTTCGCATCTTTCCATCTTTTCTACATTAGGAACGTGGGTGCTGTATTATTCGGTGTGTAGATGTTTATGATGGTCACATCTTGGAGTCTTTAACATTATAAAGCAACACTATCCAAAGCACATTCTGTGACGTCCAACCACTTTCTGTGGTATCCAATAGAACTTTTGTGATGATGGATATGGTTTCTGCACTATTTAAATTAATTAATTAAATAAAATTAAAAAAAATCCTGTCTGCAGTCATATTACCCACACTTCAAAAACTCAGGAATTGTTGCTAGCTGCTACCGAATTGGACAGCATGGTTATAGAGTATCTTCTTTGTCTTGCTTGATACTTTTTTTGCTTGAATTCTATCTTGCCTGTCCCCAGAGCCTCTGCCCCTGCTTTCTTTTTGAAAGAAAGCTTTTGACCGGCACAATTTGACTAACATTTTATTTTTAACCTTTCTGGATCACTTTGTTTTAGGATAGTGTCTTGTACAGAGCACAGAGTTGAATTCTGTTTTTATCCAAGGTTGGGCCCATTTGCATTTATTGATATCACCTCTATGTTTGATCTTCTTTCATTTTTTAGTACATATTAGAAATACCAGTAAGGCCAACCCTTTTAGTTGATATGTACTGGCTTCATGCTCTGAGCTAACTAAAATTAGCTTGCATCCTCCTCCTTCTCTCATCTCTCATCCGCTTTCCAATTTTAGTCAATAATATTATCTTTCTTAGTGTTTACCTTTGTAGTCTCAGGCTTCTACAGTTCAGTATGTCAGCATTAAATGATACCCTATGACTTCCTCCAACTGCTCATGATGCAGTGATTCTACTTACCACATTCTCTGCCCTCTTTTTCCCCTCCAATGTTTTATGATGAAAATTTCCAAACTGACAGTGAAGTTGAAAGAATTTTTACAGTGAACACTGATATACCCACTGGCCAGATGCTAGCATTAACATTTTACTGTATTTGCTTTATCACTGTGTGTCCATCCATCCATCCTTCTGTCCATCTGTCAATCCATGTCATTCTTTCATGCACTTCAAAGTAAGTTGGTGCATTGACCCTTAAATACCTCAGCCTACATATCACTAACTAGAGTTTAAATATTTATTTAAGTAAGGTATTTTCCTTTTGGTGCAAAATGTACAAGTAGTAAAGTACCTATATCTTATGTATATCTTTGCTCGTTTTGAAAATTGCATACCTCTGTGTAACCTGACCTCCTAACAAGATATAAAACATTGCCATTGCCCCCAGAACATTCCCTAGTGCTCCTTTCAAGTTAATCCCCACTCATCAATTCTGATTTTTTTCTACCATAAATTAGGTTTTTTTTTGTTTGTTTTTTTTTTTTACCTGTTTTAGAACTTCACAGAAATAGAATCAGACAGTATGTATTCTTTTGGGTAAGGCTTCTTCCACTCAGCATAATGCCTTCAAGATTTCCTCAGGTGATTGAATCCTATTTGTTGCTTGGTAATATTTTATTATAAGAACATATGGCATTTTGTATATTCTCTTATTAATGCATACTTTGCTTCCATTTGGGGGCTATTATAAGTAAAACTTCTACGAAGTTTTTTTATTTACTTTTATGAAGATTTTATTTATGTATTTGAGAGAGAGAGAGAGTTTGAGAAGGGGTGGGGCAGAGAGAGAGACAGAGAGAGAGAGAGAGAGAGAGGAGCAAGAGAAGCAGACTCCCCACTGAGCAGGGAGCCCGGTGCAGGACTCGATCCCAGGACACTGGGATCATGACCTGAGCCGAAGGCAGTCACTTACCTGACTGAGTCAACCAAGGGCCCCAAGTTTCAGTGAACATTTTTGTACAAATGTTTTTGTCAGCTTTTTAAATTGCTCCTCGGCTGATACCTGCCAGGAGAATTACTGGGTCATATGGTATGACATAGGTGTGTGCTACGTTATGAGACACTTGCAGATATTTCCTAACCAGTTTATATCCACACCAAGAATGCTGTTTTCCTCGCGTCTTTGCCAGTATTTGCTGTTGTTAATCTTTTAAAACTTGAGCCATTCTGGTGAAGATATACTCATATCTTATTGTGGTCTTAATTTTCATTTTCTCGATGACTAATAACATCAAGCTCTTCATTTGCTTATAGGCCGTTTGTATGTTTTGTCTTATGAGCGTGTATTAAAATATTTTGTCCATCTTACAATTGGGTTGTTTGCCTTTTTGTTATTGAATTATAAGTTTATTCGTTCTCACATGCCGGATACCAGTTATTTGTCAGATATATATTTTGTGACTATTTTCTTCTAACTGTGGTTTGCTTTCATTTCCATACCAGTATTTTTGATAAGGACGTGTTTTTTAGTTTGATGGCATTTAATTTTTTGTTTCAAAAATTGTCTAGTCACTGCTTCCAGAGACCTGTCTAGGAAGCTTTTGTCTACTCCAAGTTACAGAGACATTTTCTTCTGCTGTCTTCTAAATGTTCTATTGTTTTAGCTTTTACACGTTGGTCTCTGATCCATTTTCTCTCCCCTTTCCTCCCATATTTTGTTAAATGTGCCAGTGCTATCATATCAGAATGCATAATATTTGCATATATTTCCACCCTTAGTTTCAAATTTATTTTAGTCCTATTTCTAATGATTCTATACCCCACCCCCCATTTGTCCCTTTGTCAGTATTTCTCCAGTCATCCTGTGGTTGAGTGAAGTTTGTCTTCTAGTAAGTTTCTAAAGAAGTGTGCATGGGCACAAAATTCTCTGATTCTTAGCGTCCATACTCAGGGGAGAGTTGGGATTGATAAAACATCTTTGGTTTGTACTTTCTTGCATTGATTAGCATTTTAAATACAAATTGTTTTCCATTGTTTATTATTTTTCTGAAGGGACCTCAAGTGTATAGGCATTGGATGAGAAATCTATTTATTTTAGACTATTTTCTGCAGATCTACATATAGCTATTTCACCTCAACCTTGTGTTCAAGGCCATGTAGAGGACGGTCTTGTGAATTTCTTTGGCACTGATGGTCAGTATGGATTTCTCCTTTGTAACATTGGCTTTCTGTGAGTTTTGAATTTGTTTGTACCTGTGAAAGCATATAGTAAATGTAAGGTATTAAGCAAATATATGCAACAATAATAATACCACTCTTCACCATTTTTATAGTGAGAGGTTTATGTCTAAGAAAGTAGCGGTTTCCCTTCAACAAGACTAGAATTTTAAGACTAGAAATACTAAAAATAATTTATGAAGTTGATAAGACAAAGTCTAGATAGTTTAGTTTCTTGTATAAACTTGGGACTCAGATGTCAATTAAATCCCAATTACTGACTCTTAGGAAAACTTTGAGTCCTTACAAGCTGGGTAACAAAGCTGAATTCATGAAGTATGTATTTTTTTCTCCCAATTAAACCTTTCTATATTTGATCCTTCCTTACTTAGCAAGTCCATATAGGAGTACATGAGGAATGAGGAATCCATTATCTCAAAATACAAGAAAGATGTAAAAAACCTCTCAGGAATAGGCAAGCACCAGACACTAGCATCTGATATAAATACGTCAATGTGATATAATCCATGAAATTCCATATCCTTCTCTATTTATGTCATATGAATATCACAATATGATTTTCAAGCACACATCATTCTGTTTAACAAATTTAGGTAATAAGACAGAAGAAAGTAAAAAACAAATAGGTAATTTAAAATTGCTGTAATTATGATTTACTTGTGTAACAAAAATTAAATTCACATAGCACTGTGTTGGCAATGGACAAGCAAAGACTAATAATAAGGGATTTTTGCACCTTCACACAAGGACAAGGCTTTTCAGGAAGACAGTAAATCTCTGTTCACTAGGGTAAAAAAATAATTAGATCGAGTATTTACCTTCCATGGAAGTTTTAATTTCAAAATGCAAGAGTTTTTTCTTGTAAAAGTTATACATGCTTCTAAAATGTAAAAAATACAATTGTGTATAAAATAGGAAGTGAAAGCATTCTATCACTTCCATGTCTGTCGCCATTACTGATCTCATGCCACAGAAAAATCACTAATATTCATAACAGCATTTCAGACATTATATAAATATATATTATATATTACAAACTTATAACTTGTGTAATTTATAAATATACTCTTTTGCCATAATAGAGTCTGTAAATCTTACCTTTTTTCATTTAACACTATACCTTGGACATGTTTTATATTAGTTCATACAGATCTACCTTCTCCTTTTAAATAGATTTATCTCAGATATATATTATATGAAGTTGTCTTAATTGAGTTAAAGAATCTTCTGCTGATGGATGAATAGTCAAGTTGTCTCCAGCTTTTCGATACTACAGACTGCATTGTGGTGAACATTTTTATACATATGTTTATCTACTAAGGGGATTTATTACACTTTTTAGAAGTGTAATTTTGAGATGAAAAGGAATGGCCATTGTCAATATTCGCACATGAGGCTAGTGCTCGCTTTGGCAGCACATATACCATGTGAGGCTAGATTTATACTTTTGGGTTATTATAGACCTCAGGACTTTGCATGGCTTGCAAGATGACCAATAATAGAATAATAGAAATTTAAGCTATTGAAGCCACATTAAAATTAATATCTTTTATTTTTGTTATAAAAAAGATAAGAGGATTGATAAGAGGATTCAAGGTATTGGGCAATGATTGTACTATATGCAGGGGTAACACAATGAAAGAGATACTCTTACCTTTTTATAAAACGACAATAAGGGTATGTACCTTACAGGGCTATTGTGATGACTTAAGGAGATAATGGTTATAAAACTCCTACACTAGTACTGACAGAAAGCAGGTGTTCAGTAAAAATGTGTTGATATTTCCATAAAGAGAATTTATTCTCATGACAGAGGCCTCTTAAAAGAGGGCTTTCATGATCACATTTAAATAACTCCTATTGGCTTCTGTTTTCAAGTATGAGACATTGGTAAATACTTAGTACAATTTAGTGTGGTCGGGAAAAAGTTGTGGTGTCTTTAAAAATGAGTGATCAAATTTAATGCTACAAGATATGGGATGTTAGGGGTTACTAGTCAAGACCAAAACTTAGGGCCAGGAATATCTGCCATATGCCAAGGGTCAGTGCCTGCAGGATGAGAGGTACCAACATAAGCTCAGTTGTCAGGAAGTGAAGCAGGCCAAGAGTCCACCAGCAAGATGATTCACAGGTAATAGGACACCCAAATGTCGGGAGTCATAAGAAGCCAGAAGCCTGGCTCTATAACCACAGAAAGGCTCAAACTCTCAGCAGACTCAGGCCAATGTGCAATCTGAGGTTTTAAAGTTCAAGGTAAGCATCCAGGAGCCCAAGGGGACCAAAGCATACCTCTGTGCCAAGGAGACTTGGCTGAGAGCTGTTTCTAGATTCTTCCAGTCTTGTGTGGGTCCGAAGTCAATCACGGAAGTCCTGGTCTAGGTTCTCTAGGACAAGTAGGTGAATCGGGCAGCAGAAAGTTAGATCCCATACAGGAAGAAAGAAGAAATAATTTTTCTGTGATAGCTGCAATACACTGTGATGAAACCCTCCCTAGCAAAGCATGAGAAAAGTTAAATGTGCTTGTGTTAGCAAGCCTGCATCTGCTATCATCACTTAGAAAATGGAATGCTGCTATGTTCCTTCCTTCGTGTTTCTCAGACAACTATATTTCTAAAATTCTTAGAGCTCTGCTAAGATTAAAGCTACTATGGTACTAAAACCCTCATTGTAGGTTCTGTCCACGGGTTTCACTCACCTGTTTCTTTCTGGAAGAGGTTGAGGGTGATGTTGGAGGGAGATGTTGCTAAGTGCTTCTCAAAGGTAGATGGAGACGGGCACAAGTCAAGTATTGTAGAAGCCTCAAACTTAGACATGAATCACAAGGTGTCTGGGGATGTGTAAATATCTGCCACAGGCCAGTTTTCTAGAAAACAGTACCTGAGGCTAAACCTTAAAATGCTTTATTGGGAAGTGCAATCCCATGAAGCAAGAGGGAGTCAAAGGAGGAAGCGGAGGAAATAGGAAAGAGCCGGTTATAGAGCTAACCATGGCTTGACCAGAAGCGCCATCGATTTCTTGTTCTTGCAGTATGTCTGCAGAGAGATGGTATGAAGTTATTACATCTCGATTTTGGGGGTTGCAAGGGGAAGAATTATCCTCTGGCTTCCATTTCCAATGGATCAAAGTTTGCTCTGCAGGGCATTAACCTCCGCCCCCCCCCCCCCATACTTCCAGGTTGTCCCTCCTGGTCCCTCCATCAGCTGCTGAGGAGGGCAGATCCAAGAGAGTGACTGTGGCATCTGCAGCAGAAGCCACTTTCCTCAGGGTAAGCCACAGTGTAGGCATGAGCCACTGGCATTTTCCACACTGCTGCCTGGAGCAGGCAACCTCACAGGTTCCATTGGGTGGGTACTCAGTGGATTCTGAAGCATCATTTAACTCAAAGCCCAAGGGCAAGAGGGAAGTCCAAGGGAGGCTCTGGCTGGTCATGCCCCCAAGTGATGCCCCGGCCACAGGAACAGCACAAACCACTGATCAGAATGCAAAACATGTGTCCAGATCTGGGGTGACTCATCGACTGAGCCCAGTACTATGACATTTACATGTTTCTGATCACATAATAACTAACATCTTGGAGTGCTTACAGCTCAAAGCCCTTAATATATAGTCAAATGTATGAATCTCATGTAATAGAAATTGTTTTATGTCCTATTTTTTTCCATTTAATTTTCTGTGATGAAGATTTCCCCATCTTGTTTGATATTCTTCAAAAGCATTCTTCACTGGCAACAGCATATTCCATAATATAGATTTATAGCACTGTATTTCACTTTCCCGTATCATTGAACACATTAGTTGTTTGTAATTCCCTGCTTTCATAAGTCATTCCATGTGTGCAAGCCAGATTTGTCTAGCCTATGTTGTTTAAACAAACAACTCTTAAATCTCAGTGGCTTAAAATAACAGAGATTTATTTTTCACTCACGTATGGGGTTAGCAAGGAATCTCTGCACATCATAGTCACGTAGACACCAAGGCTAACAGAGAAGCATCATCTCGAATGTCGTTGGTCACTGTGCCAGAAGGAAAAGATAACTCTGGAGAGATCCATGTTGGCAATTAAATGCATCCTGAAAGTGACACATGCCACTTCTGAACTCATAGGTCAAATCTATTTGCAAGGCCCCACCCAATCACAAAGGAGCCGGAGGGGAAAAGAACAAGACATGGCAAGTATTACTCACTGTGACATCATTGCAAATGTCCTTGTACCTAAAGCTTTTTGTGTTTTGCCACTTATTGTTGCTACTTATAGTGTTTTGCTACAAATTGTAAATGTAAACATTTTTATGTTATTGATGCATGTCCTAGAGTTTTATGTTTATACTTTCCTCTATACAAGGGCATAGCAACCTGCAAACTACATTTCCCAGATTCCTTTGCCTGCTGGGTAGAAGCCATTTTTTGTTGCTGTTGCGTCTGGCTCCATCAGCAGTCATGAGAGCCAACTGCAAGTGATTACGGTCTCCAGCAGCAAGCCCAGAAACACCAACAGGATGTCAGCTTTCTGCTCAGGGTTGGTGTTAGTGCTTGTGGACTCTGGGTAATGCCCACCTTCTCCCTTTTGCTTCTCCAGGCCACGAGGAAGAATTAGCTTCCTGCAATTAAGTATTACCTCTAAGTACCATCATATTCCCCCTTTGGTTCTTCCAGCTCAGCTAACAATTTTCTAACCAACTCCTGTGTTAGATTTCCTCCACCTAAGATGCCGAATTGGACCCCTACTGATATACCATATGTGCCAACTTGCCCCCAGGGAGTCTGTGCCAATTTATACCCAGTCCCTAAGCAACTGAAAATACCTATTCCCTTTAACCTTCACCATAAAAAAAAAGTTTTATATTTTCATTTAAGAATTACCATCTGATTTTACAGGCCCCGAATATTTTGTTGTTTTTAATTTGGATTTCCTTGTTAGCTGTTGAGACTGAATTTTTAATTTGTTTGTTAGCCATTTGTCCTTTCACAAACTGATCACTCATGATCCTTATCTCTTTTAGGGTTATCTCTATTTTCCTTTGCTTTGTAAAAGACCTTTATATGTTAAGGACTTTCATCTTTTCTCTCTTATGTATGTTTCAAATATAATCCCAGCTTGTCATTTGCTTTTTAATTCTGTTTATTTATGATGCTTTATAACATGAGGAAATTAATTAAAAAAATTAAATCAGTTCTACTAATTTTACTATATGATTGCTGCCTCCAGATTGGATTTTGAAGACCTAATTAAGGTTTTAAAATTTCCTTCATAAAATATGGCTTTAACCCATTATCTGTTAGAGTTTAATAGATAATAAAATTAGAGATGTGTGGCTTCTTTTTTTTTTTTTTGGAAAATGAAAACAAACAAAAAACGAATCTGTGATTCCTCGTCTCTGACCCCTCCCTACGCACCCTCAGAGATGCGTGGCTTCTTAAAATGTTTTTATTATTTCTCCTTCCTCCTACCTCTTCTTGTCCAGATCTCAAAGGGCTGCACAAAGGGCAGAGGAGGATTCAGAGCCACTGTCGTGAAATGAGATTCTCTCCACAGAATCACAGCAGCTCTGCTCTCACTGGCCAATGAGCCCTCCCCACAATCCAATGGAAAGTGGTCCGTGAAATGGCTCTCCTGTGGGTATCGCTGCAAAGTGAGAAGTAATGGCTGGAAGCCCAGACTTCCAGTCCCAGCTGTCTGATCCTCCTCCTTTACCCGGGCGGCCACTTCCCTCATCTTGATATTCTGGGCTCCTACCTTGAAAAGTGGTTTTTAATTAGTATACAGAGACCTCTCTGGGCACTATCTCACCCCCAAATCATGCTCGACATTTTTAGCTAATACCCTCTCTGTTGTCCTTGCAGGTAGTTCAAGGAGATGAAATTATGTGTTGGATGGATATGCATCAATAATTTACAAAAATTTCTACTCAGTATTTCACTGAAGGATGTCTTTTTTTTTCTCTATTGGTTTTTGCCTTTGCTTTTTTTATGCTTAAAAAACATTTTTTCCATCTCAAGATCAGAAACATTGATCTTTCTTTTCTGTTTGTTTGGAGATAGTAGAGCAGTTTATCCTGAGCAGTGAACAGTGATTGGGCCCTAGAAAAATCTTACAGCTAAAAGCAGTAGCTGGTATGCAAAATAATAATAATAATAACAACAATAATAATGTATTTGCCTTTTTTTTTCTTTTCTAAAATTTTTTTTTCACTGTGAAAAGCATGATTTTCCAATAGTTTCACTTCATTTCTTTCCTAGAGACTGTCCTATGGGCTCAGAAAAGGGACGGCTGGGCAGGATGCCCATGACTTCACACTTCTCGGTAGCAAATTCTGCCCCTTCCTCGTTATGGTGATAGCCTCACAGCCTGATCCCTCTAGTCCAGGGGTTGGCATACTTTACCTGTAAAAGGCAGATAGAAAATCTTTGAGGCTTTGCCAGTCTGTGGAAACTACTCCATTCTGCTTTGCAGGGTGAAGCAGTCTTAGGCAATGTGTAAACTAATGAGTGTGTTCCAGGAAAACCTCACAGGAACTAAAAGCTGTTGATGCCTAGCCTCTATGCTGTGGAAGAGGGTAACCTGGTAGGTGTGACTAAAGGACCCCTTTTCAACTTTTGTTACTTTTGTGTTAGTCAGAAATGCTGACCAATTTGAATCTCACGTTTGTTTAGTTGGGATGTTCGTTAATGCTATTAGGTGAGACCGTTGTGTCCAGTGTGTTTTCTGTGGCTGTGAACTAACTGCACTATGATTTTGTCTTGGAGGTGAAGTGGGGAGCAATCGTGAGGTATATCAAAGGCCTCGCCTGAGAAGTGGCTGATTGCTTCAGCCCCCAAAAGTCTGTTCATTATCCTGGGTTGAAGTTGGTAGGCTTCTATGACTCGTCAATGTGTCTGTTTCCCCTGATGTGCCTGTTCTTTGGGAAAACACCAGTGAAATCCTGACAGACTACAGCAGCCAGCTCTCTGCCCCTCTTTTAAATACTGCTTACACTTACCATCTCAGTTTTCACAAGAGAAAGAAACGGCTTAATTTTGCCATTTGTATCCATTGTTCAGAGCAACTTCTAGGAGTCTGTATTCTTCCCTACTTTTGATCAGCTTCAGTCTTCACATTTTTAAAACACATCTACTGGAGAGGACGAATACATGGGATATAAGAATACGAAGTTTTTTAAAAAAAATCATTTTGGATTGGACTCAGATCCATATCAAATAAATTAAGCTTGAATCTTATCTCATATTTATGGGTTTGGGTACAGGCTAACAGAATCTGCTACGGATATCTTCTTATATGGCTTTAATAAAACCTCCCTCGAAGACACATGTAGAGACTGAAGGACAGCCCAGTCACTTGCAGTTTTAACTAAAGTTTTAAAAATTATGTAAATATTAGCATATTTAGCTCCTTGCAAATAATGGTAGGCATCAGGCCACACCTGTCTCATTCAACCCACCTACCCTAATAGCAGAGGCCATTTGATAAAGGGTTGAGCCAGATTTTGTGCACTCTGAAGCTCATATAACTGTATTTTTAAAAAAGACAAAATTAACTATCAAAGTAAATATTTAGAATGAAGAAAATTTATAACGTAGCTTATTTTCTAAAAAAGCGACAAATAGCACAAGCATTATAAAATCCAGAAAAATAACAAACACTTTAATATAGTTAACTTTCTAACACGTCTCCACAATACCTGCCCCTTACCTTTTGGCTGTTACCCTAGAATTGCCTCCATGAGACTGCAGTTTTGTAACATCATTTTTCATAAACAATAGAAATAAAAGTTAGTCTTTCCTCTAACATAGTTCATCAAAACATTCTTTTTCATTATTGATAGTTTAGAAAAGTTTCAAGTTTATGACTTGTAAGTAATACTGTCAGGTAAATGTATCAGATTATAGTCAAATTTAGAAAAACTCTTCTCAAGTTTCCTGTATGAGTTCTAAGATTTCAGGGCAGTGCAAATTTTTTGTGCAGTGAGTCATCTTTAATACTGTGTGAACTGACAGCATTCTTTGCTTTGTTAGGGCCTCTCCCAGGTCTTGGAAGGTTCTTGTGCAGGTGGAGGGAGGGTCCTTGAAGCTTAAGATTCCTTAGCCTCATGGTAAATTCACTCCTGCACCAGATCCTACAGGAAGATTCAATATTTTTCCATTTTTTTAGATCAGTCATGACCTGGAGAGGCTGGCTAGTTGCGAGAAGACTACCTTAAAAACCTAACCTTTCTTCTGCCTGCCTGAATCTCTAGAAATTGCCTATTCCTGGATACATCATTGTGCTTTGCTTAGTTGGGAGGATAGAGGGTCAGTGAACCTGATCGAGGTTGTTATAAAATCCATCACTATTTTGGGACCACTTTGCCTTGTTAATAACTTGGATTCAGAGCCTGCCCAGGCTAATCCAGGTCCAGTGGCCGGCCTAGCTGAAGGTTGGCCACTGTCCCAGTTTTCCCTTCCTGTTAGTGTCCAGCCTGATCACGGGATGTGACATGAGACAACAGTAGGGGTGGTAACAGGTGGTCTATTCATCCGGTAGGAGTAGGCTTGGGTTAGCCAAAAAAGACTACATGGATAGGAGTTATAGATGTCTTTCTGAATGACAAGGAAAATATTGCAGTAGATGGAGAATATATTCACATGTTCTTAACACATAAACAGCTTGAGTCCAAGTCTCATGAAAAAGATTTGCATGAGAGAGGAAGTCAGTGGGGACAAATGAAGAGAATGAAAGAATGGAGGAATAAATGGGAAACTAGAAAGTGATTAAAATAATTGGAAACAAGGAAGGAGATAAATGGAATAGAAAAATGTGAAGGAATGGGAATGCAATGAGGTTTGTATGCAGGGGGTTTGGGTAAGGAATAGTATTTGAAGGCAGTAGCTGAGCTGAATGAACGAATACGTGGGTTTAAGAATCATATAACAGCATCTAGTGGCATGTCTCACCTACCTTTTATTTTATTTAATTAATTAATTTATTTATAAAAGATTATTTATTTATTTATTTGAGAGAAAGAGTGTGAATGTGGGGGGGAGGGGCAGAGGGAGAGGGAGAAGCAGACTCCCTGCTCAGCAGAGCTCAATCCCAGGACCCTAAGATCATGACCTGAGCTGAAGGCAGACACTTAACATACTGAGCCACCCAGGTGCCCCTATTTATTTTTTTAGAAATAAAAGAGAGAAAGAGAGAGAATGTAAGCCAGGGGATGGGGGACCGAGGGAGAGAGAGAATCTTAAGCAGGCTCCATGCCCGGGGCAGAGACTGACGTGGGGCTCTGTCTTACAACTGAGACAAAATCAGGAGTTTGAAGTTTAACTGGCTGAGCCACCCAGGTGCCCCATATTTTAAAACCAGGTATTTTCAAATTATTAAAATGAGCAATATGATAACACAATTATCAAGCATGAGAAAGAACTTTCTGTGTTCAAAGAACTTCAAAGCCTAATTAAAAGTTCTGAGGATATAAATGAAAACGCTATTATTCTATGAAACCAATTACAAGTATTTTATTTTATTATTTATTTATTTTTAAAGATTTTATTTATTTATTTGACAGAGAGGAGAGAGATCACAAGTAGGCACAGAGGCAGGCAGAGAGAGAGGGGGAAGCAGGCTCCCCGCTGAGCAGAGAGCCCCATGCGGGGCTCGATCCCAGGACCCTGAGATCATGACCCGAGCCGAAGGCAGAGGCTTCAACCCACTGAGCCACCCAGGCGCCCCACAAGTGTTTTATTTTTCAAAAATAGTTTGATGCACCTATAACCATCATTATTTGCAAATAAAATATGTAGAAGAAGCTAGTAATTTGGTGATCCTTCTTTACTCTTCTGACATTTTGGGGAGATGTAAGTGCCATATTTCCTTATAAGAGATCCTCAATTAAAGAATTTAATTTCAAAGAACTAAATATTGTTTATTTTATTAGATAATGGAGATGAATTCCTGCTCCAGGGTCCTTTAACATGTATTAATAAACACACATTAAATCAATGCCTGCTTCAGGGAGTGAAGCTTAAAAGCAAAGTCTTTAGCTTGTGTCACCCTTTGCCTATGGGAAAGTTTACTTTAATATCATTTTGAGATATAGAACAAACTTAGAAACAAATCCATCTTCAAAACAATTCATAGAACTTCCACTTATGAATTATTCATAGATAGTACACTGCCCATAATAATAGAGGCTTATCAGTCTCTCCTTTGTTCTCTGAATCTATGCTATTGTCTTTCTATGCATTTTACTAGGAGCATGGGAGAGATATTTTAAGTTCTCTGTAACCTAAAATATTTCTTCGGTGCTAATGACAGAGGAGACGGTGTCTGCTGTCTCTTCACTTTTGGCTGTTTTTATTCCATTAGTGCAAGACTATTGAACAGAGGAATGAAATCCTATCAGGAGTGGGAGGCTTTAGAATCTTCTGCCCTATTGTTTTTTCCTTCCTATCAAAAGGTTCCGTGAGTGTGCACAGAGGTATTCCTGTCTGGAGGGCTGGGAAATTGGGGCTTGTGACAAAGCACCCTTGAATAACAACGGAGAAAAAAAAGTAACGCTTAAAAATTTGACAAATAAAAAATGAGGATGCATTAACATTAAACTGGCTACTTGGCAAAGGAGAAAGGGCCCTCGTGGGTCAAATATCAAAGCCCTAAGTTTTAAGGTAGGGATGTCGGCTGCCTGTGCTGACCCATATCAAAGCATCTCACAGCAAAAGGTAACACTGTCACTTTCCCCTGAACTGTGCTTTTGCTCAAATTTCTTTTATTCCATACAGCTGGCATCTCTGGTCCCCTGTGATTTCCAGTAGTTAATGCCCTCCATTTAGCCCTCTTTTATGATTGTTTATGGACCAGAGACTTGGTGGGTTTTCCCCTTGATCTGTGTGACCTACCGAGGCAACTCACTGCATCATTTTTGCAGCCTGAACTTCTGGAGAATTCTTCATTAGAGGATCCTCAGCTGAGCTTTCATCTTCTGGTACCTATTTCTCCTTGGTATTGTCTTTAATTGGTGGTTTAAATGTAGATTAATTACTACTAGAGGGGTTACAGGTGATCTCAGTCAAGGTCGAGTCTGATTGCATTGGGGTAGCCAAGTCCTTAAACATTTGTATTTGCATGAGTTGATATCTACTGGGGCATTGTTGTTGTTAAAAGAAAATGGGAGACATCGTGCAATGGGCAAGGCAGGGAGTGGGAACCAGCCAGGATAGGGGGGAATAGAGGGCTGGCATGGTGTCTGTTTAGGGTGGGTGGAGCTAAAGCTGGTGAGCCGACATGTTGCGTTGGGTGAATTCAGGTAAGTCCAACATGGAAAAGACTTCCTCCCCCACTCACCCCATTTCAGCCTGCAAACATGCTCTGTCCAGTTCCCCATCACCACTTCTGATTGGTATGTTGGCCAGATTCCTTAGCTTTTCAGTCACTTTCACATGTCAGAAAAGTCTGATTTTCAGGTACAAAGAAGACCGTCTCGACGTAAATAACAACTTCCATGTCATTGTCACGTCAAAACTTCTCCCCTCCCCTGCACAGGCCGACCTTGGAGGCAGCAGAGGAGGGGTTTTGCTCGCCCTTTCACGCCCCCATCAAAACCCCTGTTGCTCTGAACCCATCCCCCCCGCCAAGGCTGAGGTGGTCTCCTGCTGAGGCTCCTCAACCCTGCTCACATTTTTTTGCAGGATCCTCTTAAGATGATTTGAGTCTAGCTTCCTTCTGGCATGCCCCTTGGTTCCCAGGGTAAAATCATAACCCTTGCCCAACAAACCATGGACTGTCCCCTCTGTTGCCTTCTCTCTTGGCCCTGACATCACAGGCAGTTCCTCCATCCTCCTCCCTTCCGAATTCTGTAGGTAAGAGGAAGCCCTAGTTCTTAGGTTCACACATACCCTTGAGGTCCTGGCAACATACATCAGGCTCTCCTAAGAACTTGCTCATGGTGCCCCACCCTGAGCCCTTGGGGTTCTGGGGTCTAAGTCCTATATCTCAGTAACCATCTTGCTGGAGGGAAAGACATTGGTCACCCTTCGTGCAAGCTCTGGCTACTCTCTGGTCCTTGGCTTAAATCTGGGTGCCCCAGCCCCTGTCCCTCTGGCTGGCAGCTCTGTATCTCCATGATGCTAAGCCGTCTTTATGATTTCTAGTCTCTTCTCCTGTGATGGTTAATAGGGTACAGGGAAAATTCTGGTTTTGTTCCTAATAGTGAGTCATCCATTTAACATCTTGTTACTGTTATTTCTAGGAGAGACTACTACTCAAGGGTGACAAGGAAGCCAGAAAAAGGAACGGAATCGTGTCAGCCCTGAGCTCAAGTAAGGTGCCCTGTGGGGACTCCCAGAAACCACTGAGGTGACTTGGGGAGATAGGCTAGTTTGTGAGGACTGCCATAACAGAATACCATAGACTAGGTGACTTCAAACAACAGAACTTTATTTCCTCACAGTTCTGGAGGCTGGAAGACAAAGATCAAAGGGTCAGGAGGGTTGGTTTCTTTTGAGGCCTCCCTCCTTGGCTTGCAGATGGTTGTCCTCTTGCTGTGTCCTCACATGGTCTTTTGGATGTGTGGACAAGCCCCGGGATCACCTGCTCTTCTTATAAGGATACCATCAGATTGGATTAGGGCTGTACCCTAATGGCCTCATTTTAACTTGAACACCTCTTAAGCACCTTATCTCTAAATATAATCAGATTCTGAGGTACTAGGAGTTAGGACGCCAACATAGGAATGTTGAGGGAAACCTATTCAATCCGTAACAGGAGGAGAAGGCTAAGGCTAGAGATTTCTGGCCCCTACATGCAACCCTGAGGGTGCTGGCCCCCTCCAGCACACCTCCACCCAGTGACCTTTGATATGGCAGTGCCTGGAGTCCTGCAGGCAGACCAGAGGGGATGACGGAGCTCCTGACATTTAGGCACTGATGCTAATTCAGTCCATTGGAACTCTCAGTCTTCCAAAGGGCAAATCAGTCCTTCAGAGTTAACAATTACTTTCCACAACATTTAATTAAAGTAACATTTCTTTCTTTAAAAAATAACAAGGAATTCCCCCAGACAACTAGACTTAACCGTCTAATATCAGATTAGAAACAATTCACTTACTTCCATGTCTGCTCTAGTCAAGTAGAAAATTGAGCAATTACATGTGTGTTTGCTTAAATTATGCAGACAACTATTCTAATAGGCCACATTGCTTTGTTTTTGTAGATCCAACCTTTATCTGACTTAAGTGGTTTATTTATTTAGATCCATCTCTTTTTGAAAAAAAATTTATTGTTTTTAATTTTAATTCCAGTATAGTTACATACAGTGTTATATTAGTTTCAAATGTACATTGTAGTGATTTAACAATTCTATACATTACTCACTGCTCATCACGTTAAGGGCATTCTTTGATTGCCATCACCTAGTCCACCCGTCCCCCCATTCACCTCCCCTCTCATAACCATCAGTTTGTTCTCTGTAATTAAGAGTCTGCTTCTTTGTCTCTTTTTCCTTTGTTCATTTGTTTCCTAAATTGCACATATGAGTGGATTCATATGTTATTTGTCTTTCTCTGATGGATCTATTTCACTTAGCATTATACGCTCTAGTTTCGTCCATGTTGTTGCAAATGGTAAGATTTCACTTGCTTTTATCATGGAATAATAGTCCCTGTATATATTATTCCATCGTATATATACCACGTCGTCTTTATATCTTTAAATATTAATTATATCATATCTTTAAATAATAATAGTCCATTGTATATATACCACATCTTCTTTATCCGTTCATCTATCAGTGGACACTTGGGCTGCTTCCATAATTTGCTTATTGTAAATAATACTGCAGTAAACATAGGATTGCATATATCCTTTTGAATTAGTGTTTTTGTATTTTGGGGGTAAATAACCCCCACAGTAGTGTGATTACTGGATCATAGGGTAGTTCTATTTTTAATTTTTTAAAACTCCACACCACTTTTCACAGTGGCTATACCCATTTGCATTCCCACCAACAGTGCAAGAGAGTTCCTTTTTCTCCATATCCTTGCCAACACTTGCTGTATCTTGTGTTTTTGATTTTAGCCATTTTAACAGGTTGTGAGGTGATATTAGATCCATAACATTTTGGTGCAGCAATATTGGTGAAACTCTTTTGATGACAAGATATTTTGACCACTCTTAAAAAAAACAAAGAAAATCTTGTTACACTTACAGCTTTCAAAATTATGATAGAACGTGTAGAACAGGCCTACCCTCCTCTTAGTCTCACCCATCACAACCCCACTCACAACCAAATTTTCCTTCTCCAGAGATAGCAAATGAAATTTTAAAGATTTAATTTTTTATTTATTTGAAAGAGAGCAAGAGAGAGAGGGAGCACACACAAGCAGGGGGAGGAGGGGTTTTTTTTTTTTAAGATTTTATTTATTTATAGCAAAAGAAATTTTAACATCTCTGGA
The DNA here is from genome assembly GCA_028533885.1 of Nasua narica. Classification (NCBI taxonomy): domain Eukaryota; kingdom Metazoa; phylum Chordata; class Mammalia; order Carnivora; family Procyonidae; genus Nasua; species Nasua narica. The sequence goes on along the minus strand of CM052811.1, from coordinate 25,657,502 downwards.
AACAAAACCTTGGAGGGAGAAGAATAAAAAAGAAGGTCCTGAGAAAATACAACTCCAAAGAAGTAGGGCACTTCAATTTTAATGTTCATTCTTGTAACACCCTCATCTTTGCAAATTTGGGGGGCCTCTGGTTGATTTTGTGGAATATTTCTGGATGCTGTGTTTCCCTTGTCCTAACACTCTTGAGACTATGGAAGATTTGGGACCAATATCCCTATAAGAAATTTATATTAATAAGTACACTGGAAAATAGAATGTAATGCATATGAGCAATATTAAATGTGTAACAGGTGATCTAGGGATCAGACAAAAAGTAAAGTCATTTACAGAACCAGTTTATCTCATCCAAATGTGACGCAAGCCACCTGGTTTCTCTTTGCAAACTCTTCTGAATTGTCTGCATTTATTCCTTTCTATAGATTGGTGGAGCCTCTTGATGCTACCTGGTCTCCTGAATGCACCTTGTCGTTCTTCCCTGGTGTCACCTTCTGACAGTGTGTCACTGTGCTCAATAGAGCTTTCTTACTTTTATTTTTTCATTCATTTCCCTCCCAATTTAATAGGAAGTGAACTTTGTGTTTCTGAAGGTCAATACCTTTTTCTCTTCACATTTTTTCCTATATGGGCCAGAGAGATTTCTCATCTCCATTGAATTTCTTCTCCTCAGAATGAGTCCCCTGACTTAAGTCCTTGGATTAACAGTCTATTTTATTAATCTTGGATTACTTTGAAGTGAAGTTGATTGACATAATTATATAAAATCCAGTTTCAATCAAATGGTAAAGTGGAAGAGATAATCAACAAGTTAGCAATTATTCAATAATTACCATGGACAATACGTGAACTAATTTTAAATATCTGATTTGGATCCACTTTTAAGGAGATCAGATGTTAAATAAACAAGGCACATCTGTATAGGGCAGTTCTAACGAGTGATTAATAAAGCCACACCTTTTTAGAAAAAAATTGTGGTTAAATATACATAGAACGAAAATGAGCACTTTTAACAAAATTTAAGTGTACTGTGGCATTAAGTCCATTCATGTACAACTATCACCACCACCCAACTCCAGAATTTTTTACCATCCCCAAAGGAAACTCTGTACCCATGGAAAACTAACTCCTCATTTTCCCCTCCCCCTGCCCCTGGCAACTCCATTCTACTTTCTGTTTCTCTGATTTTGACTACCTCATAAGACTGGAATTATACCTCATGTGTCCTTTTGTCTCTGGCTTCACTTAGCATAATATTCATCAATAACATGGTTCATCCCCTGTTTGTTGGTTTGCAACCCTCTTGTGAGCTTCCCAGATGTAATCGGAAATCAGCCTTCTTAGGGGGAAGGCAGGGAAAGACCTAAGAAAGAGGAGGCCACTCCAAGGTGGTAGATGGCCGTTTTAATAAGCAAAGGGAGCTTACATACATATGCTTGCCTTTGGTGACAGCAAGACAAATAGATCCCCACACCCACCTGCCAAATCTTCAGTTTACTAAGAGGCCTTTAACTGGGTTCATTGATGGTACACCCTGGGGGTGTTGTCAACATATCATCTGAAAACTAAGTCCTTGGAGCAGCCTCTGGGAGCTAGAAAGGCAAGTGGAACCCCGTTCCAAGGAGAGGGGAGGTGGGGAGATTTCCAGTGCCTGGGTCCAGCTCGGGGTCAACTGGCAGTTACATCTCTTCAGTAACTTTCCCCAAAACTGTACCAAGTGCTTTGCAAGTATTAATGTACATGATTATTCATCTTTGTATGTTCCCCAGGGTCTAGAAAGTGCTTTGCATGTTTTAGGTATAAAATATTTGTGGAGTAAATTTCGGTAGGACTTAAGCATTTCCAAGTGGCTCTGCTTGCTCTTCTGGTTGGAAAGTTACAAAAGGAGCCCGTTTCTCCCGGGGGCATAATCGGACACTAGGTTACAAGTTTAAAGAAGCCCTTTATTTCCCACTAAGGAAAGCGATTCCTGAGTGACAGAGACTATAGGAAGTGACTCAACGTAATTAAAGTTTTTCATTCTACTGAGATCGAAATCACCTGGGAGAAGAAAACTCAGTAAAAGGGAAGACCGTGAGGCGGGGCAGCCGGGACAGTTCCACGTGGTAGCTAGACGGAGGAGGCGGGGCCCGAGGCCAGGCGAGGCGAGCGGCGGGGCGGGGCCTCTGGCAGGGCGGGGCGCGCCACTGCGCCGGGCGGCGATGGCGGCGGACGGGGACTGGCAGGATTTCTATGAGTTCCAGGAGCCGGCCCGGAGCCTCCAGGACCAGGAGAACTGTAACGCGAGCCCCGAGGGCGGCGCAGAGCCGGGCGGGGGAGGCGACGGCTTCCCGGCGCTGGCCTGCAGCTTGGAGGAGAAGCTGAGTCTGTGTTTCCGCCCCTCGGGTCCGGGCGCCGAGCCCCCGAGGGCGGCCGTGCGGCCCATCACCGAGTGCAGCCTCCTGCAGGGGGACGAGTGAGTGCGGGCCCGGCCGGGAGCGGGCGGGACCCTCCCCTGCCCCTCGCGCTGCCCTCGTCCTGCCCTCTGGCCCTCGGTCTGCAGCCTCGGCGGGACTCCGGCCACAGGCTCCTCCCCGCGCCTTCCTTCCGCCTCCTCGGACTCGCGAGTCCCCGCCCCCTCTGCTCCCCGGCCGCGCTCCCCCGGGCTTTCCTCCTCCCCGCGCTCTGCGATTTAAATCCCCTGCTCCCCTGCCCTCCAAGCTCCCTCACCCTCTGCCCCTGCCCTCCTCCTGTTCCCTAGAAACCGACCCAGGTTGGGTTCAGAGGGGAACCTCCTTCCACGGAGCACGTAGTTAGAAATTGCACCTCCTCGGGCACATGTGTAGCCACTCATTCATTCAAGTAGCTTTTATTTAAGCGCTAAGTGCCAGAGGCTGCTTCGCGTTGAGAATACCAAGGTGGCTGCACATCCCCCTCTCACGTGAGGCACAACTTAGGTTGGGGGGCTGGATTTGTAAACAATTTGTATGGGTGTGACAAATGCTCTCCTGGACTTACGTGCGAAATATAGGAGATATAAAAGGGGGATGTGTGGGAGAGCCAGGAAAGGCTTCACTGGGAAAGAAATGTTCAAACTGGATCTCGATGGAAGAGTGGGAGTTTGCCTGGCAGATGAAGAAAGGTCCAGCATTGCACCTTGCGATATAGCACGTGCAAAGGTACGAATGCTGAAGCAGCATTTATGCCACAGGAATTTATTGGCTCCACCTGAGAGCCCAGGTGGAGTGCAAATCCCCACTTTTTTTGGAGGCAAAAAAACCCAAAACAAACAACAAAAACAGGAAGAAAGGCTGTGGTTATTAATAGCACGGATCTCCCAGTCCGGTGGGACAAGGCATGCATAAACAGGTAGTTATTACAGAATCATCTAAGTGCAATGATAGGACATTCTTAAGGAATCGTGCGAGCTGGGTAAGGGAGAGGCAGAGTTCCCGAGGGGGGCGCTTTATTTGACTATCTGGGACCCCATTTATAATTTGGCTAAATAAGGTTTGTAGTTCTGTACCATGGTGTCACCCCCCAAAAGATAGTAAAAGGAATGGTGAGAGTGAGGATGCTGTGCATATTGTAAAGGTTTCTGGGGAAAGGAGCTGCAGAGGAGGTGGGGGTGCAAGGAGTGCAGTAAACACGGTGGACATGGGTAGGGGATGGGTTTTCAGAGCCCTGATGGAATGCAGAGATTAGAGATTAGGGAAGGATTCTTGAGAGAGAGAGAGAGAGAGAGATCCACAGGCATAGAAAGGGCCTTCCAGCTTGATGGTCTTTCTCTGTGAATAAAATAGGAAGCCTGAGCAGAGGAATTTGGGAATGAGGGTCTGTAAACATGGCTTAACAGAGGTTGGGGCCCAGTTATATTGGGGACCATGTCATCTCATTGGCACCTGTCTGCAGTGTTCTGCCCAGCGTGGACAGAAGCGCTTACGATTGGATTTTGCATACGCATGTATACAGCTAATAGTGAAAGATGACCTTTTTGAAAGTCTATTCCTGGAGAAGACCATATGTATATATAGTATGATATGATATATATATATAGTGATATAGTGAATCATTGGGACTCGACATACTCTGGATTAAAAAATGATAGTTCTGATGATTTGGATTTGGCAAGAGTAACTTCTCAGATGAGTGGTTTGTAATAAATGTTAAAGTTCCCTATTTTTGCTTCGCCTGTACTGTCTAGAACGTAGTTTATGTTAGTCTTTTCTTAAATCCTAGGTTGATGTAAAACTTAAAAAAATATTTTGTTACTCTTGATAATGGTTTTTAGTAGATGGTATGTTGTTAGTAATGCATGATTCTTAATTTGGGAATGCATAACACATGTCTTTCTCTCTTCAGGGCCAGGGCTGGTCACCGCTCACTGACCCTTTTCTGCTGCATACATCTCTCCATGGCTTGATAGGGTCCATCCCTGCTCCTCTCAGGAGAGAGAGTGGAGAGTTCTTTCACTCAGATTTGCGTTGGCTCAGGACACTTTGTTACTTCTCTGAATCCCACTTTTAGTTTTGGTTAAATATGGATTGCACTTTTGTGCTATGGTTTTACTTTAGAAGGGTATCACATGAGATTCAATGTCATAGGACTTTGACCTCCTTGGAAAAGAGCTTTCTTGCTGGTTGTTTATGACTGCTTGTAATACTTTATGATAACGATAAAGGCAATTCATGTCTTGACTGGAGAATTGTAGAAATATTTCACTTAAGTCAGCCTCTGTCCTTCCAACGATAATTGTTCTGACCTTGGTGGAGATAGAGGACTGTTTATTGTCCCTCACTTTCTTGGAAGATCAAATTCACCCACAGCCTGTCCTACTGGGTGAAGTATTCCGTTCCACTTGTCTTCTTCTTCCAGCCTCATTTTAAGAAGAAACAAACAAGCAGTCCCGAAAACCCTGGACTGTCTTTACCTACTAGAATATCCTACTCGAGTTCCTAACCAGGGTTAGGTATATAGCCAGTTATTTAATATCTGAAAGTCTTTTACCCAGGAAGGTGTGGGTCAGAAACTCAGCAAGTTTAGCTGATTTTAAACAATCCAGAGTTGTTGCCTCCAGTTGGGAGTATTTTGGCATTGGAGAAGGTTGTGTTTCTAACAGAGAGGAGAATGGGAATGAACTATGCATGTGGGAGATGTGCTGGGTGAATGAGCCAGTTTCCGAAAGCTTTTTGGGTTTGCATTTTCACTGAGGCTAATGTGCATTCCAAAGCCAAACATCATTTTGGGATTTTATGTTTTTGGCAGTTGTGGTCCCATTGCTGCTTCTTTTTAGCACCAAGTCCCAAATTCATTAAATCAAGTATATTGCTTCTTTATTTTTAAGCTTGCATTCTTATTTTTATGCCTCCAGTGGTCTTGTTTTTGTCTCTTAGTAGCTTACACGTTTGGAAAAAAAACAAACCCATTCAGTTATTTAATGGCGTATTCATGATTAGATATCTGCCATATATTTTAGGTTTTTTTCCTTATGACATCTGTGTATCTCTGCCCATTAAGAAGGTTATATATGTAGTGTTCGACTTACCCCAATTAAACTTCATCTCATTTATATCTCGAGTAATTAAAAAAAATTTTTTTTTGAGATAGATCACAAGCAGAGGGAGGGATATCGGGAGAAGTAGACTGCCTGCTGAGCAAGGAGCCCGATGCAGGGCTTGATCCCAGGACCCCGAGATCATGACCTGAGTTGAAGGCAGGTGCTTAACTGACTGAGTCCCCCAGGCGCCCCTCTGGAGTCATTTTTTAATACAGTGTCATGTTTTATTAGACTGTTATTACTTTGGTACTAAATCTGAATTTTGGTCATGAAGGTGGAGTTTGCTGTCCTTATTCAGTGTGACTTGGGACTTTCCTGAAAACAACTAATTTGAAATAATGCTTAAGAGTAATAGAGCTGGACGGAATGTCTTGTTACTCAAGCCTCTCATTTTATAGAAGGGTGGCTCTTACCTAGAGAGGTTAAGGAACATGGCCAAAGACTCACTGTTTGAAGAAGAAAGGAAATGAGAGTCTATGTTTCCTGAATTTCAGTCAAGCAGCCTTTCATTTTACTCTTTTGCTCCCCCAAAATGCTCCCCCAAATAACCTTTGTGCATTTTACTGTGAACTCCCCTTTCCCTCCTCCTCTATTTTATCTGTCATAGTCCTTAGCCTATTATATTACAAAATAGATATTAAAACCCCAGTCTCACACTGAGACTGAATCCTTTCTCCAGAAGAATAACATATTTTGGGTTAGAGAAAGATTATTCACCCTATGAAATGATCAACAAATAAGTGTGAAACCCAGTCTATGTACTACCCGCATGGCTCTGGAAACATTATAGAAGCTCCCTGTGTTTTAGTTTCCTTCTCTGAAATGGGGATGATGATGGTTCTTCATAATATTGATTTTGAGGATTAAATGAGTTAATCTATGTAAATTGCTTAGGATGGTGCCTGGCAGCTAGTATAGTGGAAACGTGGGCTGTTGACTTTGAGGGAGTTGTCATACCACTGCATCTTCCTCAGCACTTCTTGTCAGCCCAATGAGCTGATGGTCATTTAGTCTTCTTTAGGGGGCTCTTTGTTGGGGTCTTTCTGAAAAACAGGAGGCCTTCCATTGTTTTGCGTTGACATTTTTTGGTTCTTTCACCATAGTTTTGGTATTTGTTTAACAAAAGACATGTGGGATGTTAACGTTCATTGATTGCAGTTTTCTTCTTCTTAAGGATTTGGAATGCCCTGACAGATAATTATGGAAATGTAATGCCTGTAGACTGGAAGTCATCCCATACCAGGACCCTGCATTTGCTTACACTGAACCTCTCAGAAAAGGGGGTAAGTTAGGAATTGAGCTAATAGTTTCTGGATAACTGATTCTGATCATAGAACTAAAAAATAGCCTTGCTATTTAACACATATTCGTTGGGTTGCCTCTTATTTCCAAGTTTATAGCCATTGGCGTGGCCCTCTATTGCCATCGTGGCTCCACCACTGTCAACTTGCCAGCACTTTCCTCCAGTTCTTCCCAACATACACTCACTTTTGTATGTTTAGCCAAATCTTCATCACCTGGGTACAAACACCAATGATCAGCCTTTTTTTCTGAGCTTAACTAGCACAATTGTGGTGTGCTGGGAAAACTGGGTAATATACTGAAGGTACTGGAAAAGCAACATCGAGTTAACTTTCTGCTGAATTTAAGGACTTGGCTGGACATGACATGTTTTTTAAAGACTGTGTTCCTGTGAGTATCAGAGAACCTTTAAAAGACCTTAGAGTTGGCTACCTGTTTGAGCCTGCTGGGGATTCCTTGGGGTTGGAGAGTAAAGGTCTCTTGGGTAAGAAGTGTGAGCACAGGTGATGGGACAGCTGGGGTTGAGGGGTGGAAGAGGGGAGGTCATTGTTTTAAGTGGAAAAGCACAGTGTTAGGTTTATCTAAAGGTGACGAGAAACAGCCACCTTATATAAGTTTCGGGGGCTGTTTAAGTTCCTTATCATAGAGCAATGTAAACTCATGCCAGACCTTTTGGCATGCTCTGTGTTTCATGAAGTGTATTTGTGTAATTGAGAGTATAATGCATTGGGGCTGTCAGTGTCTTAAATAGTATTGTTAATGTTTTATGAAAACAATTTCCTCAATTATGACTCAGGACAGCCTGCTGCCTATTATTTTCTAGTAAAATGTAGAGTTCTGCCTGTGTTTCCCAGTATTTGAGTAGATAGAGAAATCTTACTGTATGTTCCAGTTATGAACCCCGCTAAGCTATTCTGCTGACTGACCTGGCATACATTTTGTGAAAAGGAATACAACAGCATACCTTATGCTCTGTCCTCTGTTTATTTAGACCCTAGCTGTCATTTTGGGCTTGGTTCAAGTTTCCTTTCCTCTCTGAAGCTTCCTATTACTGTTTTAGCCTTTGCTGATCTCATGGAATTATACAATTTTAGAGTTGGAAGCGACTTTAAAGGACACTTAATCCAACCTCTCACTTGGGGGGAATCCCCATTTACAGCCTCTCTGACAGATGGCCCTTTAGCTATGGCCTCAATCCCTGTGTGGAAGGAAAATGCAACTCTCTCTGTGGGAATTGGTTATACTGGTGGGGGATGTGAAAATCTTCAAGGGCTTATCTGTCCCACAGAATTTAGCCCTGTTGTCTCCTGGGTACTCGTCCCCATAGCATTTTGTCCATGTCTCAGACCATTACTTTGTTCTCATATTAATCTTATGTTTTAGGGTCTGTCATTATATTATGACTTGCTGGTAGCAAATCTTTTTAGTCTTGTTAGTAACTACCACTGTTCCTGGCATATAGTGAGTACTAAGACAAGTGTTGAGTGAATGAATGAATAATCTCGTCAACGAGACGAGGTTAGAGAACATGATGGAAAGTTCTTTTTTAAGAAATAGGTACTTTCTGTATTATTTAACATAGTGCTAAATCCGTGATAGCCAATCAATGAGTATTTTTTTTGACGTATTAAAAAAATAACACAGAAGAGATCCTTTCATGGTTTCAAACTGAAGTACATTAGCAGCATGAATGTCCTGTAGTTTCATTGAATAAAATGTATGTCTTGTATTGTTCTTAGATCTCATCTTGGGAAGTCACTTCCTTTTTCTGCCTTCTGATTGTTTTCAATGCCAGAGTAATGGTATAGCCAAGGGTAATGATTAGTAATGACTTGGGAATTTAGTACTAGTAACTGATCTTAATTATAAAAGCCTTATCTGGAAAACTCAGCAGATTAAAGTGGACAAGTGATCATCCATCTGTCATCTTCCTACCGTGACACAACTACCCAGGTGATGAATAAAAACTGAATTTAGAACTCTGTTCCTCAGGAAGGGGTAACACACAGTAAGTTGCTGAAGAACAAGGAACTATGTAAGAAGTGACCTTCTCATTCTTAGATAGCATATTATTACACTTTTTTAATTTTTTTAGTTTTTTTATTTTTTTTTTAAAGATTTTATTTATTTATTTATTAGGAAAGAGAGAGAACATGAGAAGGGAGAAGGTCAGAGTGAGAAGCGGACTCCCCATGGAGCTGGGAGCCCGATATGGGACTCGATCCCGGGACTCCGGGATCATGACCTGAGCCAAAGGCAGTCGCTCAACCAACTGCGCCACCCAGGGGCCCCTACACTTTTTTTAACCTGAGTTATTTTATTTGTGTGCTCTGTGTGCTCTATTCTTTCCATAACTGAATTATGTTGAATTTACCTTTGGAAGCATCCTTTAGGTTATTCCATTTGTAAAATAGGATCTGTAGGAAATTCCTTTCCTTTCCTTTTCTTCCTTTTCCTTCCTTCCTTCTTTCTTTCCTTTTTTTCAGATTTTATTTACTTATTTGACAGACAGCACAAGTAGGCAGAGTGGCAGGGAGAGGGAGAAGCAGGCTCCTGGTTGAGCAGGGAGTCTGACTCTGGGCTCGATCCCAGGACCCTGGCATCATGAGCTGAGCTGAAGGCAGCTGTTTAACCAACTGAGCCACCCAGGTGCCCCTGGAAAATTTTTTCTTGACTAAGGGAGAAGACATTTCTTTTGCATTAGGATGAGAAAAACATTCAGGAAAACCACCATTTGCCACATTTCAGCTTTTAATTTTTCTTTCATTGAGGTTCAAGATGGCACCTCTTGATGAGTCTTTCTACAATAAGGCAACTAGTATATTCCAGATTCTTACATGGGCACATTTTTTCCGTTTGAAGCAGCTTCAGTTTCGTACAGGGCAATAGAACCACCAGCTCTGTATCTAACCTGGCACAGGAAGGAGCGATGGGAATGCTTGGCAAAGAGAAGACACACTGATGCCGAAATGGGAGAGTGAATAATGATACCCATGACAGCCAAGGTTAGTTTTCAAAGCTGAAAGGGATTCCAGCCCTTAACATATGCCATCTCTGTGGGGAATGGACTTGGCTCAGTCCCTAGAAAGATGATCTGGGGTTATTATTTCTGTTGTTATGGAAATTTATTCTAATGGTTTACTGGTATCACTCATGTGTTTTGGCAAGGACTATAAAAACTATTCTAACTCCAGTGCCACTTTTGAATATGCTTATATGGGAGAAGGCTTCTAGATCATACTGCCTTAGGAACATCTCGTGTGCTGTCTCCTTCCTCCTACCATGAATGTTTTTTCAAGGACAGGGACTTTGTTTTATGCACCTTTTTATTTCAAGAGCAGATGCACGACGAAGATAATATCTTCCTTAGGAGTCATTTTAAATGAAAACTTGGATTTGTCTGTAAGAGGAAAAATAAATCTCTGGTCCTCCAGTTATAATGAAGATTGATTTTGGGAAGTGTTGAAATTTAAGGATCCATGAAGATACTTGCAAGGTCTACTCCCCATCATCCATACACCCTTATAACTAGATGGTGGCACTTTTCATCTCCACTTCTATGATCTTGAAGTCAAACATTCTCTCTCACCAAGAGCCTAAGCTCTTGATCTTTTACATTCCTTATTAAAAGGATAACTGGGGGGCTCCTGGGTGGCTCAGTGGGTTAAGGCCTCTGCCTTTGCTTCAGGTCATGATCTCAGGGTCCTGGGATCGAGCCCCACATCGGGCTCCCTGCTCAGCCGGGAGCCTGCTTCCCCCTCTCTCTCTGCCTTCCTCTCTGCCTACTTGTGATCTCTCTCTGTTAAATAACTAAATTAAATCTAAAAAAAAAAAAAAAAAGGATAACTGCATTGGTTTAAAAAGTACTAGAACTAGCATAGGACTTACCATGAAAAAGCAGCCTCTGCCCTCTTTACCCCATCCTTGCTTTCCACTCACCAGGGGCAGCCGCTTTCAACTCCTTGAACTGTTTCTTCTGACAGGTGACATGCTTTCATCATTTTACTTGATTTTTCTTTTTTTCAACTTTAGACTTTATCCATTTACTTTCTGCCCACAGGGTGAGGATTTAGGTCTCTCTCAGCCCTCCCTCCATTCCTCCCACCATAACCCTCATGGAAACTTTCCCTTTCCTTGGCTTCCCAACATAATTATGTAAAAATATTTGGTTAAATTAATCTTCATCATTTATATTGACTGTTTAAATGTTCACAGGTGACCCATATCTGTACATCATGAGTAAATTTCCTCTTGTAATTTGTTTTTTTTTCCTTAGGGTAAAAATCATTGTCTTTTTGTGGTTCATTTAAGTTATCATTAGCTCATAAATTCAGCCTCAGCAGAGCCATAAAACTCATTTTAGTAAGTGACATGCACCAGAGACTCTGTTAATGTCTCTGCCTCTCTTTCTCTTGTGCTTTTCTCGATGCTCTGTGCAGTAACAGTTGTCTTGTAAGCTGTTTGCTCTCCAGGTGAGCTTCACAGCCATCATTCTGGGACCTTTACTTCATCATTACAAGAATTCCCGCATTTCTTTTTTGTATTAGATCCCACGTCTGCTTCCTTTCTGGTTTTCCTTCTGGTTTTAATGGAGCTTATTCTGCAGTAGCTTTCTGAGAAAGGGTATATGAAGTAAAATACTTTGAGAACTTGAATGCCTGAAAATGTGTTTATTCTAAGCTCTCAACTAATTGTTACTTTAGTTGGAGATAGGATTCTAGGCTGAAATTTCCTGAAACATGGAAATAACACTGATTTTTTTTTTTTTCCTCTCCTCATTTGTTGCTGTTGAGAGTTTAAAAGACATTTTAATGTGATTTTTTTTTTTTCTCTCTGGAAGCTTTTAGATTTTTTTTTTTCACACAGTGTTCTGAAAGTTCAGAATGATACGCTGAAGACCATGCCCAGGCCTTTCCTAGGCTGATGGCACAGCGAAGACTAGACTGAGGAGGTGTGTCATCACTGAGTTACAAGGACTTGCAGCATGTGGTAGGACAGGCCTGGAGTTCTCATGTGGCTCCTCTCCCCGCGCGACGTTCTGAAAGGCAGCACTTGTCCTTTTTCATCTGCTGCATTTTCCAGATCAGGCTTTACAATCAGGACTAGTACTTAATTCTTGGTTAATGATTTTTTGGTGTGGGCAGGTTAAGGGACACCAGTTAGGTAGGCATGGTATGATAACCCAGGACTGGCAACAGTAAGCAGTGGTAGCACCTCTGAGCATGAAGAGGTAAGGAGGGGAAGAAGTTACCAGAACCCAGAGAGAGTAGCTATGGGGAGAGAGGTCTGCTTAACAGGCTCTGCTGCTTCTTGGCAGTCTGGCTGGGAGGGAGACAATGGAATGAAGGGCCAGCTCTCACCCTCCCACCTTCCAGTCTCCTGCTAGTGACTGCTGGTGGTTTTTAACCCCTCTGGAAGCCAGAAGTCCAGTGCATCCTTTGGTTTAGTCCATAAAGTTCAGCCTCCTGAGGCCCAGAGCAGGGTGGAAAATGGCAGTGAGGCAAATGGGAACCTCCAGCATGGTTACTTTGAAAGATGTTCTTGGAACCTACAGAGATTTTATTTTTGGAAGAAGAGATATTCACCTGTAAGGCAAAGTACGACTCTTGTGGATAGTGCCAGAGAGTCGATTCCTAATCTTTTACTCTGAATGTTAGAAGTTAGTTTGGAGGTAATTAACTTTATGTTATCTGTGGAATTTTAACGTATACCAGTCTTACTATTAGATTGTGAACTAAATTACATTTGCTGCTACACCCGCCCATTACCTCCCTCCCGCGTCTCCTATAGTTCCCTCTGACTTCCTAACAAACACTGTATATGACACTGTTCCCCAGGGAAAAGCAGCTAAGCCTGTGTCCATACTGGGGATCAGGGGAAGCATTAGGGGACGCATGCGGCACCGTGGCAATTTTCCATTTATTTTCCATTCCCCCCCGTTTTGTCTGAGATGAACATGTCAAGGACTTCACACCCTGCTTGGCACAGAGTGATTGTAATCATTTCTCCCTTTGGAGCGAAGACTCTTCTTTACCCAGACACTGTGACTTCGTTGTGATCAGAGTGTCCGGCTTTTAACAATGGGTTATTTTGCTTTTAGGTAAGTGACAGTTTGCTCTTTGATACATCAGACGATGAGGAGCTGAGAGAACAGCTGGATATGCATTCGATCATCGTCTCCTGCGTTAATGAAGAGCCCCTCTTCACTGCAGATCAGGTAGAGAGGAGACATTCGTCCGGGAAATGAAAAGGGAACCTCGAGATGAAAAATAGTTTCTTACTGGGGCAATAAGGGATGGGTTGTTGGATTTTACTTATTTTTCCTGCATTTTCTGTGCATGCAAGCTTATCAGTTACCTCCTCCACCGAGAAGAGACGAAGGTATATATAATCTGAAGCAAACGGGATTATGTTAGTTGGGAAGATTTTTCAATATAAGCACTTTCCCAATACAGGCCTTGTTAAAACAGTGCAGCAAGTTACCAAGGGAGGATTACTGCTTCAACTGAAATCATAAAAAATACTGTGAATTTTGTACTTTTTTTAGAGTCAACAAGGCATGGCAAACTATACTGTATCTGTGCGGAAATTACTTTCTCTAAAAGCCTATGTAAAAATCATTAGCACTTACTAGAAGGACATATTGTGCACCCAGAAAGAAGTGAGCGTTATTCCTGTGGAATGCTCTAATAATGTCAACCCTGTATTCATTTAAACCACTTGAATCAGCTTTCTCATTGTCTGACTACTCTTCCCACTTGTGTTGGGTTGTCAAAATGTGGTGCAAGAACTTCTTCCTGAGCTAACGTGCTCTGCGACTGCTCTGACTGGAAACCCTCTCACGTTAAAGCTTTAGTCTGGAAAGACGAGGTCAGTGAAGAGATCGGTTATGGCCAGGTTGGGAGGAGTCCATTAAACGTGTGCCATTTTGATGCCCCTTCGTCATATTTGTGGTTGGATTATTCTAGGCCTGGAAAGAATGCAGTGCTTAAAATGCCAGATAATGGGGTGGAGGGCTGTGGGAGGTAGAGCGTGATATTCCAGGGAAATAACGCAACCCTTCGCATTCATTGTCTCCTCAGTAATCTATCTGCCTGAATGCTGTAAGCCTTCTTGCTCCCAAGACAGGGCCAAGTAGACTCTGCCCTCTTCTCCAGGGTTTCATTGTGCTCTTTTACAATGCCCATTTGAGAAAATCTTCTTACTAATTAACATAATCCCCACCTCTTTCAGACTTACTCTTCTTTTTCCTTGTATAAGTATTACATCTTAAGCTTGCTGATTCATCCTCTATTTTTTCTAATAGTTTTTTTTTCAACTCTTAGATCTATTTTTTCTAACTGTTGAGTAATTTTTCTGATTTTAAGTTCCCACTGACTAATGTATCCTTCTCAACTTTTAAATGTGGAGCAGGACAAGATAACTATCATAAGATTTGAGCAGCATTGCCCAGGACAGTAGATTATTGTTTGAAAGAGAGATATTTCTGAAATTTTCCTTCTATGCAGCTTTTTTTCCCTTTTAAGCTTCTGCATTTCAGTTCATTTTTGAGTATCTCTTAATCTTCCATTGAATTAATACATGAAATTCTTTTCCTGCTGTTAAAGGAAAATTTTGCTGTTGTAGAGGTAATTTTTTGCTTTATATATCAATTTTTTATACTGTTTCTTTTTAATTTTATGTCAATTTGATGAAATGCTTTAAACTGAGCACTGGCATGTGGCATATGGTATATTTTCTGCCATTTGCTTTCTTTTGACTGTAATCTGGTTCTAGCACACCTGAAGTAAATTACTTGTGTGTTTTTGTGCCATTTCTAAGCCATTGCAAGATCTGATAGGGCTTACTGAATCATGATGGACATTAAATCATACTCTGTTTAATTTTGTGCTGAGCATATTATAAAATTTTTTTTATTAACCACATTCACTCTTAAAATAAAAATTTTGATTATTCGGAACACGAGCTCCTCTTGCACGCTGTTGGTTAGTGGAGAATTCAGTGCATTTCTACTCTGGTTGCCTCAAGTGAGCACCGTGTGCAGATAGATTGTTTTCCCGAGTGTCTCCGAGTAACAGTGGTATGTCTGTTTTGGAAGGTTATTGAAGAAATTGAAGAAATGATGCAGGAATCTCCAGACCCAGAAGATGATGAAACGCCCACCCAGTCAGATCGGCTGTCAATGCTGTCCCAGGAAATCCAGACTCTTCAGGGGTCCAGCACAAGCAGTTACGAAGAGAGTAAGACACCCTCCTTAAATCCATGTTCTTCGTACTTCCTGTGTCTCTCCATCTCCACAAAGTTCAGACTCTCGCAGGCTGTGATACACACCCTTCTTCAGCCCTCCAGCAATGCTCAGGCATATTTTTATTATTGCTCAGGGACTTTGTCATATTCACCTTTGACTCCCGTATTAGTCGGCTTGGGCTGCTGTAACAAAGGCCCACATGCCCGGGCCTGAAACAACAGGAATTTATTGTAGCAGAGGTCTGGAGGCTAGAGGGTCAAGATCAAGGTGTCAGCAGGTTTGATTTCTTCTGGGGCCTCTCTCGTTGGCTTGTAGGTGCCTGTCTTCTCCGTCCTCACGTGGCCTTTCCTCTGTGTGTGTGTGTCTGTCCTCATCTTGTCATTTTGAAAGACAGCACTCACACCCTAACATCCTCATTTTTACTTACTTTTTAAAAGACCTCCATCCCCTAATACAACCACATTCTCAGGTACTGGGGGTGAGGGTTTCAGTGATGTCCTAGCCTCACTCACATGAGAAGTGTTGAGAAAAAACTGAACAGGGGTTTCAGGGAATAGTCTTTCCTTTCTTCTTCCCAGTTTTCAAAAAAATTCACACATCAGGGCACATGTGATCAAGTATTTAGTTAAATTTTTCTAGTCCAACTTCTGCCTTCTGAAGTGTGCTAGAATCCTGCTAAATTGCATGCAGTTTCTTGTCAGCAGGTAGTTTCTGTACTCGCCCTCGGCTTTTGTGTTTGTTCTTTTCCTTGTATGCGCCTTTTCCCATCTTGACTGGAGTGCTGTTCCTGGGATGATTGAGTTAGGCAAGTAAAGAATGTTGTTACACTTCTCAGCCCTTTGAGGAGTAAGTTTGCCCACCTACCTCTGCTCAGTCCTGCCCACCAGAAGCTTTAGGATTACAAGACAATCTCCAACAGTTTAATTGTTTAGAATATGATCTTTGCTCTTTTGGCATAAAAACACCCCGTCGTGCCGCTCTCTTGAAACGCTTTTTGTCTTAGTGTCTGCTGTGCTTTGCTTTTGGTCACAGGAGTAAAAAGGCTCTCAGTATCTGAATTAAATGAACTACTGGAAGAAATTGAGAACGCCATCAAGGAATTCTCCGAAGAGCTAGTGCAGCAGTTGGCCCTGCGAGACGAACTCGAGTTTGAAAAGGAAGTGAAGAACAGCTTTATTTCTGTTCTCATTGAAGTGCAAAACAAACAGAAAGAGCACAAAGAAACAGCCAAGAAGAAAAAGAAACTCAAGAACGGCAGCTCCCAGAACGGGAAGAATGAACGAAGTCATACGCCGGGCACAGTAAGTGGTGTCCTCCCGCGCGTTGGGAGCCGCTCCCCTGGTGGCCCCAGGGCTCTGGGCAGGATGCGGGCAGGTGGGGCCCGTGTGTGCGGCCGTGTGGGCTTCTCACGGGAGCATAGATGGGGCTGTGGTCAGGGAGACCCCGTGCTCAGCGCTTGCAGGAAGGTGTTTTCTTGGGGAGCATATACTGGTTATCCAGGTAACTCGGCATTGAGATGTTTAGGAGGGAAGTCAGTGCAAGGATCGGGGTGGGAGGGGGATGAGGAAGGAGGCTGTCTTCAAGGTGAACATTTTATTACAGCAAAGTGTTACTAGTGGTTATTTATGTTTGGCTGGTGGGCTTATGAGTGGTATTATTATTTCCTTGTTTTTGCTTCTCTCGTATGAGTGGCATAATAAAAAATAAAAAGGGGGTGCATTTAAAGGTAATTGAAGTGTGCTGAGCCTCAATCACAGATTGATTTGTAATCCGCTTCCTCCTGATTTCTCAATGAAACTGGAATGTGAAGGCGTTAGAGGCACTGATGTGACATCAGCCGTTTGCCCATTATTTGACAGATTAGTATATTTCTGACTGGTGAAAAAAAGGTTTAGAATATGTGATTATTTGACTCTTCATATGAAATTTCTAGTTTTCTACCTTTTCACTTTTCTTAAGTGGTCCTATTTCGTGGGATTAAACTCCATCATGAATGTTAACTAATTATACGAGATTCATTTCTTTATTGATTTTAGAGCCATTTCCTTTTTCTTTGATTAGTTGAGCCCTATATTGCCATCTTCATTTTATGTGTGAAGAAGTGTTGATTTTACTTTTTTGGAGATAATTGTTAGGCAAAGGTATCCATTTGTCTAAAAGCAATGTCCCTTTTTCATTCATGATTTTGATAACATGGTAATACAAATTACCACAAACTAGCTGTTGTGGTTTATAATAATCTAAGTTCTGTCTTTGATTAAGTCTTGATTTGTTTTTTCTAAGGAATCCTTATCAGAGAAATGGTTCTCATTAACCAGACTCTGCTGGAACCCAGGGAAGAGAATGCAGTTCTGGGTTGCTGGGTCACCAACAAGCAGTTGATACAAACAAAAAGAATCTCCCCATTTAGGCTATTCATTGTCTGCTTTTGGCCTGTGAGTAAATGGACATTTGCTTAGTGTAATGGCCATTTGTTTGCTGAAAGGACATAGTTCATAAAGTGATTTTGAAAAAATTCTCAGATATGTGGTACAAAATATTTTTGAGAAATGGCAGTATTGATTGAAGAGGTATTAATTAGTCGCTTCTAGTGACTACTCTGGAAAATCAAAAAAAAAAAACAAAAAACAAAAAACCCAAACCCAAAACATTTGTTTGAATATACAATTCTGGAAAGTTTGCTTTAAATTTCTGGAACAAAATTTGTATGTCGTATTTTTTTTTTTTGATTGCACCTTTTAAATTGCCCTGTTACTCAAGTGTGGTTAAGTGAAATGCCTAGTTAAAAAGTCTTAGCATCGTCCGTGATTTCTGTCTGCTGTTAAGAATTACATGTAAACCTTCCGTTTATTAGCGTTAACACTCGGCTGAGGGAAATAAATGTATCTTGAGAGGGGTTTAAAGGCTTCTTTTTGTAACTCCCAATAAAAAGTGTTAGTGGATTCACGGTGTAATTGTACATGGCATCAATAGTGAGAAATGGATTTGGCAAGTTTAGATCTTACTCAAACCTTTATGAGTCTTGAAATAGATTCATGGTGATAGTTAAGTTTTTCACAGTATTTGGACCTGTGAAGTTGCTTTGTGAATCCTGATCTACTATTAGTAACAAAACCTTTAATCAGGTTACTAATGGCATTGCTAAACTTGCGGTACTGGTTCCCTCTATAAGCTGGAAAAAGGCCATCCCATCTGTGACGCAAGGAGCCTGAAATCTGTGATTCTGAAAAGAGTAGTAGGTGGCTCAAAAGAACCCTAAAGTGACACCACCAATTGGATAAACAGATTGCGAAAGATGTTACCTTATTAGACATTTTATGTGACATAAAATGCAGTCGGGCAAGGTCTGTCTCTCTGAGTTAGCTATTATCAGTGATAGAAATGTCTAAAAATTGGTCCTTCTCACGGCTATCATGTGTTATCTGTTTTCTAATAACATTGGTCACTTTTTTCTTTTTACCTTAGATATTTTTGTTTTATTAGCAGGACTTGGTTTTCTTTCCTTAAGCATGGAATAGCTTCCTTCCATTTTTTCTTAAACATGTTTCACTGAAAAGAAAAAACATTCATTTGTAGTTGGTATAACACTTTATCCATATTTGCTAGCTCTTCTCTTTGGTCCAAAGACACTGTAAAGAAATACCTGGGTAGGAATAGAGCAGAGTTAAACTCATTAGGTGTTGATTTTGGAGACATTGTGTTTCAAACATTTTTCTGTAGTGAAAAAAGAATTGGGGGCTTAGGGATGCTATTCAGAGCATTAGACAGTTTTGGGGGGCATGGGAATACTGTTAAGTATTAAAGTATTGAGTTTCTTATACAAGTGAAATGTTATCCTGATTTGTTTTAATTTTTAAAATCTGCTACATGTTAAATAAGATAAAGCAACATACATTCACTCAGCAGATATTTGCAGTGTCTTCCTCGGGCCAGGCACTGCCGAAGAGACAGTGGCAAATAATAACAGACAAGGCCTATGGCCTCTTGGAGTTTATATCCTAATGAGGGACACGGGCAATAAACAAAGAAAGGATACTAGACAGTGTAATTTCTAATAGTAATAAATGCCACCAAGACAATGAAAGGCTGGGGAAGGCAGTTGATAGCAATGCTGGTGGGGAGCGGTTTCTGTTAGCGTGGTCACCACGTCACTGCTCCTTCCGATGAACCAGGTAGGCTGTCCTGTCTTTCTCCAGTTCTCTGTGTGGACGGGAGGTTAGAGGAGTGGATCTTCCCTTTGGGAAATGAGACTCAAGCGAGCAGAAAACTTTATATCTCTTCTGTCCTGTTCAGCATCAGGAAAAGAGCGGTGGGAGTGGAGTTTGGAATGGTTGATGGGTACTGTCTATGAGTCACTGTGGTGACCTGCATGCATTTTTTTGAACTGACCATACTGTTTAGGGCCTTGGTGCTTTTATATATGCTACTCCCTTTTCTGGAGTGGCCCTCTGTTCCTGTTTTTCCCAGTCCACCTCAGAGATTTTTTTTTTAACTTGACCTTCGCAATCCTGGACAAGCATTGTCTTCCTTTCTGAGAACCTTCCTCAATAACTCTTCCTCCAATGCAGAATTGACTGCTCTCTCCTCCTTTTGGGGTTGGTATTATTCCTCTTGACTATTTCTGTTGGCACTATCGTACTGTATTGTAGTTTTTTGTTTTCGTGTCCGTCTGTCATGATTCTCTAAGGATAGGAAATATCACTTTATCTTAGTATCCTTAGGTGTAACATTAGATACTAACAAATTTCTGCTAATAAATGTGTGAAAGAGATAAACTTGCAAATCTGTATTTCCTCCCAGGGTCTTTCTGTCAGGTGCTAAGCTCTTGGAGGCTGACAAGCCTGTTGATTTAAGAATTTTGGGTTAAGAGCTGTGTTTGAGTTCTGCTCCTGTCACTGGGTACATCTCCCTTTGAGTTTTGAGTTTTGGGAGGATTAAATGAATAATGTATGGAAGACTAGCATATATCCTGAGTAAATGCTAGTTATTATATATCCAACTGCCCAGTAGTTATTTGTCTCTGAAATTTGTCAAACTAAAATTATCATTTTCCTAGAGTTGAATTTATTTCTTATATATTTTTTCTTTGGTTAGTTGAACAGTCTACTCATTCACTGAAATCAGTGGAATTTCTAAGTCAAAGGATATGTGGTTTTAGAGGGATTTAAACAACCATCTTTTCATATAGTTCTACACAAATGAAACCCAGTAATAGCATAAGCGAGGGCCATTTCCTCACACCTCCAACCAACAATTGGTTTTGTTAGCCTTCTGATATATACCAATCTGAACCAAACAGTGGTTTGATCTGTTGACTTCTGTATTCTTTTGTGAGTTGCCTATCAAGTCACATTTGAGATGTTTTTGTATTTATTTATGAGGGTACATATACTTCTGATCTCATAGTATCATACTCTGTTTTTATCATTGGATTAAATCTCACCTGGGAAGGAGTGCAGCCTTCCCAAAAGCTCATTCACGTTGTTTCATTGTTTAGCGTCTCACCTTTTTGGTTCTTTGCACATCACTTAATGCCTGTTTGTTGAATTGAAACTTCACTATAAAGGAGATAGAATCCCATAGGATTTGGGTTTGTCCTATTTGAATTGTTGTTCTATCAAGGATTTTTGTTGTTGTTGCCAGTCTGTTGTTGTTGTTGCCAGTCTGTTGTTGTTGTTGCCAGTCTTCTGTTTATGTTGTATAGACTTACAGACCGTTGGATTTCAGTGGCAGTTCACATGAGTGCAACAACAAGTCAAAGTATACCAGTGATTAATTTAGCAGCGATTGTCACTGAGAATTATCTGAAGTTTAGTGTTTTCTTGCCTGGCATCATACATCAGTATATGGTTGAAATGGACATACTTCCTCCTTTGGATCCTTAAAGTAATGTTTTCAAATTAAAAGTCACATGTAACGTTGTATTTTCTAAGTCTAGGTTTGAGAATATAGGAATCTGTAGTATCTTTTCTGTTTGCCATAATCACTGAACTTTCTTTTTTTTTTTTTAATCACTGAACTTTCAAGAGAGAGTTCTCATGTGTTCAACTTAGCACCAGCAAAAATGAATAGTTGCTTCAATCGAACCTGAAGAAGTTTATTTTGAAAACCCTTTTGTAAAAAGAATTATATTGCCCTGTTGCTTTGGAGGGTTGAGGAGATAACTGTTTAAAGATGAGGACAGCCAGGCCTTGGTGATACTCTTTCTTACATATATCTTTCTTTCACAGATGTGCTGCCCTGTATTTATGACTCACTTAGCTCATATGATGAATAGTCAAATCTATTTTGTTTCTCTTTTACACGCAAAAATGCCCCACTAATAGTTTTTCACTTACTCTTCACCAAAGCTGACTTTAAGAGAAATTTATTTTCATTTACATAGTTCTTATTAGATTGCTCTGAAGTTATTCCAGTTTGTGCCAGCTCCTAGTTTATAAGGGTCTGTTCTGACACAACTACTTGAATTTGGGGCTTTTGTTTAAAATAAGATGGACCTAGCTTTTTTCTTCCCTTTTTAATTTGGAATTTTCAAATTTCACATTTGCTAAGATGACTTAGACTGAGGATTGACAAGGCAGACTACTGCCTAAAGGCCAAATTGGCCCTCTACCTGTTTTATAAATAAAGTTTTATTGGAACATAGCCATGTCCATTCATTTCCAGATGGTCTGTGGCTGCTTTGGTGTTATAAGGACAGAATTGAATAGTTGTGACAGACTGAGTGGATTCCAAACTAAAATATTAACTCTCTGGCCCTTTATAGGAAAAGTTTGCCAACCCCTGATTTAGACTAAAATTTAATAAAATTAAAAACTTGAAGAAAAAAAGATGCAAACTCCATTTAAAGTGAATTTGTATAAAAAGATCACTATATTTTGATTAAAATTTATAACAAAATGTAGCCTTGTTTTATCTAAGAGTGTATTGAATTGTTCCTTTCTTCAGGGCCCCACCCAGCAGCACCCTGAGTTGTGCCTATAGGTGGTGATGCCTTGGCCAGTCCATTTCCAAGCCACTTGCCTAAGGCACTCTGCCTGGCCGTAGACCTTTGTGCTTTTTGTGTCAGATTCCCAGTAGCTAAGTGAAAGATAGCTAGCAGGTAGACAGTTGACTGTAGATTTGGGGCCAAATGAAAAACTTAAAACTGTTGGCAGCCCTCTGGGGTACACTGTATTTATAGACAGTAAAAAAAAGTAGTCTAAAGAAGGTAGAGGAGAGGGGCACCTGGGTGGCTCAGTGGGTTAAGGCCTCTGCCTTTGGCTCGGGTCATGATCTCGGGGTCCTGGGATCGAGCCCCGCATTGGGCTCTGTGCTTGGCAGGGAGCCTGCTTCCCCCTCTCTCTCTGCCTGTCTCTCTGCCTACTTGTAATCTCTCTTTCTGTCAAATAAATAAATAAAATCTTAAAAAAAAAAAGTTTGAGGAGAAGTAGAAAAGGGGCTGATCCCCCTTCACTTTTTCTAAGTAGTGGTACTTAAGAGGATATAGTCTGCTCTATATATGTGAGTGTAAATATTAACACATTTTTAACAGTAATTTGTTGGTTATATTTGATAGCATTTCTCTGCAGTTTTCTTTTTCTCTTTTTTTTCTTATGGCTGATACACAATGTTACATTAGTTTCAGGTGTACAGCATTGTGGTCTAGTGAGTCTATACATTATGCTGTGCTCATCACAAGGTAGCTGCCATCTGTCACCATACAGTGGTATGACGATAACACTGACTACATTTCCTTTGCTACTCCTTTCATCCTGTGACTTACTTCATTCCATAACTGGAAGCCTGTGCCTCCCTTCACCTTCACCCATTTGTACTTTCTTTCCCCCCATCAAATACCAGCTTGTTCTCTGTATTTATGGGTCTGTTTCTGGTGTTTATTTGTTCACTTATTTTTTAGATTCCACACATAAGTGAAATCCTGTATTCGTATGGCTTATTCACTTAGCATAATACCCTCTAGGTCCATCCATGTTGATGCAAATGATAAGAATTCATTCTTTTTTATAGCTGAGTAATATTCTACCACATCTTCTTTATCCATTTATCTGTTGATGGGCATATTTTGACTATTGTAAATAATGCTGCAGCAAACATAGGGTGTGCATATGTCTTTTTGAATTGGTGTTTTTGTTTTCCTTGGGTAAATATCCAGTAGTGTATCATAGGATATTTCTGTTTTTCATTTTTCGAGGTGTCTCCATGTTGTTTTCCACAGTGGTTGCATCAGTTTACATTCCCACTAACAGTGCATGAGTATTCCCTTTTCTCCACAACCTTACCAACACTTGTTACTTCTTGTTTTTTTGATATTAGCCACTCTGACAAGTATGAGATGATATCTCATTGGGGTTTCAATTTGTTATTTCCCTGATGGTTAGTAATGTTGAAGATCTTTTCATATTTCTATTGGCCTTCTGTATGTCTTCTTTGGAAAAATATTTATTCAGGTCCTCTGCCCATTTTTAATTGGATTATTTGTTATTTTGGTGTTGAGTTAAGTTATATATCTTTGATATTAACCCCTTAACAGATATATCATTTGCAAATATCTTCTTCCATTCAGTGGGTTGTCTTTTTGTTTTGTTGATGGCTTCTTTTGATGTGCAGAAGTTGTGTGTGTGTGTGTGTGTGTAGTCCCGGTTGTTTGTTTTTGCTTTTGTTTCCCTTACCCAAGGCCACATATATAGAAAAATGTTGTTAAGGCTGATGTCCAAGAGATTACTGCCTTGGTTTTCTTTTCTTTTTTTTTTTTTAAGATTTTATTTATATATTTGACAGAGAGAGCGATCACAAGTAGGCAGAGAGGCAGGCAGAGAGAGGAGGGGGAAGCAGGCTCCCTGCTGAGCAGAGAGCCCAATGTGGGGCTCGATCCCAGGACCCTGAGATCTTGACTAGAGCCAAAGGCAGAGGCTTAAGCCACTGAGCCACTGAGGTGCCCCTGCCTTGGTTTTCTTTAAGGAATTTTATGGTTTCAGGTCTCACATTTAGGCCTTTCTTTTTTTAAAGATTTTATTTATTTATTTGAGAGAGAGATACAGAGCATGAGCAGGGGGCGGGGAAAGGGAGAGGGAAAAGCAGACTCCCTGTTGAGCAAGGAGCCCAATGCGGGGCTCAGTCACAGGACCCTGAGATCATGACCTGAGCCGAGGGCTGATGCTTTACCGACTGAGCCACCCAGGTGGCCCTCATATTTAGGTCTTTAATCCATTTTGAATTTATTTTTGTATATGGTATCAGGAAGTACTAGTTTCATTCTTTTGCATGTAGCTGTCCAGTTTTCCCAGTATCATTTATTGAAGAGACTGTCTTTTCCCCGTTGTATATTCTTATCCCTTTTGTTGTAGATTAATTCACCGTATAAGGTTAGGTTTATTTCTGGGCTTACTCTTCTATTCTTTTGATCTGTGTGACCATTTTTATGCCAGTACCATACTATTTGATTACTACTGTTATGTAGTATCTTGAAATCTGGGATTGTGATATCTCCAGCTTTGTTCTTTCTCAAGATTGCTTTGACTAGTCGAGTCTTTTGGGATTCTGTACAAATTTTAGGATTACTTGTTTTAGTTCTATGAAAAATACTATTTGTATTTTGACAAGGATTGTGTTGAATCTGTAGATTGCTTTTGGGTAGTATGGACATTTTAGTAATATTTATTCTTGCAGTCCATGAGCATGGTATATCTTTCCATTTGTATTGTCTTCAATTTCTTTCATCAGAGTTTTATAAAAGTTCTCAGAGTACAGGTCTTTCACCTCCTTGGTTAAGTTTATTCCTTTTTTTTGGTACAACTGTAAATAGGATTGTTTTCTTAATTTCTCTTTCTGCTACTTTGTTATTAGCGTATAGAAATACAACAGGTTTCTGTATATTAATTTTGTATCCTGCAATGTTTCTGCACTCATTTATTAGTTTTGGTATTCTGTAGTCTTTAGAGTTTTCTATTTTTATTTATTTATTTATTTATTTATTAAGATTTTATTTATTTATTTGAGAGACAGAGAAAGTGAGAGAGAGCATGAGAGGAGAGAAGGTTAGAGGAAGAAGCAGACTCCCTGTGGAGCCTGGAACCCGATGTGGGACTCAATCCCGGAACTCGATCCCGGAACTCAAGGATCATGACCTGAGCCGAAGGCAATTGCTCAACCAACTGAGCCACCCAGGCACCTGAGTTTTCTATTTGTAGTAACACATCATCTGCAAATAGTGACAGTTTAATTTTTTTCTTATCTACATGGACGCCTTTTTATTTCTGATTGCTCTGGTGAGGATTTGCAGTACTGTATTGAATAAAAGTGGGGAGAGAACCTTGTCATGTTCCTAAAAGCTTTTCCTCATTGAGTGTTGTGTTAGCTGTGGGTTTGTCATATATGGCCTTTATTGTCTTGAGGTATATTCGTTCTAAACCCACTTTGAGAGTTTTTATCATGAACGGATATTGAATTTTATTAAATATTTTTTCATGCATCTATTGAGATGATTGTATGAGTTTTATCTTTCATTTTGTTTATGTGATATATCACATTGATATGTAGATATTGAACCATCCTTGCATTCATGGACTAAATCCCACTTAATGGAGGTGAATGATCCTTTCAGTGTATTGTTGAATTTGGTTTGCTAATATTGTGTTGAGGATCTTTGCAAATATGCTCATTAAGGATATTGCCTGTAGGTTTCTTTTTTTGTAATGTCTTTGTCTGGTTTTGTTTTGAGTAATAATGCTAGTCTCACAGAATGAATTTGGAAGCTTTCTCTCCTCTTCTAGTTTTTGGAATTGTTTGAAGAGAATAGGTATCAACTCTTAATATTTGGTACAGTTTGCCTATATGTTCATCTGGTCATGGACTTTTGTTTGTTTAGGGCTTTTGATTACGGATTCAATTTTGTTCCTAGTAATCAGTCTGTTCAGATTTTCTGTTTCTTCCTGATTCAGTTTTGGAAGATAGTATGTTTCTAGGAATTTATCTATCTCTTCAAGGTTTTCCAATTTGTTGGCATATAATTTTTTGTAGTGGTCTCTTGCAGTCCTTCGTATTTTTCTTTATTGTAATTGACATTCCTAAAAATTAGTGTTAGGGCCATAGAATGGAAGGTCACTGTAGGGTAGAGAGAAACTTGGATGTGTAATTTATTGTTTTAATAATTCACACCTATGAATTAGTTTAGATGTAGTACAGGTTTATTTTATAGTATTGTATAGTATTTTATAGTATATTACTATTATATAGTAATAAGATAGTATTGCCTAGAGAAATTTGTCACCACCAGTTTTTGTTTACCATTATCTACTGTTTGTTTTCTGCAGTTGTCTTTTGGTGACAGATTGGTAATAGTGAACTTTCATGACCCAGCAGTTAAAAATCTCCTGACTCTTTATGCCTCAGAAAGGTGTGTTAATTGTTTGTTAATATAACAAAAATTCACATAAAAGCCACAATATGCCAGGAAATTGTCATCTTATTATATACTGAGAGTATTCATAAGTATCAGGAAATAATTCATAAAATTACCAGGGTTAATTATTTTACTCGAATTTTAGTAGCTTTGAAGATATTTGCCAACACTTAATTACCACATTAATATTAAATTACATAACAACTTACAAGGATCTTTAAATACAAAACAATTAGATTGATACTATTCCATTTAACTCCTAACCTTGAAAATCTTCATACTACATCTTTCTGTTCTGAGAGCAAAATTCCAAAATACTAGTTTAATATTCAAGACATATTCAAATATTTATCTGCTTTGGTATAATTCATATTTTCTAATTTACTTGGGTTTGGTTCTTTTTTTCTGCAGAAACTATTTTTTGGTAGAATTTGCATTTGTAATTGCTTTATAATTCACATTAAAAGTATTGATTTGAAGAAGTGTCAAAATAAGCAGACTCAATCAAATATTACATCTTAGGTAATACCTTACTTATTTGAATATTTTTGCTTTGTAATTTTTTGTAACATTTATTGCTTTCAGTTCTATTTTTATGTTTTGTGTTCAATTATTTTAAGAATTAAAAAATTAAAACTACTGTTCTATAAGTCAATAATTTGAAAATCATGTCATTCAAACTATTGCAAATGATATGATTTATAAGGAACCATAATTATGTTTAATTTTTACTTTTTTTTGAACTTCTTGAGTATAAAGAATATTAATGGAGTCAGAGCATAAATTAGGATACGAGTCAGAAATAGATGAAAAGCATTCCTTAATTGCTTTTCCTAACCTTTTTCTGACACTGAGCTTTGAAATTGGGATTTTCTAAAAGATTTCCTGGTTGGTTAGAGATCTGTGCCAGTGGGTGTGAGATAAGGTTAAGAGAAAAGTCTGGTAGCAGGAATATTCTGAATTTCCTGGCCTCCAGATTAGTTTTTCCCTTCCCTGTGTTGGATCCTGCTTTCTGTGAAATTAGTTAAGCTGATGAATGTTCTGTGCAGAGAATGATTCGATAGGTTTAGGACTCCAGAAAAGAATTAACAAATCACATCTCTGTATCTGATTCTTGTTGCTTTTCAATTTACACAGTGTTTCAGAACAAGCTCTTTTTCTTGTTCTGAAAGACCTTGAATAACCTTCAAGTGTTACTTGTTTTCAGTTCAAGTTTTTTGGCTGAGTTGTATATTTAGTCATAAGACAGTAGTGTCTTTTCTTCATGTTGTCTTCAGCTCCTTAAGCTAGAAACTATAGTCAGGAGTGTATTATTTCTCAGTTGCCAATTTATTTATATGAGGAGAACTAAAACTACTCATTACTTGTTCTGGAGTAAAGTAGAAAGATCTGGTTACTTCTTTTTGGGAGCTATGTCCCAAATGTTCTTTTAGCCTTTCTAGAGGAATGTTTTGAGTATTTTTGGATATCTGTACTTGCTGAACGCTTTGCTAAGTGATTCCCATGGAATACTTCATTTAATCCTTACAGCAACCCTACAGATTTTATTAATATTCCTGCCATTTCATAAATGGGTAGACAGAAGCTCAGCAGAGGCCTTAGCTCACAGAGCCTGTCCACACTGGTGCAAGCATGTAAGACAGAGGTGTGTGCAAGGGATCCTTGGCTCTGCCTTCCTCCTGATCAGCCGTGCAGGCGTTTTGTCTGTGAGCTTGGAGATCTTGGCTCCTTTCCCTTTTTCAGATTTTTCTAATTTTTGTTTTTAATCTTCTGTATCTTGTTTATACCTTGTTCCTGGTTTTGTATGGGAAAAGATTCCAGAGAATGAATGATTTTGAGACTTGATACCTACTCACGCCAGGGAAGGAAATGGTCATGAGGTAGCTGTGAGTATTCTCATTGTAAATCATGCGATTGGAGTCCGGGATTGAGTAAACTTCCCCTATCATTACTGTTACTTTGGCGGTGAGGGAAACAATAAAGTAAGCATTGTAATGCTTAATCATTTTCCTGCTTATAAATGGGCTCATATCAAAAATTCCATTCTGAGAAGGACATTTTACAGAGCTGTTAACTCCTTTGTAAAGATACGGGGGAAAACAGATGGATAGATTACAAAATTTTAGAACCCCAGAATATTCACTAGCTCTTCACTTTGTGTTTGAACATTTGGATCCTTCAAATTTAGAAATGGTAGATTAAATGGAGGCAGAATTAGGTTTTCTGACATACTTAATATTGCAGTTGTTTATTTATTTATTTATTTTTTAAAGATTTTACTTATTTGACTGAGGGAGACACAGCGAGAGAGGGGACACAAGCAGAGGGAGTGGGAGAGGGAGAAGCAAGCTTCCCACTGAGAGCAGGGAGCCCAATGTGGGGCTGGATCCCGGGACCTTGGGCTCATGACCTGAGCAGAAGGCAGCTGCTTAACAACTGAGCCACCCAGGCGCCCCAAAGTTTATTTTAATTAAATTAAAGTAAGAAATCCTTCATATCCTTTATTTCATTGCGCATTCCTAACTGCGAGACTTCTGAAAGTGCTTTGACGCGTCTGTGGTACTTTTACCGTGAGAAATGCTCAACAAAGAAATGCTCCTCTCCTCTTCTTCCTCCCCCTGCCCTCCCAATAAAACTTAAGCATAGACAAAACCTTCCCTCTGGCCCAGTTTAGTACCAGAAGGACCTAATCACACCACGTCTGCTCTCAAGGTTTGAATGTAGTGTTTCTAAAATAGGTGACGTTTACTAAAAAGCAAATTCAATCTGTCTCTGAGGTTTTATCTTTTTAAAGTTCATTTTGCCTTCCAAAAGGGTGTATTGTTTTTTGGAATTTATAGGGCAGTTGTGAAACCATCTATTGTGTGCTCCCTGGAGCTCTTTTCCTATTTCTTCTATGTCCTCCTGCGTGGTCTTTCTGTACCTTGATCCTTCTAGTTCATCTATCTTCTGCTTGCTACTCTTTTGGTACTCTAGGGGATTTGTATTTCTTAGTCACTGCGTTGTTTCACAAACATTGTCAACAAGATTATTTATCTTACTTTATTAATCTCACACTGACTTCCTAGACCAGATTCTTTTTTTTTTAATATTTTATTTATTTATTTATCAGAGAGAGAGAGAGAAAGTGAGAGAGAGCAGGTCAGAGGGAGAAGCAAACTCCCCATGGAGCTGGGAGCCCGATGCGGGACTCGATCCGGGAACTCCAGGATCATGACCTGAGCCGCAGGCAGCTGCGTAACCAACTGAGCCACCCAGGCGCCCTAGACCAGATTCTTTTTTTTTTTTTTTTTTCCATTTCTTTTTTTTTTTCTCCCCAAATTTGTTTATTTTAATTTTTCAGTGTTACAAGATTGATTGTTCATGCACCACACCCAGTGCTCCATGCAGTATGTGCCCCTCTCGATACCCACCACCAGGCTCACCCCCCCACCCCCTCCCCTCCAAAACCCTCAGTTTGTTGCTCAGAGTCCACAGTCTCTCCTGGTTCTTCACCCCCTCCGATTTCCCCCCATTTGCCCTTCCCTTCCTTCTCACGATGTCCTCCATGATTTTCTTTATACACCACACGTAAGTGAGACCATAAGATAATTGCCTCTCTCCGCTTGACTTATTTCACTCCGCATAATCTCTTCTAGTCCTGTCCATGTTGATACAAAAGTTGGATATTCATCCTTTCTGATGGAGGCATAATATTCCATTGTATAGATGTACCACATCTTCCTTATCCAT
>CM052811.1:25463528-25627189 GCA_028533885.1 Nasua narica | reverse complement strand
TAGACTTTTTCAGAATTCCGTCGTTGACTTCTTTGACAAGTAACTTTCTATCTCGTCATGGCATCTTTCTTCTGTTTGCCTTCAGATTATTTTAGGTTTTTAGCTCTTTAAAAAAAAATTCTCTCCTACAAAAAGTCAAGAGAAAAAACTTGTCTCTTCATGATAAGGTTACCCTAGGCTCTAAGACTCTTGGGCTCTGGTCTTAAAAGTGTTAAACTGTGGCTTTGCAGACATCTATAAATGTCATTGCAGTAGAGAACTCTGAACGTGTCACTTGGCTATGCAGTTTTGTCCTTCTAGAGCACTTACATTATAACCTTAGGTGACCTCGCAGTCCCGTACTGTTGGGTGTGTGAGTTTTGATTTGCCTTCTTAAAGAAACCATGGATCATCTCGGTTGAGATAATTCATAGATTCATATGATTTACAAATAGGAAACCTTTACAAATGCTGTCATTTAATCACCTATTTCACTGGTGTGGAAACCGGCATCTGTGGGTTTAGTGACTCCAGGCAGACGTCAGTGGCAAGGCTGGGAGAGACCTCTGAGCCCTGCTTTCTAGTTCAGTATTTTTCTATCCTAGTTGACTCTTGGAAAAATTTCTGATTGCAAATACTTTTGACTAAGATGTGATTCCTAGTTTCATCCCCAAATCTGAAAGTATTTCACGGTATGGGTAGTAATTGCTACTTAAGCCAGTGACTGTCCATTAGATGCCTCCTGTGTGCTGAGGACGGGTTTGTGCTTTGTCAGCACACGAAAGAAGTATCTGACATTATTTCTACCTTTAACGATTGTGAGAACTTAACTGAATTTATTAAAAATTAACCCAAACTAGGGCACCTGGTGGCTCAGTTGGTTTAGTGTCCTACTCTTGATTTCGGCTTAGGTCATGATCTCAGGGTTGCAAGAGCGAGCCCCTTGTCACGCTCTGTGCTGGGCGCGGAGCCTGCTTGAGAAGCTCTCTCTCCTTCTTACTTTTTTCCCCCGACCCACCTTGCCTCAGATCTCTCTCCCTAAAAAAAAAAAAAATTAACCCAAACTTTCTTTTTTCTTTCTCTGCTGTTTTTCTTTAGATATTGTGCCTCACCTCCACTTTAAAAACTATCTGGATTATCTTTTCTTTTACTACTATGAGACAAGCAGATACTGATCTCTGATTACGTGTCAGGCATGAGTATTAGGGATGCAGAGTAAATCGCCGAGCGTGGGGGTTGCAGTGTGTGCGGGGATCCTGCTGACAGGTTGTGCAACGGATGTGCTTTTTGTAGCGATTCTCAGCCAGGCCAGTTTTGCCTTCCTGTACGACTTTAGGCACTGTCCAAACACATTTGTCCTTGTCACAAGCGGATGAGGTGAGGGGCAGTGCTACCAGCGTTCTGAGTCGAGGCCGGGGATGCTGTTCAACACGCCACCCTGCACAGGACTGCCCCCACAGCAAAGGACTGCCTGACTGGGTAGCTCTGTTTTTAGAGCTATTCTTCAGGAATCTCCAGTGTTTTCCAGAGCGGCTGCACCAACTTGCATTCCCACCAACAGTGTAGGAGGGTTCCCCTTTCTCCACATCCTCTCCAACACTTGTTTCCTGTCCTGTTGATTTTGGCCATTCTAACTGGTGGAAGGTGGTATCTCACTGTGGTTTTGATTTGAATCTCCCTGATGGCTAATTGCACAGGGTCTTGTTAACAGCAACTGCTTGGAGTCTCAGGCCCAGCATGTCCGGGGGGACACCTGCCGTTCCCGTCCACTCCGCTCGTAGCGCCTGTGATGCCAAGGTCCTGCCTGCCGTGTTAGCACAGCCGCCCACGAAGACGCGAGAACTGGGCCGCCGCAGTGAAAGTGGCTAATGGGAAGGAGGGGAGAACGCAGCTCCTCAGCAGCGGCCAGTCCCATCCCGCTGGGGGAGACCCGCACGACCCCGCGCACGGGGCGCCGAGTGAACGCCCGGGTCGGCCAGTTCGGCTGCTTTGGGTTTTGTTCTCTGAGAGGCTCTCTCTTGTCCATTGTCCCTTGTAGCTCATCGGGGAGGGTGTTTACTTCGCGCTGCAGCTCAGATGTCACCTCTTCAGAGAGCTTTTCTTTGCCGTCCGGCTATACAAGAGGCGCCCCGTTTTTCGTTGCCGCGCTGCAGCTCTCCGCTGGCGCATGGTCTCAGCGCTCTGCGCGGTTCCTGGTTTCACTCCTGCCGCTCCTCTGCCGCGATGTCGGTCACCAGCCGAGGGCACGTGCTCGCTCCGAGTCGCCAAGACCTGTAGTATCTGGCTCCCGTTTTTCGAAAGAATGCATACAGGGCCGAGAGGGGTACAGAATGCTGCAGAGGAATAGGATTAAAAAAAACCTTTTATTTCTGGTGGGAGAGAGGAAGGTGAGTTCAGTTTTGGATGTGGTTTCAGCAGGATTCAGGTGCAGATGGCCAAGAGGCCACCGAACACCCGAGTGACGCTCAGGAGGGTCGCTCGTTGCAGTAAAGCTGGCTGACGGGTCCTGAACCCTCCTCAGTGCCGGGCTCGCTTCTCAGCCCTTTCTCGCTCTTGGCAAAGTGGAGCTGTACATTCGTGGCAGCAGATGGGAAGGACAGCGGGGTGGGACTGTCCAGAGCGCTTGCCTGGGAGACAAGCTGTCCCAAAGGAGGGACAGAGCCGGGGGACACCGGTATGAGAGCTGAGCCCAGAAAGGGGCCCCTCTCGGAAGGGGCAGCCAAAGGGGCAGGGGGAAGCGCAGAGCTCTGGAGGGGCCTGGGTAGGAGTCCAGGGCAGGGGGCGCAGAGGGAGAGCTTACCAGGTGTCTCAGAGGGATCTGAAGTGTCCCTGGACCTCAGCATCAGAGGCTGTTTGAGGATAACCCTGGGGAAAGGAAATGGGTGGAGAGCTGCAGAAATTCAAGTTGGCCCTGAGTAAGAGCGGGTAAGAGGAAGAGTTTGAAAACGCAGCAAGGGGAGGTCAGGGTTGTGATTCCCGGCTGGGGGTGGGATTGATGGCAGCCAGAGCCCCGGTGGAGGAGTGCTGTCAGACGTCTCTCTCAGCCAGTTTTGTTGTATTTCCTGTGAACCTTTAGATGTGGAGGTGTGGTCCTTCTTCTGGCAGGACGGGAGGCAGTCGCACGTTACTGGCTGCCACGCTGCTTCCCTGCCCAGGACCCTTGGGGACTGGCTGGCGCCACTCTGGGCTCAGCTACCCTCAGCCCCTCGGGCAGGGTTTTAGGGAGAGTTAGTTCTTTTGCTCCTTTTGCCGGATCAGCTGTTAGTTTCGTGGTTTTCCAGGTTGCTGTGGCTTCTTCACGTGGCCGTGTTTCCACTTGCTTCCCCCCAGCCTGGTCTCTCGGAGGTGGCCCGGCTGCCAGCAGTGGCGGTGCCCAGCAGAGCCCACAGCTGCACGTTTAATAAGGAAACCTCGATTTCAGCTGGAACCTCGGAGCTTCCGAATGTGCATCTGTCTTTTTATTTATACTTTTGCAGTGACAGACGTTAGGTTTCCAACTGGGGAGGTACAGCTGGTGTTTTTAGAACGTGCTGTTCAAATGTAAAGTGTACCTCAGTCTCCTGATGCATGGATACTAAAACCCTTCACCTTGTTTGACGGTTCCAGAGTCTATGTCTAGCATTAACATGCCTCGAGATAATGGAGTCAGGGTATGTAGAGAATGAGGTATTTTTCTCTTTGTTGCTTTTGAGAGAAAATACGTTGGATAGAATTTAAAAAATGTCTCTAGCTTCTGGATCCAAAGAAGTTCATCTCTTGATAATCTCCTTAAAAATGTGAACACATTATATGATAGCATATAAAAAAGCTACAAAATACAAAAATCTACAAGAGAATTATGTGTAGGTTTTCTTTTAAAATTAGCCTACTTCATCAAAGGGAATATACAGTTGTGCTGTCAGCAAAATGAAGCGTGTTCAATCAGGGTGACCAGACCAGACATTTCATTCTGGCCAGGACAAAGTGGCACGCAGTCTGGGAAGGAGTCTGTGGGCAGGGGCCATTTAGGAGGAGAGGCATGGCTGTGTATGTTCTCCAAAGATGGTAACATTTGGTACTCAGATTTTCGATAATACCATTGAGTACTTGACTCATAAAGAGG
This sequence comes from Nasua narica, assembly GCA_028533885.1. Taxonomy (NCBI): domain Eukaryota; kingdom Metazoa; phylum Chordata; class Mammalia; order Carnivora; family Procyonidae; genus Nasua; species Nasua narica. Next base: position 25,623,108 of record CM052811.1, on the reverse strand, counting down.
CACTTAGCTCCTTCAAGACTGAACTTCTTGGTGTTTGCAAGCTTTTTGTTATTAGGGACTTCCTTATACTCTTAAAATTCATTGAAGACCCCAAAGAGCTTTTGTTTGCATAAGTCATATTGATGGATAATTACTATATTAGATGAAATTTAAAAAAAATTACCATTTAAAAATACCAATATGAAGCTCATTAATGTTTATACAGTGGCATACTTTTATGAAAAATAACTATTTTTTAAAAATTTAGTGGGAGACAATGGCCTTCCTGTGCAGTTTTGTTAATCTTGTTAATACCTGGCTTAGCTCGAGGGAGCTAGAGCCTTAAATGTGCTTCTGCATTCAGCCTGTCATTTGGAATATTTCACTATAAGTCATGAAAGAATGAAAGTGAAAAAGGCAAATCATGCTTTAGTATATCTGAGGAAATAATTTTGAGGTCATGGACCCTCAGGGTGTTTCAGGGACCTCCTGGGGGGTTCCTGGGCCACACTTTGAGAACCGCTCGGCTAAACCATATGTTCTCCAAAGCAGAGACTGTTCCCTTGGTTTCCTCTTCTGTTCCTGGGGGCCTGGTAAATATTCGTTATACGGACTCCTCAAATGTGTTCACTGATTCAACTTTGTAAAAATCCAGAGAGGGGACCCATCTGGTAAGTTGGGACTGAACTCCCTTTCCAGGATGCCTTCCTTGTTAATTAGTGGAGCTTGCTCCGAGAATCCATCTCAGGCCTCTGACTCAGCAGCCAGAGAGGTGCCACTGGACTCTTTTTCCTGCGCTTGATGACATTGCAGACTGGTTACAAATCAAGATAAGTAGTTGAGGGAAAAAATATTCCCTTGATGGTACAGTGAATTCTAGGAAGTTCTGGGAGGTTGCTGGGGGAAAGAAGCTAGAATCGATTCCTAGAAACAGAGTGGGAAAGCCTCTGCAGAGTGTGAGGGGCCTGCTGGCACAGGGGGTCCACTCTGCTCTCCAGGAAGCATATGTGCTCTTGCAGTTCACGCTTTCTGCACCAAGGCGGTGGCAGGTGGCCCGAGGAGCGAGTGGGAAGCCGTCCTCAGCTCTCCAAGTAACAGCATTCTCGTTTGCCAAACGTTACGTTCATGTTTCTCCCAACTTGTGGTAGAAATATGCCAACTTAGGCTGAAAATATGAATACCGTTACTATTAAGTTTTCAGACTTTTGATAAAATGTAGGTAAACAATATCAAAAGGTAGCTTAAAAGTTATGCAGTAGATTTTGCCGAAGACAAAGATGTGTGCAACCTAGGCTATTTACATTGGAGCAAATTTAATTATCCGCCAGGTGAGGACAGTCTTCAGGAATATAGTGGCATGAAAGCCGTCGTTTTTGCATTTGACTTGCAAGGAAATGGGAGCAGAAACTGAACACAGCATGATTTTGGTCCGCTTTATCTGAATGAGTAGTGGCATTTTCTAACTGCTTGTCTCTTGGGCACAGAAGTCACTGTGGTGCATTCCGACTAATAGTCTTTGAACTTCTTTCCCTGTCCTTTTCTTCTGGCTGCGCGTTGCTGCCTTTAGCGCTTCAGCGTGGAAGGGATCTCAACTGTCATTCAGAATGGCCTCCGCCACACCTTTGGAAATTCAGGTGGAGAGAAACAGGTGCTGGCTTAGCCTTATTTTCCTCATTCTCTGCTTTTTTGTTTCCTGTGTAAGCGAAGGTCTGAAAGCTGGCAGTTTTACTAATGTACTAAGACCATTGCAAAAGAGAGAAGTGAAAGTTCACCATTTTTACAGTCTTGATAAAGCATGCAATTCCCTTTAGGAAAAAGCATTTTTCAAATTGGACAATACACTAAATGCATTAATACACGTTTCAGAGCTCCATTTTCCACTACCTTTAAACAAATTGCACTGACATCATGAGTTGCATGTATAGAATGTGTAACTAAACTAGAGGATGCCACGCTAATTCCAAAAGTTTGAGAAACAAGATGTCATTTTGCAGGGGGAAGAAAGCTAATGTTGGTGTCCTTTTTGACAAGAGTCCTAGGTCAAACATGTCAATAAGAGCATATATATATCTTCTCTCCTTTTAAATGAAATTCGAGTGTTTTTAAGGTGTATCATGTGGTCAGCCAACTCACCCGTCTGCCAAGTGAGGCATGCGACCTGATTTACACAAAATTACACATGGATAGAAGTGCACAAAAGGATAGCAGTTTGCTTTATATTAACATTTTTATATAATGATTTAGGGAGGATCATGAACACAGGAAACATATCCACATTAACGAGTGTGCTTAAAATTACTTTTCAGAATTTGAAATTTTCACTTCAAAAAGAAAACTTTTCAATATAGCTCTTAAGACTGAAAATGTGCAGAATGTAGCTTTTGGCAGTTATCAAAAGAAAACATTTGAGCATAGGGTTTTTACTAAAAGATAGTTTCTCTGTTACCCAAGAAGGGCAATAATATTAAATAATCCTTCACACTGACATTTCCAGCTCCATTAAGGGATGATCTAAATTTTTTTTTTTTTAAACTCTGGCACCTCTACCTCTCTCAAACGCACAGGATGGCGTAGTAGCTTCCAGAGTGACCCGCACATGCCAGTGGGACAGGAAGCCTGAGGGCATAGTTGGGTAGTGCACCCGCGGTGCGAGGCTTCCTGATGCTCTCAGAGGCCAGCTTGCCTGACACACACTCTATTCGTGAAACCCCTGGGGGGCTTGTTTCCGGCTTCCTGTGTATTCTTCACGGAGAAACATTCAGTGCTACAGTTGGGTATCACCTTGGAAAAGTCTACACACCAAAAAGATGGTGGGAATTGTTTCTTAAACATGGAATAATTCACTCTTCCTACTTTTCCTAATAAACCATTTTACCTTGTCTTTCGATTACGAGGGCACCCACGGATGAAATCACTCACGGAGGGTTAGAAATAGAGCGGAGATTTAGAGCAAGGACTAAGTATTGGGTGGGTCTCAAAAGATTCTGAGTAAAAGAACAGTAGATCTCCAGATGAGCACATGCAAACCACACTGAACTGTATAGTTTTTGGTGGAGTGGTCAGAGTAGGAACATCTGGACAATAATTTTTAGATTCTGCTTTCATGGGACATATTTATAGGCCATAACTCTGATACTTGTGAGCCTTTACAGTAGTGAATGAGGCCATTTGTGTCGGTATCAGACATGAATTTTTATGATTCACTAGGCCGTTCTCTCCTTTCACTTTTCTCTTTTCCTTTAATGCCTTTAAACATCCTAAATAATTTAAAATAATAATAATAATACACCTCTAAAATTGGTATGTGTGTCTATGGTAGCTTCTGGAAGAAGCTGGTATGTGTTTTTTTAAAGTTGTCAAGTTATCCATGTGACCATTTTGTTCAACCAGAAAAAAATGGTCTGAAACAGAATTATTTGGCCATTGGGGATGATTTGGTTTATGCAGAACTGTTACAACTACATTTTTAGTTTTAAATTACTATTTTCAAAGTAGAAGGAGAATGCTAAATAAGACTTTAATAATGAACAAACTGAACAGATTAACCTCAGACCTACGTTTGTGAAATTTTCAATAACTGATAGGTGAAAAATGGTTATTTATGTTAACATTGGGCTTGATTGAAGCAGATAGAGGGGGGCCAAAAAAAAAAAAAGAGCTCCAGCTGAGATAGTAAGATATTTCATGTTTCATGTTATAAAATAGTAACTGTATCAAATTTTTGCAGATAAGGTCATTCAGATTTAAGTGACTTTTTTTTTTTTAACTTGGCAGTACTTGACAACAGTCATTCCTTATGAGAAAAAAAATGGACCACCATCTGTTGAAGATCTTCAGATATTAACAAAAAGTGAGCAAAGACAAAATTAAACTCTTACTATATTTACTTTTACTGATTCTACTGATTTTGGTTGGTTGGTTGTTGCTGATTTTGTTTTGTCAATTTAGGGTAGTAAATGATGGATGATGTTTTTATTTACTGAGAATGAAGCCACGGATGGGTTACAACATCAAACATGACACTAAATCCAGAGTTGATTTGTATTTTTTTGTGCTTTTTCTTACCTTTTGAAATATTTACAAGCTGAACTTTTGAGGAAAAAAATGTAACTTGGTTCTCCATCATCTCTTGGATGTTTAAGAATGTATCTTTTATTAATAAAGAAGGTCTGTCATGGATCTTCTATAAATATGACTGTTGGTAACTCAACAGGAAAGATTTAGAATGTGGTCTATAATACTCTTCTTTCTTAGGAATGTGGAACCCCGAATCCAAGGTAATAGTCACAGGTAGAATTTGAATTGATAGTAATATTTTAAGAATCATTCAGCAAATATTAAAAAGGCCTATTCTGTGCCAGGCTGTGTTCTGGACATTGAGATACTTTAGTGAACAAAGCAGATAAAAATACTCCACCTTCAAGAGGCTTGTATTTTAAAATAATTTGTTAGACTTAAATATATATTCCCCATCGAATCTCTCTTATGATAGCCGTAAATGAGCCATGAATTCTAGTTCTGTCCCTGTTATTTACGGTGATATCCTTGGATGTTACTTTCTCATAGTCACAATGAAAAACAAGGGTAAAAATATTGGCTGTTTCCCTCATGGTAGATAAATTAACATGTGTGTGATTTGGGGTAAGTCAGTTCTTCAGCTTTGATTTCCTTGAAGGGACTGGATTTGCTGACCTGTTAGGTTCTTTCTAACTGTAAATATTTGCAATAACTGCTGATTAAAGATGGAGCCAAGTGAGAGGGAATCGCAGGAATGGATATTGGTGATAAGACCTATTTTGGAATTTAGGAATACGGAGGCATGAATGGGGTGAGCTCAAGGGGGCTGCCTGCCTGCTACCTGAGGTTGTTATTCCTCCCTTTGGTGAACAACATTTTCAAAGCCTTTTATACTAAAATATGGATAAATCAAGAGATGCTAGCCAGTCTGAAGTAGAAAATGAAGAGATTTACTGGGTGGCCAGCCCTCTGATTTTCCAGAGGAACTCACGATATAGGGAGTGTCTAAGATCACACAGGGGAATGGTTAATGATAGGGCTGAGTCTCTTAATTCCCAGTCCACCGTACATTCTAATAATGCTAGCTTATGGCATGTGATTTTATGTAGAACTGAAAATCAATCTAAAACATGATGGGAAGCAGAAATACTGAACAGAGTAGGCCTCTCAGAAAGGGACACATAAGTATTGCCTTGGAAGCCAGAGTTACTGAAAGACCTCGGCTTCTCAGATCAAGGACAGACATACTTGGCCAAACCAAAGTCATCATAATTCCCACATCAAAATGTCCTCAGGCTGATTCTCAGATGATGTAATTATAGACGGACACCATTTGGAATCTCTGGGTCAGTGAACATGTATGGGGCGTGAGCGAATGTCCAAGTTAGTATGAGTTTCACTTTGAAAATAAGAAGTGGTTATCTCTGAAAAACCTGGGGGAGAACTGGAGCCTCTGCTTCCACCACCTTGTAGATGTTAGCCACGGGAGAAGCCCTGGGGAGACGGGGTAGCACTTCCGCTTACGGAGCCTTCCTCATAAAAGCTATTGGAAGAGTGCAGCCATAGTAAGAAGAGTTAGGATAACGTTAGTTGTGCCCATCAGTACGGCTAATGCTTATTACACAGCGTATATTCCGTGTGGGGCACTATTCTAAGTCCTTCACGCCTGAAGTAGATTACTTGGTAATCACAAGTCTGATCTGAGGATGGTTCTCATTTTACAAATCAGGAACTTGGTACACTGGGTGGTTAAGGAACTTGCTCAAAGTCCCACAACCAGGAAGTGGGAAGGCCAGGGTGTAAGCCCAGGTTGGCAACTTGCCAGTTACATAGTGTTGTTTTGTCTTATGTTTAGGGGGGAAAGAGTGCGGCGTTTTTCTCGGGATGCTCTGAAAAGAGTACCGTCCAAGTGTAGCATTTATTCATGTGTTTTTGTGTGCCTCTGTGGCCAAGACTTTTAACCACTCTCAAAGCTGAATTTTCTTTTTTTTTAAATTTTTATTTATTTATTTATTTGATAGAGAGGGAGATCACAAGTAGGCAGAGAGGCAGGAAGAGAGGGGGGAAGCAGGCTCCCTGGTGAGCTGAGAGCCCCATGCGGGGCTTGATCTCAGGGCCCTGAGATCATGACCTGAACCGAAGGCAGAGGCTTTAACTGAGCCACCCAGGCGCCCCTCAAAGCTGAATTTTCTATTTGTCTTTGCTTAGCGATAAAATTGTCAAAGATTTCCTTTAGGATGAGGCTAATTCGCCAAGGTTCCTCCATGGTCTAGAAGGAGGCAGCCTGGCTGGATGCTGCTCTGTGAGGTCAGTTCTTTGTTTTGGTCTGTCACGGCTTCCAAGGCTGACAGACATGCTTCTGGGAGAAATGTAGCTAACTAGTCATTTATCTAAGACTTTCTCCAGCTTGTGAGATCGGACCGAGGCTCTCCTGGTCCCTAGGGCCCACAGAAGTGCTCTCAACGGGACCTCACTTTCCAGTATTTATGATGACAAACCTGAGGCTCAGTGTAAATAACCCGATTCCTCTTTCCTGGTTCCACTGTTTGGAAGTTTTAAATCGGGGAGATGAGTCTCAGGTAATAGGAACGTTCTAACCTGGATAAGGACTTAGCAACGTTCTTGAGCATTTGTGGTTGTATTTCCATATCCAGAAAATAATGATTTGCATTGATGGGTTATACCATATAATTAATTAAGGCTACAATGTAAATGAGATTTTTTTTTTTAAGATTTTACTTATTTATTTGAGAGAGAAAGTGAGAGAGAGTATGAGAGGAGAGAAGGTTAGAGGAAGAAGCAGACTCCCCGTGGAGCTGGGAGCCCAATGTGGGACTCGATCCCGGAACTCAAGGATCATGACCTGAGCTGAAGGCAGTTGCTCAACCAACTGAGCCACCCAGGCGCCCTAAATGAGATTTTTGATCTGAATTTGAAATTGTTGCCTTGTCTTTCTCTCCTTTATTTTGCAGTTCTTCGTGCCATGAAAGAGGACAGTGAAAAGGTTCCAAGCTTGTTAACTGATTATATACTGAAAGGTGAGTCTTATGATGTTTGTGGGATGGTTGGGAAGTTTTGATGAGTCGATGTTGATTGCTAACAGATTAAAGAGTAACTTCCAAACACACTTTTATCAATGTCATTTGTGCAGCGTGAGGATAGATGCATGGCTTACTTATGCTATTCATGTTATGAGTTATAGTGTATAAAATTCAGCTTTTATTTGGGGTCTTGAGCTGGTGGAAATAAGTTGACAACTCAGCTGTAAGCGTGGAGGCAGGCAGTGGAGGAAATATTATGGAGACATTCCCACAATTATGTGAGTCGGAGGTGTTGACTGACACTGGGTGGGGTTGAGTAGGGTGGTCTCTGCCATCTTGGGGACCATGGAAAGGGAAGGACAGATTGTGAGGATGGATGAAAGAGGGGACGGTCAAATCAGTGAAGAGTCCCGAGAGAATATGAAAGGGATGGCTATAAGGGACAGGGAAGGAAGGGAGAAAAAGAGTGGATTTTCATCAACTAGGACAGTGAAAAATGAGCCATAAATCTTAGCAAGATCAATATCACAGGTTGGGAACAGGGATGAGGTGAAGGAAGGTCATTTGAGAAGTTAATGAGGTCAGTTATTTTGCTGAGGAGAGAACAAAATTTGGATGATAAAGAGGGAACTGATGAACTTATTATAGGCAAAATTAATACCTTTCAATGAAATTATTTTCTATAAGGCAGCAGTTATTGAGGTGACGAATTTTCTAAGCATCCTCAAATGCACCCTATAGGGTGTGATCCAATATTGAGAGCAGTCCTCTTCTGGTAACATTTTCCTTTGGGTTCTCTCTCTTCTGTGTTGGAGCTGTTGGCTGAACCATAGGAAAGTTGGGATTTTTGATGTTGTGTAACTCAGAGGAGAAGTTTCTTCAACCACAGCTTTGTAAAGAGGGAACCTCAGAAGGTGCTGGGGGCACAAACTGATTGATACATTAAGTCTCACCTGTAAGAGACTTGGACTGGAGCCAGTCATTAGTAGGTTAGGGGTGGGGGGAGGGGATTTGAAAATAATAAATTGAGTTTTTACATAAGCTGTGTGTGTTCTTTTGATGGAGGGCTTTTTCTTCCTATTACATTTTGAATTTTTTTTTTTTACTACCTGAAACCTCTGTTTGCTTTCATGTTGTGCTAGCATTGGTATGAAAGCTGGATTGTTCTGAGGTTTGTTCTTACAGATGTGAGACAGGAATGAGATGAACATAAAGAACATGTCTTAATTTTTAATTATAGCGGGTCCCTAAGGGCACTACCATGAGCACCAGAGAGAGAATGAGCTTACGAAGCATTCTCTGGCTGTTTGATCATTGACTGCATGCAAGAATTTTGTGACGCAGAGAACAGAGTGCTCTGGGGGCACATGATGTTGAAGTTCTTCCTCTGAAGACCCAGGCCTGTAATGAACCTGCACCACGTGCTTTAGGGAAGCAGCGCTTACTGATTCTGTGCCCCCGGCTCCATCCCGGGAGCCAGGCCTTTCTGTAGTGGAGCCGCTTCTCACGAGCTGCGTGTGCGCATGTGTTGTGGCTTTGTCTCGGCCTCACGAGGACGGGCTGGAAAGGCAGCTAGGGAGGGTTCAGACCAAGGTGGTGACCTGCGGTCTGAGCGCGTGGGCAGGCCTGTATGTGGTGCTCAGAGGTGTTCATGCGCATGGGAAGCTATGGACGGCGGGTATGGAGACGGAGTGACCAAAAACGCTTTCTTCCACCCATCCTGGAAGTCCACAGCCAGTCAGCGACTCCTCTGCCTCGGGGCGCGGGGCACCACCCCACTAGAAGATTCGCCTGGCAGGTGGGGTCCTGCTCAAGGGACCACTCTCCTTCCGCTTTCTTGGTGGGACTCCCTCATAGTTGTTCTAACAACAAAGACTGTGGCTTGGCTGCTAGGTGTTCATTTTAACGCGAAGGTATGAAATGAAAGAAGGTTAAAAAAGGCCTCATTTGGCCAGAGAGAGGTGGGAGAGATGCTGTGCAGGCTCCTTAAGCTGTTTCTCACACCTGCTGAATGACCCTGCCGTGGCCTCCGGATTGTACGGAAGGCTGGCAGTGTAGACAGGGTTGCCGCTAGGCGTGTGTGCAGACTTGCAACCCATCTTCCACTTCCGGGAAAGCTGCGTGGCTATGTTACAAGCCTGACGGTCTAGGGCTAACATTATGGGTCCTTCATCTCTAAGTAGTATCCTAAGGGACATGGCTTTTTGGTATCGCATTTCTGGGGAATTTTAACAAATGTATCTTGAGAGAACTTTTCACTGTTGGGTGTAGCCTTTTCAAACCTTTTTTAAAAAGTTGCTACTGGAGATCCTGGCATTGTTTGTTCTCATGATTACGTGTATATAAAAATATACTGTTAAAAGCGTATATACATCTTGTGTAATGGCATACAAAATCTATAATTCTATTTAAAAGTTTTTCTTCTTCCTCTAGTTCTCTGCCCTACATAGGGCAGCTTCGCGTCAGGAGCAGCTTTCTTTCACGGACTCCAGGCTGGACTTCGTGCAGCGTTGTTCTGAAAGCTGGCTACCATTCCTTCCTGCCATTGGAAACTCAGCACACTTGAACTTGGGTTTGCGATTCAGTATTACTAGATCATGCTTTCACTAACTCTTTATAATACGAACCGCGAGAAGTACGGCACTGTTCTGAATTCTAGAGGTGTTTTCGTGTTAAATACTAACAGTTATGAGCTCTTCTCTCCTCCAACGTCGTAGAGGAAGGGGGAGTTGTGTGTGCATGCGCAGTTGTATTTTCCCCGAACTGACAGTATAGATCTGAACTGCACTGAAGAACTAGATTAAAGCATTGAGAGAGGGATGCTGTAGCTTCCTTCGGTGGTGGCGAGAAGCGACACTGATCTTTCTAAGGGGACTGTCAGGATAAGTATTACCGACCAGTATTGTCCGGGGAGCCTGAAACTGAAACGCGTGCTGGTGTTGGAGGAAGCGGAAGCAGAATGTGTGCTCAGCGGCCGTGGAAGGCCCGGTGGGCAGCGGGCTGACCGTAGAGGTTGCTGCGCGTTTCTCCACTGTCCCCGCGTTAACCACGCAGTTGCCATTCACTTTCAGAACTCTGGATTGTTGAACTTTGGATGTTTATGTGTTTCACTTCCTGTGGCTGCGAAGACGCAGCCTTTACAGGGAGTCTGTGTCTCGTGAGTCGTGTCTGTGCAGCCGCCCCACCCCCACTCCCGGTCTGCGTCCTTCGGGCCGGGGCCTCCGCCCCAAGTGCTACCCCGGGAAGCAGCTACTCATCCGGCCGGCCCTGGTCCTGAGACACTTCTCTGCCAGTTCCAGTCGAGTCATTGCCATTTAATAAAGGTTGGAAAAAAGGGTAATGTATGTTGGATTTTTTTTTTGAGCGTTTTTGATGTACTTAAGATTTTTCTTCCCTTGCAGTGCTAGATTCTCCCCTTAGCGTCTGCATGTTGTCCATCACTACAGTGTGTAAGCCGGTGAACCCCTGATTAGCCTCATGATGGTAAGGAGGGGGGAGACTTTCCGGGTTGCCCTGGGTTGTTGTGGGATGACGGAAGGCCTGCCTCTCTCCCAGCTGTGAGACAGTCCCCGCAGCTGCGGCGGCTCCCTCCCTCCCTCAGACCACAGGAGTGTGGGAAGAGTTACAGAGGACCTGGCAGGGGCTTTAAAATTCCACTTCGACATCTGGGAGCACACAAGGCCCATCCCTATTCCTTCCACTGGGTACCCGGGACACCAGGGCTGCCCAAGCAGTGGCTTGGGTCGGAGCCGGAGGGGCCGTGTGGCGCGTGAGCTCGTGTCTTGTTTTGTCACTGGTTTGATAGTGGCTGTGGGACTTACTCGCTCCTTGCCCTCGAGTTGATGAAGATACATACTTACATAATAAATACAGTTAGTAACTTCAACGAAATTGATCCAAATTTGTGAAAATATTGCCCATACTAAGGACATAATCACTTTAGGAGGCATCTGAGAGAGTCAGAAGTCCTTGAGGATAGTTGTTTTTTTGCAAGAGATTCAACAGTGTTCTGGAGTGTATGAAAAAGTGTTTTTTTCCTTTCAACTCCCAGTCCCCTAATAATGAGATTTCTCTGATTTTGCTTGATAAATTTGCTTCTCCAGTGGTAAACCACCAGTATTTCCCACCTTGGCCCTTCTCACCTGCATGATGAATGGATTTTGATACCAGAGGAGAGAGGCTGAGCAGGTTTCTGGTTTGTGACTGATGACAGGTAGGTTTTGAGTCTGAGAGCAGCATCAAAGTGCCATCTACCCCTGAGACAGGATTTTTTTACAAGGATTTGCAGGGCAAGGCCTGCCCTCCGAGAGCACCCCCGGCGTTGCTTGGGGGGCTGGAGGGTCGTTGTCAGACTGATAACCTTAACACACAAGGACTGCTAGTCCTTTCTGTGATTGATTGAGACGCACAGTGTTGATCTGTTGCCAAGAACCCAGTTGCAAATAATTCCCTCATGGCTTTGGCTTTGTGGTTTGAGGAAAACAAAACAAAGCGTAGAACCCCAGTGCACTCCAAGTGCCATATATCTATTTTATTCTTCAGGAAATTATATTTGTTTTTCTTTTACAAGAGCACAACAGGAACCAAAGTAAAAGAGTAATAGATACAGCACTCAGGATAAATCATATCTTTAAAATAATAATAAAAAAATTTACACCTCATCCTATATCCTGTTAGTATTTTCATAATATGGCCATGATGGAAAAAACAAAAAGCAAGCATTTACAATTTTTTTGATTAGAGATTTTTTTATGCCAGGAATGGATTAATTGTCAACAAAATTTTATACTAATCAGGCTGATGTAAATCGATTTTGGTAACATCGTATCATTAACAAATTTATTTTGGAAATAGATAAAAAATATTGCCCCTTGATAATAAATTTTCCTTTGATGCAAACAGCTAGAACACCTTTTTCTTTTCCTTTTGATATTCTAAGACAAAAAAAATGGTTAATCTTCAGATTAATAAATTAGGTCATTATAATAATAAATTAATTTTTTTTTAAAGTTCAGCAACCTCTGTCCAAGTATTTACAACAATACTTGAAAGTTCCTTTACAAAACAGAACACATTTTCTTTTCACATTAAGCATACTGGGTATCTGTGTCTTTCACAACAAGCATTTTAAAAAGAAAAATCAATGCACAAATGGGTAATTAGTATAAAAGTGCTAAGAGCTGTTTGAAAAGTTAACACTATAGTATACAGTCAGTTCTATTTGAGGCAAACTACAACAAACTTCCAGCTTATTATGGACAATATTCCAGTAGTTGTTTCAAACAGTTGTTTGAAGAAAAAAAAACAAACCCAGGAGCTGATTAGTGATGCAGATAAACTGCCATCAATGTTTCTGGCCAGTGAGCAAATTGAAAACCAACAGAAAGCATATTCAAATGAGGAAGAACATTTTAAGAAAGAAATACCTTCTCCAGAGCACGTGTGATGCTGACTGCACAAGGCATGTGCGTACACACACTCACACTCACACACACTCACCACACACATCTTTCTTCCCAATTAAACTACAGGTAGAATGAAATTTTGTGTTCTTAAAAAATTTGTAAGTGATCAAAAGCATTGATATGGAATGCCTGTTTGTCTTTGTTCTGGTTAAAATCTCATAAAAATACATTCAACAGGAAAACATAAATTGTATGTGTATAAATATATATACGCATATATATATTATATACACACGCAAATACTTTTTTTTTGAAGCATAAGATAGTTACATAAATATCCCTATAATTGCTAAAGTTTAAGGAGGCATATTTTTTTTTGAGCTTCAACAAAGGTGCTTGAATAATATACAATTAAAATGAAGTAGTTTCTATTTCGTAGAATCAGTATATAATAAGGAAAACAAAAATCCCCAAACAGTCCTTTTTAAAAAAAGTTTCTTCTTAAGCTAGAGCTTCAACAAAAACTATGAACATCCAACAAGAGAACAAAGCCACGACAGACGATGAAGTACAGCCCCTGGAAATACCTGGTGTCCTTCGCCCTCTCCCTCCTTCCTGCCACACTGTGGTAAGAAAAGCTCCAGTGCTCGCATCAAGAAATGACCTAGGTCTTGTTCACTTGCCGACTCTGCTAGGAACTGGCTGATTGGCTTGGAAGAAAACAAAAGCAGCAAAAAGGTATAACTCTATCTCTGAAACAACCCTGCTTCCTCACCGCCCGCCGCAGCGTGACTGTATAGAAAGGAAACTCGTGGCTTTGGCCCCGGAGGGCTAGCGACGGGTGCTGGTGCGCTCGGCTGCAGTCCTAGGGCAGCCAGGGCAGCCGGATCGCAAGGCCTTTGTCTCCCGCTCACGCGGCCTGAGCATTGGAGCCATCAGTGCAGTCCTCAGAGCAACAGGGGAAAAAAGCTCCTCTGGGCCACGCAACTGCTTTTATCTTAACTGGACTTCTCCCCCCACCCCCGAGCTCAGCTGACCAATCTGCCTTCCCGACACCACCCTCCCAACCCGTCTCCCCCACCAAACTCACTGTCCCCGCCCCCAAGGATCTCTACAGCTATATTACAAGCAAATATATCTTAGCAACTTTAAAAACTTTGGTTCTAAGAAAACACTTGGTCAGTTATCTTGAGGAAAGTGGGAATGCTTTGTTCTGCACACTGCCGTAGGCAGAGCCCCTCCCGGTAGGTTCTGAGCGCTGTACATCAAGTCACAATCCAAAACGATCCACTAAGCAAGTGCACGAATTCTAGTTTACTTTTAAAAGCAGGTTTAGTCGTCCTCTGTCTTTCCAAACCTCAGCCGCGCCGCCCTTCTTCACACCGTCTGGTAGAAGTCATCTGCCTGTAGGTGGTTCTGCTTCTGCATGCTGTAGAAGCCGCTGAATCTCGCGTCCGGCTCCGCAATTCGTAGCATCCTCTGCGAACTGTCCGCGGGGGCTCTGCTTCCTTTCTTGCAGTCCACAGACACCAGCTGATTGTTTAAGGAAGAAGGCTATTTAACAAGAGGAGGAAAAACCACAAAGAATTAGCTCTTGCATGGACCCTAAGCTAACAAATCTCGTCCCAGCTCCAGGCGATGACAGCTTCGCAGGACGCGGATGGGCAGACGGCACGGGGGGTCCACACCCCGGTCCGGCACCGGCGGTCGTTCCGTGAGGGTCCTGCCTCGCAAACTGCGTTTGAACGCGAACTGTCAATAAATTAGGTCAAGTGGAGTAGGTGAAGGAACTAAGAGACTGGTGAAGTCACCGGACGGTTTTCAAATCCCTAGTGTGTGGTAAGGGTTGGAGGGGGAGTGGGAGTCGGCAGCGAGCCTGCCCCAGTCTGTGGCCAGCCATCCGTGCCTGTCACGAGCTGGTCTCTTTTCCCAGCTTTGCGCCTGGGGACGGGTCGTGCCCAGCCCCCATGTCCTGACCCCGCAGGCGCGCAGTGGAGGTGGTGCCCAAAGTGTATTTCTTGAAAGAAAATCAGAGGCTAGAGAAGCATCTGACAGGAATTTTATATGGAAGAATTATCTAGATGGTAAACTAGATTAAAATACTTAAACAGTTTTCAATTCTTAAGGGTATATGATCTATCTTTAAAGGAAAAAAATCCTAAATGTAAAAAGTAGACTTAGGGTTGGAGTCATGGCTTCCTTTAATGAAAAAAAATGTTCTTGGCTTTTAAAATAGGCTTATTTGGCAACAAATAGATATTCTTTCTTTCTCAATATGAAGTGTAGCCCTCTCTGCCTGGTTTAGAGTTAGCTTCGTCTCTTCAGAATCTCCTGCCCTCATTCCCCCAGGCACCTGCCCTTGGTACACCTCCCTTTCCTTTGGAGCTCTGCACATGCTTTCCTTTGGACGCTTGGTCTTGTGGCTCTCGCCCAAGTGCTGGCGCCCTTTCTCTAGGATTTCTTTCCCAATTCTAAGCTGACGGGGCACTGAGAAATTCGAGTTTTAATTTCTAATATAAACAATGACTTAGCAATCAATCTAGAAGTACTTTTTTCCAAAACTTTAAAGCTAGGACATGGGATGTGTGGAAGGTCAGGAGTCATTGACCAGCGGATGATGGGTGATTCATCCAGCGATGGCTCCAGCCCCGGCAAGTACTCTGTAATGGATGGCTACCGCCTGCCGCGCACCTGAGGCCGTGAAGACCAAAGCAAAAATTTCACGGTCTAATACAAAAGACATCAAGCAATTTAAGGAACGTAAACATGCAAGCTTTCCTAGTAGTTTGGTTACTCAAGAGACAAACTTTTTTAGGACAATACCTTAGTTGGTGTTCGATACCAGCAGAGCAGTGGTATCCACTGTTTCTTCTGATTGATGACGAGGAATGTTATTATGATAGAGAGGCCGATTATTATGGGAACCACAACCGAGGCAATGGAGTCCAGTGAAGAATCTTCGCCTGGATGTAGCCTGTTGTTATCTCTGTAATCTATCTGCAGGTGACCCATGTCTAGGAGAAAAACAGTTAACAAATATTTATTACCTAAACAATAATTTTTAAGGATTATTTTACACTGCAAATGGAGATCAACGACTTGGCTTCATTTCTTCCCAATGCTTTCAGGCTAAACATGATTCAAATGTAATGATCCAAAGAGCTCTTAGGAGAGGGCAGAGCTCTTAGAGATGGATGGGAGATAGGAAATACTAGGGCGAGAAGGTTAATAACTGAGCAGGATGAAGCTGGTTCGTGCTAACCAAGAAAATAAAGTTGTTATGGAGACCTTATATAAATTGACTAAAACTAGATTACTCAAAGTGTTTTGATTAACATTAACCTTTATGGTCTTCTCTAAGATTTGGAAGCAGAAACATTAGCTCATTAGCTCCCTGCTTACCAGCAAATAGGAGACTAGGACAAAGTATCTTTTTAGACTTACCTGAGTAACAGCCAAGGCTAATTACTAATGTAATAGTAAAAACTAAGCCAGAATCAAGATTTTGGTCTTTGGGTTGATATTCTAGTTTACTGAGCTATAAGCAAAAATGCCTCCCTTTTCATAAACTTCCTGAAAACTCACTAGGCCTATTTGACCATTTTTCTGCCTTAGTTAATATACTGCACAGGGGACATTTAATTTTATTCTTATGAATGCAGGTCTTTCTGTTCCTTTAAATCATTCTTGCCATAAATATTGCAGAGATCACAAGGTTAACTCTATACCAATCAGGAGCACACCCTGGAAGTTTCCTTTTATTTTCTTTCAAATAAACTACTGTGGTCAGGTTGTCTAAATGCATCAAAGACCACGTTAGTGAAAGATGCAGGAATTACACAGTCACAAAGAATTGCTCTTAAATTGTTCTAGAAACTCAGCATTGTAGCACGGCTCTGTGACATCAGGGCTGTTTGTGGTTTAAAAATCAGAGTTTTATTAATATGGTACTTCCTGTGTGTGTGTATGTGGGGATGGCTTGGGGGAATGGAAAGAAAAGGACCTTCCTAGTCATTCTATCCAGTGTAGATTGTAATATTTTATAGGAATTTGAAAAAAACAACCTGTTTTTCAGCATCAAGACAATGTCAAAGGTCAAAATAACATTTTATTGATGAATTCAGGTTTTAAATGTGCAATGAATAAAGGAATGAATTTTTGCCTTACCACATTCCAAATGATACAGCAAATGGTTTTAGGAATGTATGTTATAAGGAAATTGAAAAGTAAATTAAGGAAAATTTAGTGAAAGGAAGAGCTTCAAGTCTGTTTACAAAATTTAGTCCAGTGCTTAAGTTCTGTTTTGATGCAAGAAGCAGGCCATAGCATTGAGCTTGGGGCTTCATAGCAGCCAAAGCAGAAGTGGAAACAAGTATCATCAACAAGATTACAGTGTCTTCAACATTAAAAAATAATCTTGCTTAGGGGAAGTATATAAATTTTCCTGCTACTGACACGTGAGGAAATGTCTCCTCAGGGACTCTGTCACAGAGATGCTAAGTAATGCACAGGCCCTCAATACACTGCAGTAAATAAGGCTGTTCTTACAACCAAACCCCAACATCTAGAACAGCGTGTGACACACAGTTGGCACTAATATTTGTTGACTGAATGAATGTAAACATAATGATAAAGCACAATTCAGTCACAGCAATTATGCAAGTAGCCAAAACACTGGGTCCAGGACTTTAGCTCTCTGGTTACCTGGCTTGAGCTATAGAAGCATAACCTGCAGAATATCTAGAGGGTCTGTAACAACAGACCATTAATCTCTCAAGCAATGAACACTGCTTCTCCCAAGAGATGGAATATAAAAATTGCATAGCAGTGATTTTGAGAATGTCTTTGGAGTAGACAGGAGACAGTGCTGAGTCATAGCTAAGAGCAGGTTTATACTCTTGATCAAGAGGTGTACCTTTAAAGAGAGGGCAGTATTGACAGGAACCCTGCCTTGCTTTATCACTTCACTACCGAGAGACACAATAATGTGCCTGTTGTACACAACTGAAAGGACAGAGCTGGGGATAGGGGAAGGCATGGAATAAAGCTGGTGAGTGGAAAAATCAGCACAGGTAATAAACTGAACTCTCTTGGAGTAAGAACAATCTAGAAGCAGAGGGTAACCTAATACACAAATGCTTACTCCAGAGTCCATGGGGACTGAAAAATTTACTATTCCTCTGCTTACATATGTACAAATACGAGAGCTGGCTTAGAAATTCCAGATACCAGGCTCTTAGGACAAGGAATATCTTTCTTACCATCGTCACTAAGTTTCTGAGCGTGTGGGGCCAGAGGAGGCATTGTATCCAGTTACCTGCAGACTTACTTTATCATTTTAGGTTAAATATGTTACAGCCAAGCAGGTTTTCCCTGGAGTTGTTACCTGAATTTACTTGGGCTTGCCGTTTAAAAAGATACCCAAAGGAAGTTAAAGAAAAAAAAAAAAAGGAAGACCATATGTAAGATTACAGAGATCTCAGCTGACTTGGGCACTTACCTCTGGGGAGATGGATGATGTCATTTTCACTGGGTGTAGGCCACAAGGGAACCTCCAGGTCAATCTCTCCGCGGTGATTTGTTTTCTCGATGGGTATGTTAGTTGGTTCTGGGACATACATTTCTAAAAGAAAGGGGTATCTTTCGTAAGAGATGATGGAGGAGCTACTTACTGTTGGCTTCTATTTCCTCAATCCAAATGGATGGTACAGTCAACTTGGTACAGAACACCCTGGGATAGGAAAGACCCAGTTTCTACATTTATATTTTTACTTCTAGAGAGTCACTACCTTTGCAAGCACAGGAAACAGATCTTATAACTATGTAAAAAAAGGGAGAAAAAGTTTTCTTCCCCACCAGGGTCAGAACTCTGCTTCTGCATGTGCGATGGTGTTGGCCCCATAGTTTGTGCAAGCAGATAGGGACTGGCTGAAATGGAAGGATTTCTTTTACTTTACATCAGCTAAATACTATGCCTTAGTAACAGTTTCTCTTTAATCCATGAATGTTGAATCATTTATGTAAGATTTGTCATAAGAAGTGAAAAAGTAAAAGCATCTTTCACTCTTCATGTATTTAATCTTAGCCAATTCCCCTCCAGTCACTTCCCCTAAATGGGAACAGACCGTAGGCAGACCTGGCTCAAGTATGAAACGTCTGCTTTGTTACCGCCGGAACCATGTGGACTAGAAGATGCTCTTCAGTAAATATAGTCCCATTATCTAACGTGATCATGTAGGCACTCTGATCTATGAGATACCACAACATGAAACAAGACCATCTAAAAAGAACAATATTCTTCATTCCAAATACCAGGGTTTTTTTCTTTTTAAAGCTAAGTTCTAAAAGGGACCAGTTTAAAAACTTCAGTTTTCTTTGGCTCCTCCTAAATACATTTTTATATCCCTTCTTCATCTGGTTAACAACATTTTAAAGAAATAATTCTTGAGAACCTCTATTTTCAAAAGGTGACACAAAAGTCTGCATCACCCATATAACCCCTTTTGGCCAGATCCTGCCATATTAGTAAACTCATTTTTATAAGGCTACTCAACATTGGTAGTGCTAAATATTCACTATTAGCCCAACTGAGTCCAAAATAAAATACATCAAGTACAAGTTATAGAAGTTTTATAGAAACACAACAATCCCCCGCTCACAGTGACCGCTGTCTATCCCATAGTTACCCGCCTTGCACGAAGGAACCTGTGAGGTGAGGTACGGGGAAGGGGAGAAGGGCAGGGAAGAGTATCTGCTCTGCTTCCCCCGAGTGTGAAGGGAGTACCTGGCCGGGAGGAAAGTCAGGGTAAGTGAACTGCCCACGATGGCGCATCCGGGAACTGGCAGAGCTGGGATTCAACTCCACTTCTCTGACGGATGCCTCGGGTCTTCTGGTGCCCCAAGAATAAAGTTATTTTGGCCTCTGTCCCCAAGTCTTCTGCTTTCTTAAATACAGCTGACCTTGAACAGGGGTCTGCACTGCGTGGGTCTACTTAGAAGTGGACTTTATCAGTCCAGTACTGTAATTTTACTTTCCCTATGACTTTCTTACTATTCTCTAGCTTATTCTGTTGTAAGAATTAGAGTATATAACACAGAGAACGTAGAAAGTGTGTGTTAACTGACTTTTTATGATACTGGTAAGGCTCCTGGCCAATGGTAGGCTATTAGTAGTTAAGTTTTGGGGGAGCCAGAAGTTATATGGAGATTTTCGAGTGCTCAGGGTTTGGCACCACAGACACGGCAAGGCCTAGACACAGTTTCAAAAGGAGACCTGAAAACTCTAGAATTAAGAAGAGAATTTACTGACAGTATTATTTACAGAAGCAGGGGCTGGGGTGCAAACGATGACTCTCAAACTTTTCTGTCTTCTCTGAATCACCTGAAGAGCTTATAAAACGTGCTGATTCTCACGGTTCGAGATTCTGTAGACCCGCGGTGGGTGAGTCTGCGGTGGGTGTGTAAGCATGGCGTTTAGTTTCCCCACCGACAAACCCTGATTACGTGATAGGAATTTCCTGGAGTCCGGAAAGAAAAGTGACCTTGACATTTAGGTGACATCTTTCCATGCCATAGCACCTCTGAGTGCCTCCCCTTCGGGTCCATGCAGCACTGCACCTTCCTGTCACAACAGGGGTCCCCCCCCCCCGCCACTGGTGACAGGGAGCGCAGCAGAAGAGGCCAAAGTGAGGTCTATTCCACCAGACCTGGCAGTGTCGACGGCTAAGCAGCCAAAGCCCCCGCGGAGGTCCCCCGAGCTGGGATCGGTTCCGCTCACGTCAGGGTTTTCCCGGGTGAGAGCAGCAGAGAAGCAGGCTTGAAATCCTCGTACCACGTATCTGCACACGCGTAGGTTGCAAGGGAAACCCCACAAACAGCAGAGGGGACAGGTGAGTCCTCCCAGGGGTGCTTAGGAAGGCTCTGCTGGGCAGCAGCGGGAAAGGTAGAAGGGGGTGCCCTGGACTGGGGAGGAGGTCCCAAAGGGGATTAATTCTATCACCCCTGTGCACCAATACTTGCTGAGCGCCCCACTGGTCCACCTTTGGGGGAGGCAGCCACGAGTAAGCCCAGTCCTGCCCTCGTGGGCCTCACCGCTGAGTGGCTCACAGCCTGGCCTTGGTACGGGTTTGCTCCACTAAACTCTACGGCTCGGAATAAAGTAGACCTACACCTTCTTCTTCATCACAAAATACTTGGAGCTTTAGCTTGAAGCCCTCATGCCGGAGGGGAGAGGGTCATTGCCCTTTAATGTGAAGTTAGAAGGGATGCTGTCTCTGAGCAGTTCTGCCAAAAAGGATACATCTTTTGGCAAAAAAGTCAACGTAAACAAAAAGAAGTATGGGAGCTACTCTACTTCCTCCTCAGCCAAGGCCGCGTCCGAGCCCTGCTCTCACACCCAGCCTTCCCAGCACTTACTGTTGGAGCCCCGGACAGCTGCTGGCACCGCGGACACAGAACCGCAGCTGGCCGGGCCGCCTGGATCATGGGCATAGGCAAGACCTACAGCTGTGGTCAAATATGTTCTGAACGTCAGAGGAACCCAAGGCCACTTACGGGGGACATATTTTACTTTCAGAGACACCTGGCCAGTTTTTAAGAGCCACCTTCCTTAAGATGTAAGTTCCTGGAAAATGGGGGCAGGATGCTTAGGGCTCACAAGCTGAGGCACCATTTTTTGGGAGATGGAACTTGCACTCAACTTATGACCAGAAAGAACCCCCAGATCTGCCAACTAGTGGCCTGACTTCAGATCATTCACTTAACTTCCCTGAGCCTCGGTTTCTTCTGTAAGATGGGACACGTACCGATCGGCTCACAGGTTTTGTCCTTCTATCCTAAGACAGCAGAGGGGGAGAGTGCTTTGTAAAGGGTGAGGCTAGCCAGATGGGTAGTCGGTATGTGCAGAGGGAGCGCGAGGTAGCAGGAGGTAACTAGAGGAGGAAGACCCTGGTGAAGACCCTGGACTAAGAGGGCACAGTGAGCCAGGGAGAGAACAGGAAGGGAGTCCGCCTTCCTGGAAGGACACAATCAAATGCAAGGTGGCAAAGCTCGACTGACTGCAGTGTTTGCTTATAGAGAAGACGGAGAAGTGATTCATCAAATAGTACATCAGGTGTAGAAAGGAGAGTTACAGAAATTAAATTTCAATCCAACAGTAAATCCTGAGAAGTCACTGGAGAAATCTCTCAGAATGAACAAGGATGTTATATATGCACTCTCTCTTAAAGTCACGAACAAAGGAAGTGCCCCTTTGCCTCTAGTCCTCGCACTGTCACCTGGATTGGGGGCCTTGTCACACACTCGGGGCGTCTGAGATGTGAGTGACGGCTGTCCTGGCCTCTGGTCTCCCCCTGCCTTAGTCCCTCCTACACATCACCTATTAATCCTTCCAAAGCACCTATGTGACCACGTCATTCACCTGCTCAAAAATGAGCCTCCCCACTCCATGCAAAGGATGGCATCTATACTCTGCTCCAATAAAGGGGGCCCACCTGTCCTGTAAGGTCTAGCTCGAATCCTGGCGAAGCCTGCAAGGCCACACCCCCCGACAGCAGTCTCACTGGTGAGCCGTGTGACAGGGCTGCTAACCAGTGTCGCCAATTCAGCCTCCCCTCCTCTTCCGAAGCTACTCTAGTTAGACTCAGCCTCCACCACTGTGCCAAATGGCCCTGGTCGGGGCAATGAGGACGATGCTAAATGACAACGGTCAGTTTCCATGTCTCCTGGGAGGACCCAGGAGGACCTAGCGCCCCTGCCCCACGTCCCCCTGGCTTCTGGGCACAGCTCTCGGGCACCTCCCCTGTCACTGCACCTCCTCTTTCCTCTCCAGGCCCTCGGCCCCTGCCCGGTCTCCCAAAGCTGGAGGGTCTCTGGGCTCGGTCCTGGAGGCCGTCCTCCACCACGCTCACTCCCTGGGGGATCTCGTCACCCAGTCCCGAGGCTTACAAACCGCTAACGGCCCAGCCTGGGAACGCTGATACCTGGGCACATCGGGCAGCAGCTTCCTTCCACGTTGATGGGCTCGACGCAGGGCAGAGGAGGGCAGCTGACCGTGGAGCAGAGGGTCTGGCCCTGCAGACAGTAGCAGTGCGTGCAGCTGTCGATGTCCCAGCGCTCCTCGTCGGCGTAGGCCTTCCCGCTGAAGTGGCACACCGCCTTCTTCGCAATCGTGTCTTCTGGGGAAAAGAACAGCACAGGGTGGAGTCACGTGATGGGAGCGAGCGCGGTATCTCAGGACCCTTGAGACAGAATGGGCAGCGGCTCCGTACAGACACGACACGCTTTAGGGTTTCCGGAATCTGGAGAGGCGGCCGCGTCCTCAGGTCCCCACGGCCATCCTCCCCTGCTCGGGACAAGCTCCAGGGCGCTCCCCCTGGGGCCACTGGACACCAACACAGGGCAGTGACGGTTAAGGCCAGGTGGGAATGGGGCCCAGCAGGCAAGTGTCACTGCATCGTCACTGCAGGAAATACAAGTCCAATCACACTGGGTGGCGGGTGAACACACTACATGAAAAAAAACCCAAATACAAACAGGTAGAGACACGTTCAGAGGTTTTATACAGAAGGAGATAAAGTCCAGCTGAGTATATTTGTAGAGACACTTCGTGAAATTCCTACTTTCAGTGAACCTGTTTGTAAATGACTCAGGGGAGCCGTAGGGGGACCGCGGCGCGTCACCGGGAACGAGGGGGCATCACTGGGGCCGTCAGCGCCGGCACAACCACTTCCTTCACTCTTCAGTGACGCTGGATGCATTTCCCTCTCGTCATCAGAGGCATCTCTACTTTAGAAACAACCTCATTTCAGTTTAATCCATTTTTCCAGCAAACTATGGTTTTAGATAACTATATATATATATATATGTTTTTTATTTTTTATGATTTTATTTATTTTAGAGAGAGACTGCGAGAGCGAGTGGGGGGAGGAGGAGAGGAAAGAGAGGTGCTGAAGCAGATTCTGTCCTGAGCGTGGAGCCTGACATTAAGCGGGGCTGGATCTCAGACGGCGAGATCACGACCTGGGCCGAAACCACGAGTCGGCCTCTTAGCTGACTGAGCCACCCAGGTGCCCTGACAATATATTTTTAGGAGTTATTTCCGTGTGTAAGAATTTACAGCTTAAATCCCTCTGCTCTTTCTTCTCCAGTCCCTCTTGTCATCCTCATTCCCTCCCTCCCCCAACTTTTCTCTAGACAGTTCCTTTCTCTTGGACTCAATGCCGCCTCCTGGTTTACCCCAACTTACTTATGACTGGTCACATTTTATAGCCAGTCCTTCTCCCCAGAGCTCAAGAATGGTGGCTCAAAGTGAGGCCCCAGTGCCCAGCAGAGATGGGGCAGACCAACGGGAAACTGGGGGTGCACACTTCCTCATCACTGGACAGGCCAGTCACTGGATGCCTCCTACTAGCCTGGGGAAATTTTATGTTCAGATTCTAAAGACACCTCTGCTGACCACTGGTCACTGATAATTAAAAAACTATAAAGGAATCTGGAAGCAAAGTTCCTCAGGAAAGGAGTGATGTTAGCAGCTCAGGGTTCTTTCCTTCTGGAAGGTTCCTGGGAAGCTCTAACAGAGGCAGTGTATATTGCCCACCGAGGATGGAGCGCAGGATGCCTGTGGGAGCGAGGAGAAATGTGTGGGCATCACATGCCATGTTCTCCAAGCAACCCCCATCCACAGCCCGGTGCTTCAAGGTGCTAGAAGCTGCTGTCTGCAGAGACCCAGCTCAAAGCTCCCCACTGAGCTTTTCCAGAGGAGCCTTGTAGATAGAAATGTTTCCGTCTGTTTTTGGTGTCCATGTTCTCTTCTTACCAATTACTCAAGCATATGTGCCTTATTGATGGCACTGAGACTGTCCTATTACTCTAGGATGTCATATTTCCCTAGCTGTGTCTCAGTTCACTGCAGAATTCTCAATGCAGGGGCAGGAAGGAATCGAATGTTAGAATGCACAATCTCTGTTTCTAAACATTGCTTCATAGCTTCTCTCAGTACTGCTGCCTGGGTTCTACAAGGGATACTGAGTAAACACAGGAAGCTCTAGTTGTAAACAGAAATGCTTTCTCATTATCTATGAAAAAACGTACTTCACTGTCTTTCTCAATATTCCACAGAAAGTTTTCTGGCACACTGACAGTTAAGCTTAAAAACTGAACTGGAGGCTTTTGAACCAAACCCATGATAGAAGTTTCTGCTAGCCTCAAATCCTCAGGGGAGGCAACTTCATTAAGATATCTCAAATGCACATGTCAAATGGCTCAGGAGAATCATTTAATGAACCCGATTCGAGTAATACTGTGACCTCCAGCCAACTTTTCATTGAGGACATTAGATTTGCCATCAAATCTAGAGTCTATTATGCAGAGACTTCTTTATGAAAGGAAGCATCTCTTCATAAAGCAATATCACTGATTATATTTTACATAAACCTTATAACAGGCCCTATGATGGACCAATATCATGGCATAAAACTTGAATAATGGATTATTGTGCAAGGACCTTAGAAAAAAGGTTAAACTCCTCTCCTAGCTCGTCTAGCACTTTCTGTTGTGCTTTTCCTCCCAAATGTGTCTTGGCCAGTCGTCTCTGAGAAAAGGATCAAGGGAATGAACTCTAGGCATGAACTCAGGGAGGATGGGGACTTCATAAAAAGGGGTTCAAGTCAAGGCCAAGCACTGGTTTGTATTTTCTCAGGATCTAGGCAAAGACACATCTTAAGATATTTAATTAATTGGGGCGCTTGGGTGGCTCAGTGTGTTAAAGCCTCTGCCTTCAGCTCAGGTCATGATCTCAGGGTCCTGGGATCGAGCCCCACATCGGGCTCTCTGCTCAGCAGGGAGCCTGCTTCCCCCTCTTCCCTGCCTGCCTCTCTGCCTCCTTGTGATCTCTTTCTCTCTGTCAAATAAATAGAATCTCTAAAAAAAAAAAAGATATTTAATTAATTAATGCTACTCATACTTATGAAGCTAAAATTATCTGTAAGAAAATTACATTGATATTAAGAATAATCACGTTATGTTAAACATTATAAAGACGTTCATTCATTCATTGATTCTACAAACTCTTCTCATCAGTGGGAAAGAAGGCATGACCGTGACCCTGACCCAGAGGACTGCAGAGATGGGGTGGAACAGGCTTGGGCACTGACGCCTCTCCCCAGAATAACACAGCAGCCACTGCTCCTGTGAATTTAACACAGAGGGCAAAGCAACTAACTACCAGGGAACCGGGGAAGGCAAGACTCGGGACTCGATTTTCGCATTTCACTCGGAGGGATAAGCAGAAGACAAAGAAGCTGGAGGGAGGGCATTCCGCGCAGAAGACAGTGTGTCCAATAGCTTGCCACGATGGAAGGAAAGTGAGAGTGCCAGGCTGTATAATGTGTGTGTGTGTGTGTGCGCGCGCACGCGCGTGCACACAGGCACCATGGCCTGAGGTGACGCTGGGGTCAGATGGTAAGGGGCCTTGAGTAACCACACACATATTGAGACTCCTTCCTGTAAGACGAGAGGAGGTGCCTTAGCAGCTTGAATGGTAAGAAGAGAGCCCTGGAAAAGGGCAATGTGGAGGACCAGATGGGGATAGGAAGTTGCGGATCCTGTTCACGGGGATGTGATGTGGGTCAGGTTAGGGCAGCGTGGATGGAGGTGGACAGGCAAGGTGAGATCTGAGAGATTTCTGAGAAGCAGCAGTCAGGATATGGATGCTGAGGAAGAGGATGCTTGAAGGACAGCCCTTCTTACATGGGAGGCTGGGCCGAGGGAATTTCAATAAGTGAGTCGTTTCATTGCTTAGCAATAAATGGGGAGTTTGCAAGGGACCCGGTCAGGCCTTACTGGACTCCTCAGATAGCCTAGTGGATTAGTGATCGATTTTCAGTGCAGTGATCGATCCTCCCACTCTGAGGCCTCTCTGCATGGAGAGGAAGCTACCGCTAGGTAGCTTCTGCTAGGACAGAGCCAATATGGGGTGCGACAAGGTCAAAGAGGACAACCTTCAGTCACTGGGAGTTTCGGGTAGGAAAGCGGTGGATCGCGTGGGGTCAGCGGGAAAACAGGCGGAACCCTTCCTGTGACTCTATGGAATTTATATCCCGCTGAGCCAGTAATTCTTCTAGGACTCCATTCCAAGGAAATAATCAGAAAAGGCATAAAGTAGCTGTTTTCTGGTGGATGTTCACCACAGTATTATATATAACAGCAAGAAGTTAGGGGGAAAATCGGTGTCTATCAATAAGACAATGTTTAAATGATTCAGTGCAATCATACGAGAGAATACTGGGCAGTTATTAAGATGCATAACGTATAGTACAAGCCCCATCACATAAGGAGGAAAATTAAAAACTGTCTAGAAAGAAAAGAAAATGTTAATAGTAACTCTTAGAACTGGCGAGTTTTTCTCTTCACCTTTTTTTTTTTTTGGCAATGCTGTCAGTTGCTTTTGATAAGTAGGCAGCAATATATAAAATGGAAATCACACACATACACACACACACACGCCCTCCAACACACGAGGATACTGAGGGGGAAGAGCATATTTGGAGCCCGGATCTAGGGCACCTGGCCTATGCTGTGGTTCCTTCCTTCCTTCCTTCCTTCCTTCCTCCCTCCCTTCCTTTCTTTTAAAGATTTATTTGTTTATTTGACAGAGAGAGATCACAAGTAGGCAGAGAGAGAGGGGGAAGCAGGCTCCCCGCAGAGCAGAGAGCCCCATGCGGGGCTCAATCCCAGGACCCTGGGATCATGACCTGAGCCAAAGGCTTTTTAACCCACTGAGCCACCCAGGTGTCCCATGGCCTGTGCTGTGGTGCTTTCTGAATGCTAGCAGCTCAACTCTGAAGAATCTGAGCAGACTGTAAGAGGACGTTAAACCATGGGAGAAACACCGAAGATTAAACGCTGAGCTACTGCGTAAAACAGTGTTCATGTAACTGCTGACTCAGCAACTGCAGATCATTTCTAAAAGAATATTTATAAAAGGACATAAGAGAGTAACTACTCTGAATGACTTGGAGGTGATGGGCTGAACCAAGAACTCTGACTATGTATTGGGTGGAACTGAGGTTCCTTATTTGATTTTATTACAAAAATAGATCTTTTCCTAAATTCAATGAAGACCAAGAATTCAAAGTAGCCGTGTGAGGGCAAGGAAGACTGAGCTGCATTCCCCAGGGAGCCCCCCAGGGAGACACTGCGGCATGTTCCACGTGGTCGCTCCGAGGGCGAGCCAGATGGGTCCCATGTCCGGGGGCTTCTGTGGCTCCGATAAAGCCATTCCCCTCAGGGAGTGGGCTGACTGACCTGGACTGAACTTCCAGGTACTTTGACGGGTGTATCTCTATTCCATTTAAACTCTGCTCATTACAGATTGTCTCAGAAGCATCTTGCCTTCAAAATCATTTTCAGCGAAGTTAATTCCAACTTGAGATCAGGAAGGTTTAAAAAACCAGGGGGGGGGCCAAAAAAAAAAAAAACCCACAAAAAAACCAGGGCGGGCCACGTTCATGGCTGCACTATTTACAAAAGCCCAGATGGACGAATGGACAAAGAAGTTGTGTTTTATACATATGGCTGGGCTATTATTCCATCATAAAAATGAAAAAAAAAAAAAATCCTACCATTTGGGACGACACGGACGGACCTTGAAGGTATTAGGCTAAGTGAAACAGAGACAAACACTACATGATGTCGCTGAGATGTGGCGTCTAAACACACACACACCAAACTCATAGAAAAAGAGATCAGACTTGTGGTTGCCGGAGGTGGGGGCCGGGGAACGGGAACGGAGGAAGATGGTCACAGGATGCAAACTTCCAGTTAGGAGAGGGGTAAGCACGAGGGATGTGATGTACGGCACGATGACTACAGTGAACACTGCTGTGGGACAGACAGCAAGGTTGTTAAGAAAATAAATTCTAAGAGTTCTCATCACCAGGAGAGGACAGATGTCAACCACACCTCTGGTGGTACTCACGTCACAGTACATGTAACTCAAACCGTCATGCTCTATACCTTAAACTTATTTTTTCGAAGATGTACTATCTGAGAGAGAGACAGGATGCACGTGAGCACAGGCGCCCGCGTGGGGGAGGGGGAGGGGTTGAGACAGAGAGTCTGAAGCAGATTCCGCGCTAAGCGCAGAGCCCGACAGGGGGCTTGACCTCCCAACACTGAGATCATCGTGACCTGAGCCCAAACCAAGAGCTGGATGCTTAACTGACGGCACCACCCAGGCGGCCCTGCAAGCCTTACGCTTATACAGTGAACTATGTAAATTATTTCTCAATAAAACTGTGAGAGAAACAGGGTGGTGGTGCACAGAGCATGAGACAGAGGCCAAACAACGGTTCTCAGAAGCACTGCCTCAAAGAATGAGTCCTTAGAGGTGCCAGAGAGTGAAAAGCAGACCAGGGCCTCAAAACAGACCTTGTAAAGGCACTTGGTTGCAGGACTGAGGGACCTCAAGGTCGGCACAAAACTCTGAGCCAAAGCGGACGTTCGCGGTGCAGAGCTCGGCGAGGCCACGAGATCTAAGAACTGAAAGACACCAAGCGCATTCTCACGGCTGACCTTCTGAAAGACGGCAGGTCAGAGGAGCTGCACGGCAGAGACAAGAGAAACACCAGAAGGCTCTGAAAGAGCGACCAAGGTGTCCAACACTGCACACCCGAAGAGCATATGCTGCGCATCCGTGGCGCGAAGGAACTTGATCCTTCAAGTGAAGGAACTCAGACGCCCCAAGAGGGAGGGCAGGTTGACAGAGGGGAAGCAAGCTGATGTAACCAAACCACTACGTGGAGCCCACGTAATCCCCTGGCTCCACGTGACTGCAAGGCTCAGGGTCTCTACGCTGAGCTCGACTCAGTGGCTCCCTTCCTTCCTTCCATCCCAGGAACGTACGGAACCCTCCAACATGCCAGGGCCTCCCCGGAAAGTACCCAACACCTCCTGGGGAGGCCCAGGCTGGTCCCGTCGTGCCGCTGTGGGGTGAGCCACACTAGCTACAGGTCTGTTACGTCACGACCCGCAGGCCTGGGGACGCGGCCTTCAATCGCTGAGGAGATGCGTTTCAGAGTCAGCGACACTCCACCACTTAGAGGGAGTGCTTCCTACGGTATCTTCACATCCAACCGTTTGAACCACCGTCTCACTACGTTTCATAACGATCACGTTGTGTTTCTTCAAAGGGGCTTTAAAACAAAGCCACATGTAAGACTACTGAACTTCCATGTGAAATAAATGGAGGATTCCTGGTTTTTGGAAAGCCCTGACGAACCCTTTCCAGAGAGGCTGCTAGGTGGCCCGGTTCCATTCATCAGAGTTTGGTTAATGAGGCCTTTATAAAAATATTTCTGCTTCTGACTAAATTTTACCTGAAAGGCAAAGATTTAAACAGAAGCCTGAAACCATGGAGTCACTTGGGCTGACTGATGGATTTCAGTGTCCCCCAGTTCTCACTCTTTCTGCGCCTGGGTAAGGCACCGCCTTCCTCGGCACAGGTGGCTTAATTTGGGAAAGCTGTCCGAGAGTTTATGAAACGACCTGGCCTACAGGGAGATGCAGTGGCCATTCTATACGATGTGAGGTTCTAAATGATAAAGTCACCACAGTCTTTTGTGGGAAGGAGCAGAGTCTGACTGGAAGCACATCTAGAAGCATTTTAAGCACTCTGGCTGAAGGATGTAGAAACGGAGACCTGGGAGCATCCAACTCCCAGTGCTCTGTGCAGTTTATATTTGGCTATAGAGTGGGCTGTGCCATCTGACTGTTCTATTTATCCCTCCAACCGGCTTGTTTACACTGACGATGACATTATTTTTATTCATTGATACCCAATAATAGAAACTCCCACTTGCTGAACGCCTACTACATACCGGCCACCGTGCTAAGTGATTTATAGGAGTCTGTTCCATTCGATCTCTGCAGCCCAATGGGACAGGTTATTACCCCAGTTCCACAGGAAACCGAGGCAAGGGGAGATTACGTAACTTGCCCAAGACACACGGCTAGGAAGTGGCAAGGCCAGGATGGGAGCCAATGTGAGTGTGGCTCCACAGTCCCCACATACCCTCTGTCCCCAGCAGGGTGATCTCAGGGAGGGCCGCTTCCTGGAGCCACACAAATGAACATGCTGATTGCTCACTAACTCTTAAAAAACGGGCACTTCGAGTTCCTGCCCCTTGCATGTGTTGGGGCTTAAGGTCTTCATCTTCAAAGGTAATTTACCCTTCAACTGACTGAAACACACGTCTGGGGACAGTCCTATGAAGGAACACAGATAATGAAGTGGTTATCGAGGACTCACGGTCTTTCTTAGGCAAATCTCTCTTTAACATCTCTCTCGGAAGAAGAGGATTAGAGGAGAATGTTCCAAGAAAACTAATATAATGAGGCTTATTTTTAGGAAAAACACATCAGGAGTTACATATCCAAACAAATGTGATCCTCTTCTTCTAAGCAGTCACTGTAGAGGGCTATAAATGTATTCCAACGATACTGCCCTCGCTTCACACGGCTTTGGAATTTTCCTTTTGCAGAGGCATCCAGAGTCAAATTTTGACACAGGCAATGAACACAGTTACTATTTTATGGCCACTCCTTGGTTTAGTTCAGCTCTGGTATT
The DNA here is from genome assembly GCA_028533885.1 of Nasua narica. NCBI lineage: Eukaryota > Metazoa > Chordata > Mammalia > Carnivora > Procyonidae > Nasua > Nasua narica. Next base: position 25,592,041 of record CM052811.1, on the reverse strand, counting down.
TGGTTTCCTCAGCTCGGGCCTCCCTCATCCATCAGAACAGGCTTAAAGTGACTTTTGAAACCAAGTCCCTGCTGTAGGATGGATGGGACACCGCGTGTGGGGAGCCCAGGGAACTCGTGCACGGTGGCTCCTTCTGTGCGGCCGTCTAACTCAGGGAGCGCACGGACATGTCTTACCGTCTTTGGGTTCAAATATAAGCAAAGTTATGCGGCATCACGTAGGACCAGAGTTAAGGTGTGCATGCCTTTCAGTGGTGGAATTTGGAGAACTTGGGTGTTTTCGTTTTCCCTGATTCTGGTTCACAGAGAGGAGAGGAAGAAGTGCAAGGCCTTGAAATGTTAACTCCTCTCAAGGTGACTTTTCCAACTGTTCAAACTTTGCCATCTTACTTCAAGAGAAGAAGTATTAAGAGGCTGTTAAAGTTGGACTTGCTTTCACTCTTGAGCTATTTTACTAATTATACCATAAAGCTAATTAACACTGGGGAAACCTGAGACTCCACAGCGGTGGTGGTTTATTCCTCTATAAAGATCCAATTCAGCGTTTCAGAATCACTGACGTGGTGGCCCAGGCCTTGCTCTGGATGGGACCACGATGAGGGACTCACATCGGCCCCTGAAAAGGAGCCAGCTCCAGACTTTTCCCCCTTCCCTCCGTGGAAGGGTCTGAAAACGAAGATCCACGTGAACCCATGCTAGGGTTGGACTCTTCAACTGCTGCCCGGAGGCAACAGTCCCGTAGAGATGCTTCAGGTTCTCCGGCTGCGGTGGTCAGGAAGTCAGAGCGGGGGTGTGCAAGCCACTTCCTGGGAGGAAGGTAGGCAGCTTTTGAAACAGCCTCAGTTCTTTCAAAGCTCCTGGGTACTATTTAGAGTCCTGAAGAGTAATCTCCTCTGGGATCCTGGAGGCCAGGAAACTAAATGCAGCTCTTATTCTTGGAGTAAGTCCCACCACAAAATAATCCACCACAGGAGTGGAGCGGGGTGCTTGTCCTTGTTACACATCGCTGTGACAGCTCGGTCCCGAACACTGGCGACACAGCGGTGCCCGAGGCAGGGGAGGCCCCCGCCCCTGGGGAGATGCTCCTGGATCGGGAGGATCTCACCAGGTCTACAGGACTCCAGGTCCACGCAGGCGTACTGAAGGTTTGGGAAAGCTGTGCAAACTATAGGCCCTGCTAACAACGTTAGGCTTCGATTTGGTTTCCTAACTTTGAGGTCTGAGGGACTTTACAGGAGCATTAGTGAGCGATCACTTGGCAGGTGTGAGAAGGGACGAGGTACACTACGAGTGACAGGTGATTCAGAAAAGGGGGTGAAAAAGGTGGCCAGAAACCACCAGTGAAGCAGCTGACTCTGGGAAGTGTTGGGAAAGTGCATTCAAAAATTTTCAAGTATAAATTTAACAATGCACTGTGGTTATCTTTAACTGCCACAAAGGAATAAAATGCTACTATTCTCTTCTTTCAATGGATAAAATACTCAAATCCCTGGCCTGTGATCTCATCCTCATTTCTGTATCCCAAAGTCGGGCACATGCTGGGCACAAACTCTATGTTTGGAGAAGAAATTGAATGTGTGCACCTCCTGTTTGAGAAACCAGCTTCACTCCTGTTTACATAAAGAGGAGACAAACGGAAACTGCAACGAAGAAGGAGTCTAAGCAAATAATCTGCAGGTCACCAAGAGGTGCACAGACTCATAGGCACAGATGAAGACTGATTTTCAACAGGCTGGCCCACCGGACCTTTCTTGATTAGAAAAGAATGGAATAGTGGAACTCGGCTGAAGTCTTGCTGAAATCGGATGCGGGTGGCAGAGATAATTTTAACAAGGCACAGGTCTAACATATAGTAATTCTGACACACATGATTAAAGGTTTTTGGCTAAAAATGCAAAAAAAAAAAAAATACTTACTGATTTAACTCAAAACCTGAGCCCCTTATATCTTCTAGCTTCTAATAAATAAAAAGACAAAACCGAGACAATAGTGCCATGTAGGCCAACCTGTACCTCTACATAATGTCTCAAATACTTTGAAAGCAGATCTGACCATCATTTTAAGATCTTTTTTTGGAAGTCCATTTGTGCTTTATTTTATTCTATTTCTTGGGGGTGGGAATCTAGGTGTATTTTAATAAAGGCCAAAAGAACCTTTCAGGTTTCTTCAACATATTGGGAAAAAAACAAGTAATAAAGTCACTAAAAAAACCTATAAACTTTTCTGAGCTCCAGGAACAGAAATCTCACCAAACTGGTAACCACAGGGACTTGTGGTTGATTCCCACTGCACGTAAAGAGGACAGAATTTCTCAGTGACGGGACTTAATCTGTGCATTAACCATCTGTTATGGGTCAAGTAAGCACCTCATGGATGGAAGTGCAGGGAAATATTCCATTTTCAGCTTTAACGGAGGCCCCGTCTCTTACAGGGTTGACAATCCTTTATGGAGATTATACACGGATAATACATAATGTAATCTAAAAGGCAAGCAGGAGCAATGAAAGATGAAGGTGGCCTAAATAAGGAAAACAGCATGCTTGCTTTAGGACATAAGGGAAGCCATCTATGGCTTAACAGAATCTTGTTAAGAAAACCTTGAAGCGAGGGGCGCCTGGATGGCTCAGTGGGTTAAAGCCTCTGCCTTCGGCTCAGGTCATGATCTCAGGGTCCTGGGATCGAGCCCCCGCATCGGGCTCTCTGCTCAGCGGGGAGCCTGCTTCCTCCTCTCTCTCTGCCTGCCTCTCTGACGACTTGTGATCTCTCTCTGTCAAATAAATAAATAAAATCTTAAAAAACCCCAAAAACCTTAAAGTGGAAACCACTGGACTTCCCAGAGAGGGTTCTTCTTATCATGGCCTGTGTGGGGTCAGGAGTACCCCACCAGGGTCTGCTGGCTCATGTCAGGTCTGACTACGTGCCCTCATCAGAAATGTAACCCTCCTGTAGGGGGCTCTTTCCCCCCCAACCACTGGAGTGAAAAATCAGGGTTGGTCTCCTGGACAGAAACAGAGGTGAAAGGCATCTGCTTGGGGATCGGTGCGAGACCTCTTTCAAATAAGACTGTGTGCTGGAGCCCAGGTAAGGGCGACTCCACTCAGAGGCATAGTGGAATTTCTGTTTACACAGCTAGGACCTGGAAAGGACACGGGGATGCGAAGAGAAAGCAGCATATGGAGTGAGCAGGACGGGGTGCTTCCCAGGGTGCGGGGTTAAGACCTGAACAGACTGAAATCAAACACCATTTATTTCTGTTGTGACAACCTGAGACCCAGTCCAAAGTTAGCACAGCGCATGATGACCAGAATGTTTGCGGTCTTCTACCCTTTAAACAGTACATCCCGCTCCCCTTCCCTTCCGCTTAAATCACTTCGGCACTACCTGGGACCACCTGGGCTGCAGTGTTGGGACCTCAGGAACCCAGAGCTCTGCAGAATGTTCAGGAAGCACACTGGGGTTCTTCCTGATGCCAGGGCGCCCTGACGGCAGATGCCATGTGCTCTGTAGGAATCATGGTGGATCACGAGCTGTAAGCTCACGGACTCCCCAAATGGGACTAGCCTCTTGAAGTAAACAGAAATGAAAAGAGCTCCATTCTCCCTCCCATGGCAACGTCCAGAGGCATGAAAGGACAGGGAAGCTCTGAGGCTCGCGGGACCCAACCCAGTTGCACTCCAGGGCCTTGGAAAGCAGGCCGCCTCCAGTGGACCACAATCTGGCGACGAAAGCGGTGGTGGGCTGTTTAAGCTGAGAGTGTGCAGGACGAGGTACACCCCGGAAGCATTACCTAAAATATTCTTGTCCTTCACTAGGTCATCACTGGGATGCTCTACCCAGGCCTTTCTCTTGCAGAGAGGTAAGGGCTTTATTGAAGTGCAATACCAGCATCCACGTGGTGCGTTATCCAAATCAGCTGCGCCCTGGGCTGGAAGAGCACGGACACTGTGGTGACTAAGCACGGTCACGTGTGGGCATCATGTCACTTCACTTTCACAGCACTTCAGCGAAGCAGAACATTACTGTCCCCATCTCAGAGACGGGGGAACTGAGCTAGGGTCAGATGGCAGCCCTGAGACATGAAGCTGGCGTGTGCCAGCGGTGGGATCTTAACCCTTTGGCCCCAGAGTAAGCTCTCTTTCCAAAACACGGAAGCGTTTAGGAAAACATGCTGGAGAAACAGCTGTGAAAAATGCTGCCACAGAGATCCCAGTCGCACAACACTATGGCTTGGGAATATACAACCTCTAATTGTGTGGGCTGTATGTCTTAGAGATGCGGAGTCAAATATTTGCTATGTTTGATTCCTGGGTTGGGTTAACCACTCAATGATCAACAGGTGTTCCACAGAGATACTATTTATATTTGTAATTGCTAAGAAAAGATACCTAAATGGGTTAGCATAATCATACACATACATTTAAACAAAAATGAATGGTGTATAATAGACTGACGTGACAGAAATTGTAGACACCGCCCTACTGAGGACATACATTATTAACCATTTTCTAGCTGAAGGTCACAATAGAGAGGAAACAGAATCCTACCATCACAACCAACGGAGTGTGCCAAGCCAGCCTGACTCCACCTGAAAGCTCTACCTCAAATATTAAGACATATATAATAAATATAAAAAACAGCTAACCTCTAATCAGAAAGATGTACGATCAGGTACCACCAAAACAGAACTCATTTCGCAGGCCCTTGAAGATAAGATGGGGATACTTAAAGACACTTAAAAGATACTGAACTTAGAGACATGTAATGAGAGTACCTTAACTTTGTTCACATCATACATATGTATTTTATAACTTGTATATATATACTTTCATATCATTTCATAGCCCTCATCTATAAACATACACACACGCACAGACACAAACAACTTACTAGCCTCCAAAAAGAACTGACCTTTGGCAGAAGTTTCTTAAGTGAGAAAGATGCCCTGACTCAGAAATTTCCAGCCAACAAATAAGACTTTAAATACCTGACTTCAAATATTTTCTAAAATAACACATGTTTACAAATAAATACTTGCCAAATCCCAAGTGTCAAAACAATATTGTATGCACGGAGTCCTCAGACTTGGCCAACACGGGAGCTGCTTACTCCAGGGAAGTCCTGTGCAGTTAGACTGGTTCCATCAACAGGCATGCCTTGAGCACCTTCATTTCCAAAGTCAACAGCAGGAATGATGCAGCAGCCATATGGGCTTGAGGACCCCATAAGCTAAGTTAAGAAAGATCTTTATGATCAATGTAATGCTCTTTTCTTTAGAATATTTCTCCAGGAATGAACACAGGATGCTGATGGTCGTGCTTCTCAGAGAAGCTGCTAGAATCTGGTCCTCGGCAGAGGCATCACCAACACAGACATCAAAGCAAGGGTGACGTGGTCAGGGCCAGCATCCCCATAGGCACTTACTAGGTAAGAGCTGTTGGCTGAATTGCTTACTGTCATCTAGGAGTCAAGGAATAAAGACCTCACTGAAATCATTTTTGCTCTAGAAAGGTTCTATCTAGGAAGGCATGTAGGATGTAGTGATAAGGCCATGACGCTATCTTGCATTGTGAAGTGTGTCACACTGAAGGCATTGATGTTTACAAGGAACCACATATATCCAATCTGCCATACACATTAGAATTCCCACCAGACCTTTTACCTTCACCTGATTTATGTGTTCAAGTCATCTTTTGATTCTTGCTCCCCATTCTTTATTTTTTAAAGATTTTATTTATTTTGACAGACAGTGAGAGAGGGAACACAAGCAGGGAGAATGAGAGGGAGAAGCAGGCTTCTCGCCGAGCAGGGAACCCAATGTGGGGCTTGATCCAAGGACTCTGGGATCATGACCTAAGCTGAAGGCAGACGCCTAATGGCTGAGCCATCCAGACACCCTATCTCCCCATTGTTTAAGCCATCATCACAGTCAAAAAGCCTATGAAAATAAAATCTAAATTTGTATTTGCATAGAAAACTGGAATATAAAAAATTAGGGAATCAGAAAGTGTTCCATTAAAATGATTGGGTAATTACTACTTAGTTTCTTTCTAGTACAAGGATGAATTCCCAAATGAGGGGTATTATAAGTAATGAGACAAAGCTGTTCACTTTTCAAAATTAATCATCAACCCTATTAATTATGTCTGTATTACACATTCTATTAAATTAGCACACATAATATGAGGCCTTCACACATCAAAAGAAAAGCATTATCATTGCACATTAGTGACTTGATAATTTAGTTGAAAGGAACACAAATATTCGTAATTATACTACTTTTTGTAGGATCACCACTTTTCAATTCTCTTACGATAAGAAAAAAGGATACTTCACAAGGTGAAAGAAGCATGCTTTTGTTTAGGGATTTTATCACTAAAAAAAGAAGTCGGATTAAAGGCTGGTTTGAGGTGTTTAGAAATCTGTCTCTGAGAGACCTAATTAGGGAGAAGATCCATTGAGGGACCCGCAGCCATGGTGAGGTCAGCTCTGCAGGCTGGGGTGAGGCACGTATGATCCTGGGAATAGACCATCTATGTAAGAAGGAGCTGTTTTCAAACTGAGCGAGCCTCAACAGGACACAATGCAACAAGCACTGGTCCCCCGGGCCCAGGAGAAATAATCAGGTGCTTTAGGACAGGCAAAATGATGGCCTGTCTCTCTGCTAGGTGATCTCTGGACGGTGACGCAGGCTTGGCAGCTGAGGCACAGCCAGTTACTGCCTGCAGCGTGTGCGGGCGCTGCCTGGGCTTGGAGCCCTTACAGAGGGCCGGGCTGACGGGAAGCTGACAACAGAAGGAGCCTGAAGAGGGCAAGGGAGCTAACTGGAGAGCCAGACAGGGAATCTTCATGTCACGGTCATGGACTGAACTTGACTTTGTATGCTTGGACATGAGGGGGAGAAAGGAAGAAGGCCAATCTAACAAGGCTACTTGCAAAATACATATGATGTAGAGTGAAGGGGCTCAGTGACTCAAAAATAAAAACAAACATGTATGAAGCATTAAGCTGAAGGAATAGCAGCATACAGTATTACTCATCAAATGTTAAGTCTCTCCAGTTACCCTGAAGATAAGCCTTAGATTCATATGATACAATTATATCTGCACCTTTGTGTGTGTGTATTTGGGGGGGGGGGATACAACCGAAACATAATTTCCATTATACTAGTATGAGCTTTACAAACCAAAATTTAGTGAAAAGTGCTTGCAAACTAACTTTAAGTCAAAGTAAAAAATTTGGACCAAACTGGTATTTCTCTCTCTACACTAAAGAACGTATAGTCTAAATCACAAAGGAACTAGAATAGGAAATAGGAAGGCCAAAAAAAAAAAACAAACCAGCACAAAAAAAACCCCAAAACAACAAGATACAAGAAAGACACAGAATACTGACTTGAAGATTTCTTTTCATAAATTTAAATATGTTAAATTTGTTTTGAAAAATAAGTGATTTACTATTTATCATGGAAACAAACTTATTAGTTGAATAATTTACTGATTACAAATTTACCAATTAAGTAGCAAAACACAGGAACTTGTTTATCTAAGCAAAATAACCTGCGAATTTTCGACATGAAATTCACTGCCAGATTTTCTTCTGAAGGTAATGTGGAAATCATAGCCTCCTGGGCCCTGGTTTCTAAGTATGATCTAAGCACCCCTCATTGATTCATAAACTGCACAGAAGTTCTGATATTTCAATATGGTAGTCCTGGTGGTACATCTCTCTTCTCCACCAATCTGGCCTGAAACAGTGGCCAGTTTATACCTTTTATTTAGATATCACTAAAGGCAGTGAAGTTCTTTGTATAAATACTCGTCAGCCCTTTGAAAAACTACACAGCACTCAGTTGGATGTATGCCTTGATACATTTTTTTGGCTCCACTTAGGAGCTATGAAGCTTATGGGTATTGTAGCAGAACCCAACACTTTTTGATCACTAAAAGGTAAGGCAGCCATATGTTCTGCTTTGCTTGGGACACTCCTGATCTAGAGCTATTGTCCCATCCTGATTAATAGCTTCCATTCCTCTCTCAAAAGCATCATGGTTTGAAGAATGAACTACCTAGGCTGTCACTCTATTAAAGAAGAGAATTGAGCTTTCAGACATACATTTAAATATACTCTCTGGCCATTACACTGAGAAAAATCTAGCTCCGTAAAACTTGGGAGAGCAGAAATCGTGTTTTTAGAACATCTTTCCATCTCTCTCTACACCAACAAGCAGAATGAGACTCAGAGGAAGTGGTCTCCCATCTAGTGGCCAGAGGTCCAACAGTCGAGAAGGAGCTGTCTTGATAAGCTTGAGTTACGGCCAACAGGTACCTGAGCACCATTCATCCGTTCATCTATAGGAAGTGCAACAAAGCACCGTGGCCAGAAGATCTCCCCTTTTCCTCAAGTATCACCCCAAATATGCGTAATGACTTATATCTAGAAGGCATGCAAAAATCTCTAACAGTAAATGCACAATACCTGCGATTAATATCGCTTGCCTAATTTTTTACCTGCTACTCTGCTTATAGGTTCACTACTGGATTGAGATGTATCATTGTCTTTCACTTGACTTCAAGAGCTTTACTCAACACAAAAGCAATAAAAGAGAGTGAGAGCCTTGGGAGCAGGGACTGTCCTTTATGAGAGTTGCCAGCTGTCTGAGCCCTGCCTTCTGGACTCCAGAGCAGCATCTGGCTTACGTCCCGAGGACCAGCTTCAGTACAGGCGTCAGGGGCAAACATACGGACGTCTTCTGTTGACAGGCTCCGTCCCCGTGAGTCACGAGGAGAGGACTCTGTCGGTTTCTCAGGCCCCATTTTGTGTCCCTAGGCTCTCAATATGGACAACTAACTGCGTGGCTGACACGGAATCCGTGAAGTGCCAGCAGACGTGAGGAGTAACCAGGACGTTGAATCATTATTTCACATTTAGTGGATCACAAGGCAGCAGCAAGCTTTATGTGCTCGGTGTACTTTACTATGTGTTTGTGCATGGACAAAAGGATCACTGTGAAGAATAAGGTAGAGAAAGAGAGTTCAATACTGAAAATCCGGAAAGAGCAAAGGAGCCCAAGAGGAGAGGACAGCCCGAGAACCTCACGGCATTCCGAGAGAGCCTCTCCTCGTTCCACGCGGGCTGTATCACGCGGAAACATGTTTCACATCACTCTCCTGCCTCATACACTCCTTTGGGGCCGTGTAACATGTCACAAACATGAACTGATCTAGTCCAATGGCTGTCAACATAGATTTAACGGCCACTGGTAGAAACGGAGGATTTTTTCCCTTGGTCTTACCTATGCAGTAGGGACAACACTGGCCTTTTCTCAAGACGGGTCTTTCACAGGACACCGACGGGCAGGACTCGGAGTAACAGCTGATGACGCTGTCCACGCACACACAGCTGGTGCAAACGTCAGGCTTCCAGGACTCGGCCGCCAGGAAGATATCCCCGTCATCGTTTTTGCAGTAACTAGGCACGCTCTCGTTGTGGGAGGAGGAAGGCTGAGGAGGTTCCTCTGGAAAAACGAACATAAGGTCAGTAGGGAAAAGAAGACGCTACCGGCCACCAATTGTGTGCAACACAGTGCCTGTCACTCCGACACACGAAGAGCACACTCGGTCGTCACCGGGGCTCCGTGTGCCTCCGGGAAAAACGACTCAGAAACCAAACAGCAAGTCTGATCCGTGTGGGGTCTTACATTTTAAAAGCCAAACAGTAAAGACCACCAAAGACGTGTTACGGAGACTCTGGTAAGCAGTTTGCACAACATTCACTCTAGTCTTGCTCTGTAGCTTAACAAAATCCTGGTTTTCTTGGAGGGTGGGGTGGTGGTTGAGGATTTGGATCACTATAGGCGGTGTAAGTCAGACAAGACGCTCCTGCTCCCTGCTTTTCCAGGTGGCCATGTCACCTGGCTGTGGCTAACTGAGGGGGTTTCTGGGAAAGCTTCCACTTTCTTCATAGTGTTCTGCCCACACTCTTCCTGCCTTGAGCCCAAGTGTGTTGCCTGTAGCTGTAATATCCTTATCATACGTGTGTGGGAGAAGGACCTCGATATCTCTAAGACACCGAATCAATGCTGATAAACACCGGCCTCCAAACTTCTTCTGATGTATGGAAAAGAAACTTGTGTTTGTTTAAAAACTAGCGCTGGGTTTTCTCTGACTTGACTATGTGCCGTCCTAACCAATCAATACCCAAACAGACTTTCCTTGCACCTACTGAAACATCCATGTGTCCCACCGTGATGTTCAGGCATTCGTGTTAACAGCTGACAGACGATGGGACATCTACTCATAAGGATGAACCCATAGAGAAACCATCCGCAAGCGTTTGTGTCTTTGCTGTTTCAAGAATTGACCAGAGGGCTCCTAGATACAGTTACAACTCGAAACAGAAAGGAGTATTACCAGAAAACTCAGAGATCTCTTGGGGTCTTGGCATTCAATGAAATTACATAAAAAGCTATCCCCTCAAGCAGAAACCTGACTGAAATATAACAAAGAAAAACATGATAGTGAGGTTCCTAGGTTAGAAATGTCACCGTTCTGCAGCCAAGAGAAAGCACTGTCAACCACCTTTACCACCCAGAGCTTAGAAGCAGCCATGATGTACTCCCCAGCAAACCTCTGCATTTTCTTAAGGGCCACGTGGCCAAAAGAATGATCATGTGCTCCTCTCAGAATCAGTGTCATGAAGTCTGCTATTTTCAGCCACACAATAGACCTACCTAGGCTAGACAGGCGGTCATCCCTGTGATGTGGGAGCTTTAACGGTCGTATTCCCCCTGTCTACTCCAGGAATACATCCGACAGCCACGAAGTTGGATTGGACAAGAGACTCTCTGAGAAGCAAGGCAACTGCTTTGTTCTGGGCTCTCTCTGAGGAACAGAGGGCAGCTGGCAAAATGGACTGGGCCTGTGCCCTCTTCTCAAAATCACAGAACCCTATCTCGTACTGCCAGTCCTAAAGTCAATCCCAAGGGGAAAAGAGACACTGGTCCCACTGCTCCCAGTGTGCTCTCTGGGTCTAATTTTAGGAACAGTTCCACAGATGACATCTATATGGCTTAAAGATGGTGAGAGGGGATTACTTTTGCAGTGACCTTTTCGGGGTCATCCAGGTCCAGGGATAACTTTGCCACTAGGTTCCTCTGGGCTATGATAGCTTCGCCCTTGTAAGTAGTGTCCACCCTCACGTCTAAACATTTAGAAGAGGAAGCAGGGACAGCAGTGATGGAGCTATGGACAACAGGCGAAATGAATACCCTAGAGTCTGGAGGCCTCCTGGTAAAACCCAGAGAAGGCCCCAGGGAACACGGGAATGTGTGATGAGTGCTAGAGGGGGAGCTGAAACTCTAACCCAATCCTGGCTGAAAAGGTCATCTGGGACTCTTGCCCATGGTATCTTCCTTCTTTGGGCTTCTCCTTCTATTGTTTACCTGCCCCAGGAACCCCTTCTTTATACTTCTGATTCCAATTACTAACTCTCGATTTGTTTTTATCCATTCCTTCACTGGTGTCCATTCTTTTTATTTCTCTTCTACCTCCCTCTCTCTTCTATGCTATGCTTCTTTCCAACTCTAAACAATAAAGAAAGAAAGCGATTTAATAAATCTTTAAAAAGAAAGACTTATTATTCTATTCTCTTCCTTTTCTTACTTTGGTGAAGTATCACCACCCACAGGGATGTTTGATTTTTCTTTGTGAATCCATTGCCAGACCTTGCTCTAAACCAGGCCAGAGGAGAGGGAAAGTGGAAGGACAGAGGGAATGGTAACAGGGCATCCTAGGGGAAACAATCACCAAGAGGGACACAACTCTTCCAATTACATGTATATCTCATTTCTGGACTACTTTAGGATGCAAGCATGCTAAGATTAGAGATGTGGAATCCTAAGATTCCAGATGTGAAATACACCATTTATCAATGCTACTGTTGAAATTTACTGTGAAGAAAATGGTATTTTGCATTTTAAGGCTTTTTAAAACTGCTGCAACACAACTATGAATGGGAAGTTCAGAAAGATCAATTATGGGGCAGGTGACTTATTTTAAAATAAGAGCATCTCAGAAATGCTTATTCACAGATGTAAGAGTAACCTCTGGAATAATGACATATAAAGCAGTAAGTTCTAATGTTTACGATGAAGGCTAGCAGTGATGTATCTCTCAAGTTATACATAAAGAAAGGACGAGCAATCCAGGCATTAAGTTATTAAACTCAATGCTAGGTATTCAGGGATGTCTGTCTCCCTTAGGAACAGAACAGAAAAAATTACGAGGGTTTGCATATGAACAGAAGAGTGATAAAAAATCAAGTAATGAAACACAAAGGTTTATGTTTTACTGAGCAGAACTACTCTAAGGATAGACATTGAGAAGGTAAATGGTTATTGATTTAAATTAAAAAGACCAACGATTAAGCAACAATGAAATAAAACTAGTTGTGCTGTCAACTCAGTGATGTTACATATACAAAGTACCTTCTGTAAAAAAGGAATATATTCCACTATTAATTACAAGTGCCACTTTAGTTATAAAACCAGGAATTTAGGTTTAAAACCCAGACACAATTTTGTTATATCTGTATCATGACCATAAATTTACCAGCCAGGGCCAGATTACCTGAGTAGTAAAAAGAAAACAATATTCTCTGTACACGTGCAGTGCTAGTCAAATTAATACTTTTGGATCTTAATTTATCAATCACCCCAGGTTTGAGGGGGTGAACATTATGCATATTTTAGCCACTTCCTGGTTAGCATTCTCAAAAGTATCTTCGCCACCCTTATATGTTGCAAAGAATTTTATTTACATGACTTATCAATAACCGCTCTTCACATCTGTGAAAGGCAAAGACGACTTTTCACCTTTGCAAAATCACCTGGAATAATTTGGTGCAGCAGGACTGTCTCATGAAACTGCAAAGTTAAGAAAAAAGAATGGCAGAAAAAGAAACAATCTTCCTTTTCCCCAAAGGCACGGCAGATACAAGGCATGATCATTACATAAATCCGTGGCTGATGGAAGGGAACAAATTTGGGAAGTAGGCTACCAGGTTCCCACCCGGGTTACCGGATACTGGGCTTGGCATGCCGACCCATGAGGCGCCACAGGGTATGCGGGCCCTGCAGAACAACAGCGCCCGCGCAGCCGTGAGTCCCACCCGATGACAGCGCCTGCGCGGCCGCGGGTCCCTCGGAACCACAGCGCCTGCGCGGCAGCCTCCCCCACCTAGGGCGTCACAGGGCACGGAGTAGTCACCTGTACACTGCGGGCAGCAGGAGTCCTGGGTGCGTGAGGGATTCTGGCAGAGCAGCGGCGGGCACACCTCCGTCTCGCACAGCACCCTCCCACTGTGGCAGGTGCACTGTGTACACGAATCGATGTTCCACGTCTCTCCTTCCACAAAGTACTCTCCTCCAGGCGCGTGGCAAATGGAGGGGGTGCTGAGCTCCGGCTTTTGCACCACAAAGTCATCTGGGAAATGAAAGAAAATGAAAACACAAGAAATTATTCAATTGCAGTCTCACCAACTCTCGAAGAACCTGGTGGTGTCTGCTCGAAGGGACAGGGAAGAAGTGGCCGTAGAGGAGCTCCCTCTACTCGGATCAAGACAACTGTGAGGAAATAGTCCATGCACAGAAACAGAAGGCAACAGCAGAAGAGCTGGTTTCAAGAAGGGAGGTTCAAGTGGTTCCAGTCTGTCAGCAGTAATGACAGAATTCAATAAGGGAATTCAATTACCTTGAGAGGACTCTTCTTGTCGAGAAGAGAACAGGGCCTCTTAGGGCAGCTCTGAATGTGTGGAAGTGTCTAGAATAACAATCTCTCACTTACTGAATGCTAACTATGGCCCAATTTCCATGCTAAATGCCCTATTTATTCCTTACACCGCCCTTGTGACATGGCTGCTAGGATCCTGTTTTACATAAGGAACAGAGGTCTCAGTATTAAGGGCAGACAAGGAATCTGAACCCAGGACTATGTTCTTTGGATAATGGCTATGCCTCCAGATTAAACATGACTTCCAACTGATCTGTGCCCCATCCACTTCATTATCTCTGAGATCCTGAAGATAGTGATACTTGGAAATACATCCTGCTGTTGAGGGGGCCACACCCCAAATGAGACCGACCACTAGCAAACTGAGCAGGAATGCTCTTTCAGAATCAACAGTCTGGAAACCCTCACCTGAGACTAAACATCTGCTTGGCAATGTCATCATCAGGAGAGGTCACTACCCAGAGACCCATGATAACTATGATTTCTTTCCCCAGAGGAGAGGTGATTCTGGTGTCTTGGTGAGATGATAATGACAGAGATGGAACTGAATGTTTAGCATGTCTGCAGAGGTGCTGGGAGTTGCCCTGAGGTGGTGCCGGGGAAACAAGCAGTATGAGGACATCAAGCATATTCGGCTCATCCAAATACAACAAGCATTCCAAGAAAGCGTTGACAGTGGTGAACCCTGCCGAGGAGCAGTCTGGAGACACCGTGGCCAGCTCATGCTTGGAGCTCAGTGGAACCTGGGCCCCAGCACAGCTACTTTGTCTGTGCAGGGATGCTCAGAACTGGACTCTCTGAGGAGCTCCCCTGCGGTGATGTTCAAAGTGGTGGTCAGCATGAGGGTGAAGCACTCCAATCAGATACAGTGGGGTGGGCTGATTTCCAGTGAACTGTGCCTACAGCTTTGTCTCCAGGGAACGCAGAGAAACTGGAACTTTGACTATGTGGACACATTACAGGGGATGGGCGCTAGCCAGTCTCGTGTGCATAAGCCACCCAAGCAAACTCCGCAGTTCTGAGCAAAGGGGAGAGGAAGGAAATCGGGATGAAAATGAGCTGGGATGAGATGGTTTAGAGAGAAGACAAAAACTGTTTGAAAAAGCAGCAACAAACTAGTGTTGGAAGAGGCTCCCTTACTGCTACTGCCTTCTCCTTTCACAAAGGACTGAGCGAGGCACCGGCTCAATTACTGCCGTTCTACACGCTGACAGGGAGGGAAGTGGTGAGGAGAAAGCAATGCGCGTTTGCAGGAGCATTCTCTCGCTCACCTCTCTGCCGTACCCCATGCCACATGGCAAACACATGAGCGGCAGGAGACACAGAGATGAGAGACAAACAGAGAGAGAAAACACCTGAGAAACAGTATCATTTGGTGAATCTTCTATCAGGAGAGTTTAGAAGCTGCTCACCTATCCCAGAAAGGAAAACAGCTGATCCCTGAATGGAAGAGGGGAGAAAATATTTAAATAGGAATCCCTGAATGCAACAGTTCTGGGGTCTCTCAGGAGAAGAATGTAAGACTATATATGGATATCTACATATCCGTGTGTGTGTGTGTGTGCATACACATGTATATCTAGATATTCACCACCCGAAATAATGCTTCAATAATCCTATGTGTGTTTATATGAGAATTTTCTCTATCTCTGTAACAGAGAAAACTCATTTTGGTTCCACTGACTTCCAGTTCTTAAGCCCATCTTCTGTTCTTAGTAACAACTCTGCATTTGAACCAGTCTGGCTGAGAGTTCTTCACTGAGTACAAGTTTAGCAAAGACCCAAGTGCGGTCCACACTCCTACACTCATGCCTAAAATTAAAGCATGGGGTCTTCATTGGAACAAATGATTTTTCCTTCCCCAAAGAGTCAACACAGAGTTGTTTCATTAAACTGCTCATTTATCTTCTGTGTCAATGGACACTAGTGGTTTTTCATATTTAACTAACAAAACATGTGAAAAAGGAAACTTTTAATATGGGACACAAAGGACTGAACTATGGGGAAAACAAAACAAACATGATAATCTGGTCCTCTACAGGAGTTTGGGGCTGCCTGTCACTTTGATACCTTAGTTACTGAGGGGTGTCGACGCTCAGAGCTAACAGGGACATCAAGTGTCCTTCTCCTCGCCCCGGCCATGGCAGGCAAGCCACCTCCCCTCTCCTGCCAGGCCTGCTTTACTGGAGAAAGGCACGGCTCAGGTTCCTGATGGAACACAGTGCGTAGGTGGATCCGTCCACAGGGAGACATGGGGCAGGACTGACCACAGGAGAAGTAATGAGGGCTCTGAGATCTGACAGCACATCATTCCAACTTTAAAAGAGATGTGATGCAAGAATCAGGAGGCTTCACTTCTCCCTGGCCTTCGGGCACACTGTTTGACTTTGGGTAAGAGAGCAAGTATTTCTATGTCTGTTTTTCAAATGAAAAACTGCCCGAGTGCATTTTCCTCTAACCCAAGTAGCTTGCAGAAAGGAAGAAATAATAAATGTAAGATTATGTTGAGCTCTTTGGATGAAAGGCACTAGATGAGGTATTATGGAAATAATTACTGTTATTGACAACCATAATTCAGACCCCCATGAGTTATATAATCTGGTCTGTTCTTCTAGCAACATTTCTTGATTACATCTCATCATTACAACATCTCATCATTAGGATTTTAAATGTTTGGGACATGTGGTCTCTCTAAATATCTCCATTTGGCAAGAGTACCACACAGCCATTAATTTAAAAAGGGGCAACAGCCACGGACTTTGATAATTCTCTGCCTCTCAGATATTCCTTTATAAGTAATAAGCTTTTATGGAATAAAGTTAGCATCAATCCCTTCCAATTAACTAAAGCACTCAGCCTTACTACACTGTCTGTCAAACGGAGAGCTAGAGTTTAAGTACATTAGGCCTGCAAACCTTTACAAAAATGCAGTTCAAAGACCAGTATCATTGAGAAAACTATCAAAAAACGAGGAGAGTCGTTTTAGGGTCTGAGCGTTTTCTCTGGTCTTCAGCAAATCATTGATAGCACCTGGCTGATTTGGGGCCCATTGCTGACAAAAGCCACGGAGAGCTGCAGTGTGCTCCAGGGGTCGTCCCCTGCGTGTCCCCCAGAGTCACAGATGTGATGAGGCCCTGCAAGGCAGAAGTCATTTGCTTACGGAGCGCACAAGATGGCAGCCAGCTTTTACCTGAACATGACGGGCAGCACTGTCCCGGATGAATGGTGGGGTTGCCACAGGCAGGCACCGGGCAGGTGATCAGAGCACACATTTCCCGTCCATTGTGACAGTAGCATTCCCGGCACCCATCATGCCAGCTTTCCTCATTTTTATGGTGATGGCCATCCATGGACAGACATGTGCCTGACAGGACAGGTGGCCCGGCTGAAGCAGGGACCTCTGGACAGACAGAAGGCAGCCTGGTAAAGAAGCAGCTACTGCACAGGAGAAACAGCCTGTAGTGTCCTCACAGGTAATGCGACCCAGCCACCGAAAATCACGGGTACAAAGGACAGTTCATGACACGGGAAAGGCTCATGAAAAGAATTTAACAGGCTCTCACTTTTGAAAAAAGAAAAATAGGGAAAAAAAAAAACTTGCAAATATGTTTCTCTCCTAGTGACAGGATTACTGTTGATTTTTACCCCTTCCCCTCTACTTCCTCATATTTTATACAGTAAACAAGCACGGATTTCATAGCAAATGGTACACATATGTTTAATATACACAGAATAATCACTCTAGTCACCCAATGGGGAATCCTGGGCCTCTTAAAACTAACAGATTTTTGTTCAGTGCAACAATCGAAGCAGTGACTAGATTTTTTGTTTACTCTGACCCCTTAAAAACACGGCTAAGGGTGAAAAACGCCTAACTTTAGGCGAAGAAACACACGACAAACGTGAGGGATCTTTTACTCCTGATTCTGGATCGTGCTGGCAACTAAAGCACGCTGGGGTAAGGGCAGAAATGGCAGTCAGGGCGCATACTCGCGTGGCTTCAGGGACCTCTGACGGGGGAGGCCTGGACACAATGTATGCCCAGGATTCGTGCGTATGTAGAGAAGGAGGCTGGCGTGTGCTCATTCAGAAGTTTAAATTCTCACTTTTGATAGATAAGCAGGCTGCTTCACCATGCCCACCCTCGCGGGCTCCAGAAAGGGCTCCCTGTGGCATCAACTGTATCCAGCTACTGCCAGACAGAAGCAGACTCTATGGAGGGCCAGGGAGA
Source organism: Nasua narica (assembly GCA_028533885.1). Taxonomy (NCBI): domain Eukaryota; kingdom Metazoa; phylum Chordata; class Mammalia; order Carnivora; family Procyonidae; genus Nasua; species Nasua narica. The sequence continues at coordinate 25,574,024 of CM052811.1, read as the reverse complement.
AGGTGCCCTAAGCTAATGTTCCTAAGATGGGTAAAACTGAAGAGCTAAGAAGTTATCCATTGGGTCAAATGTGCTTGTCCGTTATATGCTTGCTTTAAATTCAACTCTGAGCTCTTATTCCAATGAGATGGAAGGAAAAGGGATGGACCCATGGAGAGTGACGTTTGCGTCTGAGCAGACAACTGTCACTGAAACGGTTTCAACGATGTCCTCCTGTTCTCTGTGTCTGAGCCCTGGCTGCTCGGAGGGGGGAGCAGGGGTCATGTGTTCACACTTACCTCTGCACTTGCAGAGAAGGCAGCCGTGACTGTCCTGCTGGAAGCCCAGGGGGCAGATTTTACTGCATGGGAGCTCCGGGCATTTCTTGCAGCGACAGATGTCACAACCATGCTTATTCTTCCTGGGTAATTAAAATGTTGTCAGAGGTCAGAAAGTCCAAAATCCTCAAATGATGTCCAAACATTCAGACCAAGGGTTGCTGAAGGGATTACTACTATTAGGCAGAATAACTTGACTTACGCTCTTAAAAACTCGCGGAGTGATGTATAATTAGCTCTCCGTGGCCATGACCACCACACTCCCATGGCCAAGGTTTAGAACTGCCGAAGGATGAATGTGCTTCTGGGATGTGACTGTCGGAACCCCAGTGACATGACTGTTGTTTTAATTAGGAAAAGTAGTACCGTAATATAAAAATGATGAATGCATAACTCCATGAAAGGGATGGTGAAGGATAGATTATTGGTCAATGTTGGACACCAGCATCGGGGCAAAAGTCCTCCTTTTGTCCGGGTAAGCCTTCCTCACATGACCACAATCTTGGAGAAATTTCAGACACTAGTAGAAGCATTTTTTTTTAAGACTCAAAAAAATTATTTATTTATTTTTAGAGTTTATTTATTTATTTTGTCAGAGAGACAGAGAGATCACAAGTAGGCAGAGAGGCAGGCGGGGGGGGGGGGGCGGGGGGAAGCAGGCTCCCTGCTGGGCAGAGAGCCTGATGCGGGGCTCGATCCCAGGACCCTGAGATCATGATCTGAGCTAAAATCAGATACTTAACCAACTGAGCCACCATGTGCCCCACCAGCAGCAGTATTAATGAGCACTTTACTGACTGTAGAGCAGACAGAAGGAGAACCTGAGGCTCCACAGACCTGGGAAGGCCAGACCAAGACGGATAAAGAATAAAAGCTTTGAGAAGCCCTGCAATCAAGGTCCACTCCTGATTCCACTAACTAGGAAAGATTATCAGCTGAACGACGCTCCACACACAGGGTATAAAGAAGCATGTGGGATAAAAGGAAAATGCTGCACTTTAATAGAGTGGCTAAATTTTTTGATTGGAAAGAGGACGTTGAATGAATAAATATGCGTTCTTGAAATACATCAGAGTAGTTTAAGTGAAGATTTTTTGGAAAAAAAAAAAATTCTTAACAAACATTCCTTCTTTTCTCCAAAAGGAGAACATCACTGTGCGCTACAGAGATGCTCACTCTGTGTCCCGCCCGCCGGCCGCCGGACTGGTCTTCTCCAAGGCCCCGCATCTCCTCTGCAGGCTTTGCCCTAGTTGGCTTACTGGGCCTCAGACAAGGAGGAGTTACTCTGTTTACCCTCAGGTTTCATCCCAAGTAGCCCTAAGCGGCAACAGTGGCGTTCAACTAAAAAACAAACACACAAAAATCCCTGTTCTTTTTCATCTTGGATAAATTAAGGGACACCGAGAGGACACAGCTCTATGGGAAACCCTTGGTGCACCACTGCCCAAGTGACAATTAAACCACAATCTGCTAGATGAAATGAGAACGGAGCACTGGGGTCGACATATTTATGTCAACATGATGAGAAGAGCAAATTGAATTATTCGTACGCATGCCAGAGAAGTTGTTTTTAGGCTCCATCAAGGCTTTACCTGGTTTGTTTGTTCAGTCCTTCAGACACCCACCCACCTGTCCACACACCCCTTCTGTGCGCCTGTGCTGCGCAGAGAGGAACAGTCCACTCGGCAGGCATGGGTAAGGGGCACGGAAGGCTGCCTTCGTCCCAACACTCCCATATGGTGTCTGGCCAACACTTCTCCTTCAGACGCTGTCCTTGAAACACATGTTCTAGCTGATAAAGTCCTCACTTGTCTGGTGGGCTACCGGGTCCTCCCTGAACGTGCTCACTGACAGGAACGTGACATGGACTCCACAGTCCTCTAAGGGATTTCTCTCCAAGGTGAAGGCTGGACTTGAACCTTGATTCTGAGCTGTTGTAATACTGCAGCAGGGGGTTATAGTTACTATTACGATAATAATACTTTATTGTACATTAGGAGTGAAGCTCTTTTACTGGTATCATAGTCATATTTTAGGATTAAGAATAATGACGGTTTATTAATTTGGGTACGTTTTAAGGATAGTGAGCATTCTCCATTTATCCCAAAATTAGAATGAAGATTCCCCTATCCCTGCTAAACTAGAATTCCTAAGAGGAACCCTTAAAAATGGTAACTTTAAGATGGCAGGCAAGAGATGATGAATCTAAGTCCTTTATAATTATTAGCACTAAACAAATATATTAAAAATTGGAAAGGCAGAATGGGGCGCCTAGGTGGCTCCGTCGGTTAAGTGGCTGACTCTTGATTTCGGCTCAGGTCATAATCTCAGGATTGTGAGATGGAGCCCCATGTCAGGTTCTGCATTCGGCGAGGAGGCTGCTTGAAGACTGTCCCTCTCCCTTCCCTTCCCTCCCCCTCTCCCCCTGCCTGTATGCATGTATGTGTGCCTTTCTCTCTCATAATAAATAAATAAATATTTAAGGAAATTAATTAATTTTTAAAGAAAAAAAGATAAAGCAAGATTAGGAAAGATAATTTTTTAGGTAACCATCTTAATACAAAGGCAGAAATAGATGTTGGTACAGACTCTAAAGTGCCTTTCCCCCTCTGGAATAATTTAGTTTCATGGGGTCTGGCTCAAAAAAGAAGTTTTGAAAATATAAGGCATGGTTCTTATCTCTAAGGAAACTTATAGAAGGCACTGCTACATGAAGAAAAAGATATTACAAACTACAGACCAGCACCAAGATAAGATAGGGAGGCGTGGCAAATAAGCACACTCCACATGGCTAATGAGTGGCTGTCCATTGATCTGAAAGTACACATTACTAAATAAATTATCACCAAATAATCACCAGGACAGTTATGAAAAGTTGTAGCACGTACAATACTAGGATCTCAAGACAATTGCATTACCCCATGCCTTGTCCGAAGGCCCTTGCCATGAGGAAGTCTCAAGAGGCCCAAAGGACCTCTTTGGTCTTTTGGGGCAGAACGAGGCTCTGGCCCACCTTCATCAAAGAGTTAAGTGTAAAACCCTCCTCTTAATGCTCTCTGACTCACTTAACAAAGTGATCAAAGGTGTTCTGGAATCCATGCCTCACTGATCCAGTCACACTCACTCTCTCTCTCTCTCTCACACACACACACACACGCCTCACTGATCCAGTCACACTCTCACACACACGCACCTCACTGATCCAGTCACACACAGTCTCACACACACACACACACACACGCCTCACTGATCCAGTCACACTCTCACACATACACACACACGCGCCTCACTGATCCAGTCATACTCTCACACACACACACACACGCGCGCCTCACTGATCCAGTCACACACAGTCACACACACACACGCGCGCCTCACTGATCCAGTCACACACACACACAGTTAACAAAAATAAGTACGGACATTTCATTAAGTTACAGATCATTAAGAAGAGATCTTGTGAATTAAGAAATACTTACAGGTATCCAAACGGACAATACTTGTCACAGATTATGGGTCTGCACTTCTTGGGCCGTGGGCGGCACTGACAGATCTCACAGTTGTGGGCATCGGTCAGGAAACCGAAGGGGCAGTCCAAAGTACAGCCTCGCTTGAGACCCGAGCACAGCTCCTCTCCTGTGAAGAGAGGCAGAGGGTGTGAGGTGCCGATGAACACACGGACACTGCTGGACCTGCCCCGAGTCTTCTGGTCCGCTTCCACAGACGTATATTCTATATTATATGCTGTCCTATATGCTGTACTATACCACAGCATTAGGAATGGTTAAAAATTATAGAGCCGCCAGTCCATGGTTATCCCAACACAACTCCACATCTTGGTACCAGTCCAGAACCCAGAAAATAAGGTCCAGAAAAATAGATCTCTGAAGTGTATCTCAATCTGATGCCAAAGAGCAGGCTCGTAACCATTATTGGGGGTGTGGATGAAACAGAGTGCTGTTTTTTCACGAAATTTGTTCTGACAAGTTTCTCAAACTACTGATCACCATTTACTGTTAAAATATGAGAATTAGACACTTACACGCCAACTTCATTATATATTTCGCTTCTACGAAATGCTCATGAAAACACATTCTTCAGTGTTCACACAATGTTTTCTCTTAAGAGCTTTAGATATGACTCTATAATACTGCACATTATATGTAGCCTAAAGGATTCCGTACCCTTTCTTTAAAGAGAAACAAGTCTAACAACATGATATAAAGTGAAATAGTCAGTGTTTCATTTAGATATTCTTTCCCAACTACTGACTAACAGCCACGTCTTTGGATAAGCCTAATTGACTAAAAAGTGCTATGTGCTGAAAACGTCTACATTAAAGCTTAACCACTATCTCAAATGCTCAGACTCTCCTCTCTTAGCAGAATCTGGAGTGATGCTTAGCTGTCCTCTGTTAGTGAGCGATAACATTATTTTGGAATTTAAACATAGGGGGTAGGGGGAAGAAGCCAGGGTGGCAGGCAAAAGGAATGACTAGAGAAATCAGCTTCGTAAAGGTCTTCTAGAAAGATTTCAAAAGGTGTGAGGTAGGACTTTGCAGGGCGATGGAGGGAATACGAACGTTCAGGTAAGAGGAGCATGCGTGATGGTGTGCTGAAGCAACTCGAGGCCTGTCTGTAGGGAATGCAGAGTCTGAAAGTCAATCAGACGTAAGGAGGCTGACACAGAGACGGCAAGAGTGCAGCAATGTTTGATTACTGCTCGGCACGGTGGGAAGCAGAGACTATCTTTGTCGGAATAACAAATGAATCTGTATTTTATTTGGACACCCTTAAAGCATATATATTGTAAATAATGCATGTGACTAAGAAAAACAGAACTCATGTGTCCTCTGCAAATGCAAACCTTATCATCTAAAATTAAACCTCGAACTACAATTAATAGGTGAGAGGGTTCAGGTTTTACATAAATATTTTAAGAGAGCATCTTTCTGTGAATCTTAGCGGGCGATACACGAACATTTAATTTGCTATCTTTTAGAGAGGAAAATGTGATTTATGGTATAATTTTCTACTCTGTCCTGATCATAAACCTTTCATTACACATATTTAATATAACCCTGTGGGTCTGTATCACACTGCGAAGCAAGTGATTACTAATTTGCATCCTTAAAAGCGAAATTCTAAATGGCTCGTTTAAAAATTTGTAATTATAGGACTTGAAAGGTCATCAGTTTTCCTTTCTTTCCATCATTAAGGGATGATGAAGGAGGGAGAAGACATTCACAGCCACCTTTCTTCCTCTGATGCTGAATTCGAAGTTGGGAACCTATTTCTCTATTCCATGAATTTTTAAGTCAGGACACTGTGGACCAGGCCTGTTTCTGTTCTCTTCCTTATCAGAAGGGGGCTCTGAGGTAGGGCCTTATTTTCTTTCTTTATACAGCCTAGGTGCCGTCACGGTGTTTAGCATGGAGTGAACATTCAATAAACATTTGCTGAATGAATGACTTGATCGAAGTTCTGGCTATTTACTCCTCCACTCTCATCAAGGCTGCCGTAAGTTAGAGAAAAATAACAAGATGGAAAAACTTACTCTGCTAGTACTTAAAATCTTCGAAAATACTGGCACTTACTAAACATCTCAAAACACCATCTTCTAGTTCAGAAAGTAAGACTATTAAAGACTATAAGGTGGTCCGAGATCCATGTATCATTTATGGACTTTCCTTCCTATAAGTGTATCATCAAGGCGAACCAAGCAGAAATACTTTATTTAGAGGTGGGTGGGGGTTTATAAGTTTGAAAAGCTTTAGCACATCACTGGAGGCAGCACGAAAGACAGAACGGTGGCCATACATTCATAACTTTTCAGCATTATGACTTTACTGCGATCTAAAAACGCGTCCTAGTCTATAGGGGAGAATTACCGTCGAAGAGAAAGTGATAAATAACGGCAGAGTACAGAGCCTGTGTGCCACAGGGGGCTGACGGCAGCTATGCAGTCAACTCTGTTTACTCTGGAGAAAAAGTGCTGTTTGCTTCCGGGGCCAAAATATGACACAACTGTGCCCGTCCTTCTGGCTAAGCGAGTACCTCGTAACTATATTTGGAACCCAACGTGACCGTGTCCCTTCTCTGCTGCAGCCCCCCACACCCCTGGACACTGGCAATTCCCACTAACCTGGCAGTTAGGACCACCACAGAGGTCCCGAGACGATTAAATAAAGAAATGCAACACCGCAAATGTTTGTCCCAGTCTTGACTCTGGGCTTTAGTTACTACTTTGGTCCTGAGTCACCATGGAATGGAAGCATGGAAACTGCCTCCCGCTCTTTGTTGCTGCACCCTTCTCTGGGTGCTGGATTCGGATATGCATTTCATGAAAAGTAGAAGGGTTTTTCTCCTGGCTACCGTTAATTTTCTATGCCTGCATCAGCTTCTAAATAAAAGCATTATTACTTCCTACAATTACAGAATGTTAAAAGTGGAAGAGAAGTTAAAAATAATCCAGTCAAATCTACTTGATTTAAAGTCGTAGAAAACAAGATGCCAGAAGATGGGATGGCATTTAATTCATACAGATGTCACTTACCACACATAGATCATACGGTAAGCTAAAGTGCAGCGTGTCTACTTGGTTAAAAGGTAACGTTATTAATAGCTTATACCAACAGAGTATTAGGTTACTCATAGCATACCTAAATGATTTGAGTTTTAATTTTTGTAGCTCCTGTACTCACACATGAGATGTACTCACACATCTTCTACCCATATTTCTTTTCTTTATTCTAAATATGGGAAAATGAGTCAGGCATAACTTCAATTCTCTGTATGCCTTCGATGCATTTCTTTGCTGAGCAGTGTTATAAGAATGTTATTTGTTACAGGCTAAAGTGGCAAAGCTACGGTGTGTTCACTCAAAAGAACATTTGGTCCTATACGTTCCATGTATTTTTCGAAGGAGTTGTTAACACTGGGTGTTAATTTCGATCTAAAAGTGGTTGTGTATAATACGCTTATACTGCAATATCGTTATAGTCTCTTATTAGTTGAGGATAAAGTCCATTTTTATCTTTTTCGTATCCCTAGTACGTGCCATATGGTAAGCAGTCGACAAATGCTGGATGAAAAAACAATGGATGAACAACAAAGCAGTGAACAGGGGAGAACTGATTTTAAGCAATCTTGATGCCAGTGGTCTATATAAAGAAGGTCTAATCCCTAAGAGAAAACTGAGGTACGGATGGTTAGGGCCACGGCATGTGAAGTGGGCTTTGGTTTGGGGAGAAATTCAGACAAATGCAGTATTTATCAAGTAGCTGCAATGGGAAAGAGAACCTACTTATGCCATCTTTCAGTGCAACGAAGTTTCCTTTTTCTAAAGCCCGGTGAAAGAGGAGGAGAGCATCTGGCAGTCAAAGTCGAAAGGTAAAAGGAAAGTTGTTTGTGTGAGTGTCCTGAGAGGACCGGGAAAACCGGAGGCAGGTTTGTATTGGAACAAAGGAGGGGAGCCGGGGGCTTTCCAGAGCAGCCAGCCTGCACTGACTCATGGGTGGATGTGCTGGAAAACAGCTACAGTTTTCTGTAAACAGAGTAACAATTACCATATGTCGGCTAGTAAAGCTAGCTTTGTGTTCATTAGTTTACTCGGTCCTCAGAATAACCCATTAGTTAGGTGTTATTCTTTGCCCTTTCCAGGGGAGGACACGGAAGCCCGGAGAAGTAGAGCAACTTGCTGTGATCAGCTAGATGCAGCTCAGTCTGCTCCCAGAGCCTGGGAGGGGCGCGAGGGGCGTACAGTGACGGGGGTCTGACCACTAACGATCGGGCCCTTTGGTTTCCTGGTTCCCTCCTAGAGGTGTGGCTCCCACCCTAGGAGGTGTCAGGTCGCTAAGAGCACGGGAGTGAAAGCAGACTGCTCGGGGACCAGACTTCTGTATGATACAGACTCATCAACAAATGCCACTTGGTGTTTATGTTCTTGGGTATCTGGTGGCAGCAAGGGAGGTGGCAAAAGACTAACCCGGGTCAAGAAGCTCAGTTGATAAAGTGGATACGCGGTCAGAATGGCAAGAACACAGAAGGGATCTTAAACAAGAATGACGTCCAATGGTGTCCCCAGTTCCGATGGCCCTCGCTCATTTGCTCAACCAATGTCTGCTGAGTGCCCAGCACGGCCCTGAGAGATGGATCCGTTCCTCCCCTCCTCAGTGCGAGCATGTGCCTGGATTCTTCTATGGGACCAAAACCTCCTTTTCATAGGATTTGTAAGTTACAGAATTTGACTTGAAATGGTGATATTTCATTAGTGTATTGTTACGGGAGGAGATCTCGTATTGTATTCATGTTTGTGGCATGAACACCTAGTACGGGACCTAGAACTTGGCAGGTGCTCTATTATATGAGGCAAAAGAAGAAAGGAGGGAGGAGAGAAGCAAGAAAGACCAGAGATCTATCTTCCAAGTAAATAAAATTTGCATATAATGAACAGCCAATAAAGACTTATATTAAACAAACCATTGATGCAAAATGCAAGTCTCCCGTCCCTACCTCCTCTGACGGGCTAATGAACTGGAGGTGCCCAGCAGTCAGTATGCACGCACGTTCCTGTTCCAAAGCCATAAGGCAACACTACCGCAAAGACAGGCAGAGCAGAATCTTCCTAACAGCCTCGTTCTGCAAAAAGCCAGTGATCCATTTTTGACTCACTTCAATGACAACTAGAGGAAAACTGCTTCTTTGGACTTAACTACAAAGGGCTCTTTGTGAAGTGCCAGGGGTCTTACATAAGCATAACTACGTGGCGGAAAATTTCCTAACAGCAAAGTCCAGGTGAAGGCGGTAGGCGGGGAGATCAGCCACGATGAAATCTGTATTTTTAGACTTCAAAAAGTTTAGGAAAAAATTCAGGTATGCTCCCATGATCAGAGAGGTGTGTAGCTCAAGAGAATTGAGAAGTATTAATATATAAAGTCTTCACAGTACAATACCAATTATCTTGGTATCAAAACAACAACAACGACGACGACGATGAAGTTGGCCAGTTACGCAGACACATGTGGATGCCAAGGCAGCTCCCTAATGAATTCAGTTTTCCAAACGGGACAGCCCCGATGCGGGAAGGCTCCTAGGACATTTAAAGATGGTAACCACCAGGGTCCCAACAACAGTTCTGTAAACTGTCTTAGCACCAACTCCAGGAGGCAGACAGAGTGATGGGGACATGTGACTGAAAAAAACTGAATTACTCAACTCCTATTTTGTATTTTGTGTCTTTTTCATCAGAAGTATTCTTATAAGAGAAAGTGTTGGGCAATTAAGTTTAAGAGGACATAAAGCCCAAGATAACTGATAAATCGGAAAGTAAGCATCTATCTGTGTTAAGTAATTCCAAGCCTTGGAGCCCAAGATAATTATATCCAGAGACTTACGGAGAACCTGCTCACTATAGGAGCATTGTCTATGTTTAAGAGATCAGAGGGAATGGAAAGAGATTTCAGAAAACTCACGGAGGCCACCACCAAAAGTTAATTTAAAAGGGACAAAGGTTTCCAAAACTACAGAAACCAAGCTTGACATTGACAACTGAAAAGTCTTCGGAAAGAATGGTTAAACACGTGATTTGTGACATTTAGCCAGGAAAGCAATGACTACCAGTAGCCAGTGTAGGTTCATGAAGAACAAGCCATAACCCACTAAGTTCATTTTAAGTTTAAAATAGGGTTTCCAGCAAAAGTGTGCTGCAAATATAGTGTGTTTGGATTTCAGATAAGATACAGATAGAGTGTTTCCAGACTTCCTTGTGGAGACGGAGCTGACCAGTTAGCTGAGGGACACCGCTGAGAGAGGGAGGATTATGCTTCATCCTGCAGGAAGGTCTTCCGTGCAATGGGGATCTGTCCTTGGTTCTGTACAACTTATTTTCATCCAGTAGTTTGGGTGAGGACGTGCAAGTTAAGCTTATCACATTATCAAGATTCAAAAACATTCCAAATAGTTGGAAAATGGTTTAAAATTCTCAGGATAATTTCTTGTTTAATTTGGCCCTGTATTTGTATCATTTAAAAAAAAATTAAATATTCAAATACAGAATGAAGAACCACCTACCAGCAGCCGATTTAAAAAAAGCACCTCGTGGTTCTAGCTACTTGGAAACTCACGATTGCCCAATAATGTGTAATTCATAGTGCTGATGCGAAGTTAGGCCATACTACAGCACTGCACGGATCAGACCAAATTCTGAAGTATTCTGTTTGTTTCTGGGCCACACACTGGGCATGATGACAGCGACATTTTGTAAGTATGTCAAAGATGGAAAGGACCAAGAAAGTTCTAAAAACTATGTCACCTGTGGAATGGCTGAGAGGATCGAAGATGTTTATTCTAGTAGAAGAATCAGGGGGATTCAAAATCATTTTAAACGTGAAGGGCAATTCATTTTTTCCCCCCTGGGAGCAATGGAATATACTCTGTCTAGAGTTTCAGAGGGCACGGCCTGGAGACATGACTGGAATTTATGTGGAAGAGAGCTGGGATCAACAGTGTAAGGCACATGCTAAGAATTAGGGCTGCCACACGTGGTATGGGACAGCCTCTGTGTGGGTGACCGCCTTGTCATTGGATGACCCCAGCAACAGTGTTAAGAGAGAGAGCTGACTGGGTGGTTGGAAAGACGTGTCCTCCAACATGGGGAGGGGGCTGCTCCCGTGATGCTGCTGGACAGCAAGTAGTATCTGAACAAGGAAGACCAAAGGAGCACCTCTTTGCCCCCGAATGTGTATCTGTGTGTGTTAAGTACCAATTTTCTTTTCTTCTTTCAGGTTGCTAAGGGAATGTCATCGATAGCAATGAAAGAGATTCAATCACATAATATGCTTTGACAGTACCCTATTAGGCCCTGAAAAAAAAGCACAAGCATCTGTATACTTACTGGTTTTGCACCGACAGGTTCGACAACCATTGTGATCAAGTTTGAAACCATAAACACAGTCCTTCTCTGTCAGCGTACAGTTTGATAACTCCCCACATGCAGGCGGATCAATTGTGATGTAGGTTGGTTCTAATAATAAAAAGAGAAAAAAAATCAATGAAACATATGATTACCTCTTAGACGCTATTCAATCTTTGAAATCCCACACTAAGTTGCAAAAAAAAAAAAAGTCAATAATTTTCATCAAACCCTAAACTTTTATACTTTCCTAATGGTTTTAACCCCTGAAACAGAAAGATTTTTATTTAGATTTTTGAAAATCTAAAGACTCTTTCTCTTTACGTTTGAGCAATTTATGTATTTCTTGGTACCCTCCCATTATACTTCCCTGATGGTTATCACTATAGAAAGCAAACAGGAGAGGTTAAATCAACAACATGTAACTATTCTTCCATTTCCTCTTGATGTTTTCTGCATTTATTCTCTGTAAAAATCAACTGTCAAATTCCAACTGTCAATTATCTCTCCATTTTGCAACTCTTCTGAAATCTGGATTTCCTATCTTTTATGTGACACTCCTTCAATTATTAGAGATGATATGATGGATAATAGTGACTAGAAGCTTATCCTCGGGGCCCAGGGCTTATGGGAGTGGCCGTCAGACACAAGCCGTCAGCAGGAAGAGCGAGGGGCCATTCTGGGAAGAAAAGCCTAGAAGACACCAATGACAAAGGTGATGCTTTACCTTCCCTGCCATGCTAATGATGAAGATTTGTCCTGGGTAATGAAAGTAACACACACTTCTGTAAAGTCCATTTCGAGTCCATATGTTTGCAATGCTCTTTATAAACGCCTTCGAGCTTCATCCCACTGCAGGGGGATGAGTGCTCTCATTTCCCCCAATTCACGGATGAGGAAATCTAAGATAGCTTGCCTGTCCCAGATCACAGAGTTAGCACGTGATGGACCCAAGACTCAAACCCAGGCATTCTGGCTCCAGGGTTGCAGTCCTGGTTTCCACGCAGTACGAAGCCCGTTGCAATGATCCTTGCTTTGGAGCTCAGATAGGCAACAACTTATGTGACCTAAGATTGTGGTCAGGGTGTCATCAAAAGAAACAGGGCCACTGACATATTTCTGTCATTCTTTTTAACCAAAAGATACTATGAACTTCTTCAGAGTAAGCTGGTGCTCACCATATCTTCGTGAAGAGCTAAGTACGGAATGTCTCTACCTATGTTTCCACAAATGGAAAATATGAGGTGCAGAGAGGGTGACTGGCTTATCTAAGTTTACATAGCAACCCAGTAGCAGGCTGGGGATAGAGCTGGACAGAGGTTCCTGACCTCCTGTCCAACACTCTGTCCATTAGTTCACACTGTCTTCTCCAGTTTCGTTTCCCTTTACCATGGACGAGAGACTAAAATAAGTATTTTAGCTGCCACTGCTAAGATCAAGAGCTCTCCATTTTTATCCATCTGCTAAAAGAGGCCAATGATTCAGCTCTTCACAGGTAGCGGGCAACTATGACTTCCTCAGGAGATGCTTTGATCAGCATTCTCCCTGCAAAAATACGTACAAAGAGGGTATAGCACATTCTCTATTTTTATTGCAACACAGTGTGAAGATCGTCGCCCTGAGATTTTGATGGGAACTTTCCACCACTGTGAAATTTCTAATTTCCTTCAATCACTCAAGTATCCTTTCTGAAAGGTAACTGAAAACATCAAAAAGTCGTTTAGGTTTAGGCAAGTTTTACGACACCGTGAATTAAACACAGCTGTGCTGCTTTCTGACCGTTCTTTTAAAATTTACGGTCAACATCTTTGGTTTTCGAACCTATATGGTTTTTCTTTTATCACCACTGTTAGTAGTCACCCAAAATCCTAACCCCATTTCAGCCTTCAGCCACAAGACAGCCAATGTTTTGTCAACATTAGTCCAACCACAAACGTCAGAACGGAGGACCTGTATCACCTTTAAGTAACTTCACTCTAGATTATCCCAGAGAGAAAGAAAGGAGTTAGGTCTACGTGCTAGAGTTCTGAGGGCAAAGATCAGGGCTGGATTCTGAACTCTGTGTCCATGCTGTAGGGAATGGTCTATGGGAATGTCGAAGTGTTGAGCACATCGACATGGACCAAAACCTTGTATTCTTAGCTGACATTTAAGTTCATGAGAGACTTTTGCCTTCAGAAAATGTATTATGGAAAAATGTATCTGGGCAGATTACACCGATCCTGGAAATGCATAAAAATCATAAGGCAGTGTATACAATGGTCTGGTAAATTTTAGGGATTTGTTAAGAGGATAGCGCTGCAAATGCTCTTTTTGATACTTATTTTGTTTAACACATGAAATCAGAACTGCGCTCTGTGGCTACAAAGTCCAAAGAAAAAGAAATGGGTGGCTTGAGGATCAGATCCACAACGCTGACTTGAACGATCCCACACCTTATCCAAACACCCTCATCAGCTCGGTAGATAGTCACAGGCGTCCATCAAGCACACATTTCTCCAGGAGAGGAGATACGCTGAGCCTGTTTTCCCACAACATTCAGGATGATAACTGTTGTTCAGTTTAACAAATGAAAAGAAAATGCAGAGAAGGGCTGTTTATTAGGTGCTGGTAAATATTTCAGATAAAACAAGTCTTACTGGATGTCTTCCAAGTCTCAGATGATGTGGTAGAAGGCAAGGAACAAAAAATTATTTTGTACCTTTAAAATTATGTTTCCCCTTCATTTATGATACATTAGATGGAAGAAATTGGAAGTGTATACATTTCAAATTACGTCTCCCTCAATATTTAATATTAAAACACAGAAAAACTCAACAAGACCATTTCCTCACGAAAATTGTCAATTACTCTAGAACTATTCAATTTCCCCTCAATAGGTTGGCTGAATACAACAACTTTCACTGTGATGAATTCGATACAGTATTTTAACACGTGTCCTCTCGTTTTATGACATTTAACAAATAAGTATTGTTTTCCTTTACGAGTACAAAGTGGAACAAAATTTTAAAAGACTTTTGAGGGTAGTGATGCACAACTGGGGGGGGGGTATCTACTTCCTAGGTCACTGCAGGAAATGCTGATCTGTAAGAGACACATTTGTAGACAACTAGCTAACATTTCATCTGCAGTCATGCATTGCATTCTATTCCCGTCTATCATTCTCTCAACGTTGTAGTGCCCAGTGTCCTACCCTGTGAGGCCCTCTCCGTATTACAGTTAGATTTCTCTAAGAACAACACGACAACAGGAATACGCAACTATGAATCATCTAGTAAAAGATCTGATATTATCATCATCAGATCTGAGAGTCTGATCTCAGTCCAAGACATTTACACGTCATCTCAGAAGGGGTCCTTTTACTAACATCCTGGCAGTGTTTGGGGAAAGACCACTGCAATTCAATGTCATCTTCCTAATAATGTACTCCGAAGTGAGAGACCCATTTGATACCATCCTGATTTGGAGCATTTAAAATCAATGTTAAAATCAATTTAGTAGGTCCTTACGGAGTAATGACCAAAAGTTAGATTGTTTGCCAAGTTTCTATCCCAGGAAGTTCTTGGGGTGGGAAGAGGTAGTTTTAAAGAATCTAGAATCACGGTACCATAATAGGATTACTTCTAAGCCGTACACATAAAGAAGCTCGAGGAAGTGTGGGTGACATGTGAGAAATGTGTGAACTGCTTGTTAGAGGACCCTCTGTGTGTGTCGGGGACTGCGACGAGCTCACACCTGGCCTGTGCAACAGCGTTCGGAACATGGGGAACGAATCCTGATGCGCCTTGGCCTGAACACCGGAAGATTCTCATGTAAATCCTGCATTTCTGTGCTTTTGGATTACAAGGGATACTGAGATGATAGGCCAAGAAGTACATGCTTTTCTAGTAGGATGATGGTGATGCCATGCCCTTGGCAGGTTTGGGGGTGATGAGTCGAATGGAGGTCCCGCTAAGACTTTTGGAGACAACGATGCCTGTTGCTTGGAGCAGAGAAAACGGTCCTCCTTCAAGCTGGCAGAGACATGCTAGTGGGCCCCTTTCAAAGGAGAGAAACGGTCTCAGATCTCCTCATAAGGAGAACGAGCAAATATTTGCACAAAGGTGGGTATCCGGCGAGGGGAGGCTCAGTGAGGGGCTGCTTACAGGATCAGCCTGAAATTTCATCTCATCTTGTATTGAATCAGCTGAGGAATTAAAGAAATACCTTAATGTCCTCCAAAGGAAGAAGGCTTGAAACAGCAGGAATTCATTGTCTTTGGCTACAACTATTTCTAAAGGGAACCCTGGAACAGCTTCTTTGTGGAGAAGAATTCTAGAAATATTTTCTGAGCCTAGAAGCAATAAAGAACAAAAACGGGTGTTTGTTACGTCTGCATCCAGTTTGCTTGCTGTTTCCTACCCCGCGTCTGAGTGGGGACAGCTGCTCTCCTCAGGCTGCTGTCTTCCTGAATGATCTGCAAAGACTCTCTGAGCACCTGACGCTGTCCAGAAGAGCTATTTTTACGAGAACCCTTGGGATTGGGTCAGGAGGGCAGGTGTTCAGCCACTGAGTCTCATCCTAAGCCTCAGAGAACAAAATGCTGGAAGGAGACCTAGTATATAACATGCAACACAAACACATATTAACTTTTTATTTTACATTTATTTAAAATTTAAGGGTAACTATTTTTCATATCTTAGAAAGCCCAACAAAGCCCTTCCCAGTAAAAGTATTTCCAGGAAGACATTCATATTTTTCAAGATTTAGAGAGCCGCAGGAACTAAGTTTCTGAAGACCACCACCAATAGTTTACATGGATATTCGAGGATTTCCTAGGAGGAATGTATCTACTCCATGGAGATATTCGGGCCCTGTGGCCACAGTTACTTTGATCAAGAGTACAAAGTTAAAAAAAAATCATTATTTTAACTCCAAGGACATAGCACCAGACCATAAAATAACATATATTTGATTATTCAGGAGATATAAATGTGTTAAACAAATTAAACTCTCTACTGTCTTGTTTTTTGTTGTTTTATGGAAAATTCTCCAAAAAGAAAGGGAAGAAGTTGAAATGTAACCTTTTAAGATGTTTTAAAGTTTTAAAATAACAGTCCTATCATTATATCAGGTAGCTTAACATATTTGGGACAACAAAAGAATGAAAAAGAATGTACGTTGATCTTCAGTTATTTTAAAGTGTGTAATAATAATGTGAGTTTGCTCCTGAAATAATTTATATAATCACCAGTTTTTAGATCTCAAGCGGCCACAGCTTAAATGAACATGTTAACAGATGCTTTCGACTTGGCGTCTAATCTGCATCACTGAACTTCTGGTTTTGAAATAATGCACACAAAGTTCTTCTCATTACCTTGATTACCACGAGCTGTTTATCTCCCGCAAATAATACTAATTATCTCCATTGAGAAAGGTGTGAAGCACTCTTTCTGATTAGCAACCCTGGGAAGGCTGACAGCCAGTTAGTAGCTCTTGAGGATGGATGGGTGATTCTGGAAAAGTACTTGTGGAAGACATTCAGAGCCGCCTCCTCCTGGGCCTGCCTAAAGCACGGCCTCCGACAGGAAGGTAATTCGCTCTAGTTCCAGACTTCGACCATCCCTAAGGGTGCTGCCTCACCCTGCTGCGGCAGGTGGGGCCAGGCCGTGGGCAGCACCCGAGTCCCACCAGCATGCCTGAGTGCATACATGTGCGTGACCGCACACATACCGAGAGAAGTCTTTCTGAATAAAACCTCATTATAGGCAAATTTCTAGAGAAAAAGTAGGGGGCTTTTTGTTTTTAAGGCAGATACATTCTTACATTTCTTTTATAAGCTGAAAAAATTTCAAGTAGAAGTAACAAGATACATGAAGTTTACTCCTGTCTGTCTCTGATTCACCCCTGCTTTTGGACTTTAATAATGGTTTGCATAATGTTACATGGCTTTTCTCTGTAATTTCACAGCCTGCTTACTTGAATGTTGACAGACAGAGATGAACAATTATGTTCTCTTTTTAGTCCTAATTCAAGCATTCTCTTCCTTAAGATTCTTAAAAAAATATTGATTGATTGATTGATTGATCTTGGTTAAGCCATGTGAATAGCTTTGGAAAATTTGGAAAATTCCAAAGCTTCACTCACTTTCTAAGGCTAAAACTATCAGGTCTCCTATAGCCCACCAGTTACTGAGCGCCTGGCCAGGACCATAAAACTGGAGATAAGGTTAGACAAGACAGACCCAAAGGAGAGAGCTTATCTGCTTTACTGTGTCTTCATATGTCATTCTGTTACCACAGTGGCTTTTCAAATGTGACCATAACTAGTCAGAAAACCATTCCAGGGACGCCTGGGTGGCTTAGTTGGTTAGGCAGCTGCCTTCGGCTCAGGTCATGATCCCGACGTCCTGGGATCGAGTTCCACATCGGGCTCCTTGGTCGGCAGGGAGCCTGCTCCTCTCTCTGCCTCTGCCTGCCTCTCTGCCTGCTTATGTTCTCTCTCTGTTAAAATAAATAAACAAAATCTTAAAAAAAAAAAAAAAGAAAGAAAACCATTCCAATAAATCATCAAATTGTCAACATAATTTTAGCCTGGGAAGAGAAGTACTAGAAAGATGTAATTTTCCCAAATGAAGCTAGAGGGGAAACTATTCATGTAGATGATGAGAAGAGCCAGACTAAGGATACAAAACTCTCTGAATCTGGAAGGTGGGGATTTCCATGGGGTATGGATGTGTATTTACAAAAGTCTCGTGAAGTCATGGAAAAAATCTACAGCTGCAGTTTTCAAATTCTTTTGGCCACTACACACTTAATGATCCTTTTTTCCTTTGTATATATTTCTCATAACAACACCTACGTCCTTGTAATTTTTAAAGTACTTATCACAGAGCAGTTTCTTTATTTTTAAGATCAATGGTGTGAAAATGTCCCCAAGATCTGTATTATTTTATGGTCAGATAGAGAAATGACCATATATTTACTTTAGACCTATTTATTAACTTTGTATGCTTTTTCCAAGGAACTTGGCTGTTGCAGATATTTTTCCTCCTTTATCAATCTCATATTTAATAGGAAAAGACAGTAGTAGGATTCTGAGGTTATTATTAAAAGACCACAAAAGACAAATTAAATTTTTTTTATAGAGAGGATATCTTTTTCCAAGAATTCAGCTTGAGAGAGCTCACAAAATGACTGGAGTCCAACAATAATTTGGATCTTTCAAACTTGTCTTATATTTTATTATATTATTTTTATTGTTCATTTTCCTAGAGGATGGATCTTAATAATCTTTAATCAGAAATAATGGGTCACATTTATAAATACATTTGTATATGTGTGTGTGTATACACACATTTTGATAGCTATCTTGCACTGGGGTGTGTCAGGCGGTCAGAATTTTGGTATCTCAGCCCAACCCTCTGGAAAATGGCTGAGGACCAGAGAGGAAAAGTCTCTACATTAGGAACAATGGTTTATTCATGGCTTATAACCTGAGTACCAAGCCTAGTACCTGGCCCACAGTTGTGCTAAATGAGTGAATAAAGAAGAACAAAGATGCCTGAGCATGGAAAGTCAGGGCACATTTTTTTGATAAAGAAGGGCTCCCATTCAGTATTGTCCTCAACAGTTTGAATCTCTAATTTCCTACCTTTTGGAGGACTGGACAGTAAGCTCCTTAGGATTCTCATTGCTGCAGCAGTCCCTTACACATAGTGGGTACTCAATAAATAAGCTTCTCTTGAGCAGCAAGCTAGATCAGAAGGCTGCTGTGAACCGGACTCTCTCTAAAGTCCCCAACCCCAAGCAGTCTCCGTGAGAAACCCAGTGATGATTCTCAACTGCCTAAAGTACGTGAAATTACGATCTGTTATCTTTGGCTTGAGAAGGCAGGCAAGTATGCAAAGCATTGTAGGTCTCCCTCAAAATTCTGACACCCGAAATTCCAGTTGTCTGGAGAACTCACTTCTCGGACTATCTCAATTCACCGATGGTGCCAAATGAATAAGGTGTTATTAAAATAGTCCTGAAAAGAGCTGGGCACGCACTCAGTTCAGCAACACAACCTGCGAGGGATGAAGAACGGGCATTTTTGCCGAGTGCTCAGCAAGTTTACCTTGCGATGGAAACAAAAGACCAGTGAGAGTCAGAAGGAGAAAAGGGACGAGTTGAAAACCGGAAGGCAAACACAAGAGCACTGATGATGTCGTCTCAGGGCCCGGCACCTGGAGCCCATTTATTTTCTTCAGTGGGGATGTGAGTGCCACTGGCCAGGGCCCAGCGCCTGGAGGGGCCGAGGCTGGGCAGAGGGCGAGCGCATGAGCACAGAGACAGCTGGGGAGAGCGAATGGCAGGCCCTCAGGTGGGGCCCGTACCCCTGGGCAGCCGCAACAGGCTTTCCTGGGGGTCAAACAGCAAGGTCCAAATTCCTGAGCCAGATAGAGGCTCAGGAAAACTAACAGGATCAAAGGTCAGAATAATGTTAACTGGGTCTTGGCACTTAGAGTAGAGCCAGGAACAAGAATGACTTCTGAATCTGAGCCACGGTGGTCAAGGACTTTCATATTCACCAGCTTCCTTTCCTTACCTTCTCCCTTCTCACGATGGGGCTCTAAAGAGAAGCAATGCCAAGGACATGGATTTGGAGTCAGGAGATTTAGCTTGAGTCCCTATTCTCTCACTCTCTCACACGTGGTACTGAACCTCTTTGGGCTTCTACAAAAAGGGAATATCCACTATGCCAACGTCACTATATCACCGTGAGGCTCAAATCAGACCATACAGAGGGGATGGCAAACTCTAGGTGTTACGTGGATATTACTTGTTGCTAGAATTACCATTGTCGTGACTATCCTGCCTGCTTGGTGCTCAACCTGGTCTCAGAGGATGGCTGAATAAATGAATTATGTGCCCTTTGCAGGCCTTCAATGTTCAGCTGATAAATGGTATGACAACTGCTTTGGCATTCTGAACCCTGTCCATTGTAACCTAAGCATCCTTTTCTATCTCCAGTGATAACATGAAAAGCATCTGGGATGTGGGTTGGTCCATCACATCCTTTCATATGGTCTGGTAAGCTTTGGAGCGTGTTAGTGACCAGCCACTGGCGCCTTTCACATTTGCTGAGTGGCAGTCTGATATCATTGTTCCACATTTTGACTGTATCCGTGGTACCTCGAAGAGAACAGAAATCGCTTCATAATCAGCTTATCCAGTGTGAGTGGAAACAATGGTTCTGTGTGCCTAGCTGACCCCGTTCTTCCTCTCATGATGGGGGCCTTGCTGGATCGTTGGGGAGGAGGGCAAACTCATTACATTAAAATACAAAATATTTTGGTAGCTTTGCCAGTAGTCCTGCCACTCTCCAGTTGCAAGAGGATACAGAAGACCCATCTCTAAAAGCTGTCTTTGATGAGCAGATCCTAGTTTCAGATGTGGGACCAAAGAAGACTTAAGACAACAGTAAGAGACAGTTCAATTGGTACTTTCTTAATACAATACTCAAATAACATGCTCAGTGCCGGCCACAGGACCATCGAGCATGCCTACTGAATTAATTTGGCCTAAAATCTCCATGCAATCTTTCTAAAACTTGGTTCACAGAAAGCATGAAAGAGTCATGATCTTGAAAAGATCTAAACATGCCAATCCCTCTCAATTTACGAGGCCTATGGCCATCGCAAATGGTTTATCACTGCTAAGCATTTTTTTAGATGAAATTTTTAATAGAATAGAGACTCCCTGAATTGTTTTAGAAAGTGAGCTAATGTGCAGGGCAACAGCTTTCTTTCTTTTTTTTTTCAGATTTTTTAATTTATTTGTCAGAGACAGTGAGAGAGGGAACACAAGCAAGAGAGTAGGAGAGGGAGAAGCAGGCTTCCCACTGAGCCGGATGTGGGGCTCGATCCCAGGACCCTGGGACCATGACCCTAGCCAAAGGCAGACGCTTAACAACTAAGCCACCCAAGTGCCCCGGGCAATAGCTTTCTAATTAAGGTGAAAAAGAACACTACCATATCTTGTCTTTCTACTGATGGCCAAAGTAATGATGTCAGGACCAAATAAATACAAGGCACAGGCATAAGCAAATGGCAGTTGCCGAATACCCTCAACAAGCATTAAATATACCTTGTTTGATTCCAAAGCAGATCCAAAGCAGCCTCAAATTGTATCACGCATTTATACTTTTTTAAAATGAGGAAATGAAGGCCAAGGTAAATTTTAAGTAGAAAAGAATTCACTGCAGCCAGGGATGAGGTCAGCACCCAGAGCGCATGCTGTGAGGTCCTGGCGGGTTGGGGATGTGGCTCGTAGACTCTGCTCTCAGACTGCTCCAGCAGCCAAGGTGGGAAATCACACCTAGAGGGCTCAGGGCTCTGAGGCTCCCCAGGGACCAAGAACTTGTTGGCCTTCGAACTTTCTTGGGGATTCCTGACTGTTTTTCACAGTGGTGCTGCAGAGTAAGAGCTAGAGCCTTGTCCTGAATCTTATTATCAGCTGGTGACCAGCATTAAATTCTGAGGTCTCCAGTGGTCTGGCCACCTGCATTAGGCTCTGTTTCAAACAAATATGATAAATCCAGCTAATTTCTCAGGTATGAAAGTAAAATTCACTTGGGGTGTAAATAGATATTCTGTGGATATAAATGCTAAGTACGAATATGGTCTGACTGCTTAACTGCTAATAAATTCTACTCAAATAAAAAGAAAACAGCGTGATATGCCAAGGCATCACCATCGCCTCGTGTTTCTGAGAAATTTCAAAGAAGCACTCAATGTTCATTATCCCTTCTTACCTGCTGAATCTCCATCAAACTGATGGTAGGACCCCGGGACCAAGACATGGCAGAGCTGAGCCCCTGGTAACAGATGTCCCAGTGTGCACGCTGGACACGGGGAACATCGAGGAGGCTCAGACCGAGAAGAGGACATGGCGGTGTGATCCCGCTCCCTGCCCCCTCAGCAGCCACCTCTAACGGAAGGTCCACAAATAGCCAAGGAACACTCACTCTTCAGCGGACATTTCATTCCTGCAGGTTTTTTTTTTTTTTTCCAATAATACTGTAGCAGACATTTTACACACTTGAGTGACATTTTATCTTCAATAATCACACACAGAACAGAAAATATTTCTAAAGAGGGCCTCTAAAACAATTCACTGGGTTACAGTCTCTGAAGCTAACCCTCATGTATTAAATAGTGGGAAATCATTTTGTTCTTATAAGATAAACTGAAGACCATACACTGAAACGGTTTAAAATGATACCACCAGAAGTGGAGTTAGAGAGCTAGGATATTAAAAATAAATCATGGAGGAATCAGTACCCTTCTTAAAAGAGTTATTTCTATAGGGAAATTATTTTAGTCTAATTTATTTGAAAATATGTTTGAATGGAACACCTGTAACTTCACAAAAATGTTGTAATACATGGCCATTTAAATAAATGCTTCTAGCCCCTAGAAGTCATAAAAAAATACTAGGCCGTAAGTGAATTGATTTTTTTTTAATAAACACACCAGGAGTTATGCTTACAAATAAGTGTTATTGCTAAAAGCACTCACTTTCAGAAGCTATGTGCTTGTGCTAAAATGCTATTTATGTTAAAATGCTATTTGAAACTTCTCTTTGGAGTTGCTTTTCAGAGCAAATTACTAATGTCATAGAAGATAAAGTGCCTTTATTTTACTGTCCCTTTTTGCTTCCTCTGAATGACTTTACTGAGCTAGATCATCCACTTTTTTCACCAGACTTAGACGTGAGTGACTCTGTTTCCTAGAGTCTGATAACCCTTGAAAGTCAGGGGTCTGCGAAGGGCATTCAAAAGGATGGGCCATAGGCTCCAATGCCAGTTTCAACAGAGAAGTACCAAAAATATTTTGAACAATTGTATTTCTGCAGGAGATGTGTAGTTTTCCCACAGAACTATTCTGAAAGGAAAAACACTTCACTTGGATATATAAATCTTGGTATGTTCAAAAATAATTTTGCTACTTTATCACTGGACCTTGTATGGGTATCAACACACATGCTTCCTATGAAAAAGGTTGTCGGGTGCTTTAAAACAGGTGTGTTGAGACCGATCCATCCCCTGGAACGGAGGTCAGCAGTGGAAGGAGATGGAGATGTGGATTCTAAAGTAAGATGGTCTAACAGAGTCACGGTGAGGTAAAGCAGAAAATCTCTGAAAAGCTAGACAAAGTGATTATTAGTTAAAATGTTAAATTCTAACAAGCTGACAAATCTAAAAGAAAACCAATTCTGCTACTTCTGGGTCAATGCCTGTACCATAAAGAAAACGGAATCTTTCTCTTTTAAACGTCCATGAGCCTTTTCTGAAGGGCATGTTTCTTAATAACCTTCATTAACTTCTGTTTGGTTGCCTAAGAGTTGTCTCTTATCCAAAAAAAGTTTAACACAGTCTCAGTAGAGATTGTGTTTATTTAAGCTTGTTGGAAAAACATTCCTATCATTTCAAGAATGACTAAATATTTTTCATTCACATAGTTAGCATTCCAGACTATGTTTTCCTGCCTCTGTTGATTAGATGAAAATTAGCAGGCCCAAGTCTCAACTATGAGATTCAATTATTATCTACGTAGGAAAATTAGTAGACACCTAGCAATAGTGCCTTTTAGGGATGAGAAGTGGACAGCAGGAGAAATAAAGAGGAACCTGGCCCTCGTAGGCCACATCCACAGGAAAATGCTTAATAGCCAGGACTGTGGGGAGCTGAAACATCAGAGGCAGAGGTTTTTCTAATCATGTGTTTCACAAGATGCTCTCAACAATAACATTCTCATGTTATTTGAAATATCTAAAGCTATTATAAGTGACCAGAGAAAATAAAAATATTATGAAATTCATCCAAGAAAAAGTTTTGATGCTTTAGGTTAAATACTCACCTAGGTTAACAACACATAGTCCTCTGCTATGCGTTTGTGACCCAACATAGGACCTTATTTGGACAAGCTAAAAAACAGACCGTGCTATATTTAATTCCCATTTATGGAACGGGTTTCCAGGACACTTAGAGTTAAAGGATGAAACAGCATGCCTAACAGTCTTTGAGATATTACGAGTATTTTATTATTCTTACCCTACTAATAATAGCACCGTAGATGGCACTGAAACAATACCACCCATAAACTGATTTTTGATCCTCGTCTGATGTACCAGAATGTTAATATCATGTGACCTTGAGGCGTCTTTGCCTTCACGGCCTCTCAGGTCGGCCAAACTATGTTTGACTCCTTGCCACAGAAGCAGTAGCTTAATCATTTGAGATACTGTTCAGTGAGGAAGTATTATGGGCAGGGCTGGAAACATTTTTTCTTGTTTTAAGGAATTCCCACCCAGATATGTGCCTGGTACAGACTTTTCTGGCAGCCTAGTAGAAATTTCACTTGAAGGGTGGCTTGATTCAAACGATATCATCAATATTTATGGGAAAGAATAGGGTGTTCCTATAAGATGAGGAGGAGGAGGAAGACAGTATGTTTGACAGCCCTCCAGCCCTCCAGAGGTACTCAGCACACACTCTACTCTGTGAGCTGGTGCTGAAGTGGCTTACTCAAGCCACACAGGTCAAGGAAAACCTTGTGCTCTTCAGCACTGTCCCAAGGAGGACCAGGACCACCCGAGTACGAGATCCGAGAAAGCCAGGTGCCAGGAAGAAAGATGGTTGATTGTCTGGTTCAATCATATTCTGTCCTAAGTCCAGAGAATTAGGAAGAATCAACGCACAGGGAATCTCTTACTCTTCTACTAAAGAGTTGGCTTCCTCCAGGTTAGCAGAATTATTAGACCAGTCTGAAACTCCATTCAGTTTCATAAAATAACTCTGTGAATAGCACACATTTTCAGTTTTTATTATGGAAATTTAAAAAAAACACTGAAGTAGATAGAATAATATGACAGACCTTTATATACCCATTATCTAGCTTTGATAAGCTACAAATGACTCTTTGATTTCCTGTCTGAGATGGGAAATAGATTTGCTTTTGTTTCAGAGAAACAGAACTAGTAGAAAGAAACTAGCCATCTGCCCATCTGCCCGCAAGCGTGGAATTTATTTACTGGTAACCTAAGTCATGATTCTGAACAGTACCTCATAAAATATTCCTCATGTCGTTCCTGATTTTTAACAGGGGATACTCTTGGTATTGGCTCCAAAATCCCCCAAGTCATCAAAACAAACAGATCCTCCCAGCGGGAGACTGCACACACTGGACCTGAAGGCCACGCAGGTGACAGTGGCCACCTGGGTGGGGTCCGGCCATAGCCCAAGATGAACAGGTTGACATGGAGACTTCAAGTGACAATGAAATTCTTATCTCTTGCATCAGGTGTGGCAGCCAAGCTGGACTCACACCTGTTCACATTTCTTGCATTTTTCTCACTGAGTCATCCAGGGCTTGTCACATGTACCTCAGAGCCAAAATGTCCCTCCCCAACACCTTATCTTACCTTTAATTATACGACAGATTTTTTTTTTTAATAGAAAATAGTACTGTGTCCTTAGGGCTCCTCTGACATTAAGAATCAGCATAGGCAGCATTTATATCTGATGTTATTGGGGGAAAATAGAGTATTTTTAATATCGAATTGTGACAGTAAAAAAAAAAAACTCTAGCTGAAATAAGACAGCAGCACCTATCCACTCGCAAGGCAGGTCTCGAAAGCAGTATGTTAAATCTGACAGCGAGCGTTAGCCCTGTAGGGTCTGCAGAAGCCGCCCTTCAACTCTGCGATTCTGGATACAGAGGCTGACCTGCAGAGAGAAGCAGCCACAGTTCACCAGCCAGTCCCGGAAGGCCTGTGGCGTCCCGGGAAGGAGTCGAGAGCTCAGTGCTCAGCAGCAGGCCGAGTGGCCAACGGGAAGCTAGCCGGTCCAACTCGCACGCCGACGTCTGGGCCCACCGTGAGCCAAACAAACACACTCCCATCTACCACCTGCTTTCCATTCTCAAGAGTGTATTTTCAAATATATAGCACTGTAACACTATTCTTGCTTCATCTGATCGGGGCCAGCACTTGAGACTCAGTCATGGAAACCTTTATCAGGGTACGTACGCCACCTCGCCCAGCTAAGACGGAGGTCTGTAAGAGGACTCTGCTTGATTTCCTACTCCAGGCTTTCCCGCGCTCCCGAACTCACTCGCGCATCATTTATTCATTAACAACTTCCGAGCACCTACTTCCAGGTCAGGTGCTGTTTTACGGATTCAAAAGAATACGATCAACTCCTAGCTCACGGGGAAGGAGCCCCGTTCAGGCTACTGGTAAACCTGGAGTGCCGTGTTCAAGGCAGTCCACCCGCGGGGCCCAGAGCCAAGGCTCCGGAACACACTGCTCTGCCGTCTCTGAGCCGTATGACCCGAGGCAAGTTACACAATGTCTCAACTTCGGATTCTGTGAGAATGAGCTAGGGTGGTGCTACCAGACGACAGCTGTGAGGATCAACGAGCTGTTGGTCTTTAAAGCACTCGGGCTGGCTCAGTCAGTGCAAGAAATGTTAGCTACCGTCGGTAAGGGCTACAAACTCGATGACACCAACGGTGCGAGATGCTGAGGAAGACCTCATTCTGCTGCTTTCCTTTGCTGTTGTCAGGGGTTTTTTTTGTTTGTTTTTTAAGATTTATTTGAGAGAGAGAGAGAGAGAGAGAGAGAGAGAGAGAGAGCATGAGTGGGGGGGCAGCAGAGAGACAGAGTCTCAAGCAGACTCCGTGCTGAGCATGGAGCCCGGAGCGGGGCTCGATCTCACCACCCTGAGATCATGACCTGAGCCGAAACCAAGAGTCGGACATGCAACCAACAGCATCACCCACGCGCCCCCGTTTTCAGTTTTTAAGGCGATAAGGACGTATCTTCCATCCATACCCTTAAACTGTACACTTTATATACTATTCCATTCTCTTCCATCCTAGCTCTTGAAAAAGCGCCAGAACATCTCAATCAGGCGATTGAAGAAGAAGAAATGAAGAGAAAAGCCAGCAGAACAAAACAGTTACAGACTTACAAAACGGGATGGCTTATCTGTATACCCGAACTGGGTGTTGACAATAACGGGGTAAGACTCCATCATGAGAGTACTTAAGTGCCAATTTAAAAAGCACTTAGGTACTTGTGAATCAAGTTAGCTTCAAGTAACAGTTGAGTCGTGAAGGGGCCCCAGGTTCCAGTCCCCAGTCCTCCAGGAGTAACCAGACGCACAGTGTTGTCACTTGGAAGGTATGGAGCTCCAGGAACAACAATGGTCACAAGGTGACCAGTCATCCCTGCAGGTCCCAACACGCCATGTTTGGTGATACGTAATTTATTTAGAAAGAATATCAAAAAAAAAAAAAAAAAAGAAAGAAAAGAAAAAGAAAGAATCTCAAACCACAATCTTTGTGTGGGCTCTTTCATCTCATTTCAGGCTCTGACTGTGCACTCTGAGACTGCAGCTAACAGGGTGAGGGCCAGCATTTGTTATGCAAATGTGCGCAGAGGAATTTACTGTGTACAGACTGCATAAACACCAGTTTCTGGTTTTCTCCAAATAATTGCAGCTGATCATGTATTACATATTAGCAGCTTGCCTTTTTTATTCCATCTAATCTTTTCACTATTCCGAGATCACCTGAAATTCTACTTAAATATGGTGCTGAGAAAGTATTTTCGAATCATTCCAGAGACTTTCTTGGGTCCTCCAAAACTAAGCAATGAAATTCATTCGCCTTGCATTATTTTATAAGGTTACTGTAGTTATTAATAGGTAATCTTTTAGGGATTCACTCTTAAGCTAGGCACTGTTTTTTTTAATCCCATACCAAAAGAATTTTTCTGTCTTCCTATTACATCTTAAAACGAGAGTTACTAGAGAGCAAGAACAATTTTATATGAAACTCACTATTTAAGAGAGCAAAAACAAGAAATTCAAGATAATCTAGTTCTCTGAGGACTAGAAAATGGACTGTGCCGAAGGCTGGATGAAAAAGGAGAGAAGGGGAACAGAGACCAGCAGAAGCTTACAGCTTGAAATCAAGATGCTGAGTTCTGGCGAGGAGACCATCTCGACACGAGGTTTGGGAAGGAAGTCCGTGATGGGTCTCTTCAAAGGCACGGGTCCCCTGAGCTCCTCAAACTGCCACCCCACTCCTGTCTCCCCCCACAACACAGGACCAAGAGTCAAAAATGAAGAGAGATAAATAAGGAAACTGGAAATAGGGGTTTGAGCAAACGGGTGACATCTGGGAGTGCGGGAAACAGACAGAATGTGGCTGAATCTGACAAGACATCCGTGTATCCCATCATGGCTACTTAATGGCCACTGACCTTGGAGGAAATCACCCCCGTCTCTTTCAACCTTCATTTCTCCATCTTTAAATGGGATGATGAAGGCTTCGGCACAGTGTTTCAATGACACTGAGAGGATTCAATGACATCAGGTATAAATACAAAGCACTTGACGCCGCAGTACCAAAATACAGGCATGCCTTCTCTCCTCGTTTAATTTAAAACAGCCTAAGATATTTTCTCTGACTTTTAACAAGGAGCGGTCTCTTATTTCTCTGTGTCCAGTGCTGTATTTGGACAACCAGACGTTCTTAATAAATTTTTTTGGAATTAACAGCTGACCAAAACTATCAGTCCTTTCTCAGGCAGTGGAAGATTAGATTATAACTCCACGTAGATGCTGTGAGACCCGAACTCGAAGTAATCACACTAACGTTCACTCTCTACGCAAATATCTCCACGACGGATGAATCCATCAGTCTGTCTCACACACACACACACACACACAGACATTCCTCGTCACGGAGAGTCTCCCTGCTCTATCGCTGCGGCGGTGAGTATGCAAATGCCTGCAAAAGGGCTTGCCTTCCCTTCATTTACTTTCAGAGGGAAAGTCTTATTATTTTTTTATATGGGCTTTTTTAGTCTTATTTTCAACTTATAATTCAAGACTCATGAAGTTAAAGGATTGGTGTTTACTGGTGAATCCACTTACGCTTTAAATTTCTCTCAAAGTTTATCATGCACACATATGAACGTAAGTGTTTCAAGCTGACAGTAGACTGTCCCCAGTTCTCGGGGAAAGATAATTCCGTCTCTGTTTCAGCAAGGCGCCCTTTCTCATAAAGCCGACCCTATACGTATCATCATCCGTATTTCCATCCACTCCTTTTTCCGGCACTGAAGCACTGCCTTTAGGGGATGGCAGGAGTGTATGTGTGAGGGGTGGGTGATTTCCATAAAACTGGTCATCTGGAAGCTATAAACTTTTGGAGTGTGGCAGCTGCACTCGGAGCAGAGTAATGGTGAGGAAATTGGTGATGTCAATAGACCTAGAGTCCTCCAGCTTAAACTTTTATATGATTTTTAAGTTCTTTAGAATTCTAAGCCCTCATAGGTTAATGAAGCTAGACAGGCAAACTCTGAAGTCTGAGTTTCTTACAATTTAGGTAGAAGCAAAAGACTTCCTGATATAGGATTTAGTCAACTAAATTTGTTTTTTTTTTTTTTTTAAGATTTTATTTATTTGAGAGAGACCAGGGAGGAGGGGCAGAGCGAGAGGGAGAGTCTTAAGCAGCCTCTGCACTGAGCATAATGTGGCGCTTGATCCCAGGACCTTGAGATCATGACCTGAGGAGAAATCAGGAGTCGGATGCAGAGTTGGCCGCTCAATCAGCTACGCCACCCAGGCGCTCCCAGCCAACTGAATTTCTGAAAAGACCTGTCAGCTCCTTAATAGCTGTTTTAAAAAATTCTGGAAGGATCCATCTTCACCATGATCCACTGGTAGTTCATTTTACTATGCAAATATGCTTCTTAATGATGGATACCCTCTATTGGATCTGTCAGGACAAATATTCACTCTCTTGTCTGTACTAACAGGCCCAGAGGATTAAGGCTGACTTAAGTGTGCGAAGAAACTTCCCAGGATGGGGCAAATGGGCTGGAGTAGGGCTTGCGGAAGGCTAATCTGGGAAGCCTTGGGCTCTTCATTAAACAGGAAGGGGAGAGTGAACGCAGGCAACCAAGACCTAAGGAAAAGGCTCAGGATAGCAGAAGGAGAAGGGATGCTGAGCGAAGGCAGCTGGGAGAGCAAACTGCCTTTGATGGTTGCAGGCTTTCCCTCTAGCCATCAGGACTCCTGGGCTCATGGAAACACAATAAATCAAACATGCCACGCTTGCGTCATGGGTCTTATTTCCCATTCTACTTCACCGCGTTGACCTTTGGATGCTAATTAGGCTTGAAGTGAACGGAACTGAAATGTCTATATCCTTACATTGTAAAGTCTTGAGATAAGCATATTGGCGGCAATAAAAATTAAGACCACACGGTTCTCACTGCAAATTTGCGACATTTGCTCCAAACGATTAGTTTTGGCCATATAATAAATTCATCTGCAACTGGTAACAGCATGAAGCAGACATCATGCCGGAGGAAATAAAAAACAAACAGGCACACGCGGGTAGAAGCTTATCCAACACGCGACACTGGCCAAGGACTCGTGAGAATCAACGGGGCTTACCTTCGCACACAGGGCAGCACTCGCCGGGCACTTTGACGGGGTTCATGCAGCTCTGCCCACAGGCTGTTGCCACACAGTGTGGCTCTCCATTGATGCACTGGCAGAACGTGCAGTCGTCCTCCCGCCACCGGTCCCCGTGGGCGCGGATCTGCCCACTGGCGTAGCAGCCAGCAGGGTTATTAAAAGGGTACACCGGATCTAGATGGAAAAGGTGAGAGTTCCAGGTAAGACGGAGGGCATTCTAAGTTTTATCTCTGCCTGCACCTGGAGACATTTTCCCCAGGTTTTGGTCATCGGCAGTTCTTTTCCAGCTGTGATCAGCAGAAACTCAGGTTGCACAAAGTGTCTCCAGGGGGACATGCAAAAGCAGCTGTCATCCTGGATTCGTGTCCACCCCTCCTGACACTGCAGATGGGGCAGGGGATCTGCAGCATCAAAACCAACGGGCAGGGGTTACCACTTCAAAAAGTCGCAAAACTCTGGTCAGCAGAGCTGTGGGCTGGCAATTACAAAGTGTAGGTCCATTTTAGGCTCCTGACAAGGTGTTCTGAGTTGTCGATTATATTGTTTATTATACTTCAATTTCACACCCTGCAAGGAGGGAAAATAATGCCCCCATCCAACTCGGAGGGATACTGTGGCTTCTCGGGTAACTGAACTCCATCTCAGGGTGCCGGGAGATGCGCGTGGACTGCACGTGGACGCTGGGCAGGGGTGCAGCGCGCACTTGCTTTGGCCTCGTTCAGGACGCGGCTGGTTTAGACAGACCGTGAGTCTCGGCTTGTGCCCTGGAGGGAAGGCTGGGAACCCAGGCCATTTTCTCCCCGTGAGCTGGGTGGCCAAACAGCAGCCAAGGCTGGGGATCGAAAGTAGCCAAGGCTACTGTAAACAACAAAACATGTTTTCTGACACAACTGACCAGGACAGAAATACTGCATACAAAATCCCCGGCTACCATTATGTTTTTTTTTTTTCTTTTGAAGGTACTATTATTTATTTATTTTTAAAATTCACACATAATGTATTATTTGTTGCAGGGCTACAGGCCTGTGAATCATCGGTCTTACACAATTCACGCACGGCACTCACCACCCCAACTATCACGATGATGAGAGCCACCAGAGATATGCCTCTCAATTTTCTTTTTCAGAAACACATAAAATCTGACTTCAAAAAGTTAGGGCTGCTGAGCTGGGAGGAAGGTCCAGGCTGTTACTGTTACTGGTTACTAGAGTCTGGTCCTCTCTAGCCTAAAGAAGGAACGGCATCATAAGAAAGTTAGAACGCCAAAAGTTAAAATAAGGCAGTCCCGGCTTTAGGAAGCCAGGCTGCCAGAAAGGGAAGCAGCCAAAAGACCTGAGCTAGATAAGACTTTATAAACTTCTTTATAAAAATTATTACCCCGCATACTTCACTTCTACCCGGAGCCTGGATCTGAATTCCAGGAAGTGAGACATAACCGGATCTGTGCCCAGACAACTCATTATGATTATTACAGAGAGGTTCCCCCTATCTATGTTTTTACACCACCAACTGCTACATAGTTTCAGCGACTATTACAAACTGGGGCCAGCTAGGGAACACATCTTTTGGGAAGGTTAGAAGTTTGATGTGATTTTTTAAAAATTAATTCCCAATGGATACCTAAAAACCAAACC
This sequence comes from Nasua narica, assembly GCA_028533885.1. Lineage (NCBI taxonomy): Eukaryota > Metazoa > Chordata > Mammalia > Carnivora > Procyonidae > Nasua > Nasua narica. The sequence goes on along the minus strand of CM052811.1, from coordinate 25,541,635 downwards.
ACCTTTCTCCCATGCTGACCAAAATAACTGCTAACACGGGAAAGAATTTCCCTGTTATAAACAGTTGTTCAATGTTAGGAATGTAGTTTGTGTATTTTAAACATTTTCAGATCTTCAATATTATGGAGCAAATATAGCTCAGACGCTGAACAGGATTTTAGGAAAACAGAAAAAGGTAGAGAACATGGCATGACATTTTGCCCTCCTGTTTCCTGTGTGCAGATGCAGACAGGGTGAACGTCAGACATGAGACTGACACGTCTGATTCCAGACGGAAGGTGTGTGACCCAGTCAGTCAGGACAAGAAGGCTCACCTGATCCTCCTTTCTGGGGAACCAGTGTGATATGGTCACAGCAGAGACACAGTCAGGTATGGGGGTATCATTCCTGGTTTCATTATAAACTCAGAGAAATGTTCTACTTTTCTGAACTTCCACTTCCCAAGCCTTAAGATGGGTGGGTTGTAGTGAATGGATATCCAGAATTACAATTCTGAAGTGTTTATTATTTACGAATGTCAGAGATGGGAGGATAAAGCCTATTGGAGAACGTGAAGCTTTAGTTTCTGGAGGGGTTAGGGGATATAGAGAAAGCAGGCCCCTGAGAACCCTCAACCCAGGGTCACACCTGATACACGGCTGGGCCTTAAGCTGGTGTCACCACCATGCCACTCAGCCCGCTCTGGCCAACACACGTTTTCAAAGAGTAGGGAGGGGAGTGGAGTCCTGATCCTCCCTGGAGGGGGTGGGTGTGGAAAGGAGGCAGGACAAGCTCCTCTCTGGGCTGCCTGGCTGCGATGGTCAGTGATTAGGACTGGCTTGTTCTGGCCAAGCAATCTGAGGAAAGCAGAGGGGAGCTCTGACGTCAGCGTGAAGAGAACTTCCCCCAGAACTTACTGAGCAACTGCCAGAACCACATGGGAGTAACTGACAGCACTTGTGGGAAATCTCACAACGACCTGTGTAAACGGGGTGGCTCATTTCTACACCTAGGGTATAACTTCCCGTGGGGAGAGATTTTCACACAGCCTTCCTGGCATTACCGAAGTCCCAAAAGATGGACCGCGAATGTCATAAAAAGGGAACTTCTTCAATATTCCACTATTTTTGGATGAGACTGCTTTGGGTGGATTTTGGTATTAAAACTCTGAGCCACGTCTATGCTCACTAATCTTGAGTCAGCACCTTTTCTTACCTTCACACACAGGGCAGCACTCTCCTTCAGGCACATAGTACCTCTCACAGTTCAGCTCTCCGCACTGGGCCGTGAAGCAGATGGAAACACCCCCTTGGCATCGACAGAACCGACAATTGTCCATTCGAAACATATCCCCGTCGTTATATTCCACGTTGTTGAATACACAGGCTGGCTTTGTTTCTGAGAGGAGTTAAAGCAAACAGGGCACATCAATTCAAAGTCATTTCCGAGGGGTGTCCTTTTGTTTTCCCAACAACCTCGAGAAATTCTGAGAGCAGGTTAAAATTTGATAGAAACGGACTAAACTCACTATGGTTTTTTTTAAAAAACAGAAGCAATAGAGCGATGCAAAATAAAGTAAAATTTAAAAAGTCACATAGCTTTCCTCTCCGCCCCAAGGAATTGAAATGCTCCTTAACAAAACCTATACTGCCTTACCCCTCCCTCCAAACAAAGGTAACCTTTTGACCATGAAACTCACATATCTGATATGTACTTTAAGTAGATTACATTTGTTTTGTTAAAGAATTCTCTACCTTAAATAAATAATCTTGCCTCCACGTTAGGTTTTGTTCTGCCTCAAAAAATTTAAGTCTTTTTGGAGATGGTATTTTTGTGTTTTTCCAGTGTTCTTTCCTAAATTTTCTATCTAGCTTAATATCTATATTATTAATATATATTAATATTATATAAAGTATATTAATTAATTATATCATTGAATATGATTGACATATTTAATTATAATTGATAAATATATAGTTGATGTGTCAAATAAATATATTAATGTATAATTAATATATTAATATATAATCAATATAATTAATCTTAATAATCTATTACTTTAATAGTACTTGAACTTTAACAAAACATTATTCCACTTCTTGGAAACAACCTAAATGTCTACAAATTGATGTTAAGGATAGACAAAATGTGGTATATATCCATACAATGAAATACTTCTTGGCCATAAACAAGGATGAAGTTCTGATATATGTTACATTAATGAACCTTGAAAACATTATGCTAATTAAAGGAAGCCAAACAAAAACCCAAGCATATCGTATGATTCTATTTACATGAAATGCCCATCACAGGCACATCTATAGAAACAAAAATTAGATTAGTTGTTGCTTAAGACTAGGGGTCTTGGGGGCAAATGCGGAGTAAATTGGGAACTGATGAGTTGGGAACTTTTGCGGGGATTCACGAGCATTCTAAAATTGACTGTGATAATTACACAACCCTGTGAATATACTAAAAACCGCTGAATTGTACGACTTAACTTGGTGAATTGCACAATACATGCCTCAATAAAACTGGCAACATAAAGAAACTCCCAAGTTGAAGCAAGTTCTCCTGTGTTGATGTACCCTGTTTAATAAGGTGAGAAAAACTGTATTATGATACATGCATCTCTCACGAGCTTCTCGATCACAACATTATTTAATATGTCACTGTGCATGTTCACCATTTTTAAAGAGACTTTCACTGCCTTTTAATTTGAATATATTTGCACTTGGTTTGTATCTAAGGACAATGACTTTCTCATTTGATTTTCTAACAGTCCAGTGGAGAAGACAGAGCAAGTGTTACCATCCATTTCTTTGATTAGGAAAATGAGCCTTAGAAGCGACTGGGTGACTTGCCTACAGGGACATAACTGGTTGGAGGTGAGCTGTGCACCCGTTTACACAGGCGGCAAATGCGCCATGTCTGAACCTCTTCCCTGCTGCGGCTGTGTACGGTGTTCCTTTTCTCAGAAAATTAAGGTTGGGTTAAGTATCATCTTATTATAGCTCAGAATTCTTCTATATACGTCCGGCCAACACACTAATCTGAGCTGAGAGGGGAAGGAACCCGGGAGTCAGAGCACAAGTTTCAAAGTATAGGAGATGGAGTGCTCTACAAATCAAACTTGCAGGCTCTGCAGTGAGGTAAAGCCACGCACCCTAACGAAAGGCGGAGCACCCGTTCAAAGTGAGAGAAAAAAGGATAAACCCATCAATCTTAATTACTTGGCTGCATTAATCAGCCACATCTACCATCTGAGTGAAGCTGCAAACCTCCACGCAAGATCTGAAGAGGTGAGGAGGGGAGAGTCTGGTTATGAGTCTCACTGCTCCAGAGGAACCTGTCTTCACAGGACGGGGGGCTCTGCAGAAGCTGAAGCAGGAGGGAACGGGCTGGATGAAGGACGTCGCAGCTAGGTTTCACTAGCTATTCCACGGAGAGATGGGGGCAGAATTCAGAGAGATGAGGAGTCCCCAAAAACCCAGTCTAGAAAACGTAATCTGTTCTTTAGGATGATGATAATAACAATAATACCCAAACAACATAATGAAATCCCTGTTTGATGTTGAGAGAAATTTACAGAGGCTCTTTGGAAAAATACCGGTAAGAGGGACGGCAGTGGTCTTTGAGAAGCAATGACCAATTACTTCCCTGCCTGCAGGGAACAGATGAATCTCTGAACACTGTGGAGATGACGGCTTCCTCTCTAAGAGGACAACTTAAGTTGCTGTGGAAATGAAAAATATTACAAAGAGATAATTTACTATGTAATTTGTGCTTCTCAATACAGAGACACATAAAAGTGTCTTTTTAGTCATTTTTGTGTATGTTTTACATCTGCCTAATTAAATTTTATATTTCTAAGTGCTGGGATCGTCTCTTCCCTTTTTAATATATTCCAGAATTCCTGAAAAAGAACCTTACAGTATAGGTGGTTTCACTGCCTGCCAAAGTACACTGATTGGCAGATGTGATAGGTTTATTCTTTTAATGAAGGAAAAGACTAAAGCATAGAACTTTATAGCAAATGTGAAAGTGGAAGGAAAATCTAAATAGATACACTTCTGTTGCTCTTTCTCTTCAATCTCTCAGCAGGAAAAGGCCAAGATCTTGCCTCTGGTCTCGTTTAACTGTGGGTGAGCTGTGTAGGAAGCCCGGTGGGTGGACAGCATAAGCCAAGAGAGGTAACTGTATGTCAGATGGAAGACATCCAAAAAGCTCTCCATATGTCAAGAGCCAACAGATGGGTCACAAAGACAGGGTACATGCAGTTCTAAATACCTGACGAGGAAAAAGCCCTTGTCCGTGGGCGGCGGGGAGGGGGGAAGAAGTACGCGCACTAGAATGTCCCCAACAGATCTATTTCAGAGTAAGGGAAAGGGAAAGACCCCTATAAAGGACTGCAAAAGGTGGTGTCACTCTTAATTAAGATCGGCTTGCTAAGGCCTTAGGAACACAATGGGTGCTCGATAAGTGCACCATGAGGAATATTTCTTTCAAAGTGCAGTATTCTCTTCATTACTGTAGAAGTAAATATTATGTCTCTAGAAACATTACTGAGCATTATCGCTAGACAAAGGGTTCTCAGTAGATGTTTTTGCACTAATTTCTGTATTAAAAGACTACAGGTCTGAGTTTTCTAGGCCAAAATTTTACACAAAGGTTAAGCCAACCTTGGGTATGGCTCTCCCATGACGGGTGGATTTCACATGCTGGTGTCTGCTGCTGGAAGCGTCACTGATTGGCTATGGCCCTCGGACTGAGATGTTCCGCTTCATTCAGATGTTCGTACATAGACGTACACAACTGATCATGCGCTTAGAGCCACCAAATGATCACTTCCATACTGTATGCCTGAGATCTCAAAGCTCGACTCTTCTAGGAATGAGGGGGCGGGCTTGTGTAAGACAACAGGTGCATTACAGCAAAATGGAGAACGTATGCCCATCTCAAAGTAGAGGCCGTCACTCACTTTCAGCTGACAGACGATGACACTTCTGTTGGTGGGCCCGAGCAGACACAGTACTGGAGGGGACTCCAGACCAGTACGTTTCCGTAGAAGGAGCTCAGTCATACCTCCCGGTCCTCTGGTTTCTAAACAGGCCTGTCCTTCAACCAACACCTCATAGGTCCTCCTTTGGGCTCTCCTCAGAGAACGCAGTCCCAAACTGCCTCCATCCGGTCTGCAACTCTCCAGTCCCACCACCAAAACCAAACCACACCACACCACAAACAGAATAATATTTAGGGAGAATATTCTATCTATTTATCTAGGCTAATGTTTTCAAAACTCAGGAGTTCTCTAATTCTGTGAACATTTTTCATCTTGTGTTTTCACTTTAATGCTTGTTTTAAAACACACACACACACACACACACACACACACACACATGCACGCGCACATGGGTATAGATCACCTCAGTGGCAGCCTAGGAACTGAGGGCTGACACACGGTTTCCATTTCTATACATGGGGTTACTTAGGTTAACATTCACCCCACTATCTCCTGAGGAGGGGTTTCTGCAGCTCTTCCTACATTCTGGGGAGGCCTCAAAGTCCAAGAGACAACACTCTAGTTATCTAGGTTCCAGCTGGATGTCCCACAGATCTCTGAGAACTACTTTCACGGAGTTGCATTTTAACGTTTTGCTTCTGCTTTCTGGGGACAGAGGAAACCTATGTCTGCGTCGGTGGTAGGAAAGTAACTCAGGACAGGCCCACTGCCTGTCAAATTTCCAGGGGAGAAGAGAGCTGCCCCCTCCAATAGGTTTCTTTCCTCTAAAAATAAGAATTATGTGTCTGACTCTATCTCCTTTTCTCACTTTGATGGCCAGGAGGCTGGGGACCTGGCTAACATTCAGGCCTGGCAATTTCACAGATAGACATGGCCTACATACCTGTGGGTGCTTTCTTTTTGGTTTTCACTTTCAACTTTTACGTACCACTCTATGATTCCTTCTTTTCTCTTTAATATTTCAGCATTATGTTATTTTTTGCTATAAAGTTACCTAAAATCTCTTGTGGATAAGCAAAGCTTTATAAATAGAAATACACAGACCTCTGCCTTTCTAAGTGATGACAACAATGAGTTTTTGATATGTAATATCCTCTAATGATGACCTTATGACAGTAGGAAGATTTTCCCAGGGCACTGGAGGGTGGGAAAAATATGCATGCACACACACACACACGCATGCACACATACAGATATGTATGTGCACATATGTGTGTGTATGTGTATCTCAAAAGAAGTAAAATACGGACTTGGAGGTAGAACGTCTTTAAACATTATTGCTATTCCTTGACTATAAATCTCCCCAGCATTAAAGTTTCTAGTCTCATCTACAACTGAGTGACTAAGAGAGTAATACAGACACTCTAATAGGACAATAAATAAAGCAAAGATGACCCGCGTTTGTGATGGCAAGAAGGAGGCATCCCCAGAAACAGTGTGAGGATGGTTCGTCATCTGTGCGCTTTCTCATGGCAGAAGGCAAGTCCTATTCCCGGACTCAGAGCTCTATAAAAAATGAGACTCTACACGGGAGCAGGCCCCAAAGATTCACCCGCGGCCCCTGAGGTGGGGTGCAGGGCTTAGCTGTCTGAATCACACCGCACTGGGGGGGGGATGTGAAGTCAATGTCCTGGGAAGAAAGGCATGACCATGAATTTCTATAATGGAGATGCAAGAAAAGAAGAAAGTCACTCCTCTTTCTCACCCGGAGGGCACAACAGCAAATGTATGACTAGCAGTGGTATTTCCAGGGGACAAGTGACTTTCAAGATTAATGTTTCAGGGAGGGCAGTAAAAGACGGAGGATTCCCACAAAGTAACCCCTCTGTGGGCTGCCCCCCTCTGGAGGGAACTAAGATGACATGAATCTGCTCACTCACTCCCCCAAGAAGACCTGGGTGCCCTCCGTGAGGCGGACAAGATGCTCATGCCCACAGACACAAGGACAGACTCTCTGCCCTTTGGCGGTTCAGACGGGAGAACGAGACACAGACATGAGAGCACGTGCAGAGTAAGGGGTCCTGGCAGGAAGCCCCTCTGAGAAGCCGGGAACCCAGGGGAAGCAGGGACTATCTGTCTCCAACGGCAGGAGTTAAATATTCACAAAACGTCACCTACAAATACACGTATGGAGTGGTACCAGACAAAAAGCTGGGCCATTGGCTGGTGTTTACCACACATGACTAGACGTGAGGAGAAGCACTGAGAATGGATTTTTTTCTGCACTTGTGCCTTGGATTTGTGAGGTCTGAGTCAGGAAGCTTCTCTCACCTTCTAAAGCCCCTCGGAATATCCAGAACAGTGTCTGCGGATGTGAACAGGAAGTGGGTCCCCAAAATAAGGACCGTTTGCTCTTGAGGCACCACTGCGAGTGCTTCACATATTAAAACCTCATTTAAGTGACAGTTATTCACTCCATTTGACAGATGTGGAAACTGAGGCCCAGGGAGACCAAGAGGCACCCAAAGTTACACAGCCAATAAGTAGAGGAACCAATTCTCAAAGCGAGGTCATTCGGTTCCGGTCTATGTTCTCTCAACCACAAAGCCATACCGCAAGTGTTTCCTCAAAGCAAAATGAACAAAACAACAGGCGGCCACTGGACTCAAAACTACATGTAGGACGCAATCAAACAGGACTCAGTTTTAATTTTCTTGGGGAAAAGGGCAGGCTTGAGGGCAGAAATTCTTCTGAACTCTGGTGTCTCAGAGGCAGCAGTTACTCTGGGGGTTTCTGCATGTGTGATTTTGCTGGATTTGTCCAAATGCATCTTCATCTTCCTTGTGTCTAGGTATTGACTAAGCAGTGTTAGACTTATTGACATTTCACTTGCTTGACTTTTATTCTTCGTTTTCCTTCTGAAAATTCTGAGGGAGGGACAGGGCCTAGGTTCTTCTCCCTTCTAGCATCTAAATTCAATCAGCCCCATGTCACCAAACACCGAGCCTTCTCGCAAAAGGTGAAAGGGTGAGGTAGGCGGATTCTATTTGAAGGAATCTTGTGACTGAAGAATGCTTTTTCTGGGCTGCAAGGCTCAAGCCGAAAGCAGGCCAATACGAATGACCCAGCACCCGTCAAAGACGTGCTCTCCAAGTAGGAAAATACTCTGCAGCCGAGCAACGCCTCTCCTGTCTCAGGTTGTGGTAGCTTCTATGTGGCATTAGTTCCACAGACTGGCCCCTGACGGCAGTGGCAGGATGATCACAGGCTCCATGAGGCTGTCCTTGAAATCCTAACATTTCTGCACGACTAAAACACAGTGGAATGTGACAGCTACATGAATCTGTGCCTCCACCTCCAAAATCCTCTTTCTGATGGATGGAACGAGCATCCCCTTTCCTCACGGCCTTTGCTGCACTGTGGGATCTCAAGCCGACCTTCTTTCTTGAGGGAGCTGCTCAGAGCCCCCGAGTATATGCCCTGCCTGACAAAAGGCAGAAGTGGCCAGACGGACCCCTCCCCTCCTCCTGCACGAATGTACACTCTCTGAGAACAAGAGAAACCCCACGTACCATTAACACATTCAAAGACATCACAGCACTTTCCAGGTGTTCCATCTCCACGAGAGACTATGCGAGGAGTGGATCCCACCTCACACACGGGGAAACCACATAAGCCAGAGAGACACTCGCATCTGAAACCAAAGAAAAGGGAAGGAAAACCCCATGAATAAACAACAACATAGAAGTCGGGAGGCCACAAAGTGGCGGGGGCTGTGTCACGAGCTTGTCTGTAGGGCACTGTCCTGTGTATCTGGGGTCACGGGGAAACGGGAGTGGGTGCTAACGTAGTCTGCATTCCCGATAACTGAGGCTCATCTCCTTAAGATACACCTGCGTTTTTAATTTTGACCGTTGTGACAGAAATATTTCTTAAAATGCATTATGTCGTTTCTTACTTGACCAGACCAACGTGACCTGCATTTCCTGGATGGTGTGGGGCCGTGTTTACGTGCACACAGCGTGGGCGGTCCACCCGTCAAGCTCGCGTGGAAGCGGCCCTCTGTGTAAAAGGCTCCCTGTTGCCGCTTCGCTGCTGTTGACCTTCTGGTGTTTCTCAGAGATTCTTCTGACCCTTCTTTCAGCTAGTAAGTTAGTAGCTTTTGAGTCCCTTTTTGTCAGCGTGACTGTATCTAGGCGCACCCTCATCTTTAGCCACATTAATTTATAATTGTGTGTCACAGAAGGAAGCACAAGCTTTCGGTGAGCGGACTTCGCGAGAGCCACAGGAAAGTGGACAGTCTTAATCTGGGGCATCTTCTGGGCTCCCACACGTCCATTTATGTGCACGTGTGAGGCGTTCTGTGAACCGGGAGCTCGCCCTGCCGGCTCCCACCCTTCCTTAACTCCAACTCTGCTGGGAAACCAGCCTCAACAGAGAAGAGTAAGACGGGCGGTAAGACTGAAGGAGAACCGAATGTTGTCAACTGCCTGGGGGTGATCGGTGACAAGGAACCAGGTGGGAAATGAGAAGCTCAGGGCAGCAGGGTATAAATAAAATAAGAGGAAGGAGCAGCTAGACTCCAGCCCCGGGGTGGGCTGAAAGTGGGGATCAGAAGGCAGACAGGATGACTAAGGGAGTTCCCGGGTTGACAGGAGTGAAAGGAAGGCATCACAGAAAGAGACATCCTTGCAGGAAGTATGTGGGTATTTGGGTACAGGGCGGGTCACGATCAGGTAGCTCCCAGCAGGAAAGAACTAGTAACACACTCACTAATTTGGGTTTTGTTTCTCACCTTCCCTCTACTGAAGTGATTGTTTTATTCTCCTATTGTTCTTTGGATGTTTAACAAACTAAAATATGCATGTAGTCCACAAGTATCTCAATGATCAGGCTCAGAGGTCCAGTTACATTTATAGGTAACCGTAGAACTAAAAAATTAAAATTTGCACCAAAGACCATGAAAGCCACTGGAAAGGTGTGAACAACCCCTCTCAAGGTGGGCCCTTTCAGCCTTCTTCCCAGTGGGGCAATGGTTACACTGGGCACCTGGGAGAAGAGGGGATTAGTTAATGAAGGTTTTGCTGCAACGGTGTTTCTTCCTATGGTCTAAGATAAACATTTGCCTGCTCTGTGGGGGCCGATCTGTATTCCCAAAGGACGATCACCTTATAGGGCTGAGTAAAGATGAACTGGGCTTTCAGTTCTTGCAAAGGTTATCCCATGGTCTCATCTGAATGTACCTTGTCACTGCAACTTTAAGCAGATAATCCTATCTCTGTGATATTACAGTCATGATATATTATTTACATTTATTTTTGATCCTCTGGACAACTTCGACTCTTCATCTCTACAGATTAATGGGGCTCCGGGATTGAGAAGCCATATCCTGATCCTGGTATCTGACTGTGAGTACAATGAAGGCTGACTAACCTTTTCTTCCACATCTTCTGGGATCCGCCTTCCTCCCTGTTCCTGGGAATCATTCTAATTCAAACACCAGAAGAGTATACAATGAACCAAAAAATACCTCTTGAGCTGTCCTTCAGCCCTCCAGTGACCTTTCCTGGACATGTATGGGCACTTACGTGCCAGGCTCTCTGCTAGGCTGTCAGAAACCCTGTAACGAAGTCTACCCCACGGCTGCTTTCTTCTTTTACAACTGACCTGTTTCCCAACATTGAGATCTCTCTCATGCGTTTGAAGAGATTCACAAAGGTTGTCTGCGGTATGTTACGGAAGATCTGAAACTGCGCACAACTGCCTAGTAACCCACTTAGCAAAGGAAAACCCTTGAAGCAGAATTTTTGCTTCTAAACCCAGAATGACTGCGTGTTCAAGTTCCGAGGATTCAGGTGTCCCTGTTTTTGCTGGCTGGTCTGCCCTCAGCTCCGTCCCCTTCTGGACTAGCCCTTTGGCAAGCCTTCCTCACATCTTGCTATCTTTTGACTTCTCATAGCTTCCCCTGAACCAAAGATGAGCAGGTGTTAAAGACCATTAGCACCTTAATAAAGAAGGAACTCACTAAGAAACCAGGAAGGGTGAAAACCCGGGCTCATGTCAGATAAGCTATCGAGCAACTACCTATTAAGTTGAAACTTTAGTAAAACTGTCATTTTCCTGTAGGTCAAAAATAGCCAAAGAGCAATTTCTTACAGTTCCACATAGTATAACTCGTACGGATTATGTTCGGACAGATGGGTTTACACTCTCTGTCTCACAAACGGTGGGGGGCGGGGGAGGACATGACACGGACTCACCGGGACTCTTATCTGCCACAGAAATTTGTTAGGTCTACAAATTATGTGAGTCCAATGCAGTTGTAAAAAAGCCTTTAATGAGATTATGGCAGATTCCCTGGTTCACCTACACTGGAGGTAGTTATTCTTCCCTTTTACAGATGGGAACAGTGAGGCACACGGCCTTCACAACTAACCCGAAATTAAATAAGGCTTCCTGCTCTGTATTCTCCACTAGAAGAGACTAGATTCTCTTCAAGGGAATCATGAAGGGGAACTGCTGAATCACAAAACAACTGAAGCATGCAGACTGTTCTTTTGTCCTTTTCTCTTCATTTTTATTCTTTCTCTGTCCCTTCTCCTCAGTCTTCCTCCTAGCCTTGATCCCCTGCCTGGATAAAAAGCAAGCAAGAAAATGAAGAAAACATGTCGATCAGTAGCAGAGGAAACAGACTGACATACGAGAAAGAGACGCTCATGACATCCATGTTAACACTGAGCCTCAAATCCGCCCCCCAACCCACCAATTTCCATGTTCTCATCTGGCCTCCCCTGGGTCTCTCCTTCCCACCCATCCCACAGCCCAGTTCCTGTACTTCCGTCAGGAAGTCTGGTGAAGGTGATCAAAAGTAAAGATCAAAAGTCTTCACCTGCTCCTCATGGACTAGCCACTCCGCCTAGCATTCATCACTGTCGAGCCCACAGGCCTTTCTCCCCAATTCTCCTCTCTGGTCTTTCTCTTCCTTTTCCTTCTGCTCAGGCCACTGCCCTGTTCTCCACATAAGCCCTCGCCCTGCTGCCTTTGCACCACTCACCCCTGCTCCCTCCTGAACACTCCTTGTCCAGCTGTCTGTCCAGATGCCACCTGTCCTCTTGGCCAACCCCAGAAGACGGCTTCTCTTGGAGCCGTCAGATCCCACACTTCCCTTAAGGTTCCCGTCACTGTGTTTTATGGTGACCTGAGCGCGCATTTTACCACAAGCTCTCCTTGCATCTACTACGCGGAGTCATTAATAAATACTTCTTAAATCCAACAGAACTGGAAATGAGTAAAAGAGGGATAACGGTAACTAAACAAACAACAACAACAACAAAATACAGAAGAGAAAGTAAGAAGCAAAACACTTGAGATTTCTATACCATGAACTCAAAAAGGCAACTTCAGGCAGAGCTTCAGACGAGCTAAAGGCTTTTTTTTTAAGTAAATAAAATAACACCTTTATCGAGATATAATTACCATAAAACTCACCCCTTTAAAGTGCAGCTCAGTGGTTTTATATTCACAGGGTTGTGCAACCGTACTACCTAATTTTAGAACATTTCCATCACCTCAAAAAGCAGCTCTGTACTCCCATCCCCTCCCCCAGACCCTGTAACCACGGATCTCTGTTGTCTCTATGGCTCAGCCTACTCTGGACAGTTCGTATAAACAGGATCTTACAATACGTGGGCTAAGGGCTTTTGAACTTCAAACAAGCAGCAACCTGTATGTGCAATTTGCCGGGAAAAAAAATCGAGCTAATGGGATCCTCAGTATTAAGATAATGATCAATCACGGCACCACATTAATAAATTTTGGCATCATGTAATCACAGCTGCAGCCTGGTGGGTTGCTGAAGGTGTCTTTTTTTCTCTCGAGTGGGTAATGGATGCGGCTTAGTGGGCATCTGAGCGCCTGAGAAACCGTGATGAATGGCACTCAGAAACCAGCTAAGCCCCTAGAGGGCACTGCCCTCCTTAGGAGGCCCAGGCTGGCTGGCTGCATTGGCTGAAGGGCAATATATACGGATGCTTTCCCTTCACGTCCTTTGCTTCCTGGGCGACACAGACAGTCCCAAGCAGGCCAGCATCCTAGCACAGCCCCCCGAGGGCTTGCAAGTCGGGCCTCTCCTTATCTTTTTGAGCTTCCACGTTCTACTGTGCCTCCATCAGCTGCACCCGAGCAACGAGGGCCATCTGCCTGCCGGTCACCAAATCCACTCACCCAACCGACCCCTGCACCCCTCCCCCAGCGCCACCGCTCAACTCTCGTGCCTGGTGAATTCCGCCCAGCCCGGAGACCACCCGCCCTACAAGGCCTTCTCTGCTCAAAAAGAAACCAGGATTACACTGTATGTTAACCAACTAGAATTTAAATAAAAACTTGAAACATTAAAAAAAAAAAAGGCGACCAGGATTGATTTCTTCTCCTATGACCCTCAATAGTATACACATGGGTACCGAATTCTTGGGACTGAACACGTTCATCCTATGAAATCAAAATCCTCCTGCCTCTCCTGTGAATTCCTCTAGTGTGGGGTGTCTTGTCTTGTAAATGAAAGAAAAAAAAAAAAAGATAAAAGCCATCAAGACAATAATCTGGAATAAACATTTAAATTTTTTTTTTTTAAGATTCTATTTATTTGACAGAGAGAAAGAGATCACAAGTAGGCAGAGAGGCAGGCAGAGGGAGAGGGGGAAGCAGGCTCCCCTGCTGAGCAGAGAGCCCGATGCGGGGCTCGATCCCAGGACCGTGAGATCATGACCTGAGCCAAACCAGAGGCTTAACGCACTGAGCCACCCAGGTGCCCCAAGGAATAAACATTTAATTTATGGTTAATAAGTCAGAGATTAAACCATGCATTGCTTTTCCAGGTATAAATTTCAGACTGAGAGCTAATAGCTACAGCACTTCTCAAAATTAGTGTGTGGAGGGAAAGAGGATGGAAGCTGTCAAGAATGCTGATTCCGGGGTGCCACCCTCTAGGAGCATCTTTCTGCAAGTCTGGGGCAGGGCTCGGAGTCGGCCTGCATCACAAGCCCTCCAGGGGACTCCACTCAAGGGAAACTGGGACCTGCTTTCTGAGCGACTTGCTCTCAGAGGGGCAGGCTCTCAGCCGCCATGGCCTCATTTGCACCTCCCAGTAGAAAAAGACAAGTACAACTAGTTCTATCCTAAGGAGAATGATGATTTGGAGCACTTGCTCTCAATCATTTACAAAACCTCCTTCCTGCCCCAACGCAGTTGCTTAGGAGTGAGAGAGAGACACACGGGGAGTGAAGAAAGACATGAATGTGACTAGGCCGTGTCATCGTCCACCAGGAAACGTGTCACCACTGGCAAGCCACACTGGGATGCATATAAAATGAGATGGCTGGAGCAGAATGAGCTCTCTCTCCTCTCTTCTCACCCTAAAACCTCACGCTCCTTTTACGGCCATTTGCTTTCCCCTCACTGCAACAGTCCGATCCCGGCCCGTGCTTCCCCACTGCTCCTCCTGGCATCCACGCTGTCCTCGGGGCACATCACAGGTCTGAGCTCCCACGCTCCCAGCTCCTCCTCCCCCCGCCCCTCCCCCTGCCCACCCTCGACCTTCAGACCCAGCTCACAGTGGGCCTCCTCCTCTCCGAAAAAGCTTTGACTTTTTTTTTTTTGAGGAGTATACGTACACATCCACAACTCTCTTTTTTTCTTACTAAAGAGAACTAAACGATGCAGGAGGAGAAGTGAACGGCCTGATGCTGGTGTCTCCAGATTCCTAGGCATGTCCTCGTAACTAAAGTTAGGGCTTCACAATCTAGTTGAAGAATCAATAGTGTGCTTCACTAGAACAACTAGAGACATGTAAAGGAGACACAACGGGGGGGGGGGGTAGAAGAGGCTTCCGGAGAGTAGCCACTCCCACCGCCATTCAGCGGGGTGCAGGCCCTGAGGTGGGCGCCATGCAGAGCGGAGGCCAAATGTTATTCTAACATTCCCCTACAATAAACTCCTGCAGAGAAGGAAACGTGGAAGCAACAAACCACGGAGGCCTCATCTTCCCGGAGCAGACCCATATCCCGGCCCACATCCTGGAGGGAAAACAACTCCACGAGGCCCTCTGCAAACAGTCCCTCCCAAACCTGGACGTAGGCCACACCTGACTGGATGCTAGAGCCCTTCGCAAGGGGAGACTCCCTGTCTGTAAATAAAAAACTACTGTTTGTCGGCGGGAGGAAGCTCTCCCTTTAGTTAGGAACCAAGAAGACATGTGGAAATAAAAGGTTTGCAAAAGGCACTTGTACTACTAGGTTTCCATTCAGCATATTAATGAAATAATTGTCGGGAATGGAGATTATAATGTCACATAAAGCACAGTACTATAAAAAGCTTCAAGTTTAATCAAATTTGATGCACTATATTGGTACTGATTAAATTTTTTACCTCTTTCCAGGAATGCTAAGTTAAAAAAAAGAGAGAGAGAGAGAGAGATACTGCAAATAAAACATCCCAAAATAAACGTGTTTCCCTCCTGAGGTTCTAACTATCCTTATGGAGAAGTGCACTCCTTCCTCGGGAAGTTTCTCAGAGTCCCAATTTTTCTCATGGCCCACCATAAGAGATGTGCTACTCACTCAGTAACAAATCCTCAGTCACCCTTTCTGGGGTTAATTCTTGCACGATGTCCTTGCATTACCCCCCCCCCCACACACACACACACACATCCAGGCAGTTACACACGTGCGTTAGTTGGCTGCACAAGCACCTGGCCCAGCTCTAAGGATCACACGCTTCCTTCCAGCAGCTGCTCCCCCCTCAATTTCACAAGCAGAAACTGCAAATTCTTCCCCACTTGCCCTTTCAGAGACAATAGTGAAATCATTCTGCATTGTTGTTATTGTTATGCCTTGTTTTTTTTCTGTGGGGAGCAATCAGAGGATGTGCTCCAATACACAGAAGATATAAATTGAGGGCAACGAGGTAAACTATTCCTTTGCATTTCGAGTATCAGTCATAACGACAAAGTCCATTTTAAGACCTTAATAAATTCATCATTGTAGCCCTTCTCTTCCAGTGTTCTCAGGAGACAGAGATTACGGCTCCCTCCTCAAGGCTGGCATGTGGTGTAGGAATCTTATGTTACGGTGCTAAGCTGAAAGAAAAGTGGCAGAAATGGTAGGAAAACGGAACTCCTAAGCCCATACGGTTCCTCTAAGATTGACAGTCTGTTCTAGAACCAGGCTGCACAGGAAGCAGGTGGGTTGGGGAGGCAAGGTCACTTCCCACATGTCACCACCTCAACGTGATGGCCAAAGAAGAGTCAGGACAGCTCCAAAGGGACTCGGTCCCGGCAGCTGAGGAACCAGAGCACAAGCCCAGCTGGAAAGACTCCCCAGGGGCCTGGGCCCCTGTTGAAACGGGAAAGCGGGGACCTGGCAGGTAACCTGAACCACGCTCTGTGTAGCCCAACAGTCTGACAGCAACCAAGTCCCAGGAACGGAAGGCTCTCTGCCTTCACGCCCTCAGGTCTGGGGGAAAGACACTGACGTTTGCTCTCTTGGTCGCAGGATGGGCTCGGAGTTAAAGGGGCAGGAGGAAGGGATGTGCGGAGAACCAGTGAGCAAGAAGAGGAAGACAGGGAAACCGGCACGGCGCGCTCTGGGAAGGAGGAGGACTGGGTTTGCATGTGGAGAGGCAGTTGTCATGGAGCAACATAAGGTGTACCCATCCCAGAGCTGGGATCACTGACGGCATCGGGAACGGGTGCTGTGGGACATGGAACTAGCTTACGGACGAACACACGATGGCTTCCTAACCATCTGCCGAGTGAGTACAAGCAGGAGGCACTCAGCTGGGCGGGGCCAGGGACGCACACACGGTTCTGGCTCTCAGTTCAGGGAGTTTAGTGGAGGAAGGAGCGGGATATACGATCACTAATAAGAGCACAGTGGGATGTGAGTGTTTCCATCTCCTCCCCGGAGCACAGGAAGAACAAACACCGAAGACGTCAGGACTAACGTTCTGTTGGAGAACCTGAACAGCTTGGGTGGCTAACATGCCTTCAAGCCCCGGGAACCCCCTGGGGCCTGAGCTGCTGCAGACACGGTGGGCGTCGTGAAGGAGCATGTATCCACTTGGACCCGTGCGGGCTGCCAACTCCCAGACCTCTCATCTTTGTCATCAGTGCAAAGTGCGAGATCCTCTGGCCTCCTGTCCTCGAAGGAATGTGCCTCCTCACAGAGCGTGCCCCTGCTTCTCGGGGACTCATTCTTCCACTCCAGCCTCTCCCCTGCAAACCCCCTCATCTGAACATCCTCGCAGCGCGTGCCGCTCAAGTGGGTTCCGACACTCTCCCGGCTCGCCCCCAGACGGTATGTCCTTAGAACTGTCTTCAGTGAGACGGTGAATTCCCCCCACACTGTTATTCACCTGGGCTGGAAGGGTGGTCAAGTCCCTTCCAGCTGACCACATCCTCCAGGCTGCCACTTTCCTCCCCTGTGCAAGCCCTCCCTCTGTCTTCCCTCCATTTCCTGAGGGCGGGGGGGGGGGGGGGGGCGCGGTCAGAGATTGCACATGAAGACAATCTTAGGTTTGAGTTCTGGCTGTAAGGAACTATATGGCCTTGGGTAGGTTACAGCATCTCTCTTAGCCTCGTCTGAGTTATAGGTAAGATGGGGATGATTAAAGCACTCCTAACTCCTAGACCGGCTCGTGAACTAAGTAAACTGATACATGAAAAGCACCTAGGATAGTACCTGGAACACAGAAGCGCTCACCACCTGATAGCTATTTTATTTATTTATTTATTTTTAAAAAGATTTTATTTATTTATTTGTCAGAGAGAGAGAGGGAGAGAGAGCACAAGCAGGCAAAGTGGCAGGCAGAGGCAGAGGAGAAGCAGGCTCCCTGCTGAGCAAGAAGCCTGATGTGGGACTCGATCCCAGGACCCTGGGATCATGACCTGAGCCAAAGGCAGCAGCTCAATCAACTGAGCCACTCAGGCGTCCCTGATAGCTATTTTATATGATAGTTTGGAAAGCCTCCATGTCCATGTGGACGAAGCACTTTCAACACCCTGACCTCGCCTGATCTTTTGGAATCTGCATCTTGCCCTTCAGCTCCTCGCTCCTGAGGCCACAGCGATCTAAAATCTCTGAAGACAACACCTTCCTCACTGACCACGACGGTTCATGCTCCGGGTCCCCCCATGCCCATGCTCCCACCACTGGACTCTCAGCCTCCCTGAGACAGCTGCACCTCAGGGATCTTTCCCTCTTCGCCCCAGCTTGACTGTAACTCCTTAGCCAGGCAGGTCCAAACCCATTTCACCTGAGCCCTTATCTTCACAAGGCCTTTAAACTTTTTGCCCTTTTAACCTCCATCCACATCTGGTCCCTCGACACCAACCCAAAGTCAGCTAAACCCAGAGAGGCCAAATCTGAATGTCTTCAAGAGTCAGGCAGGAATCCTGAAAGCATAGAGGGCTGCTGTATAGACAACTTAAGAAGGTCTGTGCACTATTCGTTTCATGATGAAATGCACAATGGTGCCACACCTTCCCATTGCTCAAAAGAAGCCATATTTTTATGTGAAGCATCCCAGTTTTAAAACGTAAATAATTAAAGATGGGGGGGAGGAAGTGAAGCAAAGAAAACAAGTCTTGGGGTCAAATTCAGCCCCAAGCCTGCCAAGTGGCCAAGTGCAAACTGTGGTATCAACCAACTACCTCCCTCTCCGTGCGGAGACCCCAGCAGTCGGTGGCTGCTGGAGGAAAGCCCAGTCGGGCAGGAGCTGCTCAGTATCTTCAACACTCAAGTCCCTGCGGTGCCTCACAGTCCTCCACTCCCTCTGAGAGTCACTTCCTCCATGATGCCTCCTCTGAGGAGAGGCCCAAAGGTAAACGGCTGGTGCTGTGTATGTGTGTGTGAAGGGAGGCTCTGAGTGGCTGTCAGGCATGGGGGAGGTGGCGGTGCAGGTGAGCACATTCTGGGAAGAGGAGGAACTCACTCAAATTTGCAGAGGCAAGAAGGAATATAGCATATGTGGGCTGGAGCACAAGGTTCAGCCCACCAGGCGCATGTTATGTGCTGGGGTGGGGACTGGGGGATATACGGTAGGGGGACCTATAGGGGATGAGACTAGGGAAGCAGCCCAGGGCTGGGCAAGAAGGGGCTGCGTGTGCCACACTGTGAAGCATCTTTAATTGAAACCAAGAGGAAAGTAATAAGCCATGTTAAACAAGTGATGTAGTCCTGAAAAGGGGTGGTTATCTCAGGGCAAAAAAAAAAAAAAAAAAATCAACATTGTCACAAATTCCATTTTTCTTGGATCGTAAAGATAGATGGGATTAGTGATACTGTTTGAAGCTGGAAGTCACGCGAAAAGTTTAAAAATCAACAACCACAACAGCCTAGAATGCCCTTTCGTTTTTCTCCAGCTGGTGAACTCTGACTCATTCTTAAAGACTCAGCTCAAAAGTCAAATCCAACAGTTCTCCAAATCAGAATTAGTATCTTTTTGCTCTATGAGCTGGTCGTTTTTTTGTTTGTTTGTTTGTTTGTTTTTTGCACACTTCTGCTGAAGCATGTAGCTACTTTAGACCGTAACGATTTAGACGTGTTTGCCTTCCCTTGAGAATGTAAGCTCCTTAAATTGGGGTCTACGTCTTATTCCCACCAGGTAGCACAACGTCCAGCACTCGATACACACTCAAATAGTCATTCCCCGAACACACCAAAAACACAAAAAGGTTTTGATGCTAGGACTTGGCACAGATCAACTATCTATAAACTTAATGAAAAGCAATTCTCGAGTATTTATTTACCTATGCTCAGCACTAATGAGAGAGAGAGACATATTAAGGTGCATCCTTGCCCTCTAAAGTACACAATCTAATGTCTGAAGAAGTGTCATTAAGAGTCTTCAGGAAAAAAAAAAAAGAGTCTTCAGGAATCTGTGACCAAGCTACGGTAATCAAAGTACTCGATCCTAAGAGCCATGACATACGACTTCTTTCCTTTCAAAAAAAAAAACAAGGCAAAGAAAGGAAAGGGCAATTTAAGATGCACTTGTCTGTGCGATACATTCACAGATTAAGTGAGCATCGGTTCAAGAGAAACAAGCTGTGTTTGCCTTCACTGTGACCGCAGTTATGCAGTTAAAAGTCTGTTGGGCCAATACAGCCCTGAACTCTCCGCAAACTGTGTCCATACAACAGGGAGGAGCCCTGTCACTTATATCCAACATGCAGGTGCAGA
The DNA here is from genome assembly GCA_028533885.1 of Nasua narica. Classification (NCBI taxonomy): domain Eukaryota; kingdom Metazoa; phylum Chordata; class Mammalia; order Carnivora; family Procyonidae; genus Nasua; species Nasua narica. The sequence goes on along the minus strand of CM052811.1, from coordinate 25,521,457 downwards.
TGAGCAGGAAAAGACAGTCCATGAAATCTGCGGTTGCTTTGGGCAATTCCACAGGAAGGAGGATTTCTAACATTTTAGATGTGCTTATTAGTTACGTGAACAACTTCACAAAACGTTTTTGCAAAAGCATCTGGAGCTGCGCTGCTTGCCTATGTCATGACGAGGACAACATCAAATGAGGGCGGGCGGAGAAAGTCCTCGGAGGCTCCATATCATCCGGGCAGCGGAGCCTGCTTTCCAAGCTTGCTCAAAGTCGGATGGTATTCGGTTGAGTTGCTTTCTTTCAGCGAGAGTCAGAGGGCCAGGTAGTCAGTGTCCGGTGACGGCCAGGCCAAACGGTAAGCCACTCAAAGAGGGCCTTCAACTTTATTTCGGGACTTAGACAAATATAACAGAAGACTGGATACTGGTCATTTTCATGGTGAAACGCAACAGGCATAAAGCACTAGTGTAGGAAGAACAGGGCTTACACATCTGAAGTGAATTATTAACAAATTAAACTCTCTACTAGGGAGATAGTTCATCGCCATGGACAAGGGCTTTACTTCTAGGAAAGCATATTTTCTTCAATCTGGGGATAAGTCCAATAACAACATGAAATTCCTAAAATTATTTTGTTTTAAAAACATCGGAGTTTAATATAGACTCTGGCTTTTTTAGTTATGAGTTGACTTGCTCTTTTGGGCCAAAAATTACTGTGGCAGAGGGCAAGAGAATGGATGTTCTTTTCTTAGTTGAGAAAGAAGGACTTCAAATATATTTCCAAATTTTTTTCTGGATGTGTTTAAAAACAGAGGGATTGCTACCATGATAGCATGTCAAGAGTCAGGAATGTTTCAGATCTGTGCTATGCTAATGCATATTTTACATGTTGTATAATTTAATTTTATATATTCCCAAAAAGCAGCTGGATAAATTATCCAAATTCAAGAGAACATCCAAAAAGTGAACTGAATTAGAGAAATCTGTCCTAACAGAGTAATCTTACCCCCAAAAAATGTTATTTTGAGACAATGTCTTGGAAACAGATGGATATAATTAATTATAAGGCTCTTAATTTGATGAAGTCCTTTTGAAAATGCCTATTCGGGGACCATTTCCACTGGCTAGCTTGGAGAGATAGGCATGATACAAGCAACTTAATTACCTAGTACAATGTTAAAAGCATATGCATCTATAATAAATATCATTTGATGATCTAAAAAAACTTAACACTGTCTCAGAGAAAAGCTAGCGTGCTCTCTAAGCTCTGAGAAGGGCCCTAACGGTTCCAAGCCACCCTCAGGAAGTTTCTGGCTTTGGCACATGTGCCTGGGTGGGCTGATGTGACCTGTGCTGAGAGTCTTGCCCTCTGTGTTCCTGGCCCTTGTATGATTCTCCCACCCACCGCTCCCACCTCCCAACACCATCCTCCAGCCTCCAACCAGCAGAATGATAGACTGAGGCTCTGGAGACAGCGGGCTGAGGAGCTCGGGAAAGTTCAACCACCCACGTGTAAGGACATTAGCAAACAGGAAGCTAAAGAACTCCTAATACTCCAAAACTATTACTCAGAAGTGGACAGAGGAGGAAGAAAATCCACCGTGTTTCCGGTGACACAGGAACTGTATGATCCCAAGATTAAAAACTACAGGCAAAGAGGGAGGGAGGTGAAAATTATAATCAGCTTTTCTGTACATGTGCTTTTTGAAGTCCTTGACTTCTGAGTTTGGAGTTACAGCTGGCAAATTACTTTAAAGCTTTTTCTTAAATTCAGTTCCATTATTTGGTAGAAAGCCAGTCTGTTAATCGATTCTTTTCTTGAAGGCAGATCACTCTCTGTGTGTTCCCTTATTACCTTCCAAAAGTCTAGAACTTTTCTGAAACTGGCAGAGCTGACGTTTGCAAGGTACTGAGCTCCTTCAAACCTAAGCCTGATCTTATTCATCACCATGCCCCCACCCCACCAAGCCCAGTGTTCTCTGCCTTCCAGGAGGCCCTCACTGAGTCTTTGTGATCTGACAGTTTCAAATCTGTACCTTGTTTTTACTCACTGTAGCTTTGTGGTTAAATTTGTATTTAACTCAAGTGCTTCCGGAGGGAAGGGACAACCTGCCAAAGACTCCGATAGCCTCATCTGGTAGAGTCCACATCAGGCTGTGAATTCTGGAACTCCGGAAAAGAAAGCTCCTTCTCTAAAGATCTACATCTCTTCGTAAGAACCAGTGTGATGGTAATCTACTAAGAGTCTATTATCACAATACAATGTAGCACCAACAAGACAGAGTTTTCTTGAGAGCACAGAGAAACCGAGATTGAGGAATGGGAACGAAAGTGTCCTAGATTCTCAACCCGAAGCAGCTGAATACAAACATCTAGATGTTACAGTGAAAGTAAAGGAAATTTATGACTTTTGTTTTGGTCACATGCTGTGTATCCGATGTATCCCTCGGATACAATGGGGTCGGCATCCTTCCTTTTATCTTATTTCCCTTCCTGGAATTGCAGTGTTTCGAGCTGCTATGATATGACAGGGTACGAGTGGGAAATTGTCTTCTAAGGTCAACGTCTAAAAGAAATAAAACTGTGGATCAAAGAAAAGGGGACCTTAATTCGGTAGTGTTTTTTTTTTTTTTCTGAACAGTTGTAGAAAGAAACGATCTACTCATAAAGTCAGGAATAGAGCGTCTAACGTTCTCCCACCCATACAGTGCTGGATGTGGGAGTGTGTGTGTACACAAGTTAGAGTAAAACACAGAAAAATGCAGTAAGAATATGGAGGAGCTGAATAAACAGGGGAAACAGACCCCAAAAAAAAAAACCAAAAAAACCCCAAGCAAAGTCAAGTAGCAATAGCTGGGGAGAAACAAATGCAAATGTGGTCCGGGGCCAGTGAGCGGCCCCGCAGGGCTGCAGTTCATGCCCAAGACTGCGAGGGGCTGGGAGGATGCGACACACATCACATCCTCCCCCAGCACACCCTGCAAGGCAGGCTGACGGGCAGAGGTGCCCACCTTCCACTAGAAAGCAGTTGAGGAGAGTAAACCCTTCTCTTACGGACTCAGCCTTTGGCCGGATACTCTCCAGTCCTGCTCTCTAAGGGACCCTCTATTTACGGAGGTAAAAGGAAAAAAAAAAAAAAGTAACTAGCAATATTCCGTTAGCCATCCACTTTACTGGACTATCACCCGGCTTTCACGTTTCAACCAGTCTGATTACCCTGCTTTAAATCACTAGTCTTACAGGTTTATTTCATTTTGCCTTTCCTAAGTTGTTTTTTTTTAACAAAAATGAAAAGAAAAGCAAACAGCTGTTTGGTGACTTTGTTTAGACCTTCTTCCCTTCCTATTACTATGAAACCTTGTGAGTCCTGGAATTTTCTAAAACGTTCCTCCTTCCTCAGCCAGGAGTCTCCTAGCACCAGTGGCTTGGGTTCTTTCCCCTCTCAAGGGCTTGGGAAAGTCCAAGTTAAAGGCAGAAGTTACTTCTGAGATCATCAAATCCCTCTTCCCCTTTCTCTCTCTCAGAGAAGAAAACAGACCCAGACGACATGAGAGCCTTGTCCAAATTCAGGCAGAAGTGGGCCTGGAGTCCAGCACGCCACCTCTGGGTGTGTGCACTCTGCATGTGACTAGGAGATCTGTGGAGGAGTATGCCTTCGCGGTTGGACAGTTTACTCCCATGCACACACGGGCTCCCGGACTACAGTAACAAAGGGAAGTAGACAGCACATGGCATGTCAGGTTTCCTAAGTGGGGGGGGCCGGGCACAGGTGAGTGGGGAGTGAGCTCAGGGCCACAGGGGACAGGGAGCCCGGTGGCTTGTGCTCGCACAGCCTGGCTCTGCTGCTCGCCAAGAGGAAACATTTCATCTTTGCAACAGGAGAGCCATACAACCTGCGACCAAGGAGGGGCGCTAGGAGTCAGGGTTGTCTACACGGCCGGGGAGCCGTACCTGGAATGTAGTGTGCTCGAGACACTCGATTAAACTTTTCGGTAAAGACCAAAGTCACCTATTAGTCAACATTTGAGCTAACAGATAATCTAAAACTTTTCAATGACTTCAGATAAGGGAAAAAAAAATTAAAAATGGCTTCTAAATCTTAATTTAAAAATGAAACAGGTTTTTCAGTGTAGTGTCTCAGAAAGCAAGAGATATAAATGTTCCGGATATAGGTTCTGGAAGAGAATCAGACCTGTTAGTCAGAAAGAGGCTGGAGCCAGGAGGGAGCTTGGGAACCTGGCGGGCTGCACTGCGTACAGCCCAGGAAAAACCCTATTTTAAGTCTGAACTTCATAAACAATGACTTCACTGATTTCCATCTCAAAATAACCAGATTGGATTTTTCTCAATAACTTTTAAGGAATGCATGTTTACAGACAGAAACTGATCACAGAATGGTTTCGAAACAAAAAGTTAGGGACAAATCTCATTAAAACAAATTTCAAAGGGGTGACTTTCAGTAACATATTATATTCATTCATCTTCTTAATAAAAACATGGAAGTCATTAAATAACAAGTCAAAGGCATAAGGGTATTGAAAAACTCATCTGATTTACAGTGAGAGGAATAAAGTAGAGGTTTTATGGTCCAGATTTTTAACTAGTTAATGTCTGCCCTATCAGCCTGTATCTACAAAGACACGAAAAATTATAGAGGCAATGGGAAGCCTCTGTAAAATTAGGCACATAACCCCAGATATAGCAAAGAAGGAAGAGTGTAGAGGAAAAAAAAAATTGTGATCTAAGAGACATCCTCCTTGAGAAACAGCCCAACTGCACAGAGGTCCACCTGGGCTGACACAGGGGAACACGGGAGGCACAGACCTCCATGTAGCCCTCGGGCTACATGTGGTGGGCCCATTTCTCTCAGGCAACCATTACATAACCAACCATTAGAAAGGAGAATTTCTACACATCTCTGAGCGTCTAGTGTTTGTTTTTTAAGACGGACCGGACCTGGTTTCACCAGGCGCATCTTGCGGCATCCAAAAATGACATTCCCTGTTAAACCAAGTTTAACCAGGTAGTCACAACTTTAAGGAGATGAATTAAAAATAATGATCAGCTAAATGATGGCCTAGCTGGAGTGGTGTCAGAGGCTCCTACGACACAGGTCAGCTCCCAGGTGAACTGCCCGCTCCCCCTGCAGGCCCAGAGAGCAGCAGAAAGGCTGCTGCGGACAGGAAAGCAGCTTAGCTACAGGTTACCTGAACTATACCTGAGGACGTGGAGCCCCGGGCTTGGAAGGACATTATTGTTTGGAAAAGAATCCCACAGTTGCAGCAAGCACTCCAGCGAATTTTTGAATCAGAGAATGAAATCTAAAGGCACCTATTTGGTCAAATGTATGCCACGGTGGGTTAAAAATGGCCACAGATTCGTTGCAGCTTCTCCCATCAAGAGGTGGAATCTACTGCCAACTCTTTGAATCAGGGGTCAGCCTACAACCTGCTCGGACCGACAGAATGTGGCGGAAGAGAGGCTGTGTGACTTCCGAGTCCCATCCGTGAAGGCTTTGCTACCTCTTCTCTTGCTTCTGCCATCATGGGAGAAGCCCAGGACAAAGGACCCCACAGGGGGTGACAGGCCCTTCCAGGCATCCCGGCGGAGCTCCCAGACACGAGAGTGATGCCACCTTTGACCATCCAGCCCCAGGCGACCTGCCAGTGGACCACGGAAGAGCCACGAGAAATAACAAACATCTGTTGTCTTAAGCTACTACTTTTGGGGGTGGTGTGTTACACAACAGGGAATAACTGACATCTAGGCATATTATGTTACGATGTATGATGCCGAAATAACTACATACGTTGGTGAAATATAAATGCATAATCTGATATATCTCCTGGGCTTAAGAACAGCAAAACACCAAAACCAACCAACAAACGAACAAAACCACCTGCAGCGGAGTGGACGAGGCTCTGGATCAAAGCAGCTGGGTTGAAGACTCGGACCCCCGCTCTGATCCTTGCACCGAAGAACACCTAACGACTCTGCGTAAGTCACTTGTTCTCTCAGCCTCTGTTTTCGTATCGATAAATTCCTCGTGGAATCAGAATGATGATAAAATGAGAACAGCGGTGAAAACGCTCTGTAAACAGCAGGGCACAATCACACAGTTAAGCTGTCCTCCTTATTGCTACCTTCATGTTACTGAAATACTCTGTCCTTCCCTGCAAAGATACCATTTGGATCAATGTACCCGACATAACCTCCTCTGTTGTTACGTTGCCTCTCGTGTGGAGGTGTTTGCGTGCACACAGAGCCTTCCCAAGACCACAGGTGTGTCACGGTTTCCCTGGTTTCCTTCTGGTGTCCCTTTCTGCCATCATACAGTGTGTAGGCCCCCAGCCACTAACTTTCATTCCCTTTCCGTGTCTCCTCAAAGGTGTGCTGAACTCACATCCTATTCCAGGCCCAAGAGAAGAGAGAGGGGTGAAAAGAATCGGCAGGGTGCTTGGAAACCTAAAACCGAGCTGAGGAAAGAAGAACTAAAAATGGTTAGGAGGTAATTATATCACATGTAAGAATGACGTCAAAATGGGATGAAGTTCAGGAAAAGACAGCAGAAGAGGGGAAAAGGAACGCTGGGCCATTAAGAGAAAGCAGAGGTGCGGGAGGCAAAGAAGGAACAGCTCTATGGAGAAAGGGCAGAGGTAAGGTGGGAAGGCCAGGGTTTGCCAGGAATACAAGAGGAAAGAGGTGTCCATGCACGATAAGAACATCTAGAGGGGAGGGTCTGTCACTTGGAAGAGCTCAATTTACGCTTGACGAATGAACGAATAACAGTTGTCTGAAAACGGACATCTCAAAAGAAATTCACAAACCGTGCAAGGACTCACACAGAAACAGGGCAGTTAGGGCTTTGAATGGGTAAAACTGTCTCACTGGGAATCAAAGAGAGGAATTTACTCTTGAAGGTGAGGGACAGAAAGTCCACAAGCCCCTCACCTCATCTCTGGAAGTCCAATAAATCCTTATAAAACACAGGTTGTTTAAGGTAAAGCTTTTCTGATATTTTACCTTCGCCCTAACTGCCAAGGACTGTCCCCCTGAATTCTCCACATCATTTGTTTTTGATCTGAAATGGCTATAAGTTCTTAATAATGCTCTTTATAAACATGCTAGCAAATATTGAACAACTGTTACAGAATTTTACATATTCTAAAATGCTCTATCTAAACACCATGCTTCTAAAGACAAATCACACAAAAGAATAAAGTTATGTAGCTTTTTTCTCTCAAAATACTGTGATCACTCCATATTAGGCTCTCTTGTTTTTATTTCCATTTTCATGTGGATTGTTTGGGTTTTTATTCTCCTGCCAAAGTAGGACCTGTCATCCTCCTTAGTAAGTGGAAACCCACTTAATATGCTAAACTAGGTTTAGCTGTAGTCTAATGCAGAATGAGCATATTCTGCATTTACCCATGCGTTCGGTATTAATGCCTATACAGAGGAAAAGAAAGAAGACACAATTCCTGACCTCTAGAAATGTCCTTTAGTTGGTGAGACAAGACTATGCATGTAACAGTTAAATAACAATGCAAGGAAATATGTGATTAATTGGCAACACGGAAAAGAATATGTTAGGAGTTCCTAGGGAGTAGGATGGGTGTTGGTTGCAGCATGAAGACCTTTTGGATAAAGTGGAATTTAATTGGAGTGCTGCAGGGTGAACGATATTAGAAAAGGTGGAAGGAAGAGATAAAGGCTTGGAGAGGTGACCTTGGTGCTTGGAATGGAGTTTCTGTAGTACTGAGAAGTGGGCCATAAAGAAGGGGGTTGGAGGAAAAGCGCAAGGCTTTTAAAGTGAGACAAGGAGTAGTATTGCCACCCAACAGTAGGAAGAAACCAGGAAACTAAAAATACTCATTTTTTTCCTTCTTCAACAAACAAATCAACGTGGCTTAGAGTGGCCCCGCTCATGCATTCTTTCATCCATTCATTCATTCACCAACAAATGTAGGTTGACACATTATAGCAATTCCTATTCTAGGTACTAGAGGCTATAAAATAATCCGTTCCCTTGAAAAATCACAGAGTAGGAAATATTGACCCAAAAAATCAATGACTTTAATTTGTTATAAAAAGTGCTTAAAGAGATACATGAGAATGTGTTTATAAGCAGCAGAGGAGGGCACCTAAGTCATCCTCAAGGCTGAAGGCTAAAAACACTTCAAAGGGAAGGAAATGCAGTCCTGAAAGGGGAGCAGGAGTTGTAGGAGGGGAAGGCACTCAGGAAAGTCAGCCGAGCCTGCGTGAGCGTGAATGAGTGTGAGCCTGCAGGACTGTGAACGAGAGCGAGCCTGCACAAGTGTGAGCCTGAGTGTGAACGAGAGCGAGCCTGCAAGAGTGTGAGCCTGAGTGTAAACCAACGTGAGCCTCCATAAGTGTGAGCCTGCGTGAGCGTGAATGAGTGTGAGCCTGCAGGACTGTGAACGAGAGCAAGCCTGCACAAGTGTGAGCCTGTGTGAGTGTAAACAAATGCGAGCCTTCATAAGTGTGAGCCTGCATGGGCGAGCGTGATCATGAGGGAACATGAGCCTGCGTGAGCCTCCATGGGCAAAAGTGAGTCTGCTTGAGTGTGAGCCTGCCTGAGCGTGAATGAGTGTGAGTGTGAACGAGAGCGAGCCTGCATGAGCGTGAGCCCACTTGAGCATGAACCTGCATGAGCATGAGTGAGCGTGAGCCTGCATGAGCCCATGTGAGCGTGAATGAGTGAGCCCACGTGAACATGAACCTGCATGAGTGTGAATGAGCATGAATAAGTGTGAGCCCACATGAGTGTGAATGAGCGTGAGCCTGCGTGAGCCCGCATGAACATGAGCCCACGTGGGCGTCAGCGAGTGCAGGGAGGGGTCTCATCCAGGTGGGAACACAGGATGGATGTAGAGAAGGGGCAGGGAGTGCGCATGGGTCACTGACTATCTAAAATACAAGTAACTCAAAGGCTGTGAGAACTTATCCCTCCCCTGCTAATAATTTACAGTGGTATTTTGAAGGACTTCCTTCTCTGTTTTCAATTTCTTCATTAGAGGCACCGTTAGCTGACTGACCATTCCTTCGTCCTGAATGCCAAAGTCAAAATTATATCAACACAGTAATAACCATCCTGAGGTTTATGTTTACAAGACTCGCAGAAGCTCGCAGATAAAACGGAAGACATCAAAGTCAAATGTCCCTTCCCATGTAACATTTCTTCTAAGCATTCCTGGCAGGTGGCCATCCAGGCAGAAAGAAATCTCTCCAGCTCCGGGGAGCTCAGGAAGCAGCCCAATTCATCACTGTACATCACCAGTTGTGAGAAAATGTTTCCCTTAAACTGAGATTAAATATGTCTTCCAGTAGCTTTTACCCACTTCGACCCCCTAGAGGGACTGAAAAATCGCCTACTGTGCCTCCTACATGCAGATGGTGCTATGTTAACATTTATAACAATGACTTGAGAATTGTCCCTTTTCCTCACTTATGGACTTGTTAATTAACAACTGGCTTAGTTTTGATTAATTAGGTTCTGTAATGTAATGTGCCACCTTCCTTTTCATGAAGACCTTGAAGGGACATCTGTTACTGTTAGTAGCGCTCCCTCCCTCGTCCTCCATTACTGACTGGTGACACCTTATGTTTGCACAGTGCTTCACCCTTTCCAAGCATCTTCACATACATTATCACACTGCAATGTCATGAGAAGGGGCTGCACCACTGTCGGTAGGTTACCTTCACAAAAATCTTTGTATCTACTTTATGATATAGGATAAAGGACAGGACAAGTGGTGTAAAATACATGGGAGAGACTCTAGAACTTCTGACAGGACAAAGGGTAGAGAAAAACTAGTGTATTTTAAGAGAAGAAAAGAAGAGTAATTATCAGAACACACTCTGGATGTCTACTCTGTAACTGGCCCTTACCTACAGACCATATATATCCCTACCTTAACAGGCCTTTTGTAAAATCACAACTACTCCTACAATAAATACAGATGGGAAGTGCCTGCCTCTGGACCAGGACTGACGTTAGAAAGGGAGCAGAAGAAGGCACCCTTCCAACCGTGGATATTAAATGGAGAGCAGAGTAGAAAGAAAGGAACTGACTTAGTCAAAAACGGTGCCTTAGTGGCCTGGGAAAGATGGAGGAGAGGTCATGATGGGGAAGAGGGGAGGGCATCTCAGCGGGAGGAACAGAAAATAAGCTCCACGTTTCCAAGCACAGGCTTCCTCAAAGCCAAGCACAAAGGGCCAGCTCCACGGCGGGGCTCTGAAGACTGTTGAGGACAAGACCTGGAGACCTCACACTCTGGAGTGAGCCTGGTCCTGTCGGGCTAAGTGGAGGTCCTGCTCCTATGACTCAAATGACAGCAACTTTCTTCCCCAATAAGCCAGAGAGAGCTGTCTTTGTTCCTAGAAGGCACCAAAAGAATTCGGACTCCTCTTTGCCTCAGCAAGTAACAGGTCTGGGTGGATGTGTGACTGCGAACATTCAGGACCCATGGGGAGCAGCTCTGCGGGGCAGGCAGCGTTCCATCCCCCAGGGCACGATGGAGAAGTACCTGTCCGAGTCACTGCGGAGGATCAAACGCCGTGCCTGCCGGGATCCACACCTCGCTGCCTCCCTCACTGCATGCTGCTGGGGGACATGTCTGCCTGTGTAGTTCCCAGCCCGCGTGAGTGCCCAGGCACCCCGATGATGCAGAATCTGGAAAGCTTAGTAACTTAACCTGATGACGGCTGGCTTTGATCCAAGGAACAATACACGTAAATAGCAAGTCATAGGAACAGTTCCGATTTCTCCCCAGAAACAGGGGAGTTTGAGGTTTCCCTGATACTTAGAGGAAACCAACTGCATGCCTGAACTGCGCTGACGCACAAGACCCAGGAGAAAAGTCGATAAACCGATGGCAAACCAACCTTGTTGGCAGGGTGCAGCAACCGTCTGCTGTGAGGCGGACTTGAGTCTCGTAGCTGTCCAGAGGGCACACGGCCTGCTGAACGGAGGGGCACTCCACGGTGCTGCAGTCCACGCTGAAAACTGAGAGGGGCAAACAGAGGCACCGTTTACTGTTACGTTTACTTGCATTTTGAGTCCCAACACGAAACACTGGCCCTTCGCCAAGAAAGGGCTGCGGGTTCCTTGTGTCCCAGAACCCTCTCCTAGCAATGCCATTTTTTTTTCAGCCGAGAGTAGAGAAGTGCAGTATGTCCCATATTAGTGCCAGGAAGGCGGGGTACCAGACATCTAAGAGCGAGGATGAAGACGCAGGGGGACAGTGACACCAGTGGCGGTTACGTGGCTGGAGAGAGCCAGCCAGCCAGCCAGAGGTGCTTCTCGTGGAACACGGTAAGAGACGGACAAGGGATTGCTGGGCTTGAGGCATTTATCTAGCAGTTAGGAAAAAAACAACTCTGACCAATGGTTAGAAACTTGCGAAGAGGAAAATCACTATCGTGTAGACCTATTCACAGACCGTATTAGAAATGCCACAAGAACAAGGATGTTAGAAATAATTTAAAGCAAGAAACAGCTGGGACAGGACAACAAATCCGATGTAGCAAAGAAGGTGAGTAATAGTCTAAGAAGTCTCAGCACATGCTGTCAAGTCAGTGGAGAGCGGGATGGTGGACAGCTGGCAGGGAGAAAGAGTGGGGCAGAGAAGTTCAGGACAATACATCTGGCATTCTGATGCATCTATTTATCTAAACATAACTTGCTGTTTACATATGATGATTGTCTTTAAGTGTAATAAGGTGATCAATACGTCTACAAGTTAGGGCTCGGATCTTCTCCGGGGGAAATGAAGCACGGAGCTGGAGGACCAAAAATTTTAACCCTGCTTCCCCCATCAAGCACACTTAGAAGGAAAAGAAAAAGAAGAGAAGAAACAAAGACAGTCCCTATCTGCAGGCCATCTGCACTAGTGCACGATCACTCTGGCTCTCTGACTGGAAGGCCAGATGTCAGGCTGCCAGGACCCGAAGGGGCAGTTGTGCCCATCTTCCCCGGGAGGCCGGCAGCGGCAGACGGGGCTGCGACCCTGCGACCCGGTGACGCGAAGCCGCAGGGCTGCGGAGGCGATGCCCGCGCGTACCTGGTTTGCACTCATAGAGGTCACAACACTCTCCCGGCTTCCCTGAGGCTTTGGACACTAGTATGTTCAGGTATCCCGGCTGGCAGACTTTGCGCAGGCAGCCCGCAGGGTCGCACACGCAGCGGCTGGGTAAGGGGCAGCACTCCCCGGGGGGAGCATAGCCCTCGATCAGAACGGAATCTTCAGGACACCGTGGAGAGAACTGGACTTCGCAGCGGGCCTTGGAGCAATCTGGCTTCTCTTCTAAATGGGAGAGAAAGAATTTAGCACATGCCCGGGGGGCAGCGTGGGGCACTGGTGTCGGAAGCAAGGGCAGTCCTGAGGGTTTACTCATGGACCGAAGAGAAGGGGAGAGGAAGAGCTCTGGGCGGAAGCCGTCACACTCAGCTTAGCCGGCCGTGAAAATCTCCCCTGGGATCCGCTCACGACACGGGGGTGTGAGGCTGCAGTGGCCTTCTCCACCTTCCCGCTCACCGGGGCTGAAGACTCCGTGTCCAGCGCACGGACCCAGACCAAGAGTGGTGAAGGCAGGTGCCTGCGTGATGTGCAGAATCTAGGAACTGGACTCCAGCACTGCCTCACCCGAAGATCTCTAAATTTAAAAGGAGTTTCACGGGCTGCTCTTTGAAAACAGTGTCGGTTTAAAACCTTGCAACAGACCCAGGAACAAATCCTGGCTACTTCAGGGACTGGAGACAAGGTACGTGCCAGTCGACATGAAAGAACTCCATCTCCGAGCCCTGAATTTTGAAGAGATGAACTTAGGCAGATCATAGGATTCTATGATGTGGAAGCTCAGCAAGACGGAGAATGAGCTATGTTCCCCTGTAATTTCCCCAAACGCCATCCAGTGTCGTGTGTCTGTAGCAGCGATCCATCAAACGCCCCTCTCTCCTTCCTCTGGTATTATGTACTGACCATGGCTCCACCTCCATTTTAAAAGATAAGACAAATAAATCGAGCAAAACCCTAGCTTCTGGAGCCCCAGCCACAGTGGAGTCTTTTGGTTTAAGCTTTTAAGAAACCTATACCAACATCATGCCCTTGAGAAAAAGGCTGAAACAAACTGAAAGCACATCATCATAGTCCCATGATCTCTGGGATGGATGAGGGAAGTTCAGAAAATATTGGGTGAAAATGATGCCATGTGGTATTGGGGTCCGTTATCATTAGCTCCGTCTTTCCTACAGTGAAACCCATACAGAATCACAAAAGCAGGGTCAGATCCAAATCACCTAGTTCTAGTCTTCTAAACAAAAAACTGGGGGGAAGCCCAAGCATCCGAGTGATCTGCCTGTGGTCATTGGTAAAAGGAAAACAAGAATCCAGGCCTCCTCACTTCCAGTTCATTCGGCTCTTCCTGAGTCTTCCTCAGGTCATTCCCCCCATGATGGCTATATCTTTCATTCCACTGACCGTCTTCCCCGTCTACTTCCCGGCTAATCAAAGCACACTGTAGGAAAGCCTTCACACTCACAGATCTAGTAAATTCATTAAAAAATAATTACCAAGCACCTGCTGTTCTAGCACCGTGGGACGCACCACGAAGAGAACAAGCATAGATTCCTGTCCTTGTATAGTTTATAGCACAGTGGAGAGAAATCCAAAGTAAAGAACAAACATCATAAATGAGCAAACTGTGTCGTAGCAGAGTGTGTGTCGGTGCCATGGGGAAAAAATGGAACGGGCGAGGGGGAATCTGAGTGCATGGAAGTGGGGGGGGGGGGCGGACAATTTGCAATCTGGTCAGAACAGGCATCACTGAGAAGCCAATGTTTGAACAAAGACTTGAAGGATGGAGAGGGTGGGCCATGGAGCAATCTGGGAGAAAAGCATCCCAGCAGAATGAACAGCTAATGCACTCCTGTGTGTCCCAGGAAGAGAAAGGCCAGTGTGGCTGCAGTAGGATATACGGAGAATGCACATAGATCCTATGCTAACCCCAAGCAACTGCCTTGCGAAGAGAACACAAGAGGAATCCCACTCTTGGATATCCATCAGTGTGGACAGAACAAACCAAAGAGCTGAGGAGAGAAAGTGAATCTCGACTGCACGGGGACTGATGGATACGGAGTCTGTGAAGTACATTCGGTGGATGGCTTATCTGGCAAACCCAAACACACTGTCTCATAATAAGAGCTCTGTGACTTTAATTCCAAATAGCACTTATTCCTACTCTTGTTAATGTGCTGCAATTAACTTATTCTGTATCACATTCTAATACATTTAATACATTCTTATCCTGAAATGTGCTGCAATTAACTTATTCTGTGTCACATTCTAATACATTCTTATCCTTATAATAATACATTCTTATCCTTATACATACCAAATATATATTTGGTATGTATAACCAGACTTTTAAAACACATGCTTCACAGAACATGCTTTCATCATAACCCAACATATTAGATCTTCCTGGTTATTCTGCTCTTTACGTTTCATGGTCTCAATGTTGTCACCCACTAACGTGTTTTGCAGTTCAAACCTTGAGAGATTTATTTACTTCTTAAGAACTACCTTTGTAATACAAACAGGATAAGGTATAGAGACACAGTCTGAACCACTGTCTGAAGGGATTTAGGAATGTTAAAAATGAGTGTTAGGTCTTATTAAGTGCCTTTTCAACTTTTCTCAAGATGATAGTATTGGCTTTCCCTTTAATTTGTTATATAATCCATTAGCAGATTGAAAATTATCCTTGTTTTCTTAAAGCCTCTAAAGATCCAGCTGGATTTGACTTCATAACATTAAGATTTTTTAATTTATGAGCTTGAATAATACTCACGGGTAGCTCTTTGGTGTGTGTGTGTGTGTGTAAATACATGCGTGTGCACTGCCCTCATCCAGTCTTACACCCAAGTTACACTAAATAGTTCAATGAGCTGTTTATCATTCTACCTTACTCTGCTATAAAACAGTCTAAATAACATAGGAATTACCCATTTTTTGATATTCTCATACAACCCAATTGTGAAACTACCAGAACTTAGTATTTTTATTTTAAAGGAAGAAGGGATAGATTCCTTTATTAGATTTTAGGCACTCTACTCTTTTAGAATCATCTGTACTGACATTGGCTAAGTGTCTAATTTATCTAGGTCAATTTATAGATTTTCAAATGCATTTCAGGTTGTATGACCCAGTATTCTTCTTCTGTAGTTTACGTACTCGTTAGTTCTGTTAGTTTTTTAATCTCTTCCTTCTTCATCTTCCAGATTATTTCACTGATTTTTCTCTAGTGCTTAGTTCTCTTCTGTTTCCTCTATTTTCTTAAAAATGCAAATAATTTTAATTGTGATTTTAATACTTTAGGCTAAACATTGCTTCAGGTATATTCTGATTTTTTGATACGCATTACTCTCAATGTAACTCGTTTCTAAATAATCTATAATTCAACTTTGACTCCCTCTTTAACTGAAGATGTCATAGAAGAATGCTATTAAATTTCTGCATAAGTAATTTTGGCTTTCCTCTTGATTTTAATTTCTATAGTTTTATTGCCTTGTTGCAGAGAATGTTACTTCTGTTAATTTCTTAAATTTGTGTTTGTGTGTATGTGTGTGTTTTGGCACAAGCATGTACACATGTGGTCGGTCTAAGGTCAACTTTAAAACACATGGGTGTTTGAAAAGAATGTGTGTTCTCTGTGTATTGGATGGAAACCTGCAAATATATTCAATCAAGCTTAATTATGACAGTCAGATCACTTACATCTCCCCTTTTTTATTTAATTTCCAAGAAGGATCTATTAAGATCATCCACTACGAACCAGGAACTTCTTCTATTTCCAACAGAGTTTACTTTAAATTTTTAAGGTTGTGTTTCTAACTCCTTGACTAGCAGGCATAAGATTCAAGCCTATTATACCGACTTGGCAAGTTGTAAAATGATGCTTTCCAAGAATCTAGATTTCTAAGATTTGTATCTTTCTTTTTATTTTTGCAATTGTTAACATTCTTGGCTTTTCTCTTCTTTCAACCCTCTATTCATGTCTCAGTGGATTATCCAGAACCCCTACTCACTAGCACCTTCCCCCACCAATTCTCACCTGTGGCTTACACCCAACTATGGTTTCCATAGCATCAGGAGGTGTCTTTCTATACTTCTTTTCTCAGCCCCACTTCTAAATTAATTCATCCTCTAAGTTTCATTTATTCATCTATGCCTCCATTCCATGTCTCTTCCATGAAGAAAATAAGGAGAACACTACAGCCACAAATGTATTTCCCCTCATTTAGAAGGTTTTTCTGATATTACCTCTGAATTTTAGATTTCATCCATTTGAAAAGAAGCCTCTCCTGACTCTTTCCCTATGGTGCCTAACAAATCTATATATAATAGTTCAGTTAATTAACAAGCTTTTCAGTCTGGTTGCCTTGGCAACACTTTGCAACTGGCATCTTAAAAAAAAAAAAAAGGCACAAAAACTGCCCCAGATATAGAAAGATTAAAGTGAAATTATCACTTGTAACAGAGGTCTCTGGGAGAAAATAGCTTCTTTCATCATATTAATTATCTTCCTTTAAGAGGTTAGCCCTTAAAATACTGACAGGGTCACCCCATATTAGAATAATTTTACAATAAAGTGTGTATCAATCTTAGTCACTTGAACCTGTGTGACCACATGCTGGCTAGTTGGAGATGTTCTCCACGTCCATAGGTCAACAGGGAAAGTACAATCATGATCCACAAGTAGCAATCGCATTCAAGATTTTCTGCTTAAACACAGATTTAAATAAAACCAAAGCTGAAACAAAAACTACTAGATGGGAGGAGGAAAAAAAAAGAGAGAGAAACATTATACCACCAGATTCTCCCCTTATCTGATTTTTGCAGAGTCCCACACCTCAGACCCTGAAGCCTTCCTCCTCTTTCAAAGTCTCTTAAAATGTCACTTAAAATGCACATTTGTTAATGGAAAACAGGCAGCATTAAACAGACGACTCAAATCTAGACAGGTAACTAACTACAGAGTCGACTCTGCTAAGTGCTCCAGGGGTCCTCTTCCCAATGCCTATCGTGAGTCTCACACACACAGATGCACGCAGGCAGCACGTGGTTACTCTGACACAATCTTTGGGAGTCCTGACCACAGAGGTATTTCAAGGGACACCAAGTTTGAATCAGACCTGATATCACAGAACTGAGTAGGCACAGAGTTAAGAGGAGGGGAGTCTGGGACCACTGTTTCCCCTCCATCTCACTCTGGTAATCTCCCTCCCTCAGAGCAGAAATCTTGGAGCAGCCATGGCATCACGAGGTGATGGCAGGAGCCACATGGTGCCTGGGGGGGGCAAATCTGCTCGTAGTACCAGCTGAGGCACAGTCCCTCTCTAGTCCCTCTCTCACTCATTCATTTGGCAAATATTTATTGAAGGACTTACTTCCCTGTGCCAGGGGTCCTGGGGCACAGAGCTTCGAGCAGGGAATAAAACCAAGTCCTCGCCCTCCCAGACTCACAATTCTGCAGCGAGACAATATACCAAGAGCGACACAGTGTGCTGCCAGGTGGAGGGAGACAAATGCCCGGAGCAGAATCAGCAAAGCGGGTGCACCAGGTGGGCGAGGCCCCATCTCACGGAGGCCGGCACCTACACAGAGACCTGAACAAAGGAAAAGAGAAGGCAGGCAAGCAGCAGGGCAGGAGTGTCTCCGACGCAGGAACCGGCAAGAATCAAGGTGCTAAGGCAAGAACTCTCCAAATAGAAATATACCTCACCATCATTAAGAAGAAATCTAAACTGGTGTAATTCACAGGTAGAAAATACCAATACAAGACTTATAAGAAAGTCTTTTGACAGACGTTTCTTATTAAGGATTCAGTTCTCAGGACTGGCCCAGAGAAATGAAAGCGATCTTTATTGATGGGGCACCCTCTATGCATGGGGCACCAAGCCTGTCTTTTCCTTACCCCTTCATACTCCCATGAGAACAGAGAGAACACCTTCATGTCTACCCGGCAGATAGGGAGCCAAGCAGAGAGGTTAAGGAGCCTGGCTAAGGTCACAAAGTAAGTGACACAGAGCCTCCAAAGCCCACAAGCTTCCCACTGGTCCACAATGCCAAAAGCAAAAGGAACTTCACCTTTCCTCACCAGCTCTCCTGGTACTTGTATGTTTAGTCAATGGCTACACTTTTGCTCACATAGAGAAATGCAAAATTAATTTGCAAAGGTAGAGAGGTTCGGGGTCTTTGGCGCTGTCCTCCACACTTGCTGGTCGGCCGTCCTCCCAAACTCCTTTGCTCCTTGGCCTTATAGACATCACCCGATAAAAGGTGGAGCTTTTTTGTATCCAGCACTACTTTGTTCTGAAAACTTCTATTACAAATGTAAGACATATGTCATCCCTACATTTTTAAATTTAGAGACTGACTCCTTTAAAGTTACACTGTGAATTCTCTTCGTTCACATTCCATGATTTTATCATAACCTTTTTTGGCAAGCTTTGCGGTGAAGACTTGTTCCATACAATCATAACCCCGAGGGGAAAAAATTAGGCTTGTTGATACAGTCCCAGAAATATTTCATATTTCAGCTTGTTCAGAAACACCAGCTGCACTTTCCCAGCACTCTCTTTTACTCTGAATTTAGGATTTAACAGTGAGGGAATCTACACAGGCCCTTTTCTTGGCAGTTTCTTAAAAGTGCCAAATTAAACTGTTTTCGTTACCTAATAAAGTTAGTTTGCATCACAGCAGAATATAAATTAACCAAATATAAAGGAAAAATTAAATTATCTGTAAAACTGCAACATGAGACACTTCAGTTGTTCTCGTGCTGGCTGTCCATGAGAATCACTTACCAAGCTTTTAAGAATACCACTGTCTAGATGCCACCTTAAATCTATGAAGTCAGAATTTCTAGGGAAGGGGTCTGAGAATTAAAATATTTATTTTAAGAGCTCCCTGGGTGATCCTATTGTGTGATTAGAGCTGAGAGTTACTGTGTTACTCCTCAGAGCAAACTGGGAATCTTTACAGTGAAGTTCCCTATTGACAAAAGAGCTTTGCCAAGGGCACGTTCAAACATCCTGTCAAATGGCAGCTGGCGAGATGCCAAAGAAGCACTGAACCCTCCAGATTTCTGCCTGCCACCGAAGAGCCCAGGCTCTATGCTGAGCCTGCGCTACCTCCAGGAATCTCCCAGACCACACATCTTGTCTAAGCAGGATCTCACTGAATTGGGTTGAAGATAATGTTTAGGTTAGAGCTTGGCCACTCAAAGGGTGGCGGGCTGCTGGACCAGCAGCATCAGCACCACTTGGGAGCTTGCTAGGGCTGCAGAGACGTAGACCCTTGGGCCAGACCTAATGAATCAGAAACTGCACTTTAGCAAGATTTCCTGGTGATTCAGCTGTCTTGAGTAGTGGTTCTCAAACAGTGGGCCACGGACAGGCACATCGACCTCTCCTGGGGATATGCTAGAAATGCAAATTCTAAGGCCCCAGAGCAGACCTACAGAATCAGACACTCTGGGACCGGCACCCAGCAATCTGAATCTTAACAAGCCCTCCACGGGGTTCTCAGCCACACTGCGCCCTGAGAACCCCAGGCCTCGAAGAGGGATTCTGCACCCTGGCAGCACAAGAGAAATCTCTGGGGAGCTTTAACAGTCCCCAGCCTCAAGACTGCAACCCCCACCGAGCCCATGAGAATTCCCGAAAGTGGGCCACTGGTATCAGGATTTTGGAAAGTCGATCCACTGTTCTAGGCACCTCTCCCCACCAATACTCCACACTCCCAGGGGATCTGAGGCTGCTTTAATTCTTAGGAAACCTGAATCAACGACTTCTCTGGAGACTTCCTAGAAAAAAGATCAGAGCTCCCCAGGATGAGTGAAAATAGCCAAGTGGGTAGGAAGTAAAGAGCTAGATCCCAAACGTGCCCTGCGTAGGTTCTACTGAATTTTAAATGACAGTTTACCAAAGGCTATTAGAATTCTGAATCCAGAGACATTTTACTTCATCATCTGTTAATTCATACCAGGAACATGTATTCAACTTACTTCTGGAGGGATTTGCCATTTATATAATTAAATTTATGTATTCATACACGGTAACATGTTTTCAAAATGTAACAATGAATTTATTTTTAAAAACCTGGCAATAAAATAAAGCCTCAGAATTGTTTGGATAAATGCACAAAGAACTGAAGATGGCTTTCAGAAAGACTAATTTCGCCTAATAAACTTCTCTGAATGCATCGTCCCCTTTTTGCCATCAACTCGAGCCCACAGAAAAGAAATGAAAATTATCAGAGAATGGGAAAATGACTAATGAGGAAAACTCAAATGGAACTAAATTTGTGGAGTTGGCTCAGCAACATCTTAAGAGGAATCTTCAAAACAGTTTGAAAATGTCACAGAGGCATAAACAGTAGAAATGAAGAACTCCCCAGGGTGGTGTTTAAACCGAAGGCAACATCCATTAATGGAATACAAACAAAGCCTCTATCTCGCAGAGTCGTTGTGACTTTGGGTAGGTTGCTTTCTACACTTCCCAGTTTTCCTCCACTGAGGAAGGGATGCCGATGCCACAAAGTAGGCTCTTCTTTTGTGTAATCATGATACAGCTTTGGAAAAATAAAACACAAGATTATGAAGATGAGAGACGGAAGGGTCTGGCGCTCCTCATCTGTGAAATGGGGGGCTGGTGTCGTGGGTGTCCTCTGCGGGTGGCGCCCAGCTAGGAGTTCTGCAAGCTGCAAACCCCTCCCCGCCATGCAACCAGGGACTGCAGGCCTCTGCTCCTTTAGGGAGGACCAACAATAATTACTGAATTAAAGCAGGAGCCAGTCATTTTCTTTTAAAACGCCATGATCTGTGGATTTGTTAACAATGTACAGTTTTAGTAGTATAGTAGAAAAATGTGATCTTAGGGGACTAAGAAACAAGGAACAGAAAACCAAGGGTGTTGTCGGTAATATGGTCAATAAATTCCTGAGCCCCAGAGGTGGTATATGGATTTCAAAAGTCTTTAGAAGGACTCTGGAGAATATTATGTGCTGGTCGAAAGTGACTATACTTATGTGAACAAAACAATGTATCAAGAGGGGTGGCTGGGTGGCTCAGTTGGTTAAGCATCGGACTCTTGATTTCAGCTGGGGTCACCATCCCAGGGTGGTGAGACGGAGCCCTGCATCAAGCCCCACACCAGGTGTGGAGCCTGCTGGAGAGTCCCTCTCTCCCTCTGCTTCTCCCCCCACCCACCCCAACTTACACATGCTCTCTCTCAAAAAAATAAAAAAGATGTATCAAGAATAAGGCAGGCACAGAGCAGCATGAGTAAAGAACGGGTACAGAGTACTGCAGAATATTGCCGGTTTTGTCTCTGTTGACAACGGCAGCTGCAAATAAAGAACAGCAGGCTATTTAACTGTTCAATTGGTAGTTCTCATGAGGGTTTGCACATTCTGGGGAAAATAAAAACATAGCCCATGTGGCTAAAAATATAGAAGTAGATTTCTGCAAAAATTACTTTGGCCGTTTATTTCCTTTCTCTTCCTCCCTTCTTTGTTTTACTTAAGATAAAATACTTGTATATACCACTTGCTTGCCATTGAACAGAGGTTACTTTTTAGATACTTTTTACCTTTCTTATATGGGAATCAATCTACCTACTGGCTTACTGCCAAGATTTGAGAGCCAGAAAAAAACTATGTTCAAATCTTGGCCCTTCCACAACTAGCTGTGTGAAATTGGACAAGTTTCCCCATACCTGTCAAAGTTTCCTCAGGGTTGTTGTAAGAGTTAAGCGAGATAATATATATTGCAAATTGTCCTCTTCCCGGCACGTCTAACTGTCCAAGAGAATCACTCTTATCATCATCATCACCATCATCAACATCAATTGCTACAAAAAGTCAAGGCTTTGAGTCAGATTGACCTCAGAATACTCAGTATATGTATGTGTTCAATGGGGCATAATACTTATTCTACAGGAATGCTTTGGAGATTAAAAGAATATACACATTCTTCTATATTACATAAATATGTAATATCTATGCTATATAAATATAAAACATTTCATGTTAAACATGTTCATGTGATGTGTGTGTACACACGCATACACACACACACACACACATGCAGGCACTACCCCAGGCCCTCACGTTGGCTCACTTCTCCTTTCAAGTCTGTTTCTAAACCTAATGCCTCACTCAATGCCTGGGATATGGATGTGCTCATCACATGTGTGCTCTTTTTGATAAAGATGAAGCTGATTCTGACACGCGCGCGCACACACACACACACACACACACACACACATCCTTAGCATGCATCACACAAAGTCATCTGAGGACGCCGAAAGTTCTACTCAAGTCCTGGTTCTCTGTCAGCTTCCATTACTTTCTTTATTAATTCCTTTAAAAGAAAAAAAAAAAAGGCCACTCTTTTGAGAGAACAGTCTCTGCTCTGTCTGGAGAGAAAGAAGGAAGCTGTCCTGTGGAGGCAGTTTTCCCTGGAGACTCTTCCCCAGCTATCTGTGCATTCAAGATGCGCTGATGGGCCTGGCTCGCCAAGCTATCAAACGGACAAGGTGGAATATGATGGAATATGATGGTCAGGACTGTCTCCCCAAAACAAACATATGAGCCCCCCCCCCCAACATTTATACCCACGCCACGAAAGGCCCTCCCTCGTGAGAAAGTGCTTCATTCTTGGAGACCACCCCTGGCGGTCAGTGCCTCTCAAAACAGCCTCATTCCCTCCCCACCCTTCCGACCTTTCCTTCAGCTCCAGCACTGGCTTCCTAATCAGCTTTGCGCTGGGCCAAGCCCCTGAAAGGGCCCCACGTTTCTATGCCGTCTTTGTATTTTTTGTGTACCCACGGCGTAAACCCTCATCTACCACGACCGCCGAGAGGGCACGCACAGACTACAAATATGTGAGTGCAGCTGAGCAAAGGGACGTGTTTACTTTCCGTCCAGA
This sequence comes from Nasua narica, assembly GCA_028533885.1. Taxonomy (NCBI): domain Eukaryota; kingdom Metazoa; phylum Chordata; class Mammalia; order Carnivora; family Procyonidae; genus Nasua; species Nasua narica. Next base: position 25,498,456 of record CM052811.1, on the reverse strand, counting down.
ACGACAACTTGACCTGCAGCAAAAACAAAAATACTGCAATGCGTATTTTTTCCCAGAAATGATAATTATAGTACTCCAAACATTTTTCAAACTTTAACGACCAAAATGGAAAAGGCATTTCAAAAAATAATTTATTAAATAGGCACTTATATTCTTGGTAGCCCTTACATGGAAATTCTACTTTTTTTTTTTCCCTCATAGCCATTAAAGGCCTTGGCGCCTAGCTCAAAACCCTCTTCCAGGGCAAGGGGAGGTTCGGCCTGCCGAGCTCACAGGTAGGTGGTGACTCAAGAGCCCTCCTTATTCATCGTAGTCAGCGTGAGTTTATGGCACCTCTTCCACTGAAAAATACCAGCGACTGAAGACCAGTTTGTGCTGAGTGATATGAAGGCAATTCTCCACCTCTGGCTCATGAAATGCCTGAACCAAGAAGCAGAGGCCAGAGATGCTCCAGGTGTCAAACAGGACAGGGTGCAGGATTTAGACTCCTCTCAGGGGCAAGAGGTGAACCCCACCTACTCGCACTCCTCTCTCTGAAGAGTGTGAGTCCTCACGACATTCCCCACCTGGTTGTTTTCCTCCAGCCCAAGTTTTTCTAGACTCTGTACTCCCATCAGGATACAGCCATTGTAGCTACCACCCTCGGGCTTTCTGACATCCTTTCGAACAGGGGTTCTCACTTGAGTGTGCCAGACAGCTTTTTAAAGCGCGGACTGTGACCCTCGCCTCCAGAGTTGCTGAGTTAGTTGGTCTCGGCGGAAGCCTGAGAACGTACATCGCTAACAAAGTCACAGGTTACTGATGCTGCTGGCCAGGTGCCATGATTTGAGAACTGCCACTTTAGATCACATCTATTTGAAAATTTTTCATCTCTTATAAGCTCTACCACCGTCTCTCCTGCCCCCGGGCACAGCTGCAGCTCCCTTGCTCTCTCTGAACATAGGGACAGGAGCCGGCTCCAGGGATAAAAGGACAGTGACATGCTTGAGGAACCTGATGGGTCTGAACCACAGAGGTCCCAGCCAATCTCATCCTCTTCTACATTTGTTGTTGTTTTCTTTTTTTTTTCCTCAAGAGAGTGCTCGTTTGTACGTGTGCAAGCAGGGGTGGGGAGGATGGAGGGACAGAGAGAGAATCTTAAGCTCGATGGGGGCTCCATGTAGGGCTTGACCTCATGACCCTGAGATCATGACCTGAGCTGAAATCAAGAGTTGGAAGCTTCACCAACTGAACCAACCAGGTGGGCCCTCCCCCATCATCTTCTACATTAAATAGCAGCCCCCATGGAACTATCATCTCAGACCCGAGACAAAATTCAGAGAGGCGCTCCAGGAGAAAGCAGGCACGTGGTTCAGATGTCTGTGTCAGACGGCACGGAGAGGGCAGGGCTGTTGCCACTGAACACAGTGCTCAGTGCAGCTCCTCCCCTGTTTCAAGGGTACAGCACAGCTCCAAATATTTTCAAACACAGCAAATATTTTTTTCCCCCCTTGGGAGAGTTTATTTCCCGGTCAGAAAAGGAGAAGCAGGGTCAGGCTGCTGAGCATTTGAGGCCCAGGCCTAACAGGGAGGCACGGGGGAGGGGGGCACAGGGGAGGGCTCCGACTGTGAGCGCTTGGTCCCACAGTTGTCCTGGCTGGGTCCAGGGAGGGCCTGCCGGGGATGGTGGCACCGAGCCTGGGGGCAGAGGTGGCAGGCCAGGGGGCCCAGAGGACGGCACATATGGAGGCAATAAACACTGACAGGCCAGGCACACGACTCCAGGCCAGCAGGCCCAGGTGGGACAAGTAAGGCTCGGGTGCTGGCTTTGCCCACCGAGGGCTGTCTGCTGCAATGACTCTGTAAATAAGTCTAACCAGAATGAATTAAAGGGAACAAAATAGTATATGATGAATCAACTCTCGCAAATTCACGTTCCAATAATTGGGAATTTGTGACGATTTGGAATAAGAGTGCCATGAAACTTAACTTTACAGGTCTCACGGGGACCAGACTCCACAAAGTTGCTAGGGATCTAAGTCCTTGCATTTTTTTTTGCTCCTCAAGACCTACTTGTAGCCCTTGTCCATCTAGTCTTCCAAACAGTGTAAAGAGAGGAAAATGCAAGGCAAAGGGCACCACTCTAAGGGGTATACTGTGTGAAGTCGCATCATGGCTTCTGCTCCCTTCATGGCTTGGCCTTAGTCACATGGCCACGTCTATCTACAAGGGAGTCTGATAAATGTGGTCTTTATCCTGCGTGGCCATATCTGTAGCCAAAATTTTATATCTATCAAAGGAGACGAGAATGGATATATGAACGCAGAGACTAGACACTTCCCACAATAATTTTTCTAAGAAAATAAACTGTGTAAATAGGGAAGTATACTTCCCTTCAAAAAGTAAATAAAGCATTCTGAAGAATTACTGTAGAAACACTTAAATAAGTAATACAGGTAGGTGGAAGGAACACCTGCCTCTATTGCTTATTTGTGTTAAAAGAACCTGGAAGATTCTTATTTATTCATCAACTCCATAAATATGTAATAATCAAAATACCATGTAAGAGACATTGTATTAAGTTGTATATTTTAATAATTAAGCAAGGCTATACACAGAGAACCCTTAGTCATCAGTAAGCCTAGATTTTCTCTGCATGCAAACTTTAAGCAGAAAGCCTAGGCTTCTTTTGAAATGTTCTAATTTCAACAAATCAATCTAATCCTTCCTAAAATTAAAGTATAAAATAAAGGTGGACTGAAGATTTGAAGATTTAATTACAAGAAAGCAGAGGAATTAATATGCCTGTCCTTTGCATAAAAATGTGGGAATGGTTTATCTACAGGATGCGAACCTGTGTTTTTCTTAGCCAGAAATTCTCACATGTAAGTGGGGAAAACGGTGGTCTAGCAAAACCGAATGACTTGTCCAGGGGCTCATGTGGCTAACAAACAGTGAAGCAAGGCCAGAAGCCAGGTCTCCTGGGGAATTTTACACGGGTTCCACCAAGACACATGGTCACACAAACATTCTCATCCTCCGGTCTGTAGTCTGCATCTTTCCCTGAGTTTTTCATCCTTTCTGCAATACTTAAAATTGCTCAGAATCTAGCTTAAATTTTGATTACAAAGCTCCTTTATTATGAAATCAGTTAAATATACAAACCAAACCAAACCAAAAGTAACCCTTTCTAAGCGGAGTGTATAAGAAAGGTCAGAAGAGCAAGCTCTGGTCATCGGGGAACTGCTGCTGTCCACCACTCAGGTGCTGATAGGCTCCTTACCCACACAGGCAGAGAGCCCCGTCCTCTGAGGCACAGATAACAAATACACTGGGAACGGGAGGGATGGCAGGCTCGCCAAGAAGGAATCTGTATGCACGCCAAGGGACTGGGGACCTGGAAGCAGACAGCTCCCATGTGGAACACTCCAGGGCCTCATACGACAGGGTTCCTCTCTAACAGCCCAATCCCCAGGAAGTTTATTTAGACCTCTGGCAATTTTCTCCAGTTCATTCAGAAAACGAAGGCGAGGCATAGAAAACTAGAAACTGGAAGACCAGAGGAGCTGGTAATAAATACCAGTGTCTCTCAGCCTTCAAGACAGAAGTGAGCCTCATGTGGACGCGGAGTATCTGCTTGCAGAATCTTGACTGGTATCACCTCTCTAACTCAGACTTCACTTCTGGAGAGCTGTCTGTCACACCCCTTCATGCTGCCAAGGCTTCCCACATGTTCACCAGTGCTGCTCTGCTCTTCTCGGTTTTGCGGTGGACACGACTTATCTGCACATCTGCATCTGGTGATGGCTGAAATCCTACTGATACGGGTGACCTGTGATATTCAGGCTCTGTCCCCATATTGAGTGTAGGCTCCTGCCGGCCTAGTCTTTCCAAGGAACTGTGGATCCCTTGTGCAGCCAAAGAGGAGAAGGCCTGCCTTCTCTATTCCTTCTCCATTTTCCCCTCTTGTTTCTCTTATTATTTCCCTGTAGTGAAGTCATAGCTATACTTATGTTCAGAAAAGCCACTTTTTAGAATTTAGGGTTTTCATTAATACTATCCTTTGCCCATGTTACAACTGAAAATGTAAAAACTTGCCTTGGAAGGGGGAAAGGGAGCTTCAAAGGAGGTCAGGTTTAAACAAGGGAGAGCAGTAATCCCACAGGTTTTCTCTAGCGATTCGGGAGCTTATTGGTTGGTATATGTGAATTTCTATTCTAAGGTGTTTTGTTGTTATTATTGTTAAGAAACAAAACCAAAAAAACAAACTTTTGGGGGCACCTAGGTCACTCAGCTGGTTAAGCATCCAACTCTTGATTTAGGCTCAGGTCATGATCTCAGGGTTGTGAGACTGAGCCCCACGTCACCCCATGCTGGGCATGGAGCCTGCTTAAGATTCTCTCTCTCTCTCCCGCTCCTCTTCCCTCCCTTTCTAAAAAAAAAAGAAAAGAAAGAAAGATGGGACACCTGGGTAGCTCAGTTGGTTAAGCATCTGCCTTCCACTCAGGTCATGATCCCAGAGTCCCGGCATCCAGGCCCACATCGGGCTACCTGATCAGACGGGCATCTGCTTCTCTCTCTCCCTCTACTCCTCCCCTCTCATGCTCGCTCTCTCTCTCACTCACCTCTCAGATAAATAAAATCTTTAAAAAGAAATAAATTAAAAAAATTGTGTTGATACAAGCGGCTACAGATATATGCTAGGACTTCTACCTGATCTTAAAGCCGTAAGCAACAGGAGATTTGAGATCTCAACTGACCTGCAAGATTCATGGTGTAATTTAAGGCTATCCAGTCAACATGTCATTACTGGGCCTCCAAAAAAAAAAAAAAAGAAGGTCAGAAATATAGACTCAGGTGCGTGGTGCCACTCATTACAGTTGCTCCAGAAGGTGCAGTATCACACCGGCCAGAACACTTACAGAGGTTCTGTTAGGAACTGGCCAGCCTTGTTTTTGTACCAGGCATTTCAGATTCGATCTACTGCCAAATACAGCACACCAACTTTTTAATTTGTCCCAGATTCCTGTCTTCTGGTAAGGAACCATTACTTTCTAGGACTTCTTGACCCCTCTTCATCCTGGTTTTCTTTTAGAACAGAAGAGGTTTTGACCCACTCATGACTTCCTGCATACGTGGTAATGAGCTAAAAACCTACTGGGCGGTTGGTCTGTTACCAGCCAGGTGACCTGGTCCTGCAAAGATGCTTCACGGCACACCTGGTTCAAATGACAAATTACTACGTGTCATGGATCTTCTGGGTCGCTGTTTCATGAATAACTGAATTTGTGAATGTTAAATCAATGAATCACAAGGGTCTCCTGTGTTGGTTTCTCTGTAACGAATCCTGTGTAAGTCATGGCTATTCCTAGTTAGCAATAACCTCATACCTAACTCCTTCACTCACTGCCGACTTAAGAATGCATTTAGAAGGCTCCGTCTCAGCTGACTCTCTGATGAGAATGTTGGGGACAGCACGGTTTGTCACCAGTAAGCCTCCTTTTGAGTCGCACAAGGATTTCTCACTTAAGAATTCCCAGGGCACTGGAGGATCTAATCTCCATCCTTAATTATGTCACTGTGAAGCAAAAATTATCAAGAAAATGATTTCTTATATTGGAAATTAATTTAGACTAATTTCTAATCACAATCAAAAACAAAGTTTAAACTGTCAGAAATATAAAGCTGACGGAGTTGTTCAAGTGAATTTTAAAGAAAGTAATGAATCAACTGGCCATAGTTAACAGTATTCCTGGCAAAATTAACAGGAAAACTGTCCAGTAGTTGCTCTTCTGATAATATTTATGAACAATCATATCTAATGGCTGAGGTCTTACTCTCATCCCCTAGATGCAATTTTATAAGTTGGGAACCACATTGTCTTTCCGTTAGTCAGAGAGCCAAAGTGGCGTTTATTCTTTCACTGACAAATGTCTCTGGGCAGCTACTGGCCCACACTAAGTGGGCCACACAGCTCCTCACCGCCACAAACTTACTATGGACTTCAGGGGAAAGCAGAGCACCCAGATGGCAAGGATCGGGCTCTGGGGCAGACTCAATCCAACTGCTTATCTCATCTGTCCAGTTCTTTTCAACTCTTTAAGCTTCCAGTTCCTCTTTATCAATGGGAAGGTTAGCAGATGATTTCTGAGATTCTTTTCACAATAAGAACTAGAGAACAATACAGGGAAATTTAAATAACAACAGATAGTAATTAAAGAGGTGACCTAAGACAATAGGTTGATAAGTGGCAAATGAGTGTCAGAGACAAAGAGTGCGGAGACTCTGGAGAAAGGAGACAGTACCTGCAGGGGCATTTGCTGGGAAAGCTTCATGGAGGAAGTGTGGTTTTTATCAAGACATTGAAATAAGGGTAGGTTTCAAAGCAAGTGTCCTGAGGAGGTTGGAAGTAGGGACTATTCCCATCAGGGGATACGGTCCAAGTGAAAGAATGACAGTCACAATCCCAAACATGCCACTTCCCAAACATGCCACTTCACACCCACGGTCCTATCTCAGAAGAGCCCCCATGCTATCAATGGGGCAAGGGGTGGGGGGAGCAAGGCATCTCCTCCAATGCTCTTTCCCTACACCTGCCTCGCTGGCCAGACTGCCACCGTTTATCTGTCCAACATTTACTGAGCACTCATTACCTCCCGGAGCTTTGCTAAAGATCTGGAGACACAAAGTTGGAAATACATGGTCTTTGTCCTCTAAGCGCATTCTAGTTGTGTTCAAACAAAAGTCATCTCCTCTGTGAAATATCCCTTCACCTCAGTCTCCTTCACAAGTCTGATTCCTTCCTCTAGTCTATTTTCATAGACTTCATACATACATCAATTTTATAAAATGTTCACATTGCATCATTAATTACTTATATTTTGGCATTCCATGACCAAATGTGGTTTCCACGATGGCTGGACTACAGTCTTATGTTTCTTTGTTCCTCACTGCCCCGAAAAATGCCTAGACCATAGCAGGCAGCCAGTGAACTATTATCTCTCTCACTAATATCCCCTTACTAATCTTAACCTCTCTACTTTTTTCCTGTCTACCTGTCCATCTCTCTACTTACCTACCCACTTACCTATCTTAAGTTCTCCCATTCGCTACTAGTGTATGACCCTGGGTAACCTCTCCTAGCTCAGTTTCCTCATCTGTAAAATGAGGATAATAAAACTCTCCAACTCACTGGTTTGTTGAGAGCTTTAAGTAATCCATGTCACATGCTTACACTAATACCTGGCACATAAGTAAGCAGCTCCTGTTAGCTCTGATTATCTTAACTGCTGACCTTAAAATACTTACAAAAGCTTCTTAGATCTTTTATAAGTCACAGAACCAAATCAACAACATAAAGTCAAAGAATCAAATGATATGAGGGCAATGAATAAGTTAGCACACTTGTCAGGTAGCACCAATCCAAAGTAGGCAAAAATGTACCAAGTTCCCAAAGCCTCCCTGTCTTAACTATACAACAACAGCAAAAGGTCCTGTTTAATAACCGCGTAGTTATTACTATCACCTTCCTTTAGAAACGCCTGCACACAATGGACTGTATTACTGTAATACTCTACTTCAACCACATTGATTTTGTTAACAAAGGAACCCTGTAATATTGATACAGTGCCTTAAGCAGCTCAGCAGAGGGTGTGTCTCATGGTGTAATTAACTTTATGGACTTTTCAAAGGTCTCCAGATCGGCAAGGTAATTGTTTTAAGGAGTTAAAAACATGATCTATCAAAAGCCTTCTGTGGGCATGGGTTCAATGGGTCTTGACAGACTCTGGCTCAGGTTCCCGGTATGGCACCAGCTACCTTCTGAAGTACAGGGAAACTCTCAAAATAAATTCTGAAAACAAACCACCTCAACGTGTTTGTAACTTTTAAAGGGCTATAGTGTACTGAAATGCATTCTAAAGTACACAAGAATCTCTGATTTAGACAATGAATAGATCCCATCCTCGAAGTGGTAAAATACTCTGGGATAAAAGCAATTCCTTTCTTACCCAGTGCTCTAAATACCGTTTCTATAATGTGCGTTATTTCTATGCTTAAATGCTCATTTGCAAGAAATTTTTTAAAAAAGGCTTAGGTTGGTTAATGCATTGTAACGTTTCTGTAACCAGTCCTTGGGGCAGATATATTGAATCAGGCAGCTGAGAAAATATGAGAGAGAGAGACAACGGACAAGCATCCAGAGAACAAATTTTAGCCCGAGACCCGTCACTGACTCACAGCAGTGATGGGGCAGATCCAGGCGAGAACCACCATTTCCAAAGTATCAAACAGAACACTTCGGGAGTTGCAAGGAGAAAATCACAAGAATAACAATGGCATCATTAATTTTGGGGGGAGGAACCAAGAGAGAAGCAGTAGATAATTCATGAAGCTGACTTACACTGCCTTTTTAAAAATATTTTGCCTCGGGTGTCACATCATAGGTTATGTCACTAACAAACCAAACCTTTAGTATCATAATGGCCTGAAGAACAGAGCTCTCCCCTTTCCTCATGAGTAAATAACTACTTAAGGGTGAATCAAAGGAGGAATGAGTAGTGGACACAATGAATTCGGGCAGTTCCTGAGAGCAAAGCTCCTCAGACGACAGCGACCAGAATCCAACAGTCTTGTAGATATTCAGAATTTCAAATGGCACTTATGACCATTCATTTACACTTAGGAAAAAAGTTCACCCTGACACCTTCCATTTACTGGAACCCCTGTTAACAGATATATCTTCATATACACAGTAATAAACTAATGTTTGAATTAACGAACTAATTCGAATAAACGAACTAATGTTTAAATTAAAAACGGAGCTGTTAATGGATCCTAAAGTCCTTTTTGAATTAAAAAACATTAACTGTATTTAATGTATAAAATATGACAGCAAATTAAAGGGACAAAGCCCCCAAGAAACAAAGTAACAGGACTTACTACATTCAAATCAGGTTGTTCTGCAGAGAAAGTCACCTCAGGAAGTTACAGAGTTAGTCCGATTCTTCTATTTCTCAAAGCGTTTCTGTCCCTTCTGACGTTTTCTTTAAAAGCAGTTCTTGACATATACAATAAAAATCAGCCTCAGTGCCTAATAGTTCTAGCTTCTATCTTAGCAAAAAGAGAATTCCGCAAAGTGCTCACCTATTATATTAATCAGCTATGACTCTAAAGGCCTTCTGGCTATTTCCCAAGATAAGATCCAACTTCAAAAAATCAAAGTTTGCCATTACCAAAGGCATTCAAAAGAAAAGTGCTACAAACACTGAAGGCACTTAAAAACAAAAAAAGGAAGGACAGAGGAATGAAGGGAGAGAGGGAGGAAGAAAGGAACATGAGTAACATCCACCTTCTTTCTAAGGGTGGCCTCACCGGGACCAGGGCCTGGACTGCTGGGGTAATGGTTGAAAGGAGAACATCCTCTAGATTTTAAAATTCATTTAATTTTGTCTTAAATAGTCCCCACCTAAGAATCTCAATGTGAGGTATGCCTGACTATGTTCTAGTCTATGATTTTTGCCAGTCTGATAATTCCCTGTGAGTAAGCTGGGGCAATATATCTGCAATCTGACTGAAATGTTCATAACTCACTGATTATTTTTCTGACTGAAAGGAGGAAAGAATGGACTTATAATGAAAAAAAAATAACTGGATCCATATCTAGTCATCTTGTTAAAACCAGAAAAATGACAATAAAATAAATTTTTTGAAGGAAAAAAAAGCCATCAAGAAAGATGCTGCTTGCTTTTTGAAGGTTAATTTATTTTTTTAAGGCATCTTGATTTTTTTTAAAGATTTTATTTATTTATTTATTTGAGAGAGAGAGAGAGTGTGCGCGCGGGAGCGAGAGAAGGAACACAAGCAGGGGTGTGGGAGAGGGAGAAGCAGGATTCCCGCTGAGCAGGGAGCCTGATGTGGGGCTCAATCCCAGGGCCCTGGGATATGACCTGAGCTGAAGGCAGAAGCTTAACTGACTGAGCCACCCAGGTCCCTCTGAAGGTTAATTTTAAACCGTAATTAACAGAAGTAAAAAAAAAAAAAAAAAAATTAAATCACACTGATTACAGCTCTTCAACAATATCCCAATGCTTCTTCGTAACATCACTTAAACGTGCAATTTCTCAAAAAAAAAAAAAAATTAATTAGGAGAAACAAACCCTAACTGCATAAAAGGCATACATTTAATCTTACATAAAAACTTCTTTGGAAAATATCTCTGCATTAATCTTACAAGTTAAGAACAGAAGAACTTAAATTAAGTTTCTGTTTATAGCTTTGGATTTAATTTCATAGTAGTTGTGAGGAACCAAGGATCAAAAGACTGCATGAAAACACTAGTTTTTACAATGCCACAGCAATAAACTGTCCCCTCAGCTGATCTTAGCTACTAACATCAGACACCACGGAGCTCCTAGGATCTCCAGTGGCTTCCGTGGAACGAGGCAACACCAGCAGGAGACATTCAAGAAGGAAAACATGGCATGGTGACACCAGCTTCCTAATGACTGAAGAAGAAAGTGCAAACTCTTCACCACGGCACTTGAAGCCCTTGGCATCTGGGCATGACTGATCCCATGCCTTAGGGCCACCCTCTGCCCCCTTCACCACTATTGTAGGACCCATGCTTGCTCCAGTTACAATGAGATTCACTGGTCCCTCAACGTCCCATCCTTTCCTCTCTCGTTTCTATGCTTCTCTTCCTTCCTAGTTGGCAAGCCCTTAATTACCCTTCAAACCTCAGCTCCACAAAGGTGAAGATTTCCCTGACTTCTGGAAAGAGTTAAGAACTCTGCCATACATAGGTATAATGGAAGTACCCACACATGCCCCTCCTACACTACAAGAGGAAGGAAGGGTCTCTGCTCAAGTTCTACTGTCTGTGTGTCTTAGTGTCTGTGTGTCTAGCATGATGCCCTGACCTCATGATGCCCTGATCATTAAACCTTGATGGACTGAACAGCTGAGGCAACGAAGTAACAGAGGCGGCTAAGAACATGGAACCGTCTGGGTTCCGATCTTGGCTCTACCTGGCTGTGTGACCCTGGGCAACTTACCTCATGACGTTCTCAGTACTTACTAAATAAAATAATCCATATAAAGTGCCTGGTGACATCTGCTGCACGGTAAGCATGCTATAAATTTAGTTATTATCACATCCTATTTTCCCCACATAATTCCCAATTTCAGGAATGAGAGACCTGTTTTTAAGTAAAGGAATTAAACTGATACAGTTTGCTGATGGGCAAGAGAACATCTGAAGTAGGCAAGATCTGCAAGACAAGATAGGAGAAGAATGAGAATAGGAAGCTGTCTGTAGAATAAGGCTGCGTGTGAGTTAAGTCTCAAGCAAGCACGAGGAGAGGAAACAGTAAGACTAAGAGGAACTAAGAGTCAGAAGTTAAGCGAAGTTTTTTAAAATAAGCAGAGAACCAAATGGGATGTTAATGTTGTAGGTCAGGGGAACAAAGAAATCAATCACCTCACTGGGCTTTAATGCTGCCACTTTAGTATAAATTATTCAGATTATTTATGCGCTGCCATCATCTCTCGGTCTCACCAGTGAATAGGACCACTGTACAGAACTGCGTTCCAGGCATTTCAGATGTGCTGTCCCAAGCACCCATGTCAGAATATCGCCAAAAGTCCTTCTTCGATTTATTTCCTCATGTGTGTCTCATCTTTCAATAACTGGCTCCAAAGAAAAGAAAATGAAACTGTATGCTCAGATTCTAACATCAGCTTCAGGAATATGGAAAGCAATGTTAGAAAAGCTGGCTCCCCTGGCAAAGACCTCCAGAAAATCAGCGCATTCCGTCTCTTCCACATGATAAATAAGGTATATACACCAAGCACTTGGCACATTACAAAGAATGTGGAATGCAAATGCCCGGGTGCAGCCTCAGCTAGTATCAAAACTATCTATTCTGGGATGCCAGTGAATTCACTTCAAGTGACAATAAAATCTACTCTTATTAATAATGCAAATAGGAAACTACAACATTAACATAAGTACTTCAAGAACCATGTGCTCATCCTGACATCAAACTCAATTTTTCAAAAAGAGATGAAATGCAAATGAAAAGGACAAAGCTATTAATGAAACCAACAAAGCATATGTGCCTTTTAATCTTGCAGAGTAGGTCTTCCCTCGACAAAGTAACCATGACATCCAAATAGTTAACAAATGTATGGATGACCAGAACCTTAGTTCTTAGTTTTAAACTTAAGGAATCCTTCTTCTTAGACACGAAAGCCTATAAACCACTCAATTTTTTTACTGAATTGTAAGAAAATTTCTTTGAATATGTTAGTGTTGCAACAGCAATATCCACTTACATTTACTGCAGGAGTAGCGTCAGGATAAGCCAGGTTAAGAACTAGAGCAGGAGAGAGGAAAGGAAGTGTGGGGGAGGAGAGGAGCTAGAAAGGACAGAGCCTGGATGTGACTCCACCTTCAAATAGTGCAGTGCAGCGGCCTAGGACACGGTCCGGGGTCGCCATCTTGTTTTAACAGATAAGGCAAGGAAGGCTCCAAGAGATTGAAGGGCTTCCTCAAGGTCCCAACAGAAGTGGGAACCCAACAGAAATAAAACTTTCGATCAAGACAGGCTTCAGTTCTCTGAATTCTACCAACACAGTCGTGGGGAGTTGTAGATGTGATTTCCTATTGAGTGAAGGCAACGTTACCTCATTTCTGGGGCTGATTCTTTGGTGGAGCAGCTTCACCACCTCTCTGTGCTGTGATGTAAAGGGGGGGCCAGACATGGCAGAAGAAGAGCTGACACATGAAAAGTCTCGAAGTTAGAACCCAAAGGAAAGTCTATGGTGCCACCTGGAGCCTTGCATACTTGCGTTGTGCCCTGAACTTCTTGCTCTGTCCTAGTTCTTTCTCTTCTGTGTATAAATATGCTCAAGTCCCTAACACGTCCATCCTTGAAGGCTTAACAAAAATGCCACCTTCACTGGGAAGGAACATTTTCCCTGAGAATATCGCTTCTCTCTCAGCACTCTTACAGACTTCTTGTACCTCTAAATTATAAAAGTACTTATTTCGTCTACTTTCTATTTTAGTAAATTGTTTTCATGCCTAGCTCCCCAAGAAAACCGGAAATATCCTGAGCTAGGACTATCCATTATTCATTGTTGTATATGTGAATGTTTATTGCACTAAAATCTCCTTAGGTAAGAGTTGAACTGTTAACAAATTTTTTTCTGCATCTTCCTATTACTGTTTTTAAGGTATTATAGAGTGGAGATAACTCCATACCTCTGAAGATCCTACAAGGATTCCAAACTCTACTCAGATAACAAGACCCTGAAATAAAATAGACGGAGTCCAGAATAAGGAAAATGAGAGAGAAAGGTAAATTAACTGTATGGTCTGTTGCAACGGTATTTTGTTATTTCAGGCTATAATGCTCCTATAAAGTGCATGCAGTTTGTTAAACTGGTAAATAAGTTGGTAAAAAAAAAAAAAGTTATGTTAATACTGCTAGAAATAGGACGACATAAAAAGCTATTTCAGGGTAAAGGGGAGGAACAGTAGTGGGGTGATGGCAGGCAAACGGAACTCAGAAGAGGTGTGGAGGAAAAGATGATAGGAGAGTGAGAAGGGTGAAGAAAAGAATGTCAGGGAAAGTTCCAGAGCAAATTAATCACTGCAGACACAGGAGCTAAGTGGCCTGGACAGAAATCAAGAACAAAAGAATGAAGGAAGAATTGCAACATCTTCAGGGGAGGACCACGGACTTCTGAAGGGGACACGGTGGCCAGGGTGATGAAGGGCTTCTGACTGCAGGCTGCTGTGTCTCTGTTCTCAGCTGAAACGTCTACATCGATCTGGACGCTCTTCCCGCCTCCGTGCTCTCTGACCGCCGCATCTGACTCGCGGAGGGTGGAGTCAGAGACGGAGCCCTGGCTGGGGCTTCCGCCGTGCAGCTGGCCCTATGCTGAAGCCAGGACAGACTGGGCTCGGGAAAGCAGCTTTCCAACTGCAGGACAGATCCTCCCGTTAATCAGGAATGGTCATGGGAGGGAGGATCTGAGCCAGTCGGCTACTGGTCTGGATATTGCTAATAATTTCTCTCTTTGGTTCCTGAGGATGTGTGCCAGGGTTTCTTCCAACTGCATACAGCAACTATGATTTGTCTTTGTTTCTGGAAAAACGGGCGGCAATAACACCGAAATGAAATACGACTAGAGCCAAAAGGGTAAGCTTGAATGAAATTAGGCCCACATAAAACCAAAGACAGGTCACAAAAAATACTAAAATTAGTATGTCTCTTCCTTTTAGAGGGCAGAGTATTATAGTATGAGTTCCTGTCCTGGTTTTTATCACCTAGAAATCTCTAATGATGACATACTTCTCTCCTTATCAGGTCAATGATGACTAGCATTCATCATCATGACCTGAAGTATTTCCAAATTCTGAATGTGTTTTGTACTTAAGGATACTTTCTGATGACCAATCTATTTAGAGCATCTCCTTATTACTTCTTTTCTGAACCCCTCGGATTACAAGCCTGCAATGGATCCTCTCAAGGGCTACAAATTAAAGCCCGATTTTTCTTCGTATTTCAGGAATGATCTCTTATAATTTACTCTTAATGCATCACTTTTTCGATCATGAGATATTTATTACCATCAAGGCCCTATGTTTGTCTTCAGGGGAAACAGGCAGGCACACAGGAGAGTAAAATACGTGTTAAGTACACATCCACAGAGGTCCCACCACATCCCAACAGAGACCTTTGGGTGGAGGATTTAAACAGAATAGGGTTTCCTTGTAAGCTCAGGAGTGCGCCTGAGAAGGGACGTGCGTACTCGCAATTCCCTCCGCAGGCCTGGGATTCTAGCACGTAAATGATCACACCCAACAGAGGAGACACACGAGGTCATAAACTTAAAAAAAGGAATCTGTGAACAATTTTAAAAGGAAGCTAGGCAGACTGGGGTGTGGGTTTTGTTGACATCCCTGGGAAAGAAGAAACAGAAGCACTTAACAAACTCAGAGGGAGAAACATAGCCTCCAATGGTAGAGATAAAGGATTAGATAAACCAGTCAGCAGAAGACCAAGCTGAATAACGGCCACCAAGAGCCACCAAGTTGGAATCTTTGGAATTTTGCTCATGTGTTCCAGACAGCGTAAGACTTTAACGACTTAATTTCCAAATGTCATCACTATATAAAGAGAAGGACTCAAAATCATCTCTATCCCCTGATACACGTTGATGCATTTCAAAAGCTAATTTTGACTCCAGTTTTTGCTCAGTCTTCCCCATCTCGGGAAATGATACCAGCTGTTCAAGGCAGAAGCCCAGGGTCCAACATGGAATCTCCAACGTGACCCCCAAACTTAAGTTGAAACTTTGTGACTAGACCTCCAAAAGACACATAGGATCCCCTGCCTTCTCCCCAGCTCCTCTGGGCAGACCCCTGGTCTGGCTGCAGATGGCCCTCCCGGCCCTCCTCCTTCAGTGCCCTCACCTGTCCCCTGGTTCTACTCCAGCCTCCTCCCATAAGACATTTTCCACAGAGCAGCCCAAGCTGATCTTCTTAAAAAGGGCATCCTATCATCTCTGTCTGAAGATTTTACTTAGCTTCTGATTATACTTAGAATAAAATCCAAACCCCTGGCCGTATAGCCTATTTGATTCTGACCCTCCCTACCTCTCCAACATCCCCTCAGATGGCTCTCCTCACCCTCACTGGCTACCTACAGCCCACTAAGACGCTGAGCCTCCCAGCTCACAAAGCTCCTTCCCACACTGGGTTGCCAAATACACGCTTCCCTCTGCCTGGAATGTTCTTCCCCAGGCTCCTTGCACAGCTCACTCCTTCTTAACTTTCAGTCCAACTTAAACATCATCTCTTTAGAGAGAGACTTTCTCAAACCATCCTACCTTCGTCGTGGCATTCTGTTGTTGTCCAACTGCCCTTATACACTTTCATTTATGGCTTTTATTTATTTTCCCCATAAGACTGGAAGCTCAAGGGGACTAGGACCTTGCCTGTCTCGTTCACTCTGTATGAAGCACCATGTCTGACATGGAGCAGGTTTCTCAGTATCTGAGGAAGGAAGGAAGGAAGGGAGGGAGGGAGGGACGGAGGGAGGAAGGAAGGAGGGAAGGAATGAATTAGGGGAAACTACATAGGCATTTATTTGCTAAGGGCAGATGATTATCCCCTTCAATGTGAGTTTATAGGATAAATACATTCCATTCATAAACTTTGGACAAAATCCAGTTTGGGGAGTCTGATGGCTTTTGCAAACTACTTTTAAGGCTACTTTTAAGTCTGGTAACATCTGCGCGTAACAGTATTGTTTCCTTTTTTTGTGTCAGAACCCCACAAATGACCCATGGGCCCTGGTGACGCCGAAGCCTGTGGTCTGCGGCACCGAGCGGCTAAGGTAACCAGCAGCAAGAGAGGCAGAGGCCACCAAACTCACCTCCTCCAAGAGAAGGACACCTAGGGGGATGCTGTTTCGTATTATTCAGAATCTCAGGAAAAGCTTATCGGGTGTAAAGCTGAGAAAACACGGAAATGTGAAAGTGTCCCTCGCTGACTGTTCTGATAGGGGTATTTAAGTTAACGGGACGGCAGAAGTCACTGCTCTATTCCCCAATGTTTTCAGTGAGCTCTCACCGGCGCTAAGTGACAAACAGGGTATTGTAGCGGAGGTGGAAGAAAGTTCCCTGTCGAAACGTGTACACTTTGTAGTACTTCAGTTAAACCAGGATCCCGGCTCAGCTACAGAAGGCGCTCTTGAAGAAAACACCTTCCGGCAGCTGAAAAACCAGGGGAAGATCCCAAACCACATACAGATGACATAACGTGACCACAGTGCTAAAGACTCGAGGTCAAAATAGTAGGGTCCCAAGAGTGTGACGTCGTGAGTGCATAGATTTGTGCACGTAGGTATCCAATGCTGTATGACATCTGTATTTGTGTGGGACTCTGTTTGCTTTCTGGTTCGAGGCTTCCTCTGAAACAGCAAGCCATTCAAGGAGGCCCTGCCTCGGAACACAGGGCAGAAACCTATTGCTCTTGGCCTCACGACTGTCCTTTCCAGCTTCTGCGAGAAGACCGTGTTGACTGTACTGTGAAAAAAATTAAAGGAAAGAAAAGCCCTACTGTTGCAACCGTGCCAAAAAAGTATAAAGAAACAAACCCAGATGCTAGAATTTAAGGCATTTCCTCTGTTTTGTGATTATGTCCTTTAACTGAAGGTCAACAGAACATTAAAGGGTTTAAATATCTGAAAGCCCGGAGTGGATATTTTTGCAGTCCCTCTCCGTTTATGCACTCTGGAGACATATATTTAGCTGACATTTTGCACGCATTTATTCAGCAGCATTCAAGGAAAATCCTGGTACCGCTTTCAAACAGGACTGATTTAAATTTCTAGTGCTTTATATTACTACAGATTGGTTCATTTCCCTGACAGCCTGAGTCCTTCCACAAAGCCGGTAAAAAAATAAAGTCAGCCGTAAGCCCACTACACATTTACTACCCCCTAGTCCCTCTGTATGTCTAGGCTGTCATTTAGAACTATTTTTTCCGGGGACATTCATTTATTTTTGATGCTACAGATAATAGTAAATAATGTGAGATATGATCATTTTATTTCTCTTCTCTTCCAGGAGGTACTTGACATAAGATTTATAAAGACCTCAAACATGTTTTCTGGTAATAGAAAACAGTACTTCAGCCCATGGGACATATAGCAAAAGCAATCATGTTACATTACGTTCAGAAAATGTCAAATGGGCCACCCCATTGGGTGGCATGACTCCTATCACAAAGGAGTTCTTTGAAGCAATGGCAAAACTCTTGACGGAAAGGTTAATATGACTAAAGAGCAGATGACACAAAATCAGAGAGCACCAAATTAGTATGTGCTTTAATTAAAAAATCCCTTTGAATTGATGAGTGATCCAACTAAGAGATATTATAAAGATCTAACATCAACTGAGAGAGCAGTAATACACAGCAAAGAACTCCCGCTGCAGAGCTCTGAATGGCCAAACATGGTGACTCCTAAAACACACACACACACACACACACACACACACACACACACACACACACACACACAACAACAAAAAACAAAAACACCACTTCCCTTAGGCTGGTCCAGAAATTTGGGCACCTTTATCCTACACTGATTCTAACCTTCTTCCCCAGTATTCTCCCTCTCCATATATAGAAAATTGAAATGCAATTTGTAACAAGTTAACAACCATTCCGTTTCTGTTTATCAGAATTCTGGGTTATTTACTGGAATGTTTTAAATAATTCTGTTGGGAGTCATCATGATTACTAAAGGACATACCATCTAATCGTGACCCGTAGCAGCTCTTGTCTACCCAGAGGAAGAAAAGCTTTCTGACTTGTTGCTCTAGAAATGTCAACACAAGGAAGACAGTTTTTAACTTTATCTCTCATGTTTCCCTTGCTACTCAACAGGCTCAGCTTTACCAGCGTGTGGGAAGCAGAGACAACACAGTTTAAAAGCGAAGTTGGGTGTGGTTGTTATGGTGATAAAGGAATGAAACTGGAAGAAGTTGGAATAATATTTATTTGAAAACTCTTGCCTTATCTTCCATAAGCTACTCACGGAGTGCATAATATTACACCAGTTCTGACAAAGCACTGCGGGAACACAGAGCCGGGGGTTACAGTCTAGGACTAACTTCTACCATCCAAGAAGACCAAAATTTCCAGGAAACTCTTCATCACAGAATGTTAACACTACCGTCAACACTGTCATATTTAATAACTTCTAGGTAAATACAGTC
The DNA here is from genome assembly GCA_028533885.1 of Nasua narica. Taxonomy (NCBI): domain Eukaryota; kingdom Metazoa; phylum Chordata; class Mammalia; order Carnivora; family Procyonidae; genus Nasua; species Nasua narica. Next base: position 25,479,673 of record CM052811.1, on the reverse strand, counting down.
ATAGACATACCAGGTAAGATAAAAATTATCCTTTGGTTGCACTTATTTCCATGTATTAGTGTTATGTCACCTTCTATGTGTTTATACGCATCTAGCTATAGAGTCATACATGTACATGGAACATGTGTGCATACAAGGTACTTTGGGTACAGAAAATAAACAAATGTACATGACAGGATTTTTTTTTAACCAACCCCCCCCCAAAAAAACAAAAAAAACATGTCTCCTAACACTCATGGGGACACACGATTAGAGACCCACATGGGATACACTTTCCAGATTCAAAGTTTGCTTAGTTACTGAAATACCCAAACGGACCCTCAAGGAAGACATTATAATAAGTTGAATTTAGGCAGACACGAAGCCAGGCCAGGAGGCATGAAAAAACACATAGGTAACATTTTTGGGAAGTTCCATGTCGCACTGAGGTGACACCACGGCCTAATTTCCTTTGAATAATTCCTGACAGAACAGAAACAAACTGGCTCTCAGTCAGAAAGCATTCAGAAGGTCCCACTGTGGCTAGCTATGAGAATGCCAAAAGGCATCGAGAACATATGAATGCAGTAATATTGTTTCTCCTCTTTACTACTGCAGAGATAAATATCACTTTAAACGTTACAGGCAAGGTAGTCAGAGAGTGTGAAACCCTCACTAATTGCCCAGATCTGGGTCAGGCACAACTGAGACTACTAGATTTTGCTTCATGCCTTCGAGAGGAAGCAAGCAAGGTGCCCTGAGGCCATAGCAGGACCACCGTGGGGCAGGTCACCAGGGCCCTTGCTCAACCTGGTTTCAAGGATACTCACAGAAGTCACTTTTACTGCACCTCCGCCGTGAGCTCAAACTGCAGCAAAACACAAACAGGCATCCCTTCACCTTGCGAGAACCTGATATTCATAAAAAGCTCCGTGAGACAGACTGGGCTGCTTTCTTGCCAAAGCAACAGGAATAGTAAATAATAATCTTTTATATAATATAGATAAACAAGGCCAGAATGTATTCGAGATACATCTCCCCCTCCCTTCTGTTAAGGGGACAACCAGTGGTCTTACCTATCTTTCTCATTTCCAGGATCTTTACTCTCAATGACAGAACACAGGAACAGATTTTGAAGAGAAAAGAAAAATTTTTTTTCATTTTCCAAACAGGGTAAAAGAAGAAAAAAACAACAACTTGAGAAGAACATGATAAAATATGAGTTCATTTTACTGACACATAGCTTTCCTCTCTGTCTATAAAACTTGGATTTTATCTACAAATATATGGATATATTAAGAAGCAGCAGCATCAATTTTTTAACAGTATTAAATTCTTGTATTGTTCTTTTGTTATTGGAACAGGAAAAGAAAGGCTACTGATAAGGAGAAAGCACTTTACTTCTTTTCGGGAAATTAAAAAAAAAAAAAAAAATTCCAGCGACAGAGAGAATAATGAAGCGTAGGAAAACTAGGAAGTTGTCAGCCAGGAACAAAAACACATCTACGATTTAAAGGGACATTCCAGTCTCCTACAAATTCATACAGATATTAATTCATCATATGTTAATTCCTTCCCTCTTCTAGCTTTACAGGCACTGCTTATAGCTGGTACTTCCTTCTAGTGCAAAAAACATTTAGCAACAGAGACTGCAAGTCAAAAGCAGGAAGGCACCCAGTAAGAGTACAGGCCCAGCTTCAGATGCATCAACAACCACGCCGATCCGTTATTCTGATCTCAGAGAGCACGCACCAGTGGAAGAATGGTATCACAGGTTTCAAAATCATTCAAATGCTCAGAACAGCATGCTTAGTGGTTGGTTTAAACTAGGGAATGGGTCACATTTTATTTTTATTAGACTATTTCTTGTAAAAGCCCCAAATATTGAATTTTAGAGCTCTTAAATACCTTTCTTGAGAAAATTATATATTTCACAAAGAAGACAGAAGCACCAGTTCTAGGAGTAAACATAATATGCCTATGAAATAGCTTTTAAGATTTTTATTTATTTGACAGAGAGAGATCACAAGCAGGCAGAGAGGCAGGCAGAAAGAGAGGGAGAAGCAGGCTTCCTGCTGAAGGCCACATCAGGCTGAGCAGAGAGTCCAATGTGGGGCTCGATCCCAGGACCCTGAGATCATGACCTGGGCTGAAGGCAGAGGCTTTAACTCACTGAGCCACCCAGGCGCCCCTAATGATTTTTTTTAAAGATTTTTATTTACTTGGTAAAATAGCTTTTAAACTAATTAAAGTGAGCTGTGATTTATTTATTTCTCAGGATCTTCTAGGAGGGCTCCCATACACAACCCTATTCAGATTGGGAAGGGCCACTGAGTTATTACAGCCGTCTTCTCAGGGCAAGATCCTTTCCATATCACCTCCTATGCAGCCATGCAGCTGGGCTGGCCCCAGGCCCACACTCCCCAGGTGTGGGGACACACTCTTGGGAAGGGGCAGGACTCAATTCCGGGATCCCTGCTCCATCCTGAAGAGCTTTCCTATGTCTGGACTGAAGGCCTTTCATAGGAATTTCACAATTAGAAAGGATTAAAATGCAAGTGCTGGCTGAGGTAACATTCTAGTGTCATCAATCAATGAGAGTAAATAATTTAACATTTTGTCTAGATTACAGGAGCTGGCGGTAAAGAGAGAAAGAGGATGCCAGGCTTCTGAGGTGGGAAAAAAACCGAAAGAAAGGAACGGGGCAGCCACTGAGGGGAAAAAAGACTAACTGGCGATCTTCACCATTTTCACTTAAGGTTGGCTCCACTAACCTTCACTAAGTGGAAGAAATGGTAGCTTTGACTCAGTCTATCTTTACGTGTGATTGCATGCATTCAGCTCTGTCTCCTTACATTAATAAATTTCTCTGTTTTAAAAATTAAAACCCTCTTTATTCAAAAAAGTTTTTTTTTTTTTTCATGAGGATCTCTTACTCAAGGTAGTAGTAACTACGTAATACTGGCAAGGCTGGAAAAAGGTTAAAACAGCATCTACCAGAGAATCCTTACCTATACTGACACAATTTAAGGACATCTGAAATGATTGCTTTTTGATGGACTGCAAATCAAAACCACCAACTTTGCCTGAGTTGTCCAAGATTCCAGATTATGGTTTGGGGATCCTAATTACACTAACTAATGAGGTTTCAATGGCCTGAGTTTGGGAAAGACAATTCCTGAAGGCCCACACCCTCTGGAGGTTGATGGAGACAGCTGGGCCTGGGACAGGAGGACCCAGAAGGTACAACTCCAGCTCTCCTACGTGAAGTGTCAGGCTCCCTCGGAAGCCGCTCAGAAGGCCAGGATTCCAGACCCTTTGCTCATGTCAGGAAAAACCCTTGTGGGGGCCAGGATTTAGCAGGACACAGCTGGGCAAAGCAGCAACTCAGATGTTCTTCACAACAGAGCACACGCCAAGCCCTGGGAATAACTGAAAGGTCACCTACAGCCAAGTCAGAAACCACAAATATGCAAGGGCCTGCTCAGGGTTACCCAGAAGCTGAAACGTTCACCTGCTAAAGGCAAGCCTCCGACCAACGTTTCTTCAGCGTCCTGGTCGATGGAAACAGCAAAGTTCTAAGCCTGGCCCCCAAAGAATACCATTTCTCTGACTGAAAGCATCAGGTTCTTTTTTGTCCTTTTAACACTAAGTATGTTTTAAAAAATATATGGGGCACCTGGGTGGCTCAGTGGGTTAAAGCCTCTGCCTTCGGCTCGGGTCATGATCTTAGGGTCCTGGGATTGAGCCCCACATCAGGCTCTCTGCTCAGCAGGGAGCCTGCTTCCCCCTCTCTCTTTGCCTGCCACTCTGCCTACTTGTGATCCCGCCCCCCCTCTGTGTCAAATAAATAAATAAATAAATAAATAAAATCTTAAAAAGATAGATATACTAAGTACACGGTATTTAATTTTGAAACTAGCATACACTTGCAGCAAAAATCATTTACCCACAACTTCCGGTACCCCTGTATCCACCTGGGAGCAGGGAAGAGGACAGACAGACGTCTGGGCACTACACTATTTGGACAGAAGAGGTGGCTTGAGAGTACAGAGAATGAGTTAAAGCAAAGAAGGGGAGGGGACATTACGAAGTGGTACAGAACATTATTGGCTATTTACATGTAACTGCATAGAAAGCATCATTCTAAGGGTCAGACTGAAATTGTTTTTTTTAACACCATTTCCTGGAACCCTAACGCAGCTGAATATAACACTCCTCTGCAGAGACATACACAGACAGACACACACTAAGCTCAAGGATATAAAGTATTTAATCATAACGGGTTTTTTGGATTTTTTTTTTTTTTTGCTAGGCACAAGAAATCACACCAACCAGAAGGTCACTGTATGACTTCCAACAGTTAAAATGCAGGTATAATTATTCAAGCAACTGTTCCTCTCCAACTGGTATCATGCCAAGTTCCTTGAGTTTCCTGTTTTGATTTCCCAGATATTTGAAACTGGTTTCCGCCTTTTGGTAGCCCTTTTCCCCCCCCCCGAAACCAGTTATCAAGACATCAAAACAACAATCTGTACCTATAACATAAAATTCTAAAACACTAGTCTAGTTGTCAACCTAAATAAAAAAAAGTCTACTACTTATGAAAATAAATAATGGTGTCTATGCTTTCTTTCCCTACAGCATTGCTGGACTCTAAAATGAAATACATATATTTGGATTTTAAAATCACTTTAACTATGTGCTCCAAAAAAGAAATATCACTGATTTCTGATTGTTTTTACAAAGAGAGGGGGACAGCAAGAGCGATTTAATGTTGCATGAAAGCCTTACTGTCTTCATTAGGCATGCATCTTTCATGACACTTGGACACTTGGAAAAATCAAAATCAGGGGGACCTTGATGGTAATGAGGACCCTCAGCTACCTGGAAGGTGAGGTTAAGTGGCTTTTTCTCTTTGGTCAAGTGTCTCCATACTTGATAAGTACCGTTAACTGAATTCCTTGCCCTACCCTAAGAAAAACAATCTGCAATGTGTAATTTTAATGAAGCATGTGACTAACTTAGAAATTATGAATTGGTGGAAGCCCTAGAGTAGAGGAGGCACAGCCCGGGCAGTGCAGCATGCTCGGCTTCTGGAGAAGGAAGAGTCAGAGCTTGAGAGGCTATCTTCTTGTTTACTGTTATTACTTTGGGAGTTAAGTACACATATTCCATTATCAAGGATTCTATAAAGGCCAAGAACTTCCCAAAGGTAATTCACCTAAAATGTTCTATACTTATCCTATTTCTATCCTCCCTTCAACCAAATAATTACAGTATTGATAAGCTGTAAGGACTTTATAAATTTAACTCTGCTCCATCATAATCTAATCATTTACAGCAGTCATATTTTGGGGAAACATAGGATTTGACTTTCAGTACCTCTGATCCTGTGAATTAATTGGATCATTTTTACTGGATCATTTTTACTACAGTCAATATTATATAGTAGGAAAGATTTGGTGATAATGACACTTAATACCATGTAGATTGACATAATTAAAAAATCCACAGACCAAAGATCAAATAGGTAAACTTCTAGAAAGAATCACCTCTACTAAAAATCTATTTCCTTAGCATCCAAGTCTTGGGATTTGTTTAGCTCTTCATCATGGGATCCTACGTGTGTACTAGAAAATACCTCAATTGGGTTTTAATTTCTTTTAATATTTACATGGAAAAAAGTTTTAAAGATTATATGATAAAACCATTGCTATGTATTAATGTTTGAAGACAGGCTTTATGACAGATGCTTTGTATTTAAAAACAATGAAAGTAGCAGAAATCAAGAGTAAGTCCAACGATCTCTTAAAGTTATGACGTTCTTTCCTGGGGAGGCAGATTCACATCCACCCCCCTACAACTGCTGCTCAGTGCGGGGAAGAACTAGCAGTGTAGCCTCTCTTGGGGGCTCCCTGGAAATGCACACTCCCCAGCCCTAGTCCAGTCTCTGAAAATCAAAACCTCAGTGTGTACATTAAGACCTCTCAAGTCTAAGGAACCAAGGAAAGTCCCTGTGCACCTGGCGCCCAGGCCGCCCAATGGACCGCAAGCCCCACGTGGGAACATGGGTCAGAGCAGAGCCGGGTGCCTCTGTTATCTCTCTACTTGTATTATGGGATGGCAGCAGACGTCCTGCTACAGCTGACGGTGTCTCCATCCCGCAAGGTGCCAGTGCCCAGAGGGTCAAGAGGGAATTCCGTTGCACTATCTCAAAGACAGAACGGATGTGTAATAAATAATGTGCCCAACTGCATTTGAGCACATTTCCTTGGGTGTTGTCTGTGTGTGTGTGTGATCCCTGACCTGAGAAAAAAACTGTATGGATAAAAGCATTCAGTATCCGATTTCTTTCTACATACTAATTACAGTTTTGTCTACTGACCAGTATTACAGATGGCACCACAAGGCTGCCTATCTGATGAGGCCACACACAGCACAGGTTGTGCTGTGGGCTAAACTGAGAAAAAGATAAGCAAAAATAAAATGTAGCACTTACACTTGTGTGAAAAAAAAATAAGGGAAATTTAAAACACTAAAAATGGAATAATAAGCCCACATAATATTAACATTTCCTCAGGTACAATGGAAAGAGTAAATTTAGAGCATAGAATAATTAATAAAAATTAAGGTTCGAAGCAACTGTTATTTAGGTTTTTAAAAATGGAAAGGAAAAATTCTATAAAACAGAAGTCATTTGTATCAAAATTAGTTTAGCATCAGAAGATACAGCCATATAATATAAAATAAAGGTTCCTCTTGTTTTAAGCAGAAAAGAAAAAAATACGGGTATTTACATAAATTCTCTCTCTCTTTTTTTTTCTTTAAGATTTTATCTACTTATTTGATAGAGAGAGAGAGAGATCACAAGGAGGCAGAGAGGCAGGCAGAGAGAGAGGGAGAAGCAGACTCCGCATTGAGCAGAGAGCCCGATGTGGGGCTCGATCCCAGGACCCTGAGATCATGACCTGAGCCGAAGGCAGATGCTTAACAGACTGAGCCACCCAGGCACCCCTCTCTCATTTTTTTCCCTAACATTTAATTTCTGCCTAAGCATATATATTCCATGCAACCTAAGTTTACGGAACAAATAAATGCTTAAAGATACCATTTAAGATATCATTTAAGACATTTATAAAATATCTTTAAAAAAATCAAGAGCAAGGTCCCACAGCCTATCTAAAATGTGATTCTATTTATGTATCTGCACCTTTAGGGTCATTTAGAAAACGGCCCCTCAGTTAAATGCAAAACAAAGTCAAACTGGTAGACTCAGATGTAGCGACAGCATGTGCTCAACACGGACTTTCTGAATTAGTAAATGAATAAAGAATGAAGACGAATGAAGAAACAAAGCAGCTCGGAAGTAGAAGGAGCAGCCCCAGAAGGTTACAGACAATACTGAGAGGATTCTTCTGGACCGAAAGAGTCTACAACTATCGTGCTGTTTCTCTACCTTCCCATCCAACCGTTCACTCGCCACTGGATGGCTCTGACCAGACCCACTCCTGCCCTCTCAAACACTTTTAAAGGCTTTTTTGAATAAGGGAGTACAAATCAGTCAATCCATCAATAACTGATCATTAGAATGATACACTCCATCTTATACCTCCCACTCCCAGGGGCGGCGACACTTGGCTTTAAGGCTAACTTCGGGCTGGCCGCCAGCGAGGGGGCCTAGGCTTCCTCTCCCCAGGCTGGGGGAGCACTTCCTATACCGCCATCCCCCGCTAGAAGTGTGCTGATGCGGCCAGCCACGTCTGTCCTCCGTGGAGTGCGCACGCTACTGTCACCTGAAGCTTCCTAAAAACGCTCCTACTCCTCGCATCGCTTTCACACTCATTGACAGCACCACACCCTCCCTGGGAAGACGACTCTCAATGCTTATCTCCAGCCCAGGGCTCGGAGTCCCAGACCGAGGTCCTGTCTTCCCCTTGATCTCCACAGACACCTCAGACACGACAAAGCAAACTCAATATCCACCTCATCCCCCCTCCCATAAAGCTGCTTTCCTTGTGGTCCACATTCTAATAAATAACACCACTGAACAGCCTGACCTTCATGCCCTCTGAGCATCTATCTTGACAATTACCCCTCCTCCCCAAATCTGGCTGTCTTCGATTTCCTCATGGTCCAAAGTCAATCAGCCACTAAAGCCCACCGCCCTGACCACTGCAAATGCCTCCTAATCTGCACCCTTCTGTCCATTCTCTTTTCTATCTCCAAGGCTGCTCCTACACACTCACTCTCTCTCTCTCTCTCTCTCTCTCTCTCTCTCTCTCTCCTTCTGTTGAGCCACCCAACATACTTCTCAGAACCGAACACCATTCCCAATTCCTCCACAAAGCCTTCCTCGATTCGTCCACCTTATTAATGTTGAGCACTTCTTCTCTGTCTACTCCATATAAGACCATGATGTCAAGTATTACACCCCAGTTTCTCATCATCTTTTCTCTAAAATATCTTGGAGAGTAAAAGTAATTAAATGCAGCCCCAAATTATAAACCATTTAATGTCACCTCAAATGCTTTTAGCTAAACTAAAGGAGAAATTTCTTAAACCCCAATCTTCCTCCTTTTGCAAAATATTCATTGTGTCTCCAAATAGGAGTACATTTCACATAATCTATACTGTTCTAGTAATCCACATGATGGAAACTGCAGCAATGCCTAAAAAGTGTATTTAAGAACACACTTTATGGATCCCACACAGATATCCCTTCAGCTAGTGTCCTCTGTGTGGACTGGGTTTTTATTATTCTCTAGAATCTCTCAACAAAGTTATATGTTCTTGAAGAAAGGGCTGACCTCTCAGGGATACATATCTTTATAGTCCTCAGTATACTTAACCATGGAGCTTGAATTCTACTTACTGAGTTAATTACATAAAAAATTACTTAAGTGACAAATAGCTCTACTCGGGTGTCACATTTAATTTATCCAAAACAAAACTCTTGAATCTTCCTTAAATCTACTCCTGCTCCTAGGAAAGGGCACCACTTTGCTTAAAACCCAACATCTAAGAGTACTCCTTGATTCCTCTTTCCCTCACCCCCAGTGTGCAATCCATCAACAAATCCAGTTCCAAATTAGATCTCAAACCCACCCAGCCCTTCATCTTCAGCTCTTAAGGCTGCACCATGACTACCTCTTCCCTGAACTAACGAAAGAACCCCTACCTGCGGCCCTGTTCCCGTTCTTGCCTCTTGCGGCTTCCCACAAGTCTCTGCTCCACCAGACACACTGCTGAAGCCACACAAAGCAAGTAACACTATTCCCTGTTCATAACCCTTTAATAGCTTTCCTACGTCCTCATGATAAAATCCCTTCACCTCACCCCAACTTACAAGGCATTATGTGATCTAATAACCCCCATCCTTCCTTCCTCTCCCATGACATTCCAGTCTCACAGACCTTCTTGCTTTTTCTTGCTATTCCTCCAACACACCAAGCTGGCTTACAAAGTTCACATTTGTGGTTCCCTCTGAATGGAATTTTCTCCCGTCAGAGCCTCCTAAATCAGATGCTCTCTTACCTTCAGATTTTAATGCAAGTGCATTTCCCTTCATGGAAAACTTTCCTGACCTCTGTATCAAAAAGCAATTTTCTTGCTAATCCCAGTAATTCTCCTATCATCCTAATTACTGTTTTTCATAGCTCCCATCACATTATACAGTATATTGTTTATTTCTGTGTTTCCAGGTGATCTCTCTCCTGAATGTCAGCTCCATGAAAGCTGTATCCCTTTCCCCGAGATCTGGGCCCAGTACATACTTGGCACTCAATAAATATCTGTTGGATGAATGAATGTCTGAATGTTTTCCAGGGTGTTTTTCATCCTTCCTGAACTTGGTTTCATATTTCTGACTACTTTTTGAGTTTATGACTGCGCTGAACTGTAATTGTTTTTTTAGAAAACAAAAGCCACTGACCCCAGCATGGAGTCATATGCACACCTGAGGTCCACCTCATGCACTGCATCATGGAAATCTTTGGAGAGACACAAGGGTTCTGAGCAGCCGTTCTGCCCGGCGCCAAGGCTGACTGCTGCCTCTACATTTGTGAACAACTCGTCTTATGGGGACGTGTTCTTGTATTTTAGGAAAGAAAACATTTGGTAAAATCCAGGACCAACTCCTTCCCTTTTAAATGGATGTAAGTAATACACAGGAACTTGTTTAATGCCCAGAAATCGTGAGTATTCTTCATAAATCTATAAATACGACGTTTAAATGCCCTTCAATGACTTCCACACAATTTTTTTTTAAATGTTGCTGCAGTTATGTTTAGAACTCATGCTCAGAACTTACTCTCAAAGCACAGAAATGGAGACACGTGCTTTCTCATTACCCTCTGGCAAGAATACTTACTCCTTCTGCCCCAGCCCCGACCCTGCACGCTTCAACACTAGAAACTGCCTGGAAGAACGGACCTACAAAGAGGGCTTTAGCTAGAACGAACTACTCATCTTCCCGCGAGAGAACACCAAGAACCAAGTCCAACCTGCCAGGTCACTCATCGTTACTGGACTCTCATCCTCACTGGGCTCTGCAAAATCGTCCGTGCCCTGCACAACCCTCCCTGCCCTCCCAAGTCCTTCTACTATGCCTCCTGGAACTCACGGTCTGTCGTCACCACAGTCCCCTCTGCCATCCTTCTCCCCTCCCCACCTGCATGTTTTTTTTTTTTAAAGATTTCATTCATTTACTAGAGAGAGAGAGACTGGGAATGAGAGGGGAGAAGGTCAGAGGGAGAAGCAGACTTCCCGCAGAGCTGGGAGTCCGATATGGGACTTGATCCCAGGACTCCGGGATCATGACCTGAGCCGAAGGCAGTCGCTTAACCAACTGAGCCACCTAGGCGCCCCCTTTTTTTTTTTTTAAAGATTTTATCCCACCTGCATGTTTTAATGGAAACGTGGGTACTCCCCGGCTCCTCTGTCCCCTGAGCTCCTCTCGTGTAGGGACGGCTTCTTTCCCAAATTCCACAAACCTGAGGGTGGGGCGGTGTCCCCTCCGTTCTCACGGTCGCTTTCAGGTCACTCTTCCCTCTCCCCTTTAGAAAATGAAACCTCGTTCACGTGAAGCACACACACGACGGGACTGTGCACGTGCTACATGACGATGTGTCTTTCCCGTTTCCTGCTCCTGTCCTTCCTGGCACAGGTCACACACGACCATGGGCAGGACTCCACCAGGACCCTGGATCTCAGCCCTTCTCTTCCTAGCAGACGAACCAGGAACCATCCTAACCCCGGCCAGCCGCCCCCTCCACCTACACTGCGCCTGCACAGGAGCTGGAGGGAGCTCCCGACTGTGCGGCCGGTGGCCCTTCAAACAGGTAAGAGCGAGCCTCAGGCTCCAGTGAGCTGTCCGGCTGGCGGGCGGGCGGAAGTCCCGGCCCTGGTTCAGGCACGCGTTCCCCCTGAGAGGTCTAGTTTACGTTCTCGTCCTCCTCCTCCTTCTCAGTATCTCACGCTTCTTCTCCCACCTCAGTGTCAGCTGACAACCTTGTTTTACTGTGTCTGAGAAAAAGAAACAATTTTGCTCCTCTCTCAAACACTTGGCTCCTGCAATCATGCCCTTTCTTACACTGAGTGCTCTCTTGCTTTTTACTAGATCCTTCTTGTCGCCATTCAAACGTGCTGTAATATCGTATGTTTTTAAAGCCCCTCTTGACCCTCTAGGTCCCTACAACAAACACCCCATTCTCCAGTTCCACTTCGGCACAAACATCTCAAAAGCATCCCCACCTCTGTGACTGGTACCGGCATTCTTGGGCTATTTCAGGTGGGGAACCCTGGAATCATCTTTGTGCGCTTCCGTCCCTGCCTCTCAGCAAAACGGTGTGTATCCCACTCTTCCTGGCTCTCTCCCTGGCCCAGTCTCCAGTGGCACCACATATGAATAACTGAAACAGCTCTCCAGGGAGCCTCCAGACCGTGATATCTCCCCTGCTAACCCACTCCGTGTCCCCCATAGCCTCCACCTGCCGATCGAGCGAGGCCTTCTTTGCCAGGCTCTGATTCCGTCTGCCCATAAACCCACAATGCTTCCCGATAGCTTCCAGTACTGGGGGTAAGCTCCCTCCGAGATGCGAAGACACTCCGTCATCCAGTCCCAGGTTGCTCCCCATCCTTATTTCCTTTAACCTATCCACAGAAGACCTTGTTCTTTTAGACCACCATCCCCCATGTCTTACATAAGTCATGTAAATCCTGCTTCTACGTTTTATTCTTTTGTCCCGATTGTTCTCCTTCCTAGATCCCGTGACCATGCAAATTCCAAATTGTTCAGACTCTGCCTCTTCCACGACAGCTTACTCTACAATCTAGGTTATACACCTTTCTGGACTTAAATTCCTAGAAGCATTCTACGTCTTCATTGCTATTAACAACTCCACTGTATACACTACTCTATCCCCACTAATTCTTTCATATGCAATATACACTTGAATATCGGCAGGGCTTTCTCCTTCAAACTTGTTTCTCAGGAGAGGGAAATCCCCTAATACTGACTTCTTCTTGAAGATCTTGAATATTGCAGGGTACTTTATTTTGAAAAACCAAAGTACTCTTTGTAGAAGATACAGTAACGTTAAACGAGCTCAACCAGTTCTACTTTTGGATTATATAGAGATCATCTGACAGAATCTGTTCTTAAAAAAAAAAAAAAAAAAGTAAAGAAATTTAATCAGCTACGGTTATTATTCCTGAGGGAATGCTCTCAAAATTGGAAGTGCTGGATCTTATAAACAGCCTACTTAGAATCACTTTAAAAATCAATGCCATTAATCTCCACATTGTAAAGATCATAAATATACGCCTAATTAAAAAAGGCAGCTGTCCCACTTTTATGTGAAAAGACACTGAACTCTGAACAAAACTTCTTGTGATAACTTAGATTCACAACCTGCTGCACGGCAGACCATTTAAGGTGGTGAAGAGAGGCTGCAGGGGAACAAGGGGTTAAGTGACCAGGAAGGGAGCCTGAACAAAGATGGTGGCGGCAACAGTGATACATTTGAAATGTTTGGAGGGGAGGGGGGAGTTTTGTTACATATAAGAGTGGCAAAAATCATCTAAGTTGCTCTATTATTTTATTTTAAATCATGCGATTTTCAGTATTATGAGTAACTAAATTAATTATTTAAATAGTTATTTGACCACTCCATGTTTATCCCTGCAAGTTTATATGCTAAAATTGGCAAAATACTCTTTTTTGACAAGCAATGGGGTACGGACAGGGTCATGAGTAAAGAGCCACAAGATGATAAAAACGAATTAGGTTACATGTTGTCCAATGTCATGATGTATTTGGAAGAATACTTCACCTGGTTGGTCCTGGGCTTGTTACCGAGCAGCTGGCATGGAGCTCGGTTTTCCAATTTTCCAATTTAAGGGCCAGACTAAATGTTACCTAGCTAAGATTCTCTGTAGTTCTAAAACTTTATTTCTACTGTTTCCTACTATAGTCTCTTTTAATGCTTTAGCAGCATTGGTAAATACAAAGAGAAAAGCTATTTTAGAGGCTGCTATAAATTTTTCATTCTTTATTACCATTTAACAGGAACTGGAAACTTAATACAATTTAAAAACTTCAGTCCTGCTCTACTGCCCTTATGAGATCTCACGAATCCTTGCTATTCCAAACCAAATTACCAACCTCTCCATCTTAGAATGACATCACTTTAGAGACAACAGGTCTACTTAAGAATGTCTGGCTCGGCTCTTTTTGTTCCTCATGGGAGGAACATGGAGCTAGGAGAGAGTTTCATGCTGGTCTGGGGCCTTATCCTTTGTTAATCCTGGTTGGGAGCCATGGTACCAAACTCCAGGCATGCTACTCGCAATTACTGTGGCTAGGTATCATACTTCCATGTCTCCCATCTTTTGCCCAGGTTTTCTGCAGGAATGTACAAAAGTTACAGGCCATATGAGTACAATTTTGTTATTTTAATGTATTGTCTGACTTCATTCCACAGGCGAACCACCAACGACCCATCCACACCTAAGTGGTTTTGCCCCACGGTAAAACCCACCTAAGCCTTCAACCCTCACTGTGCAATTCTCCCATCTCTGCTAAAGAGACACACTTTCCTGCCAGATGAGCTGCATTTCTCATTAGCAATCGCCTCGTGGAGCGCCCTGCTGCGGTAAATCGAGCGGAACGGACCTGGTGACCACAGATGCCCCTTGCAAGCGCGCCATTTGTGAAATCATCCAGTGAGCAGAGGTGACGTAGGCAAGCTGGCACAAACCACCCCGCTCGTGAGCCCACGGCATTACCAAACCCACAGCCTCCGGGAACCGCACAGGCGCATGATGCACACACAACATCACATCACTCACTGGGCAACTTGGCGCGTCTTGTTTGGGACCGTAAAAGGTACCCAACTCTGTAAATGTGTCTTTGCCTCTTCGAGCTCCAACATGACACAACGCTAAGCCTGACAATTGTGGGAATCAGTACTTACCTTCGATCCTCTTCAAAGCTGAAAGGCACATATCCTTCCTGGGAAACTCGAAGGGATTGTTGCAGGTGCGAATGGTGTCACATTCGCATTTCCCATTGATTATATTGCATCCAGAGACAAGGTTTTCATTGCAGGGTTCAAAACCAAGCAGCTGGTCATCGTCCCAGTTCTCATCTGTAAAACAATGAACAACCACAGAATATTTGCTTGCAGCTTCATTCAAAGGCCTGTTTGAAAGCAAAAATGTGTGAAGATGTCAAGATCAACACCTGTTACTGACACCTCGATTTACAAATGGTGGTTTTGGCTGCAATTTGACAAATGCATGAAATCCAACCTCCTAATAAGTGAGAAAAAGGAAATAGAGCCATACATGTAGACATTAAATAACCACATATACAAACGTGTATGATCAAAAACCACCACTTCTCTTATGTGTTATTTTACAAAGACTCTTGAATTTTCCTGCATTCAATAAAATTATAGGAGACACTTCTGTCAACCTACAAAATGATTCAAAAACACCCACAGTTTTGTTTGTTTTTTTCAGCCCATCTGCTAGAGACGAGCTTTGGGTTTAAAACAGCTGGCAATTTAATACATCAAGGCAGCTAATCAACATAAAACCTCAGATACCACCAAAAGAAGGCAGAATGGATACAGCGGTGGAGGGTCCTCCAACACATCTCAGTTCAGTGGCTAATGTCAACCGCGCCCAAAACCAAAGCCAGAGAGGACAACAAAACTGAGGGCTACAGCTGAGGGAGAGGCTAAGGAAGTCACCCGCTGAAGCTGGGACCAAATCACTATCCAGGTCACGGAATGACAGGAGTAGACTGTAAGAAACGAAGCAGATTTCACAACTATGTTCACGGGCTCCAGTTCAGACCAATGAAACACGAAACAAGCACGAGAGGACCATCGGCCGACTCAATCCTGAATGCTATCCCTCACGGCTGAAACACCGCTTACAGGAAATCAGACTATTTCTCTACGAATCTTTGGGGCACTTTATGAGTTTCCCCCACTCTTAACGTTATCTTTAATAGATACTTTATCGTACTTTAACTAGGTACTACCTGTTAAATAGTAAACATGTTTCTGATAACCGTATCTGGAGAGAATTTTTAAAGTGCTTGAATTTAAGATACCTTAAACCTGTTGCTCAAACAAAGGCAGGTATAAACCCATCCCGAGAGTGTGTTTTCATAGAAGACAGTTTAAACAGATGGCTGTTAATTTTTTTACAGCTAAGTTTTACTTCTGGAGACATCACTAACTTACTGTAAAAGACTATTCTCCCTTGCTGAAATAAAAAATTTTCTTGTCAACGGGTCTTTAGAAAGATATCATTTACAATACAAAGAGCTTCGTGGCAATTCTTCGAAAACCTCTTCTGTTCTGATTTCAGGCTCACTTGATCAAAGTCTCAGCTCTTAGTAAAATGACTTTACGAGTGTTCAGCGTGTTCTGGTAGATATCCAGCTCATTTTTGGGAGAAGATAATCGCAAATGACACTACAGACAAAGATCTGATATCTAAGATCTATAAAGAACTCCTCAAACTCAAAACTCACAAAAGAGATAATCGCATCAAAAAATGGGCAGAAGACATGAACAGACACTTCTCCAAAGACGACATACAAATGGCTAACGGACACATGAAAGAATGTTCATCATCTTTAGCCA